>CM041787.1:31592646-32792646 GCA_023375725.1 Nephotettix cincticeps | reverse complement strand
AATTTTACTACTGTCGCATCTGCAACACCAAGCGGATTTTGTCGTAAACACTCCTGTCACACCAAGTGGATTTCGTCGCAGACGTTCCTACCACACCGGGCCAAGGAGATTTTGTGGTAGACGATCCTGTCTTGCCAAGGGGATTTTTCCACAGACGCTCCAACCACGTCAAAGGGATTTCGTTGTAGATACTCATGTCACACCAATCACACTAAGGGGATTTCGTTGCAGATGCTCCTGCCACACCATAAGGAGATTTCATCGCAGACGCACCTGCCACAACCAAGAGGATTTTGTTGCAAACACTCCTGCCACACCAAGGGGATTTTGTCTCAGATGCCCCTGCCACACCAAGGGGATTTCGTCGCAAACGCTCCTGCCACACCATAAGGGGATTCCGTCGTAGATGCTCCTGCCACACCATAAGGGGATTCCGTCGTAGATGCTCCTGCCACACCATAAGGGGATTCCGTCGTAGATGCTCCTACCACACCATAAGGGGATTCCGTCGTAGATGCTCCTACCACACCAAGGGGATTCCGTCGTAGATGCTCCTGCCACACCATAAGGGAATTCCGTCGTAGATGCTCCTGCCACACCAAGGAGATTCCGTCGTAGATGCTCCTGCCACACCATAAGGGGATTCCGTCGTAGATGCTCCTGCCACACCATAAGGGAATTCCGTCGTAGATGCTCCTGGCACACCATAAGGGGATTCCGTCGTAGATGCTCCTACCACACCATAAGGGGATTCCGTCGTAGATGCTCCTGCCACACCATAAGGGGATTCCGTCGTAGATGCTCCTACCACACCAAGGGGATTCCGTCGTAGATGCTCCTGCCACACCATAAGGGGATTTGTCGTAGATGCTCCTACCACACCAAGGGGATTCCGTCGTAGATGCTCCTGCCACACCATGAGGGGATTCCGTCGTAGATGCTCCTGCCACACCAAGGGGATTCCGTCGTAGATGCTCCTACCACACCAAGGGGATTCCGTCGTAGATGCTCCTGCCACACCAAGGGGATTCCGTCGTAGATGCTCCTGCCACACCATAAGGGAATTCCGTCGTAGATGCTCCTACCACACCATAAGGGAATTCCATCGTAGATGCTCTTACCACACCATAAGGGAATTCCGTCGTAGATGCTCCTACCACACCATAAGGGAATTCCGTCGTAGATGCTCCTACCACACCAAGGGGATTCCGTCGTAGATGCTCCTGCCACACCATAAGGGGATTCCGTCGTAGATGCTCCTGCCACACCATAAGGGGATTCCGTCGTAGATGCTCCTACCACACCAAGGGGATTCCGTCGTAGATGCTCCTGCCACACCATAAGGGGATTCCGTCGTAGATGCTCCTACCACACCAAGGGGATTCCGTCGTAGATGCTCCTACCACACCATAAGGGGATTCCGTCGTAGATGCTCCTGCCACACCAAGGGGATTCCGTCGTAGATGCTCCTGCCACACCATAAGGGGATTCCGTCGTAGATGCTCCTACCACACCATAAGGGGATTCCGTCGTAGATGCTCCTACCACACTAAGGGGATTTCGTCGTAGATGCTCCTACCACACCAAAGGGATTTCGTCGTAGATGCTCCTGCCACACCAAGGGGATTCCGTCGTAGATGCTCCTGCCACACCATAAGGGGATTCCGTCGTAGATGCTCCTGCCACACCATAAGGGGATTCCGTCGTAGATGCTCCTACCACACCATAAGGGGGATTTCGTTGCTCCTACTACCCTCCTGTAGATGCCACCACAATAAGGGGATTCTGTCGTAGAATGCTCTACCACACCAAGGGGATTTCCGTCGTTCAGATGCTCCTGCCACACCATAAGGGAATTTCGTCGTAGATGCTCCTGCCACATCAAGGAGGATTTCGTTGTCGTAGATGCTCCTGCCACACCATAAGGGGATTCGTGTAGATGCTTCCTGCACCATAAGGGATATTCCGTCGTAGATGAACCACTCATAAGGGCATTCCGTCATAGAGTCCTGCCAACCATAAGGGGATTCGTGTAGATGCTCCTAACACACATAAGGTGGATTTCCGTCGTAGATGCTTACCACTACCGTGTAGATTGCACACAAGGGGGATTCGTCGTAGATGCTTGCCACACAAGGGGAATTGTCGTAGATGCTCCTACCACACCATAAGGGGATTCCGTCGTAGATGCTCTGCACCCCATAAGGGGATTCGTCTCAGATGCTCTACACAACATTCAAGTTGTTCCACCATCTCTCGTGGATAATCTCTGCGATAACGCATCAATACAGGATTGGTTACTCCTTGCCACCACCATAAGGGGATTCCGTCGTAGATGCTTGCCACACCATCTCAAGGGGATCGTCGTTAGATGCTCGGGGATTCTCACCACTAGAGCGGCTAACTCTCCTGTAGAGTTCCTACTACAATGACGGATTCTCCTCCAGATGCTCCGGTCTGATTTTTCCGCTACTACTTGGATTTAAGGGATTCCGTTAGTTGAATTCTTCATACCTCACCATACAATCGGGATGTTCTCAGACGCATACGTCGTAGGATGCTACTGCATACCATACGGAATTCCGTCGTAGATGCTCCTACACATCAAGGGGATTCCGTCGTAGATGCTCTACCACAATCGGGGAATGTCGTAGATGCTCCTACCATACCATAATGGGATTCCGTCGTAGATGCTCCTACTACACCAAGGGGATTCCGTCGTAGATGCTCTTACCATACCATAAGGGGATTCCGTCGTAGATGCTCCTACCACACCATAAGGGGATTCCGTCGTAGATGCTCCTACCACACCAAAGGGATTTCGTCGTAGATGCTCCTACCACACCATAAGGGGATTCCGTCGTAGATGCTCTTACCATACCATAAGGGGATTCCGTCGTAGATGCTCCTACCACACCATAAGGGGATTCCGTCGTAGATGCTCCTACCAACATAAGGGGATTCCGTAGATACCTACACAAGGGGATTCCGTCGTAGATGCTCCTGCCACACATACGGGGATTTCGTCGTAGATGCTCCTACCATAAGGGGATTCCGTGTAGATGCTAATAAGGGGATTCGTCGTAGATGCTTTTTCGTAGACTCCTACTTCAAGTGGATTTCGTCTCGCCACACAGGGGATTCCGTCTCAGATGCTCTGCCAACCGGGGATTCCGTCGAGATGCCTGCCAAAGGGATTAGAAGGCTCCGTATTCGTTCCCTGACAAGGGATTCGTCGTAGATCCTCAACCAAAGCATACTCGGTGTTTTCGTTGCATACCCTCCTACTACAATCGGATGGATTGTGTCTAGATGCTTACTACACTCGGGGATCGTTGCATACCCTCCTACTACAGGTGGGATTGTGTAGAGCTCCTAATCAAGGTGGATTTTGTTGCATACAACATCGGTGGATTGTGTTAGACGCAATACATCGGTTTTCGTTGCACTCCTCACACTCGGAGGATTAATACACTCGGTGATTCATACCCTCACAGGTGAATTTCGTTCAGACGTTCTACACTGGTGGATTTCGTCTCCTACTACAATCGGTGGATTGTGTTACCCTACTACATCGGTGGATTCGTTTCCTTTTCATTCCGTCTACGCTATACACCTCGGTGGATTTTTGGCGGATTGCGTCTCAGACGCTCCTACTACACTCGGTGAATTTCATTGCATACCCTCCTACTACACTCGGTGAATTTCGTTGCATACCCTACTACAATACTACTATACTGCAATTGGCGGATTGCGTCTCAGGCGCTCCTACTACAATCGGTGGCTTGCGTCTCAGACGCTCCTTCTACACTCGGTGGATTTCGTTGCATACCCTCCTACTACAATTGACGGATTGTGTCTCAGACGCTCTCCTACTACACTTGGTGAATTCCATTGCATACCCTCCTACTCCACTCGGTGGATTTCGTTGCATACCCTCCTACTACAATCGATGGATTGTGTCTCAGACGCTCCTACTATACTCGGTGGATTTCGTTGCATACCCTCCTACTACAATTGGTGGATTGTGTCTCAGACGCTCCTACTACACTCGGTGGATTTCGTTGTATAACCTGCTACTACAATTGGCGGATTGCGTCTCAGACGCTTCTTCTACACTCGGTGAATTTCATTGCATACCCTCCTACTACACTCGGTGGATTTCGTTGCATACCCTCCTACTACAATCGGTGGATTGTGTCTCAGACGCTCCTACTATACTCGGTGGATTTCGTTGCATACCCTCCTACTACAATTGGTGGATTGTGTCTCAGACGCTCTCCTACTACACTCAATGCCATGGATTTCGTTGCATACCCTCCTACTACAATCGGTGGATTGAGTCTCAGACGCTCATACTACACTCGGTGGATTTCGTTGCATACCCTCCTACTACAATCGGTGGATTGTGTCTCAGACGCTCCTAATACACTCCGAAGATTTCGTTGCATACCCTACTACAATACTACTATACTGCAATTGGCGGATTGCGTCTCAGACGCTCCTACTACAATCGGTGGCTTGCGTCTCAGACGCTCCTTCTACACTCGGTGGATTTCGTTGCATACCCTCCTACTACAATTGGCGGATTGTGTCTCAGACGCTCTCCTACTACACTTGGTGAATTTCATAGCATACCCTCCTACTCCACTCGGTGGATTTCGTTGCATACCCTCCTACTACAATCGGTGGATTGTGTCTCAGACGCTCCTACTACACTTAATGTCATGGATTTCGTTGCATACCCTCCTACTACAATCGGTGGATTGTGTCACAGATGCTCCTACTACAATCGGTGGATGGTGTCTCAGACGCTCCTACTATACTCGGTGGATTTCGTTGCATACCCTCCTACTACAATTGGTGGATTGTGTCTCAGACGCTCCTACTACACTCAATGCCATGGATTTCGTTGCATACCCTCCTACTACAATCGGTGGATTGTGTAACAGACGCTCCTAATACACTCGGTGA
Organism: Nephotettix cincticeps; assembly: GCA_023375725.1. Classification (NCBI taxonomy): domain Eukaryota; kingdom Metazoa; phylum Arthropoda; class Insecta; order Hemiptera; family Cicadellidae; genus Nephotettix; species Nephotettix cincticeps. Next base: position 32,787,672 of record CM041787.1, on the reverse strand, counting down.
ATTTCATTGCATACCCTCCTACTACACTCGGTGGATTTCATTGCCTATCCTCCTACTACAATCGGTGGATTGTGTCTCAGACGCTCCTACTATACTCGGTGGATTTCGTTGCATACCCTCCTACTACAATTGGTGGATTGTGTCTCAGACACTCCTACTACACTCAATGCCGTGGATTTCGTTGCATACCCTCCTACTACAATCGGTGTATTGAGTCTCAGACGCTCATACTACACTCGGTGGATTTCATTGCATACCCTCCTACTACAATCGGTGGATTGTGTCTCAGACGCTCCTAATACACTTGGTAGATTTCGTTGCATACCCTCCTACTACAATCGGTGGATTGTGTCTCAGACGCTCCTAATACACTCGGTAGATTTCGTTGCATACCCTCCTACTACAATCGGTGGATTGTGTCTCAGACGCTCCTAATACACTCGGTGGATTTCGTTGCATACCCTCCTACTAAAATCGGTGGATTGTGTCTCAGACGCTCCTAATACACTCGGTAGATTTCGTTGCATACCCTCCTACAATACTACTACAATCGACGGATTGCGTCTCAGACGATCCTACTATACTCGGTGAATTTCGTTGCATACCCTCCTACTTCACTCGGTGGATTTCGTCTCAGACGCTCCTACTACACTCGGTGGATTTCGTTGCATACCCTCCTACTACAATCGGTGGATTGTGTCTCAGACGCTCCTACTACACTCGGTGAATTTCGTTGTATAACCTGCTACTACAATTGGCGGATTGCGTCTCAGACGCTTCTTCTACACTCGGTGAATTTCATTGCATACCCTCCTACTACACTCGGTGGATTTTGTTACATACCCTCCTACTACAATCGGTGGATTGCGTCTCAGACGCTTCTACTACACTCGGTGAATTTCATTGCATACCCTCCTACTACACTCGGTGGATTTCGTTACATACCCTCCTACTACAATCGGTGGATTGTGTCTCAGACGCTCCTACTATACTCGGTGGATTTCGTTGCATACCCTCCTACTACAATTGGTGGATTGTGTCTCAGACGCTGTCCTACTACACTCAATGCCATGGATTTCGTTGCATACCCTCCTACTACAATCGGTGGATTGAGTCTCAGACGCTCATACTATACTCGGTGGATTTCGTTGCATACCCTCCTACTACAATCGGTGGATTGTGTCTCAGACGCTCCTACTACACTCGGTGGATTTCGTTGCATACCCTCCTACTACAATTGGTGGATTGTGTCTCAGACGCTCTCCTACTACACTCAATGCCATGGATTTCGTTGCATACCCTCCTACTACAATCGGTGGATTGTGTCTCAGACCCTCCTAATACACTCCGAAGATTTCGTTGCATACCCTACTACAATACTACTATACTGCAATTGGCGGATTGCGTCTCAGACGCTCCTACTACAATCGGTGGCTTGCGTCTCAGACGCTCCTTCTACACTCGGTGGATTTCGTTGCATACCCTCCTACTACAATTGACGAATTGTGTCTCAGACGCTCTCCTACTACACTTGGTGAATTCCATTGCATACCCTCCTACTCCACTCGGTGGATTTCGTTGCATACCCTCCTACTACAATCGATGGATTGTGTCTCAGACGCTCCTACTATACTCGGTGGATTTCGTTGCATACCCTCCTACTACAATTGGTGGATTGTGTCTCAGACGCTCCTACTACACTCGGTGGATTTCGTTGTATAACCTGCTACTACAATTGGCGGATTGCGTCTCGGGGGGGGGGGGGGGGGGGGGGGGGGGGGGGGGGGGGAGGGGGGGGGGGGGGGGGGGGGGGTGGGGGGTGGGGGGGGGGAGGGGGGGGGGGGGGGTGGGGGGGGGGGGGGGGGGGGGGGGGGTGGGGGGGGGGGGGACGCTTCTTCTACACTCGGTGAATTTCATTGCATACCCTCCTACTACACTCGGTGGATTTCGTTACATACCCTCCTACTACAATCGGTGGATTGTGTCTCAGACGCTCCTACTATACTCGGTGGATTTCGTTGCATACCCTCCTACTACAATTGGTGGATTGTGTCTCAGACGCTGTCCTACTACACTCAATGCCATGGATTTCGTTGCATACCCTCCTACTACAATCGGTGGATTGAGTCTCAGACGCTCATACTATACTCGGTGGATTTCGTTGCATACCCTCCTACTACAATCGGTGGATTGTGTCTCAGACGCTCCTAATACACTCCGAAGATTTCGTTGCATACCCTCCTACAATACTACTATGCTGAAATTGGCGGATTGCGTCTCAGACGCTCCTACTACAATCGGTGGCTTGCGTCTCAGACACTCCTTCTACACTCGGTGGATTTCGTTGCATACCCTCCTACTACAATTGGCGGATTGTGTCTCAGACGCTCTCCTACTACACTTGGTGAATTTCATAGCATACCCTCCTACTCCACTCGGTGGATTTCGTTGCATACCCTCCTACTACAATCGGTGGATTGTGTCTCAGACGCTCCTACTACACTCAATGCCATGGATTTCGTTGCATACCCTCCTACTACAATCGGTGGATTGTGTCACAGACGCTCCTACTACAATCGGTGGATTGCGTCTCAGACGCTCCTACTACACTCGGTGGATTTCTTTGCATACCCTCCTACTAAAATTGGCGGAATGCGTCCCAGACGCTCCTAATACACTCGGTGAATTTCATTGCATACCCTCCTACTACACTCGGTGGATTTCATTGCATACCCTCCTACTACAATCGGTGGATTGTGTCTCAGACGCTCCTACTATACTCGGTGGATTTCGTTGCATACCCTCCTACTACAATTGGTGGATTGTGTCTCAGACACTCCTACTACACTCAATGCCGTGGATTTCGTTGCATACCCTCCTACTACAATCGGTGTATTGAGTCTCAGACGCTCATACTACACTCGGTGGATTTCATTGCATACCCTCCTACTACAATCGGTGGATTGTGTCTCAGACGCTTCTAATACACTCGGTAGATTTCGTTGCATACCCTCCTACTACAATCGGTGGATTGTGTCTCAGACGCTCCTAATACACTCGGTAGATTTCGTTGCATACCCTCCTACTACAATCGGTGGATTGTGTCTCAGACGCTTCTAATACACTCAGTAGATTTCGTTGCATACCCTCCTACAATACTACTATACTGCAATTGGCGGATTGCGTCTCAGACGCTCCTACTACAATCGGCGGATTGCGTCACAGACGATCCTACTACAATCGGTGGATTGCGTCTCAGACGCTCCTTCTACACTCGGTGGATATCAGTGCATACCCTCCTACTACAATCGGTGGATTTCATTGCATACCCTCCTACTACAATCGGTGGATTGTGTCTCAGACGCTCCTACTATACTCGGTGGATTTCTTTGCATACCCTCCTACTAAGATTGGCGGAATGCGTCCCAGACGCTCCTAATACACTGGGTGAATTTCATTGCATACCCTCCTACTACACTCGGTGGATTTCATTGCATACCCTCCTACTACAATCGGTGGATTGTGTCTCAGACGCTCCTACTATACTCGGTGGATTTCGTTGCATACCCTCCTACTACAATTGGTGGATTGTGTCTCAGACACTCCTACTACACTCAATGCCGTGTATTTCGTTGCATACCCTCCTACTACAATCGGTGTATTGAGTCTCAGACTTTCATACTACACTCGGTGGATTTCATTGCATACCCTCCTACTACAATCGGTGAATTGTGTCTCAGACGCTTCTAATACACTCGGTAGATTTCGTTGCATACCCTCCTACTACAATCGGTGGATTGTGTCTCAGACGCTCCTAATACACTCGGTAGATTTCGTTGCATACCCTCCTACTACAATCGGTGGATTGTGTCTCAGACGCTCCTACTACAATCGGTAGATTTCGTTGCATACCCTCCTACAATACTACTATACTGCACTTGGTGGATTGCGTCTCAGACGCTCCTACTACAATCGGTGGATTGCGTCTCAGACGCTCCTTCTACACTGGGTGGATTTCTATGCTTACCCTCCTACTAAAATTGGCGGAATGCGTCTCAGACGCTCCTACTACACTCGGTGGATATCAGTGCATACCCTCCTAGTACAATCCGTGGATTTCGTCACAGACGCTCCTACTACAATCGGTGGATTGCGTCTCAGACGCTCCTACTACAATCGGTGGATTGCGTCTCAGACGCTCCTACTACACTCGGTGGATTTCGTTGCATACCCTCCTACTAAAATCGGCGGATTGTGTGTCAGACGCTCCTACCACACCGGGCCAAGGAGATTTTGTGGTAGACGATCCTGTCTTGCCAAGGGGATTTCGTCGTAGACACACCTGCCACACCAAAAGGATTTGGTTGCAGATCGGTTTTTCAGTTGATTGCTCCCAATTTACGCAGGTACTCTTCATGTGGATTCGTACAATCTAGTTGTTTTTGTTTGTAATATGAATAGTGTATTAATATTTAAAATTGTTGAAGAAATGATTTAAAATAAGTTTTTTAAGAACCAATTAACACGTACCGGGGCGGTAAATAAATTAGTCAGGCCTCGCTTTTCTGTTGCGAAAATCTACCGTACCTGTTTCTGATTAATTTAATTGTAATAATTAATTAACCAATTTTAGCGGAATTAATATCTCTTCCATTAAAAGGATACACTTACTGTTCAATAATAATATACTGTTTAATAATTCTGGGTTGTCCCGCACTAAACATAATAGGCGAGTTAACAGAAGAAAAAATAATTGTTCCTTCCATATCTCCGTAAATATAGTTCTACTACACGCTATTAGAGCCAAAATAAATCTAGAACCAAGAGATTCCTCTATTGGGAAAACAATATTTTACAATCCCTCTGTTAAAATGGTCAAAGAAAGTGACTTAACAATAATGGAGTGAAATTGAAATCATAGTGTGCATTTTTTAGTGTCAGAAGAACACTCGCCGTTTTGCTACAGTATTTTTTCTAGATCTTGGTCTTACCAGAAGAACTAATATAAAATACAATTTAAAATTGAACTATTCAACCTTCAAATTAACAATCGTCTTCTCTTACTGCACTGTTTTAAAAATATATTCCATCCAAAAGAAATACTATGTACACATTGCTATATTCTAACCTCTCTCCTTGGCCCATTGCATTTTCTTCTGCTCCACCAACGAGAACCTCCTGGTCTGGGTGTCCATGTCCCCAGGCGCGGTGACCGCCCACTCTGCACTCTGCTGACCACTGCCCGACCCTCGGCCTGCTAACAGGTCGTCCACCCCGAACAAACAACGGTCTCCTTGGCAACAGCGGTCGATCCTTCAAACATTTGACCACCGCTGCGCAACCCTGAATGAAACTGCTAAAGAATTTACATTGCCGCTTCAGACGAGACTGCTCGACCGGAAGTAAACCTGTGGGTCATTGAATCGTATAGGGAGATAATATCTCAACTGTTGAATTCCCCTTCTTGATATGGCCATAATTGTCAGATAATTAGTTTTGATGGAAAAGTGTTCCCCGGCCTCCTAAACGATTGTGATTACTGTACTTTGATAAAGAATTTAGCATAACCAAATCAATTTATGAATTGTTATTTGATTGTTGATATAATTTTTTATAAATTATTGGAGTAATTCTTCTTATTATACTTTATAAGAAGAAAATTTATATCCGCATATTAAAAACATAACGAATTAATATAATGATTATACACAAATTTAAATAGATAACATGCATTTCGATAAAAATACTCTTTGTTTACACTAATGAAAACAGAATTATGCATATAATACAAATAACAAAACGTACAAATCAACTAACAAGTTAATAACTATTTACCATACCTGAACAAAATGATTTAGCTAAATAAAATAGTTTTTAATTCGGGCTTAGGTGCTGTATAAAATGATTAAAATATGAAATAATAGGTGTAAATATGGTATGAGACATGTGTATCATGTTAACATAACAAATCCTTAAATAAAATCCTACTAAAGCAGTATAGACTAAGTTAAAATATAGTCTATCTTTTCAGAGCTACACTCCAAAATGATTCTTCACTAACATAGAGCAATGAGGGTTTTAGGGGATTAAATTTTATTTTGTAGAAAAGATAGAAAAATCCCATTTATACATACAGTACTAACATAGGAAGTACTTTGTAGAATATAATCTGAAAACTACAATAAATGAATATCTGAAACAATATTAACCGCTTTTCACCACAAAGCCACGTCATATGACTTTTCCAAACCCTTAGTTTAACATCTCAGAATATTAGGGATTTCAACTTCAGTGATAATTGAATACACCTTTTGTCATACACTATTCGGTAAAATTACTAGACCTACGCGCGTCTTAATATTTTTCTCTTTTCATGTAGAATCGGCTCCCAGAGATTATATTAATCCTACGAATATCCCTCTACAGTTTACCGGAATAAAATGCATGCACTAATTTTGTTGTTATACGATTGTGAATATTGACAAACTATTATGAAATAAATAGATTATATTATAAGTGGCGAAACTGTCTCAAAAAATGTATAACTTTAGGTACTCAGGTCATAATAGATATCATAATAGATATATCATAATAGATACATAAATCTGATCACAGATACCTGAACTTCAAAGTGAGACATATTTATCTTTTACAGTGATATTGATACCGAAGAAATAGCATTAAACTCGTTTTGTTATAGGCTACTTTGTTTTGAGTTAGTTTTAATGAAGTGGTGACCTACCCAGGTAGGTATTTTAAGCCAATTATGTAAGAGAGATGATTGTGGCGCGATCTTGTAGTCTTGTTACTGACTATGTTCCTTAGACATAATTGTTAATTAATAGCCCAACAGCCAATGGCATATCTAAGGGACCTACAGTTTAACGTGGAACCAACTATAGAAATAAATAGGAAGGACTATCAGTCCTTATTTAAGATTAAACGTCCTTTCAGCTGCCAAAATGCTTTACATGATAAATATATTAACAATATAATAATAATTTAAAATGACAGCAGCAAGATTCCATCCACAGACTTCTATCTCTCTGGTTTATGCTATAATCCATTAGATTTTTGAATAAGCACGGTAATCAAATTTTAGACGGTTATAACAACTAAAAAGTTGCCTATTAATCATAAAATGCGTAAAATAATCAATCATTCTACATATACGAGTGGTTATAAAGTCGCTTCCCCCTATCATTTTTATCTGTTAGAAGAAATAAATAACCTTTACCATACTTACCTAACCCAAAAGTATCTTTTGAAGTTATCAAACATGGGACAACTCAAAATTTCTAAATGTAAAGCCCCGTCGAGATGAACCTATATTTTAAAGGTCTTTAAATTTAAAGACAATTGACGAAAATTGGGAGTCTCTACCTCAGCCCGGCCAGTACAAAATGGCGGCATTTTGAAAATTATAACACTGAGTGGTTATGACTTCTCTTCCCCCATTATTTTTCGATATGTTAGAAAAAATAAATAACCTTTAAAAACCTATACAAACTATCAAAGTATCATTTGAAGTTATCGAGAATTTTGAGTGCTCCCCAAAAATGGGGTATTTCGGGGGAAACTCAAAAATTTCAAATGTAAAGCCCCATCGAGATGTACCTCATTTTAAAGGTATTGACATTTAAAGACGATTGGTAAAAGTATCTTTAACTCAACCCAGTACAAAATGGTGGCACATTTAGAAAATTATGACTCTAGGTTTTCAAGTCCCTTATTCCCTCTTGGTTATTGCTATAATTTACATTTAAAGTGATTTTCATTAATGGGATTCATTGTAATAGATAACCTGCATTCTACCTTTTGTAGTAATTAAAAATGTTGGGAGGTTCCTAAGATCTAAAATGCAGGAGTCATCTTCCGAATTCCTTATGAGAAGCTAGTCATGCGACATGGCAAAATAGCACTCATAAGGAATTTGGAAGTTTACTCCTACATTTTAGACCTTAGATACACCTCCCAACATTTATAATTACTACAAAAGTTAGAATATGTACCTTTTACAATGAATCCCATCGTTGAAAAATACTTTAAATGTAAATTGTAGCAAAAACCATGCAAGGAGGGGAAAGGACTTAAAAATCCAAAATATGAAGGGTCATAATTTTCAAAATTCTGCAATTTTGTACTGGGTTGAGGTAGAGAGAGACCTTTAATTTTCGCCAATTGTCCTTAAATGTCAAAACCTTTGACAATTTTGAGTAGCCCCCAAAATCCCCCATTTTCGGGGCATTCAAAATTTTCGATAAATTAAAAAGATACTTTGAGTTAAGTTTGTATGGTTTCCCAAACGTTATTTATTTCTTCTAACAATTAAAAAAAATAGAGAGGAGTCCCTTCCCCTCTATTTTTTTATTTGTTAGAATCCTGTATAGTAGTATGAGTTCACACAGCAGTGATTTTTTATACTTTTAACAGTGCCGTGAACCATGTATAATAGTTTTAAAAGAGTTTATTTGTTAATTTGTACTGGATGGACAAATTTCGGAAAAATTACTAAGTATTTTTTTAACTTTTTATAGTAAAGTTTAAGAATAGCTTAGAACAAATTCCAAAAGCAGAAAACCGACAAGGTGGCAAACTGTGTGAGATTGTTGTTGGCTGCGGCGTGCAACGTCGCTTGACGATTTGACGTCATAGCGTCGTCGTCGTCATCTGTTTGGGAACGGGATGGCGAGATCATCTGGTGGCAGATGAATTGTGTGGATTATTGTTGATTGAATGTCTTATAGCATCATGGAAATATCAGAAGTTGTTAATACTCAGCTTGTATTTCCAGGACTTGTTGTAGGTTTAGTTTTAGTTTGTGCTGTGTTAGTTTTTGTCTTTGGATTTAAGTCTGTGGAAGACTTTCCATTCGATAAACTTGCTACTGTAGCCGACGACCGGAAACCAGCTGGCAAGAAACGAAAAGTGAAGGACAAGGTGAGAAGGCAAATAGTAATTGTCTGGATTTTAATAAATATATACGTACTAAGCAAACAAAATTTACCAGGTTAACACACTAAAACCTGCTATAACACTGGAATACACCATCTCATTTCATTAGTGGTCATAACTAGGGGTTACTATCTGTGCCCAAAATGTAATCTAGGCCTCACCTATTTTTGGACACAAGCTCTCTTATTTAACTTAAATGGCTTGTAAATGCTCAATGTGTCCTCTCAATATAGATTTAACCAATCTAAAGCTTAGTAGGCCTATATTGATGACTAGCAAGAGTGTCGCTTATCGGGTGGCAAAAATATTAAAGTTAAATAAGCGAAGCCCTGCATTTTCCTTATGTTTTTTGTCAGATTTCTAGTAATTTAAATTAATTTTAGTAGCTTGCAATTGGGTTATCATTGTATTACCTCAAACAGTATGAATAAAATTAGACTAGTTTATCAATGTGTCTGTATGCACAACCAAGGGAATAATGGTATTATTTGGAACACAAATCCTTTTGAAATCCTTCAAAAAGGTATTTTTGTTACTTCACTAAGGCCTGAATTAAAAATAAACTTTCAATAGTATTCCTCTGTATGTCAAGAATTGCATTTAAAGTTACCGGTACCCACTCTAAACACAATATGTTACGGTAGCTTAGATGTTTTGAGCTGGGCCTACCCCTTACCATAATATGAGGGTTGCCGGTTCGATTCTGGACCCAGTCGCCATTTGTAGGGAATAATGGTATTATTTGGAACACAAATCCTTTTGAAATCCTTCAAAAAGGTATTTTTGTTACTTCACTAAGGCCTGAATTAAAAATAAACTCAATAGTATTCCTCTGTATGTCAAGAATTGCAATTAAAGTTACCGGTACCCACTCTAAACACAATATGTTACGGTAGCTTAGATGTTTTGAGCTGGGCCTACCCCTTACCATAATATGAGGGTTGCCGGTTCGATTCTGGACCCAGTCGCCATTTGTAGTTGTGCTGTAAATTTATTTTAAACTATCTAACATGTCAACATTAGGTATATCAAGACCAGAGTTTAGACAGTTCCCTAACCAAAACATTAAAAATGCCACTGGCATTGATGAATAAAAAATTCACTTTAGCTAAGTTTTTACTAATGCTTGCTTGTTTTTAATGAATAACTTATACCTATTATATGCCAATGGGCCTCTCTTATATTAAGGGGAACACATACTTTTAAGAGCTTAAATTATTAAATACGGTACCGATATAAGGGAAAAAATAAAACTTTTTTTGCACAACTAGGTTCTAACTTACACATAAAGACCATTCTATGACTCAACCATTATTAAAATCTGTCCAGCGATAACGAGTTATTGAGATTGTTAACAAGAATATAACTACTGCCTTCACATGATATTAATATATGTAATATGAACTAATAGGTTCATATTACATTGCTGCTGGTTTGACTGTTATCCAACTCCAATAAGCTTTTAACCCTTACCGAGCGGCGGCCACCACAAGCGAACATACTCACTACATGTAAAATATTTTCTGTTGGGGTCAAAAAATAGATTTTGATGTTTTTCCACTTTCATTTGATGGTTGAAGTCGATAATACGGTACTTTTGTATTATACCGACCACACAACTATAAAGGGAAAATAAAATCAATATATGTTTAGTCATGTGATATAATGAACATAAAAATAACAAACTTACAAGATTTTGTTTGTATGTCTGCGCCACCCAAACCTTAGTGATGTCGGCGAAAAGTGTGTAGGTCTTTTGTAAAACAAATTTTTCGCTTCAGCCACTGCCGACAGCCACATGTATTCGTATTCTGCCAGATACGATTCTTGATGGTGTTGAGCGGTTCCTTGTCTCTTGTTCATTGCAGAACCCCACATTCTTTTAAGTTAATGGTTCATTTATTTTATAATGAATAAACTTGTATTTTAATCATCCTACATTGCATTATATTTTCATTCATCAGCTCTCTGCGAGGTTAGGTAAGGTTGGATATTGATAATATACATATATTCGTAGCATAATAATATCAATAACCTCACCTAACTTAACTCCACAGAGTGTAGAATGACAGAATATACATCGCCAACGTACAGGTGTGATCGGTGTAATACAAAAGTACCGATAATCGAACCTTTTTTTCATAGCATTTTTTACATATTGTTTTATGACCATATTAAAAACCAGTATTTCCATTATGTTTTAAAAATTTGGATCATTTAACTTTTTCACTAAACATTATATGACAGTATAATCCATTGAATATATTGCATTAACCTTTATCTAATTAGATGTAAACAAATATACAAATACTGTCTGAGCGTGCGAACAACACAAGGATGACTTGGCCGGTCGGTAGAACAGAGATGCGATGAACAGAGGTGTCAAGTGACTAAATTATAGTCCTTAGCTGACCAGTGTAATGTGTGAGTCCTTGATTTGCCAGCTACATGGTCGAGCGGACCTGCTCAATATGTTGTGAAAATAAAATGACAGAGGAGAACAACTGATTGACTTCTGAATAGTCAATTAGCTGACTTAAATTATTCCATGCTCCCATCATACTCTCCTGGGCATAAGTTCATTTGAGATAAACTTATTTCTATATAACTAGCTATAAGACTGAATTCTCTTTAGGGATATTGTTAATTAACTGTTTATCTCATGTTTAAATTTTTTACAGAGATCACAATCTAATGGACAAGCTACAGTTGTGTCAGAAACAAAACAGAAAACATCAGAATCTGCTAGTGCAAAGGTAGCTCCAAGCAAATCTAAACAGGTGGATAAATCACCAGCCAAAGATGTCCCTAAGGCAACGAATAAGCAGGAAAAAAAACAAGGAAAAACTGAGACTCCTCCGGTAAAAACAGCATTGAAGGACACAAAGAACATCAAAGAAACTAATAAAATTGCTGAAGAAACTCAGAAACAAGGAAAGGCTAAGGATAACTCGGTGAAACAACAGAAGGATCAGCAGTCTAATAAACAAACAAAAAGCAAAGGGAAGGAGAATGTAGAAGTGCAAAATAAGAAAAACAAGGATAAGTCTAAGAAGCATGAAGAGAAACCGGATGATTATGACAATGGTAGGCTGTTTCTGTATTGTCATAATTTTTTAGTATTCCCGTAGTTAGTTTTGTTAATTATTTAAACACCTATTTGGGACTCAAGCATAGATCAAATTGTCAATCCTGGAAGTGCTGAATCACCCCCCATCAATGACTAGTGTTTATATAATTTCAATGTCATAAATTTTTGTGGTAATTTTTCTATACGTCTGCAATGCAAAATTAAAGATAAGAAGACCTCCTTCTTAGGCAATTGATGAAAATAAGCAAACCAGGTCTTGAATTCTTTATTTAAACATAAAAATGCCATAAAATCCCCACCTATCAGAATCAGATCCGGGGTAAACCATTTTAGTTAAAATTCATGTCAGTGCAATGCCTTAGGCCATTAGGTATGTTGAGCTATTGCCCTGTAAAGAGTAAAAGCTTCTCTAGCAAGACATATGTGAAATTGAATTTTAAATATTTTTTAACAAAATAAGAACACAATGTGAACGAGTTACAATAGTTGTTCTCAAATCTGATTTTCTGACTTTAATTTAGCATGAAATACCTAATAAGTTTAAAGGATATGTGTAAAAATATTAAGTAAAACTTATAGCCTATAGAACAAAAACCGTGTAACGTAGGCTTACAAATCATACATGGTCGTAACTTTACCTGATGAACTTTGAAGTTGACAATGAAATAATGATGAAATAATGACTTTGAAATAATTAATATAGGCTATTCATGACGTTGTGTAACTTTTGGTTTTAAGACCATTACAAGTTAAAACTAACCTCAAATTTGTATGTAAATGAAAATAACATTGTTATCCTTTAGTATGTGTACTGATGTATGTGATATATAATATTATGTGATAGAATGTGTCTTCGGTATGTTAATGTTGGTAATTTTTAGATGGTTGGGTGACTGTTTCGAAAAAATCTCCAAAGACTCAGACAATCGACGAAGAAAAAACTGCTTCAAAGTCTACTGGTTAGTAAAATATTGAGTTATTAATTATTAATATTTCCGTTACCTGAAATAATCTACTATCTGAAGAAAAATAGTAATCCTTAAACATTTGGAAACTAACTGATGATTTATCGTCATTAGCTAGTATAGGGAAAACCCCGCTAACAAACATCGTCAGTTTTTCATATAATAAATGCAAAAAATTGCATATCCGTGGCACATTTGAATCTAACTCATTTCATTTTAGATGTCTTAGGTTTTCTCTTTTACTGTCTAGATGGTTTTTGTTGTTGTATCTACAGCCAGAAATAAATAATGTGCTTGTCTGTTCGTTTACTGTTGTGAACAAAAACAAAATATGTTGTATCAATATTTTCTATGATAACATTTTTATTCTTGTTTAAAATCACATGAAAATATTTACTTCCCTTTGGGAAATAAGTTAGATCATGGATATGTTCACAGGGAATATTTTCAGTTCATCTAAACAGCTGTTCTTATAACCAAACTATGACATCACTGTCTCAAATTTTGGTGTCACAAATTGCCAACACCCCAACCCCCTAAAGCTAAGACATATTCATGTCATTTGAAATAGATATGTCTTTCACACTCTCTATAGCCTAATGTATGTTATAGTTTATTATAAGTATTATAGTAAAAAAATCATTAACTCGCCGTTGGTCAAGGTTACATGTGTTATGCAGATGTTCGAACATCCGCCGGTTGAGATATCTTAATAGGTCTCAGTACAAACCTTTTTATAAACCATTATAAAATTGCTGATTTCACATGGTCTTTTTTGCATAGCATACCGATACATGGCATTTAAAAAAAATTCTGACCTAACTTATTTAAAAGTTATAAAATGGCTTTGGTCCTCAACGGGTTTATGCTTGTAATGATATGGTTAAATATTAACATCCCTTATAATATGTGAATATTTGTTATTAAAAACACCAATCTTCAACTTTTGAGGCGAGGCCATTTTAGTTTTAAAACAACCCTTTTTTCATATGCTCAGGGATATGTCATATTGATTTTTTGTTTTAATTTACTTTATAACATCAAAATAATTTTTAAATCACACACTTTTATTTTTTTAACTTTGCCTATGTATAAAAATATTCATACTATGATTAATACTTAACAGGATAAAACATGGGTACAATTATTGTTAAATATCTTTATGTACAATTCAAATACCAGATTGAAAAGCATAAGGAGAAAGCCCGTCCCCTTGGATCATCCCTGTCAGTACACAGATTAATGTAGTGATAACTATTGTTGATCCTGATTTTGCATTTGATTTATAAATGCAGATTCTTGCTATAGTTATTAGTTTCTCTGGGATTTCTACTTATTTTAGTTACCTCAACATGTGATTTCTGTTTATTATAGAGTCATGTGCTTTCTTGAAGTCATCAAATAAGGGGTGAACGTTTGTGGTGTTCAACTCCCAAAATATTTGAAAGCGCTTGAATGATAGTAAAAAGTTAATCATTGGTCATTTTAACCCTGATTTGTTCAACAAAAAAGACTGTTTACTCACTGTATGTTTACAAAACATGGAGGAGTCTACAATCACAATACTAGATTATACTAGATTGAAACATATTTTTTTCAAAACAACATTAAAACGTACCGTGCGGTAGTACATGATCGTTGCCGCGCACAGTCGCTGTGCGGTCGATTCTGACCTCTTGACACCTTACCACTAAAACTCAGTGTAAGCACAGCTCTTGCCAGGGGAAGATTATTGCCAGTCAGCGTGGCGGGAAGTGTCTATATTTTAACATGGACTCTGGGACAGCCTGACACCACGCCTGGCTGTCTTCGGGTGCTGTGAGGCCAACATTTACTTAACTCAATAATTAATGTCTAGTTTAGGTGAATCGGATGCATTTCGATCAATAGGAACAGCGTTTTCATACTCCATACTTGATATGGCAGTAATTTAGTGAAATTACTGCCATATCAAGTAAGTTTATATTTTTCAGCTCTGTTAAAACTAAAGCAATTTTTAAAAGAAATCCTGGTTATAACAGATCATTGTTTTTTTAATTGACTTTTAATAGTCATAAAAGCCCAATAGATAAAAACAACTTTAAATATGAGTTGATGAAATTTTTGATCAGTAAGCCCTTGAACATTGTAGAGAAGTTTTATCAGTTCTAAGCATTATTTTGATTGGTTTTATTTCTAGGTTTTGGAACTAACTACCAAAATACTATTAATATAAATTATAATGTGTAATAAAATATAATTAATTATAATAAATTCAATATATTTTGAAATACATTATCTATGAATAAAGGACATTTTAATTTAATTTGAATAACAATTCGTGTGTGTGTTCATAAAGCTTTTCTATGATATACAATAATATTTTTTATTAAAAAAATCTTTTTATCTATAATTGTTACAGTTTAATTTGTCTCCTCCTTTTTGTGTAACAAACTGTGACAGCTACCATTTAATCCTTTGATTCTTTCTATTCCCTTCCATATTTAAATTACCAATAAGTGAACCCGTTATCTTACTTAATAACAGAACCAGTCCTGCTTTAATTAGTTCTACAGCTATACCATTTTCTCCTGAAGTGATATTATTTTTTTAGAGGTTTTACAATTCTCTTCTTCAGAGGTTTTACAACCTCTACTTCTTCGACGGTGGGAACTTGGATTTTGGGCTGTACATTTAAGGGGAACTCTACTTCTTAGTTGTTTATTCTATTCTCTTCTACATTCACATTTTATTCTTGGAATGCATTAAGTAAATAAATAAATTATATCTTTAGTGAATTCTTTATCATTACAGCGAAAAATGAAGCCACAAGTCCCGGAAAGAAGAAGAAAGCCAAGCCTGAACCAGAGGCCACTGTTGAAAAAGAGTCTGCTGTAACTTTGTCTCCAGTGCCAACCGCCTCCACCCAGGCAACCACCCCTGAGACAGCCAAGGACAACAAGGAGAAGTCTGCCAAGAAGGAGAAGGAGCAGAAGAAGGAAAAGCCCAAGTAAGGGTTTATTAGCTATTGACTAGCCCTTACATCAACTGCTAACACACTGTTGATCAACTCAGTGCTCCGCTCACATTTGTTTTTCATACACTATAAATCCACAATTTTGTATTTCCCGCCTAAAATTTTGTGTAGCTGTTGTTTGTTTGGGATGTTTTTGAGTGGGTTATGCCTGACCCAGTCTATATTTTTAGCAATTTTTTGTGGTGAACTAAAACACAAAATTCCTTTTTTGTACAATTCAAACCAAACAATAATGAAAATGTATTTGACTCAGACTAAATACAACTTGCGTAAAAAGTTTTAACAATTTTATTTATTATGTGTTACTATTTTATAGGCTGTGACTTTATACACACAATAACATATATTTTTTAAGTTTTATAGTTCAGTATTTATTAATTTTATATATTTTTTTTATAATACCGTAACTAATTTATATCATAAGTCTGACAACATTGTTTGCAAATTTTTATTTGCATATTTCTGTCATTTATATTAACCAACAATTATTGGTTGGGTTGGTAAGTTAGGTTTCTGGAAACATATGCTTCACAAACAATCTGATTCATCTTCCTTCACTTAGAGTAAACCGCACAAAAATGGACCGATGAGGTCTTGGACAGCTGGTTCCCCCCGACCCCCTCTTGCCCAGCAGTGTTGCCATTTTTCATTTAGCCTATCAGCTGACATAACCATATGCTATAATAGAAGATGATTTGGCAATACCGAACTGACTCTCATTGGCCCATTTTCGGGCGGTTTACTCTTGGAAGTATTGTTCACTAGCAAGTTCTCCAGCCTAAGGAAATTTACCTCTTTTAACTTTGTCTTTTGATGTTAAATCCAGAATGAGGTAAGCGCCATTTAAAAAAAAGTTGAAAAAAAGCGTTCCTGTAATTTCATGATGGAGTTTTAAAGGAGAACAAGCCTTAATGACCTATTGTGAATAATATAGTTCTATTAGATAAAAATATTTTTCTACAGAATGGAATACTGCTCCATGTACTATGTAACATTTTCAATAATTCTTTTTTAACTGTTGATAAAAATATTTTTTTGAAATACCTGGTCATTACACATTTTAACTCTTCAACGCAGGACATTTTTATTACAAGCTAGGCTAGGCTACAGTCCACTTGAGTTCTACATTTTACAAATTACAAATCATACAAAACAAAAACTATTTCGGTTAATTACACTAAAACCTCGTTTATCCGATACTGGCTTATCCGAAATTCCAGTTTATCCGAAATTGGTTCCAAGCGAGAAAAAAAAATGTTACTGGAAAAGCACAGCATGATTTGTGGCAACCTAAATGGCGCGGACTGTATTCGGCTGGCTCTGCGCGGCTTTTTCAGCCGGTAAGGCGCGGCTAGTTTGGACGGTACTGCGTGGCGTTTTCTGCCAACCGTTAACAATACTGTCGGTCGAAAAAAGTCAACTGTGTTGGATAAACACTGTAATCAAAGAAACACAACTGTCATGCGCTCCCGTTTTACGGGTACAGTATAGAAAAAACTAAAGACGTTAATTTAGCTTTTTCTTCCAAATATTGGTAAAACAGTTTATCTGAAAATTCGCTTATCTGAAATATCCCTGGTCCCATCAAAACCGGATAAACGAGGTTTTAGTGTATTGCAAAAGCAAACTATAAAAAGTACCAATAAGTAACCACAAATACAATAAAACAGTGAAACTAAATGTATTCACTATTTATTCTCATTATTAAATTGTATTTATGACCAAATAACTAAGAAACATAACCGTAACAAACAGAGCAGACGACAGAATTAAAAGCTGATTTGATGCCTCACTCTAAACTATCTCTGTTTCTCTCGTGTTGGTTGAAAATACATGACAACAGCTGAAATTACTCCTTGTAATGTCAAAAACATCCTGAAAACGTCAAAGAGTCTAAATATTTTGATAAACTGCTGAGAGAAGCAGCGCATGATGGGTCAACATTGCGCTTGACTCGTACGTCGCACTGCAGACGGAATTTAGCTTGCATACGGTGTACGTGAAACCACGTTGAAGGGTTATACAGCAAGCAACCATACAAAATCTGTCACCTAAAAAACCAGTAGCTTCGTGTTAAAAGCTAAATTAATTGTTATTTATAACCTCTTGAGTCATTAGCCAATTCTCAAGTAATTTATCCTGATTGTTTTTTTTTATGTAGACTATATCACATCCAAAAAAGAGATTTATATTTCATATCCATACTTAGTATTCACTTGTTAATGTAAAAAATAAATAAATGACCATCGAAGATGAAATTTTGATTCATAATGGCCTTTATAATATATACATAATTTGGTTAAACTATCAAGTCACTACTCCTTATGATTGAAATAAGTCTTTTTGACTCTTTATCGATTGGTTTTAGCATGTGTTTTAATTTGTATGGTTGTCTAAATAATAATACCTCTAGTGGAAACAGTTTTTGAACAGGATTAAATTTAGATCAAGATACAAATTTTTAGGCTGGAAAAAAAACATGGCTTAGTTTTACGTTAACAATAATTATTGGTTATATTTTCAAATATGAATAATCTGAATATGGAAAATTATATTGAAAAGTACAGGTTGACAAAAAGTATTTATTTTGTAAATACAAGTATAGGTATATTTTAACAAAGCCTTTATGCTATAAAAATAATAAATCTAACTCATAAAAAACCACAATAAATGTTATTTCAAATCATAAAAAAATAGAAATTCAGAAAATCGATTAAGTAAACAAAAAAATGAAGTAACCTTGATCTCTAAGAATCATAGTTAATAAATAATAGTTTTAATACCTCCTGTAATAATTTCCATTGAGAAGCATTGGAAATATTGGAAATTTATAAGATGGTTTAGGACATTCATAACATATTTGTAAAATATGAAAATATTAGTAAAAATACTTACTAATGTCATTTAAGTAAAACTAATATATTGTATTGATTTGCTCCTTACTTTATTAATTACATTTACAAAAACAATTATTGTACAATTATGGCCCCTACAAAGCAAGAGTTGCTGGTGCAACTCTGGTCACCGGACCTAGTGGTTTTTTAATTTTCTGCAGAATATTTTGTAGCGTATTGTAGATTAAGCATTTCAAATATATAATTATTACAAAGTCAACATTAAATAAAATAATAATATTAATTCTATATTCTAGGTTAGTTACGATTCAATTGGGTGCATACTTGCTAATTAACTCTTGTTTGCACACGTTAGTTTGGGATTGAGGTGTGTCTGGTCCACGAGCCAAATGGCCTCGAGATATGAGCCCAAGAGCTCCGACCCACAGGTTTCCAAATTGCAGTGCCATTCTTATGGAAAAATCTTTTTCAAAACTGCCCCGAACTCACAAATTTGTTTAGGATCTAAAGCTATTTTATACCATCTTCGGTTTACCAAAACCCGTGGTCTTTTTTTACAATGTTACTGATCTTGTGCTAGTTCAAAAGTTATATTTAGATTTTATATAATCTATGACAATACCTCAAACAGTCCACAGAAAACTACTAAATATCCCTGTATAATGTACTTATGACAATGACAGCAGTAAATCCATCTTATAGCTACAAATTGAAGGCATTCTATAATTGCTGGTCACAGGTTGTAGGTTATAGGTTATACTGCCGTTAACGAATATAGGACCTGACAAAAACATTTCAGAGGTAAACTTGAACAATGACTGGAGAAAGATAAATTAAAGGAATCAAATTCTGGAAGTGGTAAAGATATTGAGATTTCGGACAAGCTATCACATAAAATATTCTCCATGATCAAAGAACAATAATTATATTTTAAACATTGTAAAGTGTGAATCTAAACACCAAAGTTAACTTTCAGATATTTTTTTATTTTCTAGTTTTTTTTTAAATTCACCACCTCTAATGAAGATCATTTTTAACTTTATATACCTTAAAAAGATGTATTTTGTTATATATTCATTATTGATATATGAGGTAATTACCATAACGTGAGTGTTACAACTTTAAAATAAAAATATTTCTATAGTGGTTAAAAAGTTCATTCAGAAAAAAATGTTATTGTCATACAATTACAAAACATTTGTATGGCAATAACATAAAATAGCCAATTGAAATTTTGGGGAATTTTTTTTTTTTTACCCCCACCTTATGGCCCTTTAGGGAACCATTCCGGCATTCGCCTGAGAGAGGTAAGGAACCATACAAACTTACCTCGGAATGGCCGGCCTGGTTTTCAGGCCTACTAGGCCTAAAACTGTACTATACTAATTACAATACACATACAAACGTATCTTCCTCGCTCTATGTTCCGTTGTTTTCTCTTATTCCAGTTTGTTCAGGACATCCCCAAGGCAGGTCGTTTTCACTGTGTCATCTTGATACCTTTATTCTCGATTGGTGCAGATAAGTCTGTGTTCTCAAAAAAATTAGAATCATGCTGTTCGTAGTTAACTATTATTTATCCACTTTCTTTCTATAAAATTTGACTTTCAATTTTGTATTATGACTAAA
This sequence comes from Nephotettix cincticeps, assembly GCA_023375725.1. NCBI lineage: Eukaryota > Metazoa > Arthropoda > Insecta > Hemiptera > Cicadellidae > Nephotettix > Nephotettix cincticeps. The sequence goes on along the minus strand of CM041787.1, from coordinate 32,767,161 downwards.
TATGTTTTCGAAAAAACTTTCACTCATATCGTATGAAACATTTTAGAATAAATGATCTTTACCATGGAAACAGGACGAAATTGGTTAATTGTTAGAGTTTAATTTTGAAAAACTGTCTAATTAAATGAAAATATACTCTGTTTATAAAAAAAATTATCCTGTAACATTTTACTATTCCCCCATTATGCTAACCGTAATAGGTAGTTATTTTTACAGGCATACAATCTTTATCATATAATTTAGGGCCCTAGCGACTGTAAAATAGCTTTTAGAGGTGAACTGATAATATTGAATAACAGTAAAAAATTAAATTATTACCTTTCATCTAAGAGATATATCTATCTGGGAGTAACTATTAGCTTAATTGTATATACTTCCTTGTGGGAAATATAGCTTAGATAATAGATGCGTCTGTAGGGAATGTACTGTCAACACTACTTCCGTTACCCTTTTTGCGTCTTGCAAAATTGCTAACGAATTCCCCCCCAGAGCTTAGCCTAGGAACGTTTTGATTTATTTTGACCCAATAAGCTACATCTTGAAGTTTATGTGATCTAATCCCTCAGAGGGGGCTCGCACCATGTCTGAAGCACAGAGTCGCTGCTATAAAATCTTCCAATTTACAGATTTATCTCCCTCCTGACAATTTTTATACATGTAACTTAATTTTGTATTTCTTATGTAGGCTAATCTCCCATAAGTAAGTAAGTACTACAATTCTTAGTCCTAGAGTGCTTTCCATAATGAGTAGTGGTGGTAGCTTCACCGTTTCCGCGATACATAACATGTAAATTAACTATTACCTTTAATTTGATAATCAATTTGTGCATGCCAGAACGACCCGTACAGTTCATATAGAACGACTGTACTGGCACTTCTGCCCAACGTATTTATGGAAGTTGGAGGCATTAAAGCCCAGAAACATGAACTAAAGAGCTATTTGGGCAGGCATGCCGAAGGGACTAGACCAGGGGTATGCCTGTCCAACAAGGCCACCATGATATGCAGTCTTTGCGGCCACCCTGCGTTATGTGTTTCATTAAATGTAACTACAGCGGACGGATCGTTGGTAAATACGAGAATCCGCCTTCCGCTGTGTGGTCCAATGTGTAGGGCAATAATAGGCCAGTTTAATTAGGCGACTGTACGTTATTGTTAATAACTTGGTTTTCTTTAACTAAACACTTTTTTAAATAACTAACATTTACCCTTTAAGTGTTTTCTTTTCACCTTTCACGTTGACATTTTTTATAGCTATGGCTATTTCGAAGATGAATTATTTGAAATGTCTCTTTTACCATTAAAATCAACTAGAGAATACCCCATTTAGTTTATTACACAGCATAAAATCAAGACTGTGAAATTACCAAAAAAAATGTGTTAGTAATCTCCAGAAAATTTTGTTTTATCAATAACTTATAGCTTGTAACAGAATTTATATTTTTAAAGACAAGAAAAAATTGAATTTTCTAAATAAAAAAATAGTTCTAATAAACAATCAAACTCTCTCTCTGCTTTGGATTATAGAATTTTCGTTCACTATTTCTTGATAATGCTCTATATTGCCACTGAATTCGACTATCTTTTAGGGAGAACTCACTTCTAGAGCGGACTGTACTCAGCCGCTGTAAACTGTACTCGGTTTCATTAAACCTCGTCGTAGTGAAACAGTTGATTTTTATAATATACTCGGCGTTATGAATTTCTGATATTTATAGGATTTTTAGCCATACTCAGGGTTATGAAAACTCAGTTTTGTGAAACCCACTCTCTTCCTTGAGTTGTTTTCAAGATCAATGTCAATTCTTTTGCAGTTTGGATATGTATCTCCTATTTTTGAGGCTGTTAGTCTGTGTTTTTATAGTTATGTTTTTAAGTGTGTAGTTTGAAATCAGTAGGTTGTTATCATCGGTGATGGAAAGCTGTGCTCGTGAGCCACCTGTGTTTGTCCAGGTGGTTCTCAATATAAGCTGCAGGGGAAGGGGCCTTAGGTAATCTTGTTCAAAATCAGACAAGAAAAGTTGTTGTATTTGACATCTGTAAATAAATATCTAATCAGCATTTTATTTTATCGTTTTACTGGATTTTTTGTGGTTTAAGATTTATTGTGACATGTTTTGTCTTAAAAACTACTCATTTCTATAAATCAATTTTCTATAAAGTTTCCACTGTGGAAACTATTATTTGGAAAATATGATTTATTAAAATTTTAGAACACATTATCAAGCAATTTTTTTATTTGGTAAAATATTATAATCTTTGAAATCCTCCATTTGGCATTTTCACGGACAATTAAATTAAAAAGTATTGGAAATTGTCACCTTCTTCAACCAATATTATGGCTTGTAGTTCTTATGATTTTAACAAGTAATATTTTTTTAACAAGATATTTCTTAATAAAGAAATAATGTAAATAATACAAAAAAATTGTATTAGTATTAGCAACAAACTGAACACATTACAAAACATTACTATTGGCTTCTAATGTTACACCAAACTTTCTAGTGACTAATTTGACTATCTTTTGATTTAAACTAAGTTAAATAAAGTTTTTTAAGTGGGTAAAGCTGGGGAATGAGTGAAAACCAATTTTGTTACAAAGTGCTACCTATGAAAATCACTTAAATAGACTAAGAGTTTAAACCATGTGCAAATAATTAATATACTAAAAATCAAAATAATTACTTGATCTAGAAACATTTTTTTTTCATTTCCCACATGTGACTAATTTATGGTATAGGCCGGTTGAGGAGACCCCAGTTGTGGAGAGTGCTGCCGTGGAGTCTGAGGGCGAGGGAAAGACAGCCAAAAAGAAGAAGAAGAAGGTGTCAGCCAAGGAGAACACAGAGCCGCAGAATGTGTCAGATGAAAAGAAAGCAGTGGAAGAAGTTGTTGTATCTGAGTCCAGCAAGCCGGCAGAGTCTAAACCAGCTGAAGGTATCACTTGTATACTATTAGAAATATTAAAATATATTTATTAAAGAATAGTTCTATCAGCGTGATTTGGTTTTCAGAGATTAGTTGTTTTTCCGATAAACTGATATGTATTAATCTTTATTACAAGTTCTCAACATACTTATAACAACAGGTCAGACCTTAGAAGTATCTGACTGGCCTTAACCATTCAATGCGGGGCATTTTTATTACTAAACAGACCCTATTGCGGTACTTTTTGGCGCTAACAACCTTTTTGGGCAAACAATTACTAAAACATATATTTCTTCACTAAAATAGTATGTCTCACATCCTATTTACATTATTCTTGCAGTAATTTGTAAAACAATTAATTATTATTATTGATAAACTACCTTTTTTCTGTAGAAAACTTTCTGTTCTCTCTGTTATTATATGTTGTAGAAAAACGTAAAAGTTTTAAATTTATGAACTTTGTGAAATAAAAACTATTTTCTACTCTACAGACCATAAAAACTGTATATTTTCTGAAAATTCATACTTTTTTTACTTGGAAACCAAAATTTACCCTTTTATCTATTAAAATAAAAATATGCGACAAGCAGTTTTAACTGCTGCTAAACGTCACAACGAACAGATGAGACACTGTACAATAATTGAAATAAGAAATCAACAAATTGACCATCAGGCCAAAACAATATATTATTCCTCAGTTCAGACACTCATGAAGGGCACGGTAATACTAACTATCTGTTGGAAAACTTTGCCTCAATGTGTTGAAGGTATTTGTCTTGAGTTCAAGAAGTCACAGAAATATCTGGTTTGTTCTCTCAAATTTAAAAGGGATAGTCCACTAAGTTCAAAAGAATTTGTAATAATTAGGCTATAAATTGTTTATCCATGAAACAAAGAAAAAAGATTTATTGATAGCATATCTAAATTGAAATCTTATTTTTGGTTTAAAAAATGTAAACCTTTTTATTACTACTGTATCTAACACATTGTTCTTATCTTTCAGCGCCACAGCCTGCTTTTGATGAATTGGGAGGTAAGTTTCCTTTTTTATGAAATATTTAGTGAAATAGTTTTCTGTGTAAATGAAAATGTGTTTGTAATAATATAAACACCAGTGCCACAAAATTTCAGTGCTATAAATTTGTCATGTTGTATAGTTATGCTGAACAATTAATAAACACCAAACAAACACTAACGTGTCCAGTGGGACAGGTTTACACTTATTTCACGATTTGGTTATGATGAAGTGTGACTTTTTAACCCTAGAAGTGGCAAGCTTTTTACTCTTAACAGTAACATAAAAATAATTACTAATATCTTCTTCAAATATCAAATTTTAAACAAAAAAGCATAAAACATGTCCACCCACCCCTTATAACCACTAACCATAAAAGCAAACAGGTGTCTCCTGCAATCCAAATTAAGCCTACAAATGTCGTCAACTTCCACCCAAGCCGGCCACCGTTTATTTAAGGTGGGCCCCCTCTCCGCTATACCACACATTTGCAAGTCAAATTGGGATTGCTCATGGTCGGGATTCGAACACTAGCACTTCTGAATGGCTAGAACGTTACGCTCGTCAGCGTAACGCGTTGGCCGGTTCAGCCACTCAGTGCATAGGAGTAGAAAGCGCTTACTTGGTTATAGACATGCCCAGTGGCAGTCTAGTGCACTATACGAGCAGGTTCGGTTGCTTGCCCCCAGAGGGCAACACGGGTCACGTAGGCGCTAGTGTCTAACAAGTTCACTAAACTGACGACAGATGCCCCCACCTGCCACCGTGGCGGTATTCGCGATAAATAGACACTGCAGTGTCTTTACCACTCCGAGGGTTAAACCAAATCGTTAGAAAAACAAAACAGGTGTTCACTGGTCCACAAGGAGGACATAGCAGGCACTTTATTGGCTTATAAAGCATCTTTAGCGGTAAAAAGCGAACTCCATTGATGGCAGCACGGCGGACAACGACAACCAACAAGTTCTCTAAAATTTTGACAAATGCCACTTCACTTAACCTTCCAGCTGCCCATTGCCGGAATCCGACGATAAAATCGACGTGACTTAATTTTCTCATAGCTACTCAAAGTACATCACAAATGTAATTTTGTATATACCATTGTAAAGAGGAGGTTATAATGTATGTCACTGGTAGCATTTGCAATTTTTATACTCTATGCATTACATCTTATGATTGCATTTAGTTACGAGTGTTACGATGTTGTGCCGACAGCTGTCTGAGCCGTATGCTTCTATTTTTTATATAGCTATATAAGTATATATTCTTATTCCTTATGAAATTTCAAACCAAATAGCTATTTCAGGTTTTTATTAAAAAAGTTTGGATCATTTTAATGGAGCGCAAATATTATAACAAAAATATTTCTTTATACATTTTTTACATGAATAATTTTTTGTTTCATGTTGTTTAAGTTAGTAATTTTTATTTTTTTCTTGTAGCCTGTTTTATACTGAACACAAAAATATATAATACATTATACTTTGCACACAGGATCCACAATTTTTATGTTTTTTTTAAACAAAATTTGAAAAGTGGCCAAAAATGAGAGTAAAATGACCAGCAGCTGGAGGGTTAATAGATAGATCGAGGTAGATGCTATCAACAATGAATCGGAAGCAAAAGGAAGGTGAACACAGAAAAATTACAACAAACAATGTGATAAAGCTTATACATTTAATTGCACTCTGAAGTGATCCAATTATGTTCATGTGTTTTCATAAAAATATTGGTACTGTAAGAAATGTTCTTACCATTCCATTCTGAAAAATCACTATTTGTTATTGTCTGATGTTGGTAGCTGGTATTTTTTAATTGTTTCAGGTATTTCAAAAATATTATATGCTTAGTCTATGTATTACGAAATAAAATGAAAAATATAACGTTTAAAAATAGACCAATGGAGATTTAGCTTTTGGTTTGTGTGCACCAATGGATACAAAACCGATGGATTCATCTAGAATCATATGTAGTTCATGCTTATGGATCCTATACTTAAAGTTCAAGTCTTAAAAAGGTCATTAAGAAAAAAGTCTTCTTTAATTATTGTGTTTTATTTTTCTGACCAGACAACATCAGCTGCAATACTCTTAGCAAAAAGTAGCAATATCAGAAGCAAAATATAAAATGTGGATTTTGCATTCATCAATGTTAAAACGTTCATTGTTGGAGATACTTGCCCCTTATTGAAAGGCACTTATGTTGCGTCTGACATTTTGATGGTGCTTGAGATGAAACTCATATTTTTACTGTTATTTTCTTTTACCTGATCTGGATGAACTGAACTTTACTGTATGACATTATTGTTAAATGGTAGCCCAATTTTTGTTCAAGTAATTCTCTCTAGATCTCTAACAGTCCTAAGAAACCTGACCTAAGTAATTTACTTAGTGGAACATGGTTATTTTTCAGACTCTTGGAAGGAAGCGAAAACACAGAAAAAGTCAGCAAAGAAGAAAGTCCGCAAAGCGGAATGAGGTCCGAGCCTGGAACCTGGAGTGCGGGAGAGTCTTGATGTTGCCCTTAGGTGATAACGACCACTTCCCGCCTCCCAGACACGCCAAACTCTCCTTTACCTGGAAGAATAGTTATTTTTCTACGGGAAATGTGATTTTTGTAAGTGTATTTTGCGTATGTGAGCAGACAAGATGTCTACCGACTGCAGCGTCGGCTGCGGTCCGACCGGACGTAGAATCATTTCAGTACCTTCAGATTCCGTTGTCTGGTGCTATCTCCGACCTCCGACCTTTCGCCCACCGTAGCGGTCTGCCCTGGGTATTGAGTTTTTGACTTTTTTAAACCTTTTTAAATCCGCCTTAGCTCTATCTAAGTCAGTTTTGATTAATTAATCTTTAATCAGTCTGCCCCCAATTCACTCTAACATATTTCATCTTAGTATCTGCTAATAACCTGATATTAAGATATATTATTTTTCAATCACCAGATTTTGTTGCAAGTGGTAATTGAGTAAATTTTTGTTTTAATAATGGAGGTTTTTACTGAACTAGTTTTTTATAGCTAATAATTCACAATATTGTTTACTTTGAGGTTCAACGCCAGACAACCTTCCCGGTTTTGATACTATGCGCATCGTAAGACTGATCAGTTAATGTAAGGAACGCATGATCGGCCCACAGAGGGCAGACCGCTCATGGGGGTCCTTGTGCCAAGCATTCATCCGAACCAAACTTATTTTTATGCATAAAAGACATTATATCGTCTATTTGTGATACATATTTTTACAAATTCTAAATCATGTATACATATTATACAGAATATCAATTTTTCATCTAGATTATTTTTAAGTAGAATAGGTTTTTGTGTTAGTTACGTTTGTGATTATGGTGTGGTTATCGAGTCTTCCTCTTCAACACAATTTGTGGTTATTTTTGTGATGTTGCCTGTTGTTTTTATATATTATTTTGTTGAATTTTATTTCACTGTTGTTTGCATTTTTTGTGGAGGTCTACACGGGTTGTGCGTCATTGTTGTAGGATCATTTTTAAATAGTTTATTTAGCTGTCTTGTTGTTTTATTGAGATATTTACTATCCCTTTATTAATTGAAATCATATTGCTTTAATCCTATAATTTACAAAATAATTTGTTTTTAATTATATATTGATTTTCAAATATTTTAAGACAGCCTATTATATTCAGGGGTTTTAATTTAATTGTATTGCTCAGTTTATTGTGTGGTTTTGTTTTAAAACTATCAAGTGTTCTGATGAAAGTCCGAGCTAAATTAGAGGTAATTTTTACTCATATATATTTATATTTTTTCCAAATATCGTACGAGTCATTTAAGTGACTTTGCTTTGTATATTCCGCTTATTCTTTATTATGTTCTTGTGATGTAATATTTTTTTATTGGAGTAGATTTTAACGAATCAAATTACTTTAAAGCTTTATCAAACACTTGAGTGCATGAAGTTTATAATAAATTCAATGTTCATCAGTCTGAAAAGCATGCTTTTGTAGAAAAAAATTTGTGATGTGATGAGCAAAGTAACGAAGTAAAATTGTACCTATTTTTAAACTTATATAGAATAAATGTAAGGCTTTTTAAGAATTAAGTTGGAATTGTTCAATATTTGATGTGTAGAAAACAGAAATAGGAGTTTTACGACCACATATTTCTTCAATATTCAAGATTGCAAATTTTTAGCCAAACTAAATTTAAATTTTATTGTTTCTGATTATCAATTAATTGCCCTTGGGTGTTTTGAATGGCTGCAAAATATTTTTACTTTTTAAAGTTTGAAGGCTTGCCATTAGTTATCATTTTATTACCTTTTATTGGTCTTATATAAGTTATTTAGTATTTGATTGTCCAGTTAATGTAAATTGTAGCAAAACATGAGCAAGACTGGGTACAATAGACATCACTGTATAATACAACTTGTGATAGCTGTAAAGTATGCTTAGGTACAGACCAATATTATAAGCTATGTATTTTTATGTTATACTCCAAAAACATGTCACGGTCCTAATTACTTTTACATATTTGTTAGTCTCTTGGAACACACACACCTTTTAGCTCTTAGATGAATAAAAGCAATAACGTAAATGGAAATGATCATAAAGTTGTTTTTTTATCTAATGTCATTAGAAATGTTTACTATTTTTCTATTATTGCTTGGTTATGACATATTTTACAATAAAGAATACATGTTGTTTTGAGGAAAAGAGTCCACAAAACCAAGACATTTTTCTCATAGAATAACCACTTGTGGTACTTCCATAGGACTATAATTTTTTCCTTTCGCAGTAAAATTGAAGTTTCTTTTTGAAATAAATTTTTTCCTCTAATTAAGGGCAAGTGGCATGTTGTGTCATGGTTAGAGCTCCACTGAATCTAGAAAATATTTTTATTATTTTAAATAGTTACAGAATATCGAAGCTACATTTGAAATCATTATTATAATCTAAAAACTCAGTGAATTTGTTCAGCTTGATTAATTTATTTAATTTTCCAGACATGTGATATAATATATAATTGTTTTTTACAATAGTGTAAAATATTTTTTTTACCAAACAGAATTTTTTGGATCATAAAGTACAAGTGGAGCCCTATGTACAGGTTAATAAACCCGAAGCATGTATCTTTTGTATATAAATCACATTTGTCTATCCTATGAGATAATCTAGTACTGTGTCAGTTGTGGCGTATACAATAAAAATTATTTATTTATTCACTGGCTATGTTATTTATAATTGTTTTAGAAAACCCTAATTATTTTATAAAAGTGATGTTCGCAAATGTAATTTTTATTTGAACATTGATTTGGCGTTAGTAGTTGTTCCTTGTTAAAACTTAAATTTGCTAGCAATTTGACTTCTTTGGTGCCATTTTCCCATTAACAATTAACTTTGTTGCATGTATAAGACCTTTACATTCCCTTGCTAAGTTTGCCAATATGGTTTGTACAGTAAATAATTATTTACTTTTAAGTTATCTGTAAATCGATCATTAAGTTAAGTTCCTCTTTTTAATTTAGTTTAACACTAAACAACTGAAGAATGTTTGCATATCAAAAATTATTAACACACAGGAAGATAAACCATCCGGTTTGTCCTCTCTGTTTTAGTTCTTTAGCTTAGTTACTTTTTTATTTATTTATTTTTTTAGCTCTAGTGTTTGGTTGCAATGGTCTAAGGGCGAAATAAAGAAATATTATTTGTAGATTTGCGTTTTATTTTGTTTAGTTGTTTCAATTCCTTGCAATTTTTTGTTTTTTTTTAGTATTTCAGTTTGTTTTTTTATGACCAGGGGAAGGTAATTTAAATTAAAATAAGGACCCGACCTGTAACCTCTACGGTATGGGGAGGAAACTTAAAATAAATTTTTGTAAAGGATCTAAATACTAAAATATAGTAAATAATTTCTTCCACCTACCTTTACTCTCACAATAAATTTGAGATACTCAAATAAAAGTTGCTATTTATATTATTCCTTTCTTAATAAATTTGACATAAATAATCCTCAATAAAGTCACTAGTTTTGACTCACTTATGTATAATATATATATTCTTAAAACTTTCAGTAGGAATTTGCGAATATTTCTAATGGACATGGCTTGTTTAATGAAATCTTAGATGGTGTTCCACAAAACATGGAGGTTTAATGCATTTATATAGAGAAAAACTAGGTAATATATCACTAATCACTTGATTTTAAACATTATTAATTGTCATACAGCAGTAATAAAAGTCAACCAACAGGTGGATGGATTTAGCCTAACAATTTAAACATTAATTTATATCTCAATTTATATGTATGAAATTATTAAACAGGCCAGATTTCAAACATAAAATAAATTCCGCTTGTGGCGAAACTTGGAAGGCACTAACATGGTTTTGGTATGAGGTTATGGAAACACCCAAAGTTAATCCATAGACATCAGGGGCCCAATAATTTACTGACCAGATATTTTACTTAGATTGTAAAAATTTGTTTTTAAATCAACAAAAGCTTTATATTTGTCTTGTCTTGTTTATTTTTCATCTGCAGCAATAACAGGATGAAATACATTACAAATGATCGTACAAACCAAACTTCATAAGTTAGCCGTACCACTTCTCTCCCCCTCAGTAAAAATACACCAGAGTCCCGGTAATCTAAACAACCTGATGGAGAAAAAGGTTTCTGAGTTTCAACTAAAAACGAAGCAATGTAATCAGATTTATAACACTTGGCCTACAGCACGGTATCATTAATTATACAGTACTATGTTCAAAATGTTAATTAAACACAATAACCTATTTTTTTCGAACATAAGAATTCAGTTATCGTCTTGTGATGTTACAAAGAAATCCTGCAAAGTTGTGCCATTGTCTCATAACCATAACGATTTCTGATGTAGCAGTTCACTGTTGCTCGAGATAACTTAGGGAGATGTCTAGCTACTCTCACAGTGCATTCACACTAGACTCGATTCTCGGTCTAACTCATTATCATCACTTTTCGGCAAACTACTTTGCTAACATTTGAGTTCATCTCCAGCAATTACTTTGATCATGTAAAAAGTAGGCCTACAGACAGCACTGTTTTATCATTGTTCGTTTTTATGTGTCAATGTGTGTGTTGTGTTTTATATTTCAAATGACGAGCCCATAATGGATAGAATGTACCTGCACTTTACAACACTTTATGCAGTTCAGGCAAAAGATGTGATTGTGGAAAAACGTACATGTGAACTGTAATAAGATGTAAGTTAATTGGTCAAATACACAGTTCAGATCTCAAATAATGGATTTTATTAGTACCGTACTTTTAATACAGCTTTACACTGCATTTCCGGATAATTCTAACAACTTGGTCATCCGAACAGAGTTTGGTCCTGATTACCGGGACTGGTGTAGTTACAATTGTTGCGTGTCGTGGGTGAACGTAACGTGGTAACGCTGCCACCATTGCTCATTATGGGGAACAGTTCCGGAAATAAGAATTTTGGAGGGAGTGGAGTTCAAATCATTTTAAAAAACCTCGGAATGAAACTTCATGTTAATTTAATTTAGAAAGAACAGACACTAGATAATACAAGAAAAAATATAAGTTGCGTTACATTATGATGTAATGAGGTCGGGAGGGAGATAAGTGCATACCGAGCCGGTCAAAAGTATAATACCGCTCCAGACAATGCGCGCGAGCCCCCCTCCTCTCTGACATCAGATCACCCATGTCACGTGACTGGACGGGAGTGACGTGATTGCTGACTAGTGAACTACTCGGCTGCTCATAGCCGTCCACAATTTGGAAAAGAAAACTTTACTTTAAAAAACATGTTAAATAAAATGAATTTAATAATTTTTGTTCACTTGTCTGAAAGAGTGGGACTCGTTACACAATCAAAGCAGGTTATCTAAAACAACGATCAAGCTTAATTTGTATCATCTCTAGTAAAAAAAAACAGACCAACACTAAATAAATTTGCTGAGTTCATAGGCCTGTTTCTCCAGGGGTATTTTAATTTTCGTTTATACCAAAGAATACCGAAATACCAAGATTCAGAATTTGGGATCAGCACTTTGAGGCCCGAAACAGATACTTGTATAAAGTTATAGTACTAATATAACTGCATTCTGGGATATGCCAACCGACTAATAAACTACTGATAGAGCTTATATCAGCATGACTGTTGAAGCAACTATGTTGCTTGAGCTATTAAAAAGATCTCTACTTTCACCATTTTCTGGATTTCGGATGGCTTTGGAATCTTCCTGGCTGCAGGTTAGGTATAATACTTGAAATTGCAGATTTGTTTATTTCCCCTATAATACTGTACATAACAAAATTTCCAAAATAAATCTTTATCCAAACTGTAAAAGTTGTCCCTGTTTTTTTTTATATATAACTTGATATACGGAAATTAAATATGGAAAAAGATTTTAATATGACTCCAAGTAGTAAGTTTTTCTGTGATAAGTATACTTTTTATCTGTTAAAACATTGAGAGAAAACTTGAGCAAGTAATTGTGTTTAAATTTGAATTTTTGACTGATCAGATTCAGTGGTATTGCATAATAGATTTAATTAGGAAAACTTATTTTCTACCTCTAATCTCCCACTTAGCCTAAAAAAAATGTGTTCAGCAAATTAAATGGATTAATTACTGAACAGATTATAAAAGGATAAGCATTACACCACAGTCAACAAACAATTGGGTCTGGCATTGATTAAAAATGTTGCTATCCATAATGAATCTTGATAACACGGTGATTAATTCAAACATGAATCACCCACCCATTATGCCTACAAGACAGTCACTGAGCCCAATAAGGGAAGTTCCACGTAAACTTTACGCTCTCCTTTATCACTCTGTGATGGTTTATGGCCCCATGCATTCGCGAGGTAGCTGATAAAACTTACTTGTTGACGGTTTTTTCAGACAGTTCATTATCATTTTCTAACCCCATAAAAATTGTGCATCTTTGTGTGTGTATGTGGTAAAAATGAAAACTGTTATATGAATATAATTAATTATAAAATTAATCATAAGGTTTTTGTGACAGTTGTAAAATGAAATTTATTAGTGAACATCATCTTTAAGGATTTTAGACTGAACAGCATTTAAGTACCGCACAAATTTTCAAACTGTGATGACTTCAACTGTGGCTGTGGTACTACTCATGTGTTTTCAGGCAATTATCAGAGAATCTCGTCAAGATAAGGATCATAAGTATTCACCAAAGGTTACTCTAAATGAACCTAAGGGTTTCAGCGTAACAATAGAAGGTAAATTATTTACTTAAACAAATTACAGCTTTAAATAATACAATTGTAATATTTAAACATGATTCTGCTTTTTTATTATAATTATTTTGATTTTATTTTAATAAGTAATGAAATGAAGGCATTGAATAACTTGATTTAATTTTTAGTAGTACGATATTTCATTTTACCAATATTAACATTAAAGTACTAAAAAAATTCAGTGTGGAATTTTTGGTATGAATTTTGTGGAAAATGCATAAAATAGTGAGAACACTTGAGATACGATTGTTGGCGTCCATAACTTGCCAAAAACTTAAACAATATTTCCTACTAGGTTAGTGAAAATTGCACTATATACATTCAAAAACAAAAATGTATAAATTATTGATAAAGAACTTTAAACAATGCAACTAATATTTTTTAAATTTTTATCTACTCTAAAATTATATCTATCTATAAAAGGAAACATGATGATTTTGGCAGGTAAAACACAAGATTATTCTTTCATTGACACAGAGTACAGAAAACGACAAAAAAGACACAGTGTACCTACAGACAGTGATGTTTCTGGATGGAAATATGGTAAAATTAACAACTCCAAAAACTATGCATTATAACAAACATTTCACATTGATAAAGGAATTAAATAGTTCAAAGGAAAATGACATTGTGTTGGTAAGAGGCCGTCTTCACTTGAGTCGAACCAGAGGGAAGCAGAGTTTTATAATTCTCCGTCAACAAGACAAAACTGTCCAGTGTTTCCTACAAGCAGACGAAGTTGAAATAAGTCGAAACATGGTGAAATTTGTATCAAGCATCAACAGGGAATCAATAATCGACATCATTGGACATGTCCAGCCCACGACTTTAGAAATTAGAGCATGCACTGAAAAATTTATAGAGATCCTCGTCAAAGAGTTCTGGGTAGTGAGTGAAGCAGAGGTTTCCCCAATACAAGTAATTGACTGCATGAATCCTGAAAAAGGATATGTAACGAAGGACACTGAGAAGTGTAAAACTGGGAATCTAATTTATGTAAGTTTGGATAAAAAGCTGGACTATAGAGTGTTGGATCTTCGGACTCCTGTAAACCAAGCGTTATTTCGAATTGAGTCAGGTGTGAGTCAAACGTTCAGGGAAATTCTTAACAAGAAAAACTTCATTGAGATCCATACGCCAAAAATAATCAGTGCTGCCAGTGAGGGAGGAGCTGATGTTTTTGAAGTTTCATATTTTAAAACATCTGCTTATTTAGCTCAGAGCCCACAACTGTACAAGCAAATGGCTATTGCTGCTGATTTTGATCGTGTTTTTACAATTGGAGCTGTCTTCCGTGCAGAGCAAAGTGACACCGCTCGTCACCTAACAGAGTTTGTGGGCCTGGACTTTGAAATGGCTTTTAAAAATCACTACAGTGAAGTATTAGATGTGATAGAAAACATCTTCATAGAAATGTTTAAAATCTTACAAGGGAAGTATAAGGAAGAGATTAAAACTGTAGAGGAGCACTACAAGTCCAGCCCGCTGACGTTTGTTGAACCTTCTCCTCGACTCAATTATTCCCAAGGTATAGCCATGCTGAAAGAGAACGGGGTTGATATCGAAGAAGGTGCTGATCTTTCAGGGAAACAGGAGAAACTTCTTGGAGCTATAGTTAAGAAAAAGTACGGAACAGATTTTTTCATTTTGGATAAATTCCCTCTATCGGTACGACCCTTCTACATTATGGCTGATCCTGAAAATCCTTATCTGTCAAACTCGTACGATGTTTTCATTAGAGGAGAGGAAGTTATGTCAGGTGGACAAAGGATACATGATGCGAATCTTCTGAAAGAGTCTGCTCTAAGACACGGTGTTAATCTCAACAAAGTAGAAGCTTACATTGATGCGTTTCGATATGGTTGTCCAGCCCACGCAGGTGGAGGCATAGGTCTGGAGCGAACTGTGACTTTGTTTCTTGGCCTCGATAATGTGAGAAGGGCTTCTATGTTTCCTCGAGATCCAAAAAGACTCACACCTTGAAGAAACAGGGAATGCAACCAGTTCCCAAGACATTTTTCTAGTTTAGCAATATATTTTTAATCACAGTTCATCACCTTTGATCAAACATAACTGATCCTTCAGATTAGATTTGATTCAAGGTCCAATATAACTATCTTCATCCCTCTTTGACAAAAGAAGATCGATCACACAGAATTTATATTCAAAGTTAAATGAAGCCTGATAATTCGTGCAGACATTAGTTTTAAAGAAATCCATGACAATCTCAAGTTGGGCAAGTGTTGATTTCCTCACAAATTCATTAAAACCTATCAGAAAATATAGAAAAAGGCAATAAAGGAAGTATAGGTGTTTTTATCTTGTATTCAATTTCAAAATGAAGTGTTTTGAACTGAAATCTGTACCATAATGAATTATATTTAAGTCAGTGACAGGTTGCAACAAAGCCTTCAATTTTGTAGATGTTCGATTATTAACTCTCTAGAATCTGCTTCTAAGATGTACACTTTAAAAACGTGGTTTAAGGTACAAAATGACTTGCTTCCAAATTAATTAGCTGTTTGTAGGTACATAACCAAGTCTACATCAATTTTGAATTCACAGCTCACTTATGATTGCCCTAAAATTTAAGTCAATCCTTTTTCAACGTCTTAAATACAGCATAAAGTAATTCACAGTTTGGTATACGAATTTTGTACAACAAGCTTGCGTCATGTTGGTAATGAAGGAGATTATACGCCTGTCAGTGTGTTTGACATGAAGAAAATCAACACAGTCAAGTCACAATAATGATTTCATTTTAAACAACTGTTGTAACATGTTTAAGTGGTTTTTGTGTTCTACTTTACTTACAGTTAGCTTTGTCTATGAGAGTATTGTAAGTTCTAACAATAATTATATCAAAGTTGTCTGCTTGTTACAGCCAAAAGGTTTCCAGGTTTCTCTTTCAGGTAATGTTTTATTTCAATTGTAACAGTTTTTAATTAAACCTGGAGTGGAGAAGTTAGTCTCAGAGGCAAAGTTAATGGTTCTAATTCAAGAGAGATCCCCACTAGGATTTCGCTAAGAGCCAATTGGTTTGCATAAAATTTCCTCCTGGGCCGCAATCAGTGGCCCTCGTGATCGTTTTTGAGGTACACATACCCGGGTTATAGTAGTAGTATATCATCCAGTAAAAAGGACTGGGGGCTCACTTTTAGGAATTTTTTTTAATAACAGTCTAAAGCCACGTTTTTAAGGTAACTGAAGCACATTTTTCTATATCTGTGGCAAGGAAGCCTGCAAGTAGATCCTACCAAATGGCGTTTACTATACTATTTTATACTAAAATAAAATACGATTATAACAGACAATTTTTACTTAGTATTTTAGTTAGATTAGGAGAAAAATATATTTTTATAAAGTATTTTGTAATTTTTCGTAACTCTAAATTTAGTTTTAATTCCTACAGTCTGAGGGACGCAAGCAGCCTGCGAGCCGCTAAATGAGGACCACTGTTCTAATTCTATTGAAGTAATTTATAAACTAAATTTGATATTTCAATGATTATGTAGGTAATATCATCTGTATGAGGGGACCGACTGTTGCTCGTGAAACAGTGATTGTAGTAAATATAAAACAATGTAATGATCATCAATAACCATTACTATAGCTATGATGACTATTACTATTAAAGATGTTTTACTATGTTAAAATGTTACCTTTTGAATATGTGGACTGATAGACTTTATAGTGGAATTGTTTAAAACTGTTAAATTGTGTGGTAATAAAACCAATTTAGATTGGATTCAGAACTAGTAATAAATAAAATGGACGTGAAATAAAATAATGCAACTCTAATTATATATATATATATATATATATATATATATATATATATATATATATATAAAATGTATGAAAATATGTTTGAGTTTAAATCATTATTTATTAGATAATTATTGAAGAATCCTCTGTACAATTATGTAAGATAATCTAAAATTTGTGCAACAATTATTCTTTGTACTTTAGCAAATTTACAGTGGTAAAAATCTAAAATTTTAAGTAAATTTTTCTTATATATTAGAAACAAATAACCTTCTCCAAGTAAATAACAAAAATGTTCAAATATATTTTTTAAATTTATCTATTTCCTTAAATATGTCTTTAAGGAAATATTTGTCTTTATATTATAAATAAAATTTATTTTATAAAAATTAAAATTTACTTCAAAAGAATGTTTTTATACGATTGAGTTTTCTGGCCACGACTTTTTGTGAAATCTTAGTCTGTCATAAAATCATTGATGAAAATGAATATGACATAAAAGATAATATTATTAAAAAATAAACATGTCAATATTTATTATACTTCTTGTTTTCATAACCTTAAATTTTATTTCTATTCTTTACATATTAGACAAAATTTTAAGTGTGAACATTATCCATATAAAATTTGAAATCAAACTTTTTTCATCAATACAACTTGTAATTTATAATGGTTTACCTAAAGTGAGTAGGTAATGATGTTTGGATGATTATTTAAACCATGACATGCTATAATTATTTGTAAAGGATAAAAATATTTTTTTTAATACGACTTTAAACTAGAATTATTAAAATACAGGACTAAGTAATGCAAACATTTCACTACTATGTTTATCATTTCACTTCTGTTATTGACACTGTCCCAGTTAATTTCTGGAAGACTTGTAGAAAATGAATGCAATACAAGCTCGACTTACAAACTTGAAGTTTATCTTTTAGAATCAAGGGGTTTCAGAGTTATGATTTCAGGTTGGTTTATGTATGAAAGCATGCTTTTCTCCTTTAAATATATGATAGCTAAGTGATATCACCAATCAGAAACTTATTTTTGCCAATGCTTAGGCTTATTAGAAAAGTAAAAATGCTTGATTGTCAAATCAAAAAGATAAATAGCAAAGACTTTCCTATTCTGCATGGATACAATTCCTGTTCCAATTCATTATAAGGGGCATCATTGAGAATCCTCTATAAATTTAACATGAGCTACCCCTGACACTTTATGATTTGATTCCTTTTTCATTTGTTGTAAATAGTTTCGATGCAGGTATGCAGGTACATCAAACATAGTAAATTTGGGAAGTGATAAATTTATAGAATGATACATTTTTTAAATTCATTCCTTGAAATTGCATCATTAAAGAAGAAAATAAAAATAATAAAGTAGAAATTCTAACGTGTTTAGTTTTTTGAGCTATTTTTATTATGACAGTCAAAATAGTATATAAGTTTACTGCTTTGCCCTATAAACCTGTAAAATGTTTATTTTATATTTCGAAGTCCATAATTTTTAAAACCTTTTTTTCATAGATATGTGGTTTTTGTCACATTAATTAGAACCTTTAAGCCCTCATAACCTGGTATTTTAATCAAAATCGTTAAAGCTGTTTTAAATATAATTTAGATTCTAAGATTTTTTAAGGGTAAATGACCCTTAAATTTCAACGGCCGTAGTCGAAAAACTACACCAGGATCCATTGACAGAAAGGTACCGGTATTTTAAATCATAATTTCACCCTTAAATATTGAAAAAGTTCTACAGATGTCTGAATTGAATGTGACGCTATACACAAAAGGTACATACAGGTGAATACACATTGAATATATCATTAATTTAGAAAACCTTTTTTGGTTTTAGGGGACCCCAAAAACGAATATATTCACTCAAATATTCAATTCAAATATTTTGATGAAACCAATACTTTCTCCTTATACTAACGTATACGTGGGAGGAGGAAGAAGTAAAATGAAACTATTTCGCTTCATGCCTTCACACTTCGCTTCAGTCACCATATTTTAGAAGTAGATTGATTTTTAAGACTTTATTCTCTATGGCCTAAGATAGTTGATGAAGCAAAGAGAAACTAAATAATCTCTCTAATTGCTTGCTTCTAGATGCACGTGACATTAGACAACTTCACATATTCTGGAACTTTCGTAAACCATATAATCAATCTAATCCATACTCAAGCACAGACTTCACCAACGTCTCATTCAACGAGAACTTCGACCGTACTATAACAGTTTCTGATACTGAGACACATCTGAGGTACATGAGTGGTTCAATAAACGCATTGGAAATAGCTTGTGTTTAGATCATTTAATATAGGAAGTATTGTTTTTAATACACTTTAGAAACCCATTAATGGAAGGTTTATGCAAAAATTAGTATTTATATTTAGTAAACTACCATCCCTCAAAGGAATTCTAGCTCTCATTTGTCTGTCTAGACCAGAATCCTCACTACACGGCCCTCAGACTGTTTTAAATCAAAGCAAAATTTAGAATAAGGAAAAGTATTTTATGAAAAGATTACAACAAAATACTACTTCGTAAATTTATTATTATATTTTATAAATCATTTTATTGTTCTAATAAACCATTATGTTGATGTAAATTATTTAACACCACTCGTAGGCCTACTTGCAGGCTTCTTCATCAGAGATAAAGAAAAATATACCTAGATAACTTAAACACACCCAGGCTTTGATTTCTAAAAAATTTTCCAGGGGGCCAATCTCCCCCTATATTTGATACCACCGGATGTGCACCCCCTCCCCCACCAAAGAGATCACGAGCCACCACTACTTGTGGCCATGGGAAAAATTTGATACAAAACAATTGGCTCTTTGAGAAATCTTATTGAGGATCCCTGGTCTAGATAGCAACACTAGGGTACTTTAAGAGGTGCTGCTACAACTGGAGGCAGTTAGGT
Source organism: Nephotettix cincticeps (assembly GCA_023375725.1). Taxonomy (NCBI): domain Eukaryota; kingdom Metazoa; phylum Arthropoda; class Insecta; order Hemiptera; family Cicadellidae; genus Nephotettix; species Nephotettix cincticeps. The sequence continues at coordinate 32,747,264 of CM041787.1, read as the reverse complement.
TAGGATAGCTGTACTCCTGAGTGAAAAGCATTTGTTCCCAAATAATAGAGGTTAGTGCAGGAGTACAAGGCCGAGTGGTTAGGACTCGTAGGCTAGTTAAAGAAATGAGGCAGGTCCTCATGTGTACCTCTCGACTTGGTATGGTCACCCAATCAAACTATGAAATCAAACTTTTTTTCATCAATACAACTTGTAATTTATAATGGTTTACCTAAAGTGAGTAGGTAATTGATGTTTGGATAATTATTTCAAACCATGACATGCTAATTATATTTGTAAAGGATAAAAATATTGTTTTTAATACAACTAGAACTAGAATTATAAAATACAGGACTAAGTAATGCAAACATTTCACTACTATGTTTATCATTTCACTTCTGTTTATTGACACTGTCCCAGTTAATTTCTGGAAGACTTGTAGAAAAAGAATGCAATACAAGCTTAACTTACAAACTTGAAGTTTATCTTTTAGAATCCAGTGGTTTCAGAGTTATGATTTCAGGTTAGTTTATGTATGAAAACATGGTTTTCTCTTTTTAAATATATCATAGCTAAGTGATATCACCAATCAGAAACTTATTTTTGCCAATGCTTAGGCTTATTAGAAAACTAAAAATGCTTGATTGTCAAATCAAAAAGATAAATAGCAAAGACTTTCCTATTCTGCAAGGATACAATTCCTGTTCCAATTCATTACAAGGGGCATCATTGACAATCCTCTATAAATTTAACATGAGCTACCCCTGACACTTTATGATTTGATTCCTTTTTCATTTGTTGTAAATAGTTTCGATGCAGATATGCAGGTACATCAAACATAGTAAATTTGGGAAGTGATAAATTTATAGAATGATACATTTTTTAAATTCATTCCTTGCAATTGTATCATTAAAGAAGAAAATAAAAATAATAAAGTAGAAAATTCTAACGTGTTTAGTTTTTTGAGCTATTTTTATTATGACAGTCAAAATAGTATATAAGTTTACTGCTTTGCCCTATAAACCTGTAAAATGTTTATTTTATATTTCAAAGTCCATAATTTTTAAAACCTTTTTTTCATAGATATGTGGTTTTCGTCACATTAATTAGAACCTTTAAGCCCTCATAACCTGGTATTTTAATCAAAATCGTTAAAGCTGTTTTAAATATATTTAGATTCTATGTTTTTTTAAAGGTAAATGACCCTTAAATTTCAACGGCCGTAGTCGAAAAACTACACCAGGATCCATTGACAGAAAGGTACCGGTATTTTAAATCATAATTTCACCTTTAAATATTGAAAAAATTCTACAGATGTCTGAATTGAATATGACGCTATACACAACAGGTACATACAGGTGAATACACATTGAATATATCATTTAGTAAACCTTTTTTGGTTTTAGGGGACCCCAAAACTAATATATTCACTCAAATATTCAATTCAAATATTTTGATGAAACCAATACTTTCTCCTTATACTAACGTATACGTGGGAGGAGGAAGAAGTAAAATGAAACTATTTCGCTTCATGCCTTCACACTTCGCTTCATTCACCATATTTTAGAAGTAGATTGATTTTTAAGACTTTATTCTCTATGGCCTAAGGATAGTAGATGAAGCAAAGAGAAACTAAATAATCTCTCTAATTGCTTGCTTCTAGATGCACGTGACATTAGACAACTTCACATATTCTGGAACTTTCGTAAACCATATAATCAATCTAATCCATACTCAAGCACAGACTTCACCAACGTCTCATTCAACGAGAACTTCGACCGTACTATAACAGTTTCTGATACTGAGACACATCTGAGGTACATGAGTGGTTCAATAAATGTATTGGAAATAGCTTGTGTTTAGATCATTTAATATAGGAAGTATTGTTTTTAATAATCTTTAGAAACCCATTAATGGAAGGTTTATGCAAAAATTAGTATTTATATTTAGTAAACTAAAATCCCTCAGAGGAATTCTAGCTCTCATTTGTCTGTCTAGACCAGAATCCTCACTACACGGCCCTCAGACTGTTTTAAATCAAAGCAAAATTTAGAGTAAGGAAAAATATTTTATGAAAAGATTACAAAATACTACTTCGTAAATTTATTATTATATTTTATAAATTATTTTATTGTTCTAATAAACCGTTATGATGATGTAAATTATTTAACACCACTCGTAGGCCTACTTGCAGGCTTCTTCATCAGAGATAAAGAAAAATATACCTACATAGCTTACAAACACCCAGGCTTTGATTTCTAAAAAATTTTCCAGGGGGCCAAACTCCCCCTATATTTGATACCACCGGATGTGTACCCCCTCCCCCACCAAAGAGATCAGGAGCCACCACTACTTGTGGCCATGGGAAGAATTTGATACAAAACAATTGGCTCTTTGAGAAATCTTATTGAGGATCCCTGGTCTAGATAGCAACACTAGGGTACTTTAAGAGATGCTGCTACAACTGGAGGCAGTTAGGTTAGGATTGCTGTACCCCTGAGTGAAAAGCATTTGTTCCCAAATAATAGAGGTTAGTGCAGGAGTTTAAGGCCGAGTGGTTAGGACTCGAAGGCTAGTTAAAGAAATGAGGCAGGTCCTCATGTGTACCTCTCGACTTGGTATGGTCACCCAATCAAACTAATCCTTACCTAACTTCTTCCTTTCTCACTCATATTTTTGCTCCCTTACTGGAGGAATGGCAATAATGGGAGTATGATTTTCCTTCCATAATGTAAAAAAATTAGACATATTGAGAAACATTTTTAACATTTGGAATAATTTAAAAATTAAGAGCTTGAAATAATATAAAGATGCTTATTTTCTTGTAAATAAACTGTAATCAGTTTTCCTAAGCTAGACCTCATATTCTAATGACTATTGAATATTCTCTGAATATGACTTTTGAATAAACTTACTCAGCAATGCTATAGGATGTTTTGAATAGATCTGATTTAATAGTTTCCCTGCAGGGTGGGTGACAGCATCTTCTACTGGCTGCTCTTGATCACTCGGGAGTGGGAGCGCATCACCCTCCACAAGCAGAACTTCTGGGTTCGGTTTGACCAAACCACATGGAGCCCCGTCGCCGAGCCTTTTGCGGAAACTTACTACAGAGACTTTGGAAGTATTTATATAAAAGATGAAATTTAGTGAAAAGTGCCAAGTGTTAATTACTATAAACTTGTTAATTAAAGTGATTCAATTATGTTAGTGATTCACTTCTCAAATCACAGTCAAAGCTAATTGGGTAGAGTACTAAGTTACCACTTAATAGTTGCTAAGTCGATGAGTCCAAGCTACATGAGTAGTTGATAAGCCGGTGGAACCAAGCTACATTGGTAGTAGATTCACTGTTGGTCTCTTCTACATAAGTGGTTGAGCCAGGGAGTCCCAGCTCCATAAGTAGTTGGTAAGCCGTTGGTCCCTGCTACGTAAGTAGTTGATAAACCGCTAAGTTTTGGTTACATAAGTAGTTGATAAGCCATTGGTCCTAGCTACATAAGTAAAAACATAAGTAAATTATCTAATGGATGAATGACTAAACTGCAATTTTAAACTGGGTATAGCATGAGAATCAAGCTTACCAAACTTTGTAGCCCTAGAAGTTTAAAATATTCAAAAGAACATTATAAATAGGAACACCAAACCAAAACTATAAGTCACAAAAGATTGACAACCGAATAAAGTCTACTTCTTTACTCAGAGAATTTTAAGTATTTTAAGTTTAGATGATATCTGTTACTTTACTTGACATGATTATCGAACATACTGAGTACAATAAAATACTGGAATGTGGTCTCAAATGTTAAAAAGATTTTTGTATTTACTAGGGATGTGCGAATAGTGATTTTTGGGTTCGAATAGTTGACTAACAATGACTTGTTTAAAGTATTTTTCAAATTTAATTGCAATTTTCCTTGAATGTACTCACAAATAATATTATTAATATTAGTTTCAATGTAGCACACATTTAAATTGTAGAAGATAGAGAAAAATGGGTCTTCTTTTTCTAGCGGAGTACGGAATACAAGTGTAGAGTTAACTCAGTAAACCTGTAGCTGTTTCGTCTCAAAAGGCAAAGACAAAGCTATGATGTTAGTGGGGTTTCAGGTATTCTTAATTAAATTTTTATTTATTCTCAAAACTAATAAATTTTCCAAGAAATAATGTATTTGTTCGTTCTGGTATTGACTTTGGTCAATCGATTCTTGACACCAATACCAATATGCAGTAATTGGTGGTATTGACAATCAATTGGCATCCGTCGGAAGAATAGTTTACGTTCATATCTTTATCTTGACCAGTCTGCAGTCAGATGATAAAGCATTGGTTACATTTAGTTTTCAACTGAATTAGCTGCATAATGGTATGCTAATTCGGAACTTTGAAATTGAAACTCTATTAGTTTTACTTTGACAGAGGTCACTTTTAAATTATATATGGTCTTAGAATATTCCATATTGGATTTTGATAATTTTTGATTTTTGTTTGATTTTGGATAATCACACACACATAGTATTTACTTCCCTACTTCCCTGTGCGAAATAGGTTAGATCTTGGGTATCTCTAAAGGGAATGTTTTCAGCTTATCTAAACAAACAACTGTTCTTATGTTACAAATTTTGGTCATTCAAATTGCAAAACCCCCCACCCCTAGAGCTAAAACAAATCCATGGTAAAAAATTATCAGTCCAGATACCATCTTTTGTCTGGGGAAACAGCTGTCTTTAGATGAAAGATTATTCTGGTGGACTGATGGTTCCATTGTTCCAATAGTTCGAGAGACAACACAGCTTCATCGACAAATGTGATACACTCTAAAAATCAGACAATCGGGCATTTACGTGTCTACGCAAAGTGTCTGCCTAAACTTTGCAAGAAAACAAATAAAAATTTTAATTATATCCTATATCATATTAAGGATAGAATAGAATTATAACATACGAATAGAAACAATTTATTTATTCTGTAAATGCTGTACTATAAATTTATACAGAAATTTACATAGGTAGGCATTCTAAATATTGTTAACAATTTGTATACTCTTGATAGTTAATAAAAAAGGTCACTAAAGTATACGGTCAGGGCTCTTAAGTTAGGCAAGCTCGACTGATACAGAAAATACAGTGAATTTGTCTTGGATTGGAAGACAAAACATTTGATACACTACATACATATGTACAATATTCTACACACTTATGTACATTAATGATAGGGTTAAGTTTCCCACCAGGGAAAATAAGACAAAATAACAAAACAAAACGTTGAGAGAAATACACAGGAAATGAGGATGTGCTATTCATTGATCTTAGACAGTTTTGGTCATAACTGTGACTTCCAAAACTCCTGTGTTTTCTAGCAATGTTTTGAAAAACTCACAGAACAGTAGATGAGGCATCAGATAAAAAACATTAGGCAGTCTTTGGTAATATGATTTATACTGTTGTAACATAGAGCGATGGTCAATGTATTTTGTCGATAATAGAGGATACGTACATCTTATTTAAAGAATACTTGGCATGTAGTAGGCGTAACATTTTTGCCAAGTAACACCCACAACCAACTGACTGACTGAATATAATGAGCATGTTCAATCAGAAGAAAACTTGTAAATCCTTTTTTATAGAAGTAACAATTTTCTGATTTAATTTCAAAGAAATACAAAATAATTTTGATATTGGTTGCTCGTAGCAATTACTCCAATGACTATTGAATATGATTTTGTTTCTAACCAGTTTGTTCAATAACATGACAACTTCAAAATTGTTTCGATAACCAAATACTAAAAATGTTTGTATTTACTTCCCTGTGGGAAATAGGTTGGATCATGGATATGTCTTAAAGGGCATATTTTCCGTTCATCTAAACAGCTTTTCTTATAACCAATCTATGACATCACTGTTTCAAATTGGTTGCGCAAATTGCCAACACCTCCCTGAGCTAAGACATATCCATGTCAAAAATGTTAAATGCTGATATAATCCAACACAATGTCTGAAAAGATCATCTGTCGGAAAGGTAAGTATTAAAGCAAAAAAAATTCTTAAGGTTCGTACAAACATTTTATTTGTATTGTTATCTGGAGCAACCAAGAATTCAAGGAAAACATGAAAATAGATACAAACTTAGGCGACTAAAGACTGAATCAATTTTCAATCAGTGCCCCGTCTATTATTCTCTGTGTCTTTTGAATAAAAACCGAAACTGCACACAAAACACCTGTTAACTACTGCTAACTGTTAATACGGTTATATTTTGCAAGGAAATTACAAAACAAGAATAGTACTTCATAAACCAACATTAATATTCAGTGTAATTGTTATAAAAACTTAAAATCGACAAAGAGCTCTTACCGCTATAGAAATTAGTTCAATAATCCTGAGCTCAGGTAACTTAAAATAGGTATGAAATACTCATACTAAAAAGGGGTTTTTTGAATGGCAATGGGAAATAATAACTGCAATCATAATTACTGAAGTGATCAATGACAAATATGGAATGGATTTAATATTGTATTAAAATGCAAAATTTCTTAATTTATATGAAATCACCATTTTAAAAATTCAAAAATAATCTGACTTGTTTACTCTACCCATGATTTGATTCCCAGCAACAGCAATTATTTGCTCAATAGTTTTTTTAATGTCTTCATTGGTACATTTAATTTTTTGGTATTCTCTTCGAGTATGTAAATATTAATAACAGGGCTTGTGACAGACCTTGAGGTTAAAGAAATAACCAAAATGATGAAAAAATAAATAAAAATTTCCTAATATCCACGTTTTATAGGAATATTAACACCGATAATGAGAGTTACAAAACGTTACAATAATCATTTATGCTTGAATTGACCAGTTTGACGATAACTTCCAATCTGTAATAAACAGAAAACGGAACATCACTTCCGGATGACCACTTCACGGAAAATTCCAGCCTCAGTTTAGGTTGACCAGTAACATAAGTCAAAGAAAAATGTATGGATAATTTAAACAATTTACTAACTTTAAATAGCATAAAAAATGTATGTTTATAAAGGTTTTAGTTTTACTAAAATCGGTCAATAAAAACCTAATTCCCCTAAAAAACAATAACCTAAAACAAATCAAAACCCAAAATTACAAAGCGCAAAATAAATAATAAAAAATGTTAGTATTTACTTCCCTGTGGGAAATAGGTTTGATCATGGATATGTCTAAAGGGAATGTTTTCAGTTCTTTAACACAGCTGTTCTTATTCTTATTTTATATATTAAAAATTCAACACAATAGCTCTAAGTTAGTAGTTTCTATGGAAACCTGATTCAAATTTTCATCTTATAAATTTCCAATACCCCCCCCAGGTCTGAGACATATTCATGTCAAAAAAATGTTTGTATTTACTTCCTTGTGGGAAATAGGTCAGATCATGTCTAAAGGGAATATTTTCAGTTTTTCTAAACAGCTGTTCTTATTCTTATATAATAAAAATTCAAAACAATAGCACTAAGTTGTTTTTATGGAAACTTTTTCAAATTTTCATCTTACAAATTTCCAAACACCCTCCAGAGCTAAGACATATCCATGTCAAAAATAACCTGTTACAAACCCTATGGTAAGTTTAGATTCACGGACCAGCAACTCTTGATATTAAAAATAATACATTTTACATTACTGACTATAAAATAAGCCACCAGAATATTTAACAGTTTCTTCCCTTACAGGAAAATTTGCTGATATATATGACAGTTTAACTGAATGAAAAAAGGAAAACCAACCAAGTAAAAAAGGTTAAAATTACAAATTTTAAAGTTTAAGCTCTCAACAATTTTTTTAAGTTGGTGGAAAATCTTTCCAATTAAAAAAGTGACAATTCATTTACGAATAAAACTATGGAACAAGTTCCGGGATAAGAATTTGGATACAATTTTAACTGAGAAAACGTTAAGTAAAAATTTGAACAATTGAACCCATTTGCATACGACAGCGGGGAAAAGCCGATTGAAATGACGTTTATTGTGTTTACGTTGTTGTAAACTATGTTTCTCAAAGAGTTATTAAGATACATGTTTTGCATTTTTATCGTAAATTAGTTATAAAGACCATGTTTTGTGCACTGTAGTTTTGTCATATTTAATGTCCAAATTTAAGAATAATGTTGAATTAAAAGCTTTTTCTGAGCTTAGTGGTCAGACTAAATATTTTATAGTGGTGAATGAAATTAACATTGGCACACAGATTGATCCTACAGTTCATTCTGAATAAGACAATGACAATATAATCCTCAAAATTCCTATACATAGGCAGTTACACCAATGAATTTACATTTTTGAAATTTCTCCAATAAAGCCATTTTTAGCCTCACAAATGTTGAAAATAGGTAAGTGAAAGAGTTAAAGTAAAAGTAACCACTGGCTATTTTAACGTGCAGAATAATAGCAAAACTAAGTATATAATAAGAAATAATAAAATCTCCCAAAGTGGTCTCTACTTCCAGCCAGTGAATATCAAATTATTTTCATTCAACAAGTTTTATATTTACCCCCTTTTTTCAAAAGGGGTTTATCGATGTTTTAGCCTGATCATTTTAAGTTCATTTGCTACGGATAAAGAAAATAGTGATATAAAATTGAATTTACGAAGACACTCTTAGATTAAGTTTCTCAATTGTTTTCAATAAAATCAACATTTCATCAATCATTTTGGTTAATAATTAAACTGTTCAATCTTTACTTTTAACTAGATAGCAACCTACTCAGGAAGGTTTTTAACCCAAGTATGAATGAGAAATGAGTGTAGGATGATTGTGGCGCGATCTTGTAGTCTTGTTACTGACTAAGGTTGACATGTTCCTTTAACAGAACTTTTAATTTTTCTGTCTTGTTTAAAAATATTATTTTTGTTATTTCACAAACGTGGAGAGGAAATTCTAACCAAAAAGTTTTGCCTCTTTCATTAAGAAAACTGTGATTTTCTGACCCTGCAATATATATGTCATTTAAAAAAATATCATCAGAAAAATTTTAGTATAAAACATTGTCTCAAAAGTGCTTCCTAGAATCAAAATGCTTGAAGCTTATACTTCCACAAGGTAAATTGAAGTTTCTTCACAACCAATAAAATTTATCAACTTTTACGTATTGGTGCCAATTTTCATCTAGATCCAAATCAAATGTTACAAATCAAAGCCAGTCAGACTAGTTATGATTTTTTTTTAATTTCGCTATAAATTCTTCACTGGGAATGAGAAGGGAATATATATGTTCTATTTTATTAATTTTTTATTCTTTGAATGTCTTATTTATGTATAAAATCAAAACTCATCCAATCAAAATACAATTCATTAACAACAATTATTCATAATCTCAAAATTAAAGGATTTACTGTTTACAATAATGAAAATCTAAAAATAGCATAATTCATTATATAGCTTTAAAAAAGAGGACGAAGCATACAAAACTACATTTCCTGAAAATTCTCTACAGTTAATTATTGTTTCAATCTCTCATAAAAAAAGTTTATACATGGTACACGACATTATAATGTTTACACAACTCAACACAAAATGTAGAAATCAATGTTTAATCATTTACAAATGTCTTCATTTTCGAAACTAATTCAAGCATATTTCATGACTTGAATACAGCCATGACGTTCAAAGATTAAAGAATAAAAATTAACAATCATATTTACATAAAAAGTGAACGAAATAGCAAAACAACAAGAGAACAAACACTGTATAGATGGACACAAACAATTTTATTGACTCCATCGATATTTCTTAGGCAACAATAATAATAGTATAAAACCTATGATCAGTCTGTCAGTTACACCTAGTAATTTATAAATAAATATCCAAAATTACAAAAACTAAACAGACATTCTTAATTACAGTAAGTAAAAATACTAGACAATAAATCCAAAATGACAAGTAACAAGACCGAGCGAATCTCTAAATCAATTTTCATGGGAACTCAGTTGGAACCGATGTGATTTAGTTAAAAATAGGAAACCGTGATAACTAAAAATTATATATTTACAATAGAAAATTCTAAAAACACTATAGATTTAAATAAGCGTCCGCGACTAGGTTAAAAGGCTCAAACGAAACAAATCACAGACACCACGTTCCTCGTATTTACAGACATGACTATAAGTGCACTTTCCTTTGTCGGGACAACTCGGGGTGAATCAAACACTACAGCCTACTAATGATCAGTCCCCGGGCAAAGTAGCGACTAACGTTCCGCCCGGCAGACCCAGCTGCTAAGTACTCGACCCGGGCGCTGGCTACACCTTCCAACCACCTGCAACAACACCACAACAAACCATGCGTTATATTATCTGTGACAGTGAATAATACTTCATCTAGCACCTATACTTTTCCTCTCAGGAGTATTGAGTTGTTTTCATGCTAAGCTGGCTTTCCTTATTTTCTAAACTTGAAATTTAGGAGTAAGGGATGTGATTCTGTGTTACAAATAAATAGTCATATTCTAGCTAACTAAGCTAATGACAAAGTATAGAAAAAAGAAAATATATGATAAATCATATAATTACTATGAACTGTAAAATTTAAAACAGAAAAATTAAAAACTTAACTGAGGGTGTTTTAGATAATGACTTTATTGACTGTTAATTCCAAACAGCAGCCACAGTACCTGTGTGGTGGTATTATCTGTTCTTGTCCTGCACCCCGATGGTGTCACACCGCCTGTAGTACAGCAGGTACGGCACGCGGGGAGGTCGTGGGTTCAACACCTGATGCTGGGCGACAGGTCGCACTGTCGCGTCGTCGTACCGCACCCAGCCGCTGTAGCCAGTGTGGAATACGTCAGTGATGTAGTGGCCCTTGGTGGCCTCCTTACCGTCGTGGTACACCACTGCAACAGTCATACCTCTAAGTACCTTTTACCATTGAGTGCATATCTATGTTAAGCAAATCACACCATACTGCCTTGAGGCATACAATTTTAAATTGAAAGATCTAAGAGCAATCAAAATTCTGTCATTACTTTTTTAAATAAAATTCGTATCTCAAGGTAGTTTGCGAATTTCACTTTCTCTGTTTATCACATTACGAATACCTCATTATGTGACCACAGCTTATGTGATAGGGCTAAGTTCAATCTATGTCCATGGAAAAAGGAGTGAGTTTTCTGAGAGCACCTAACGTTATTCTTGTGGAAAATATTAAAAAATCAATTTCTTCTTCATTCCTAAACCGTTTTTCATGATACGTGGTATGAAGTGTAAGGTCACATCACCCGACATAACCCACCTAATAATTTGGTATTACCACGGAGGGGGGGAGTAATACTCCAAAAACTAATAATTAATTCAACTTCTTTTCTCTTGTTAGTTTAGGAATTTGGATGATTTTTTTAAACAATAAATTTTAAATTATACTTAGATCACCTTTAAAGAACACAATAATTTTATTAAATGTTGTAGTTTTTTAATTTAATGTGTCTGTCCACTGATACTGTTTATTTTAGATTCTACTGTGAATTAAATTAAAAACGTATTTTACCAGTCACAATTGCAGCATAACCCTTGAATAATCCTAACAAACAACAACTTTTCCAACATGAGCACAGAAAACTAACATTCATATTTCTTACCGAGTGATAAATAGGGTGGTCAAAACCCCTTATAAACTAGATCTATATTACTACTTTATGTTCTTTAATAAGATATACTTTATCAGTAACAAAGTTATTTGTCTTTATATTGTAAAAATTAAAGTAAAATAAATGTTGGCTCAGTGACTGACCATCTAGACATCAACCTAGATGGCTAATGATCTGCCCAATTAATTTTGCACACAACAATACCACCTAAAGTTTTTCTACGTGAAGTAAACAATGTCTGTGCAGCAAGTATTATTGAGAATTCAGTGTCAAGTAAACAATAAATAAAACATATCACTTACCTGCCAAAAGTTTGTATTGTCTATCTTTTGGAACTTTACTCTTGGAGGTACATAGTTCTGTAAAAGATTGTTACAAATTAAAATACACGATTTTAAATTGTTGAGTTACCTAATTCAAGAACATAATGAATTAAGTAACACAGCAGAATTTTATGTGTTCCAGAAATGACCCTAATCTTGGCTTCAAAAAAATTTTGTTTACTAATTCTATTGAAATGCAATCTGTTAGGTCAGGTGTACTGTACATAGCTTAATCTGAAGACAATATACCAGTGCTATCCAGAAAGTAGATTACGTTTTTGTCTGTGTCCCCAATGGTCGGGGTAGCGTGGCCATCTTTGTGTCAGGGTGTTACGCAAGTCAGCCGGGAACTAACCACGCTAGTTAGAGGTTTGTTTTATATTCCATTGAGTTACTGTGACACTATCATCCAAACCAAAAAGCTTGGTTCTGTTAATGAGTATTTTCAGGTTTTCCAGACTTTAAAATCAATTTTTTTGACAAGTTCGGAAACACAGAAATTTCAAATTGTCACAGTATAACACAACATAGTACAATGCAAACCTCTAACCTAACTAGCATGGTAAGATGCCGACTGAGTTGCGAAACACTCTGACCACAAAATGGCTGCGCTAGCCCCAACCCTTGTGGACCCTGCGTGGACTGCTGGCCTCGGACATTAGCCCGTGTTAGGTAACTCTACCTAACATGCCTGAAAGGATTATTCAATGTAACAACACACTTATGTAACAAAACACTCTTGCACAAATGTTGGGTTGTTGAGAGCTGCATTCAGAGGGCTTTCATTGTGTTGGATACATGAAAGGTGTAAAAGTCCTATTCTCGAGTTTAAGATGCAATTAAGTATTTTATAGATCTAGTAGGCATACAATTGAGCTTAAAACAAGAGCATCTGTTGCTGAGACAAGTGGACTGAAAAAGACTAATTTTTAAATCACATTTATTTAAGGTGAGTCATTAGGCCACATTCTTATGTCGGCCAAATTTAGCAAAAATAGTTAAGTCTGGTTTATCTGCATCCAAATCATATGGATTCCGGCTTATTCGCATCAACTTATAAAAATCAGACGCAACCGCAGTAATTGCTTTTCGCAGCAAGTATCATCACTATCATGATTGCCTAACATATTAACCCACATCCTAAATAAATTTTCCTTTATAATCAGAGTGTTTTTTCTCAACCTAAAAAAATAAAATGTACTGTTTCGGTTTTTACAGACTTCATTATAAGTTTTAATCTTTTAGTTAAATTAAAAACTATTTAACATGTTAAACATCTCCGGCTATTTGCTGTACATTAGTTGAATGCAGTTTGCAGCACTAATATTGCAGGCACTATTCACAACCGTTGTCTATGCGACATGGGTGTCTATATCTTGTTATACTTTCAGATTTCAGATTATTCAGATTTTCAGCTATCGAGATTCAGACTCTGTCACATTAATCCAGATAAACTAGACTTGACTGTATATTAAATCAGAGAATTAGTTAATTAACATTAAATTTTGTACATTTAATACCATATTCTCTCCATTGAAGAGAACTACTATTAAACATCAAGCAACACTTACTCTACTAATTGTCATGACTAATGTTAGCACACTCACTGACCATCTCAATAAAAATCCAAATGGCTAATTAATGGCTGATTTCTGTTGCACAAACGAAAAACCACAAGGAAATATCCAAGTGGAAAAAACATGTTTATGCTGAAGTGATTTTTCTAAGCTACGTATAACCCTTTAACGTACAACTCAATCTTAATTTAAAAATCACTCAAATTGAGTAGATACACTTAAAGATATTAAACAGTATAATCAAGTGAGCCACCCACACAATGGAACCCATAAGAATCAAATTAGATCTTACTGATCTAGAAAAGTAAAGTATGTTTTTACTGACTGAAATGCAGAGGCTTTACAGGTTTAAAAGCTGAACATATTTTTATAGGGTTAGTGTAAAGCTTAGATATTCACTTTTAATATTCATTTTTAATATTCACGTTTTAACTGCTTAATAATGTAAAAACAACTTTTTGGTAGTTACAGTAAAAACCTTAATATAACAAATTTGAAGGGACTGAATAAAAAACACGTTATTTCAAGGAGTATGTTATATCGGGGTTATTAAGGTTAGGTCTGCTAAGATTTCGCAATGTGGAGGTTCACATATGTATCTCGCACTACACATACAGTAAACAGCATGGTATGATCACCCCCACCCAATGGTAACTAAAGCAACAGGGTGTAGACTATTCCGACAGATGATTCAGGTTGGGACACGTTTGCGTACCTTATATTGAAGTTGAGTCATAGACTAACCATAGAGATGAAATATGTGATATAAAGGTCCGACACAATAAAATTTGTTATGTAGAGGTAAATTTAAGTTTGCCGGTACTATTAAATAGAAGTAAAATATACATTGTGTGTTATACACAGTTCAAGGGGATTTTCAAATAGTCTTTAAATCAAGGAATTCGTTGTATTGAGGTTCGTTACGTCTAGGTTTGACTGTATCACAATTTTGACCCTGTTCGCAAAATTAGAATTTTGGAGCAGATCAAATATACTGCATATGATGCAGATGTATGAAGTATAAATACATCTGCTACTACTCACTATTGTCGATTTTCAAGTCGACAGGGAACTCGACTGTTTTGATGATCTTGGAGCAGGTGTGCAGTTTGTAGTCAAAACACTTGAGGTGCAGCAACAGTATCAACGGGAGTTCCTCCAGCGAGGTCTGTGTGAACATGGAGATCTCCTGGTTGGTCTTGGGGCAGGTTCCCCCCACCACCTGCTCCTTGCCTACCAGCTGGTCCAGCGCCTTTTCCACCGAACTGGATTTCTGTAACAAAACAAATTTACTGTCATGACATTTTTCAGCTGGTGTACATCATTGGCAAGATGTAACTGATGTTTGATATTCTGACTTGAGCAGAGTTGAGCAGTATTGAGAATTATAAATCAGTACAAAGGTTTTCATAAGAAAGAAATTATAATAGTAAATAATGTGGGCTCAGGTACTGACCATGTGGATATCAACCCAAATGGCTAATTACTGGCCATTGATATTGCACAAACCTTAACAAAATAGGACAACTGATCCATTTCAGGTAAACAAAGTGTGTGCAAAAATAATTTGTCACCGTGACTGCAATCATTAAAATAGAAAAATAACAAGCTTAGGCCAAAATCTTTATACAAATCACTTGTTGTTCTTAAAAGGTTTTTAAGAACAGTACTTGTTTTGTAATATGTCTGTATTATTACTAATTTTTGAACAGTTTGAAATAACAAATTTAAAAAAAAACATACAAAACATAATATTTTTAACAATAAATTAAATTTCAAACCCCATTTTTAATACAATAAAAGCAAAAAACTCAGGACAAAAGCGGGTTAAGCTTCGTACTCAAAGTAACACAGTCTATGACGAGGTTACTTGAATTCAAGCAAATTTATCTCCAGTCATGTCCGTGATCGCGTAAAAAGGACAACACATGGAACTGTTTTATCGTTATTCACATTTATGATTTAGTGTGTATGTCTGGTTTTAAGTTTCTAACGGATAAAACGTCCCAGCATGAACACTTGATAATGCTGTTCAGAAGTAAAATGTAGTGTACAAAGCTATAGGTGAACTGTGATTGGTGCAAGTTATTAGTAAATTAGTCGTTATTGTTACTTACTCCTGTTTGTCATCTTGGACATTGTACTTTATGTTATTTACCTGTTAGTCATTATGTAGATTTTTGCCCTTTGTTAAATCTATGTATTAGCGTTCGCTGTTGAAAATAAATATATCTTGAGAAATAAGTCTTAAATTTAAGAAATAAACTTTACTTGAAAAATATTTATTTTTCGGCTTAAAATACAACGTTGGTGATAGTTATTCTAGTCATCTACTTATTAAGTTTTCATAAAATATATTTATGTGGATTTTATAGAAAAAATCAAATAAAACTTAAAAGCGAAAAATAAAATAATTCTAACCTCAACGTCAAGTTGCAAAGTGAAAAATGGCTGGATGTTGTCTGTGGTAACATTCTCAATACCAGCTCTAATCACCCTTGACCGCATCTGTCCTCGGAAAATCGCCGATAATGGAGTCTTGCCAAACTCCGCTCTCCTAGTGACTACGCTCTTGTTGTTTTTATTCACCACCTCCTGTTGAAAATAATGTTCAATTATTGGTTTGGTACAAGTTATATAAAGTGGAAATTGATTATTTAAAGCATTCTGGTTCAAATTAATTTACATTGTTACGATAAAATTTTAATGTTACAAAAAAACCTCACAAATGTATACTTTGAGACTTACCGTCCACTCATGGTCTTGTTCTGGTTCACAATCGCCGTTGGTTGCAGAGTCGCCATTGGTAGTGACGTCACCGTTGGTTAGACCGTTGGATTGAGGTTCAGTCAACTTCATTGCCTAAAATTGAAAGAACGTAGTTAATTAATCAACAGAGAAAGCTTATTCATTAAACTCAGTAAAATTAGTCCACTAGATGGTGGTTTAATTAAGATGGTATAACCTTTTATCCATCTTTAGGTACCTTGATATAACAAATCTGATGGGACTGAATAAAAATTATGTTATATCAAGGAACATCAGGTTCGTCGTATCAATGTTTGGCTGTATGTATAACCTCTAGTAAAGTTTAGTTTTTTATCAGGGGTGGATTCTTTAGAGTGAACAGAAGCTAAAATAACTCATGACCAATTTAACCAAAAATTAATTTTTACTTACAGGCACTTTTTATGACTATTAAAAAAAGTCAGGACGGTAGTAATTACAAATAATAGCTTCTGCCTAATTTCCAGTATTAATAAATGTGGCCTTTTAAATCACAGGTAAGATTCTAGAGGATTCTAAGTTTTACCTCTTTGTCTATTTCAATGCACATGCTCTAGGCACATGGCGATAGGTTGTTAAAATATTTTTAAATTACAGTAGAGCGTCGAAAATCCAGACATCAAAAATCTGGAATGTCAAAAAACCGAACTACTCCACAGTACTATCTTTTAAACTTTTGCAGGAGAAACTGCCAGCGCGGAACAGGTGATGAGGGGCGCAGGGCGGGTAATGAGGGGTGCGCAGAGAAAGAGAATCACCTTCAGCTTGTCTATTTTTAACTCTGTGACTTGGCCTTACACCCTATCCACCGCCCCCAATATTATTGTTCCATCATCTGTCACTGTCAGTAGCGTTCAGTTATCAGTGCGGTTAATAGCTTTCAGTTACTTCTTGTAGTTTGATTAGTTTACTGTGCGTTTGTTTACATTATGTAAACAAATTTAAAAACATAAAAAAATTATGTAAACATAGCGTATAAAAGCATTATTTTGTTTCATTTAACTATATTCTATAACTTTACTACTAATACTATAGGCCTAATTATATGTTCAATAGGTGAACTACCTACAGTCCCAATTGGTTCAGATTTTCGACGCTCTACTGTACATATACAGCTTATAAAGCCTATATACCCTAAGTTAGTTTAAGATTAGAGAGATATTTGTAAAAAACCAGAATCACGAGAATTTAAAAAAATTTCTCATACAAAAACAGAAATTTTTACCTCAAGCATCTCATCGTTGAGTCCATTGAGCAGACAAGAAAGAAACTCCTCCGCATCTTCCTGTCTACCTTCGACAGGGAACGCAGCATGCATGGCGCTCAGCATCTTGTAGACATAGGCGGGCTCGAACGCCGGCCCAGTAACCACCTCTGCAGCCGCTCCAGCTGCTCCATCCTTGGTCGCCTGGATCTTCTCTCGTCGGCCGACTGGACGTGTGTTCAGTGACATCGGAATGAATTCATTCACAAATTTGACCCTGGAGAATGATTTTCTTGTTTAATCAAGGTGAACAACACAGAGTCTTATAACATAATTTAATAAATATATAGGAGAACTGAAAATTCTTCAACTTGTCATAAACATATCCTTTGTTATGAAAATAAAACTGTGATGAGAGATCTAGCATTGAATTCAATGATAATATTTCATTAATTGTTAAAGAGAGCAATGTTTTCCTATAAACTATAATTTTCCTCCACTAAAATTATCATAAATAATACTCAAACATAAATAAATATATAACTTCATAAACGTGATACGTCCCAAAAAATATATAGTAAAGCCTTTAAAGAAACTATTTAAACAGGATACAAACTTTAATGACTTATTAATCTTGCCGACATTATTTTGAAAATTTTAAAATCCTAACTTTTCCATCAATTTTTATCTTAGAAACTTTAATATTTGTAAAGAAAAACATAGACATTTTTTCCATAGTACCAAATTTGAATCATTACCATCTCCGCACCCGACTAAACCTATCAATTCCTAAACACAAAACATCCTTTTCCGAGCACCATATGCTCCAAAACGAAATCCGGCTTTTTAACCAGTTGCCAGAAAATTTGAAACTAGAAAAAAACTTGGTAAAATTCAAACACAAAATGAAAGACATTCTGGATAGTTTAGTTTTTAATCTAAGCAAACATAATATGAAGATTTTATTTATTTACTTTTTCATTAATCTTTTAACTAATATACGGTTAAATTTTATCATGTATTTTACATTCCTTGTAACTCTTGACAAGACAGTAACACGGTGATCTCAATCAGTCCACAGGCGTTTGGTCCACCCTCTCCCCACATTTGTCTGATGGGGCAGGGTGAAGGGGAGATGCCCCAAAAAAACGCTCTGCGGAGTCGAGTTAGGTTGGTTATTGGTAGTATAAATATAGGTCGGAGGGAGTCCTCGTCCCTTTCACTCTATTGCTTCCCCCGCAAAGACAAGGTTAATCGATGGCCATTGGTAAAAAATTATCCAAAATACATTTAAAATTAATTACTCCATATATTTTATTTTTATTTACAGAATGGTATTTACAGAAAGAGAGCATGACGGATTAACATGAAAAACATAGTGGATCAATTGCACTGGAGGCCAATCCTTGACAGTAACATACATGATTGATTTTATATTGGACTAGCTGACCCGGCGAACTTTGTAATGCCTAACAGTAAATATATGTCAACTTTAAGATTGGCCATGTTCTGAAGACGAATAGAATTATGGCTTCGTAGTGAAAGATTAGATATTCTGGGTCGCGGACTAGTTAATAAAAATACTGAAATAATAAGACATATTAACATTCTCACAAAACAAATAAATCTTTAGTTGATTGACTCACAGTTTTCTACTCCAACCTAAACCCAAATCAAACCTAACTTTAATACAGCTTTTATAGGAAAAATATACAACAGCTGATTATTATAGTAAACATAGTATGTATAAAAATTGTACTTATTTTTTATTTGGGCAACATATAAACATGTCACTTTTAATCAGACAGGAAATAAAAATATGAATACATAATCCCCAAAACCGTAAACTATTAACGTGGAGAATAAGGCTGTTCGTTTTATACAGTTTTTATTTACTTTATAGTTTTACATTAATGAATGATTCAGATGGCATTGAAGAGTAAAGCATATTGCTAATGAAAAGTAAATGAACAGCTGTATAAATCAAATGTTTTGATTGTAGAAAATTTGTAAACAAACTAAGTCCCAATAAGGTTAACATTCAAAATTTAAAACGCCATAAAATAGAAAATTGGAGTTTTCGAAAAACTTTTTTCAGTGAAACCTTCCAGGACACATATAGAGCAACTTCCTAAAATTTCATGGTGATCGGATGAGTAGTTTGGCAACGCATAAAGGACATACATACATTCATTTTTATATATAGAGATTTAAATTTTTTTTTTTTAATCTTCAGTCTGAAAATGCTCTAGATTATAAACTATTAATCTCACATTAGAAACATGTGCACTTCAAGACATTTAAAGTTCAAGACATCCAATAACTAATACGTGTAACTCACATGCTGTCTATGATGGGTGTGCGGGACTTGCCATTCTTGTTCTCCTGAGAGGGTGGGATAGCCTTCATCAGGTTGTAGAACGGTGGACAAGCGATAAGCGCCTGCAGGATGGCGTTGATGTAGCAGTAGTTGCTGCGGTTGGTGAGACCACGTGGCTGCAACTGTAATGGTCTGTGGTCCAACTGGTACTCGCTCAGGAATTCTGCCACACAATACAACACCTCTCACTATGCAATTAAAAACTGCTAGGTGCATCGGTCACTTGGATTGGCCAGAGGTGATTTGATGTGTTATGTGTCGACCACTACTGGATATTAACTGGGCAAGTTGATTTACATGGTTGGTCAGTGTATTTATCCTGAACTGCCATATCGGTCAGGATATGACCTAATTACACACTACTTACTACTACCAATTTCAAACAAGAGTCAATTAATACCAATTAATTAACTCAATAGCAAGGGATGATTTGAAATTTATTGTATTTAGAAACACTCTATAGATAAAGCCATCAATAAATCTATAGATCAATACTCACCTCCCAATCTCTGCAAATTGATGTCATAGTCCACGTCCTTCTGATTGGGCATAATCTTCTCTGATCTAGGCTTCAAGCTGTTGGCAAAGGAGGTGTTGTTCTCTTGAACCGGCGGTGCAGAGTTGAACTTCTCCGGAGTGTTGACGGGCTGGTTCAAGGGGGAGACACTGTTGACGTTGTTGTGGGACAGTGGGATGAATCATCGCCAGTGGTTTAGGCGAGGATTCCTGCTGAGAGGCTTGAGACTGTGACCTACCTCCAGTTCCGAACAAACTCGCGTACGATTTCTTTGGTGGACCTGTTTCTATAGGAGGATCAACAAACTCCGGTCCATCTATTGAGGCTCGCTTGGGCTTTGATGCAGGTTGTGGAAAGGGAGGCTTCTGAGTCGGGTTGGGTGCAGACTTGAAAGCATTAGCTGGAGGAGCTTTTGTGGCAAGTGGTTTCTCTAATTTTACCTCCTCCGTTTTAATCTCAACAACAGGAATGATTTCTTCTATAGTTGGCTGCAGATTGATGTTCTCAATTGGTGGAATCTCCTCAGGCTGTTCTTGTTCCACAAACTCCTGTGGTTCCTTCTCCTCCTCGGCCTCAATGAAGGGAACATTGTTCTCTTCCCTCGGCTCGGAGGGAGGCGGCTGGACATGGTGTGGAGTGGGGAACATGGCTGGGGGGAAAGTAGCAGCAGGACTAAACACTGGTGGTGCAGGCGGGGGAAACACAGACTGGACCGTCGGCATACCGACAAACGATCGTGGGGGCATCATTGGATAGTACATATGAGGTGGATAGTGGATGGTGGTGAAGGGCTGGGAGAACGGGGACGTGTAGTTGGCGGCCTGAGGAGATCTCACTTCCGGAGACCGTTTGGTAGGGGATTTGGCCGGGCGGGGCTTGCGGGACTGCGGGTCCACAGTAGGAAGGAATGGGACAGGAGCTGGGTACGCCACAGTCTGCGGCACGTACCCGTGCACGTTAACATTGGCTGTCACATTGCTCACGTACACACTAGGAGGAGCCATCTGCAACAAAGAAGCCAAATTAATAGAAAACTTCAAATACAACGGTTTGTTTTTAATCACAAAAATCATAAATTATTTATCACAAACTAGAACCAGTACACGTATTTGGCCCTTAACCGAATGTCTTAATTACTCTTCTTAAAATAATCAGTATAAACAGATAATCTCAAACCATGCTCCCCCTTAACATACAGTGAAAGCAAAGAATGAAAGAACCAAAACAGAAGCCACTCCCTGCCACTTCTTATTTAATTTGTAATTGCATTGTGATTTCATCAGTTCTAGGGTTAAACCTTCTACCTGAACCTCCCTCACCTGGGTGTACTGGACCGTGTGTGGAGCCATCATAGGAGAGCCGGTGTTGTAGTCCAAGTGCTGCTGGTCTACCTCCCCCAGCCCCTCGCCTCCGTTCACCGGCTCCACTTCTGAAAACCGTTCATTGTCACTATCACAACTGCCACAAACAGAACTTTTGACTTCATTATGGTCACTTGATGATTGTATAAAGGTATATGTGTATAATAACTTACATTTGTTTAAAGACCCAACCTATAATGGAATCATGAATAAATTATACAATTTAAGAATGATAGGTTTTGAAAGTAAATTAAAAAATTCTTTACCAAATATTAAAATTGTTCACACAAATCCCTATTCCCATTGCAGGCAATCCTAATACTGTGCTAGTATTAATTCAGCGATTCATATGACTAATTTGATAATAAATTCAATAAATTAGTTGATTCATAATTTTTATAAAGGAATAAATAAACATAATTGTACCATAAATGCTTTTAACAAGTATAAAAACATTTTACAGCTTATAAACTGGATATTTTCAGGTTATTATTCTAATTTTAAGTAGTCATTAACAAAAAATACTTTTCCTATGGTGGAAATTACTGCAATTTTCATGAACGTTCAAAAACGGTTTCAAACACGTAACGTTGATTAAGTCCAATAGGTTAAAAATTAAAACAATGTATAAGTGATAATAAATACAGTATACAAAATAGGGGGAGTACAAAATTTGTTAAAACATTATCTCTTAAATTAACTGAAAGATAGGTTACAAAAATAAAGAAATTTTCAGGTGTTATATATTTTATCTTCAGATAAACCACGTTATTGACCATCACCATCACTCAGAAGCAAATAAAATCTCCCTACACATTACACTTTTTATATAGACACGATAATCATCCATATCTAAATTGAACCAGAGCTAGCTAGAAAGCTAGATTAGTGTTCTTAAATTACAACACTAATAACATTGTTTTTCAAACTTCAAGGCAGGGAACTCAATAAATTATACTTACACTTATGTAGAATTTATTTATTTACACTGTACAGAGTTGTGTGTTGTTTATTTTAGATGTATTGGGTTACTTGTATTATCGTTTACTTTTCAGAATATGTAGTTTTGTGTTTTAATGGGACAAAATTAATTACCAATTCATCCGGTTAACACAATCATGGAACACAATCTTTAGTGTTAAGACAACTACTGTTTCTCGAATAATGTGAATTGCATATGACGTTTTAAAACGTCACTATATCAGAGCTGGTAAGGAGTAAGGGAAAAATATCAAATCTCACCTCAAAAGAGTAAAATATTTTTTTACTAAAATTTATTGCATTCTTCTGTAAGTATAGCAGAACATGCGTATCTGGTTCAAAATTCCCAAAAATGAACATTTTATAACTTTTTTCATATGAAAGTCTTTAAAACATGGACACACGCATAATACCATATTACAATATTTGCACTGAAAGGTTATGTCTTTTCTCTTCGTAAAGATTGCTCTCACACTTCACGCTGAGAAATATTATTCACACGCTTTTACTTCCTGCCGCGGCCACCACCTTTTGCGCCGAAACTTCACTCTGCGGCCACCACCTTTCCTGCTGCAGCCACCATCGTATAATACCCCAGCCCCCACAGATTACGTACCCTACTGAATAGACCGATACACACGTGCCAATGATGCATAACTAGATGTCTTTAACTATTGATTTATGACCTAAGAACCGATCTATATCATGTTATAAATACATAAAAATGTATTTGCGCAAATTTCATCAAATTACATTTTAATACATCACTGCTCCTTTTTGCATAAACATAAGACATTTTAAAAACATCAATACTATTTTGATGCAAAATTCGGGACTCCTCAAAGGGTTAATGCATTTCTCTTATGTACCTACAAGAAAA
Source organism: Nephotettix cincticeps (assembly GCA_023375725.1). Taxonomy (NCBI): domain Eukaryota; kingdom Metazoa; phylum Arthropoda; class Insecta; order Hemiptera; family Cicadellidae; genus Nephotettix; species Nephotettix cincticeps. The sequence goes on along the minus strand of CM041787.1, from coordinate 32,723,667 downwards.
ACAAGCACAGTATAATTAATTGTTGATTGTTTAAGCTTCAATCGTCTTAACTTTAATACTTCCATAATATAATAGTAGAAAAAACTTAATCACACTTGAATTCTCCATATCCTATAAGACAATAAAAATCAATAAAAAATGTCCATTCCACATCATTAGTAGTAATCTGAAAATAATAAATACATACCAATGTAAGTTTTGTTAATTCAAGCACAAGTAGGTGACTATTTTGATGTAATCTATATAAAGTTATGTTTATACAGTTTGCCTGGAAGAAAATTGGTTTAATTGAAATGTTAGGCAAACCAACATTCGCACAATGCAAAGCAAAAAAAACAGGGGAGAGGTTAGGAGATTGGCCACAGCACACGAAATACCTCCTACGAATCCTGATGGAATCCAGGCGGCAGGACAACACTGGGGCGGAATCTCAATAACTGTGGTGATTTCCGCTGTACAACCAATAACGTAGGTTAGGCTGTGTCTTAATGGCATTTTGAGTACTACAGCAACTAATTAATGCTAACCCTTTAATCAGTAATTTAACACTTCGTAATCCATGCACAGCTTAGCTGGCAAGTCAAAACAGCACTGACGGAGTTTCTCAAAATGATGCCTAGGAAAAGGCCTTTACTGTGAACAGGACTTGTTCTTTTGCTTTCACATGATATCTCTTGATACCTCAACTATTATTAGCATGGCCCTGCACACTCCCTCCCCCCACCTATCTTATAATCCTCTTGGCTCAGTATGCTTCAATAGTTTAGTGTAGGTTGAATTTTTTCTATTCTAATTTAAGATGTTGAAGATTAAAATGTAAAACTACGCATGCGCCCTCTACTGATTGAGCGGTGAAGCGCCTGCTCAATGGTTAATTATTGTAAAAGTGAAGGTTTACTGTATATTTATTTTAAAAAAATTATACCAATACAAACTGCACAAGACATTTCCTATATAGGATTGGAATGCTTCCCAAAAAGCATTTGTGTTCAATTCTTTTGTGACTTCGAAAAAAATGTACCATCCTCCATAATTATTTTGGTTACTTACAAACATTACAAATCATTTATTATGCGTTTTAACCATGAATGAAAGTACTACTTTTTAATTTAAATACAGCTGAGAAGCGATTGTTTGGAGTGAGTGACGTCTTATCTAATCTAAATGATAAGCATTTTAGACAAAAGTAAGATCACGTTGAGAAAGGTGAATGGTTTTTTTTCTCAATTAAATATACTGCTTCAAACAAGATTTTGCAGGTGACATCGAGTCTTCACTCCTCCCTTTCAAGCCTTTTAGCTTTTAAGCATTTTCATAAAATATTTGTATTGGAGGCATATTCGTAATAAATTATCACATTTCATTGTATTCAGGAAATATTTATTTAAGCATTTAAATATAACTGTGACTGCCGTGATTATTGTTTACTAATATGTTTTAAGATTCAGCTTATTTAAACCTGTGTTAAAGTTATCTCTTGTTAGACAGAAGGGGACTGTAACTGAACCCTGTGTTAAAGATATATTATCATATCAACATATGGCATGCCGCAACATATTAGAAAATGTTATAAAGTTTACTTCTGATAGTAGTAGAAACAGTAACCATGGTAAAAAGGCTAATTTATATTTAACTCTTCTAACCTGAGGAGTTCCAAATTGCTCAGAGCCCTGGCTAATTTCACAATTTTTCAAACCCCTGAACTCCTAAATAGAGAACCTACACTAGTTACATGCCTATTTTTTGTTTGCAAAGAAAAGTAAAATAAGAAAAAATAACATTAACCATACAGTTCACTTTTTTGCTCAAGCCAAAAAACCAAATCTTTTGAAAATAATTACAACTTTTTCAAAAATTACAATTACGAGTAGATGCCCAGAATTTGAATTGGTATGCAAATAAATTGTAACTGAACCACATAATTTGAAAAAGTATTTTGTGATTGGCTAACTTTGGGTCATACGCAGTAAACACAAAACAGGGGGGGACGCATTCCTTATCAACAAAGAATGAGTCAGTCTTGTCTTGAACGGAATCTTGTACCAAGTACGGGGCGGGACAAATAATAAATTTATCTGGGAACCCGAACTTAATTAGTATTGCATGTTTTTATGAACAGTTATTGCACAATCATGTGAGTGGTGTACGAGTACACCACAAATTGACTGCGCCCTATTGTGTTGAATTAATGTTCAGAGACTGACAGGGAGCACTAAAACCTAGATCAGACAGGCACATAAGAATAGCTAGGCTGGTAATAAAGCCAACATGAATCAGCAATTGTTAAAAAATGAATGGTGTGTAAGCAAGCTCAGGATATTCATGCCCTGAGATAAGATAAAAATAAATATAGAGCTATAACATTGTATTGCTATATTATCATAAGAGATTACCAGGTCTAGGAAATACAATATTGGTTGTATTCTGAACACTAAGCAGACAAATGACAATGTGATCTAAATTCCACTTCTATATTAATTATTGGTTAGGCCTACTTAAACTTATTAATTTGTCTTTCAAAGTTTTTGGATTTAAAAAAGCATTCATATAAATTGTTAAAATATAAATAAAATAAATTCAATCCTGTCAAATGTTACAGTATAAATAATGTCTAGGGCCATATAATTAGTAATGAATGATTACTTAAGTGCTTCAAGTGAAAAATTTAGCTCAGTTTGACAGTCCAGAAAAAATAATATCTTGAAAGAGAATTCCTATACTATAAATATCCAATAATTTATACTCAAATACATAAGCTACATAATTTTTTGCAAGTACAGTACACCGCAGGGCTTCCCCCGCCCGGCTGATGCGGGGCGGGAAATATCACCCTTTAGCGATGTCAACAACCCGGCTTCAGTGTGAACTCAGTCTCGTACTGAGAACGTTGATCTGTTTGCCACGTTCTATGGGTTTTAAGCCACAAATTTTGGTATGCTTTGTCTCCATACCATTCTGTGCTTTAATGATGCTTTCGTGTTTTTACTTCATGGTAGATGGCGCAGTTTAGTAATACACGCGAGACAAAATCCAGCAGTGAATGAATTAACTGATATAAAGGGGCAAGAGTTATTTTGGATACCGTTGCTAAAATTTTGGTTATAAATAGTATATTGTCTTTTGAATGATAAGATGCCAAAGTTGAAGGAATAATAAAAAATTCACTTATTAGAATAGAATAAATAAATAGTTTTACCCTCCAAAACACATCATGTACAATGATAAATTTCTTTACACATAAGAGATATTGTAAAAACTGTTTTGTAAAATTAGTTGCACTGCGTGCTAGTTTTTGTGTCGTACTCCTGTGCAAAAAAACTGAACTGACAAATCAAACCCAAGACCATATGTGAGACGAACTGAAGGTCAAAGACCTGCCCAAAATCCCACTGCCCACTCCCCTACAACACTATCCCCACCCCACCCCTCTCTACCACTTTCCACCAAAGCCTATAAAACATAGCTTTTCTGCATGGTGATATAAAGATGTGTTATTGAACAGCATTGGAGTGCTTTTGTCAGCCGTTTGGAGGCTATGCCACTGGCATGGAGCAGTAAAGCCTTATACTGTTTCTGTGTTCTCTTTACAGTATCTGCGCCTTTTCTGTAGTGTTCCCGCATTTTGTTTAGGGTGTTGACGCTTGTTGTGTATACGAAAGTTTCAACTTGAGTTTATCATATAATTATAAATTATTATTGTAATACCTATTTTATATTTATTCGGTACATTTTCCCGTGAAACTATGAATCATGACATTTTGGATAAAAGTGACGATATAAGAAAATGTGTTTATGATAATGTGGCTGACCAGTTTACAAACGATGTGAACTATATTTTGCAGTCTGATGACGATGTGTTTATAGTGATAGTGGTCTTTTTAAGTTTTTATAGGTGAATCAAATTATATTCATTAAATTTTTCTAGATTTTTATACAAATTAATCGACAACAAATAATTTCCACAAATTTTTGTTGCATTTTTCATGGCGACTATACCACAGGCACTTTTTATGGATTTTTAGCGTACCCATTACCAGTATGCAAGTACCACAGTTACATAACGGCGCTACTCCTCAAGGGTTAAATGTAATCCCAATTAGTCACTTTTGTTTTCTTATATAGTAATCACTATGATTGAAAAATCTGCAACAGTGCATACAGGAGAAAAAGAGAAATGACAATGTCAAGGCACTCACGGTAAGGTACTGGGTGCTGCATCCAGGTCGGTTGACTTTCCTGAGGCAGTTCCACAGCGTCCAGACATTCGGAGCTGAACAAGATGGAATTGAGCTGCTCCTCATCATTAGCGTCCAAGTCTGTCAAATCCAGGAACTGTAAACAAACAATAGCTTCAGTATTTGTAAACCACCCACTCGCAACCAAGAAGTAATCTCACTCAAAATCAAAACCAAAACAGTTGAAATTATATGAGATTGTAAAATTTCAATTTAGAGTAATTGAAAAATTCCCGTTTTATTCTATTGAATGAAACAGGAGTTTTTGCACAATCTATAACATCCTTCAACAAATATCCTGTGTTTGGGGGATAAATGTTAATAATGATGTTGATGCTTACAGTGATAGGTTTTAACGAATTATGAAGTTTACTGTTAAGTCCAGTCGATTATTCAGCCAACATATAGTATGTTCTAAGGTAGAATAATTATTTTCATCCTTTTATTTTATTCAAAGTAGCTGGGTTGTTGGGTGCTGCTATAATTTTCTAGGGTAGAGTTTCTAAGAAATGTGGTCCGCAGACCCCTAAGGGTCCACAAACAGTTTGTTGGAGGTCCGCAAAAATTATTTAATCACTCATATCAGAAATGCCTATTTCTGAAAACAACAGTTTTGGTTTGTATTACAAAAGGCATATGTAGCAAGCTTAATACATGCCTTTGAGCAGGGAAATATTGTTTTCCCCCTTTTGTAAAGGGTTATCAGTGGGAAATAGGGGTTTGGGGTGGGAGTGATTTTAGGGGACCCCATTACATACACAAATAATTACGAGGGTCCCTGAGGGAAATAAAGTTTGAGAACCCCTGTTCCAGAGCAAAATAATTATTTTCACCCTTTCTTTTTATTTAAAGTAGGAAGTGGATAGGTTCAACTCGTTTTTCATTCAGCTTAACCTTGGTCCAGTTTGCATTTCAATAATCTAATCTACAAAACAATACTTTGTGTGATTTGTTACATCAGTTGTAGCCTACTATCCAGCTAGGTATTATTATTATTATTATTATTGAAATTCGACACTGAGAGCCTTTCTACTACTTTTTTCCGCCATGCACCAACAGAAAAAACCCACCTACTTGTCAATCACTGGCTGGGTGGCAGAGTGGTTATTTAGAGTGTCCGCCTCCAAAACTGTAAAGTAGCCGGATAGAATCCCACAGGGATCGGATCTGGACCTAGTTGGCATTTCGTTATTGGGCTATTAATTTAATGATGTTTCCTAAAAATAGGTCGATGTTAGGTAGTAATTTAAGACCTGGATTTGGACTGTTCCCCATCAAAACGTTAAAAAATGCAGAGAGGCGTAGAAAGACACAAAACACATGAAAAACTGCTACAACATGTACCATGGTCTTAACAGACCTTAGATGTGCACGTGCTGCGAATATTACAGGGGCGGGTGGAAGGAATGGAAATGAAAACTTTCAAGTCTAGACTTGCTTGAGTAATAGCCGAGATAAGAATAACATTTGTAATACAGGGGTCTGGAATGTGGGAATGTGTTGTATAGAGGTTATGTTTGTTAAGTAAGTGTTTCTTACTTTGGATATTCATTAGACAGGGGTAAAATAATTACTAAAAAACACAATAAATATTTGTTATATAGAGGGTTTTATACGTATTATGTTCGCTCAACAGGGGTCAATTTTCTATTGAATTATATGATGTTTTTAAAGGGATTAAAAATAATATGTTATACCGGGTAATTCGTAACATTGAGGTTCCACTGGAACAGAAAACAGCTGATTATAAAATTAAACGGTTAATTCAGTTGCTGTAATATAATCTCTATTATCCAGCTGTTGTGAGGTGATAAAAACTGAGGTGTTTCAATCACTACTGGACCATTTACTGTATATGCAATTTATTGTAACTTTACAAATTATTTTCGATTCAACCCTCAAAACTTTATTTGATTGTTTTAGGTTTTCTTGTATCCTCTAACTCATTATTTTATTTTGATTTTCTTGTGCATCAAACAGTTTTAACAAGTGATCTTATCTACAGCATACTATGCTGTGTTTTTTATTACTTACTAGCCAAAGTACCTGTTCTTCGCACAGGTTAAAAAGGCTGAAAGGTGTAGGCTCTACTGATACATTTAAGTTATTGTTAATTAATTCTTCATTGTTTACAAAATGACAAAACACGAGTGTCTACAACATTTCAAAGTAACATCTGTCAAATATTGGGAGAGGATAAGGATTAATGGAATAGAGACAGTCGTCGGGAAAAAAACTTAAAATCTACCATTCCACTATTTCAAATAATTCACTAATTTCGATTCAGCAGTTTATCTGAAAAATCAACTTTATTTCTTCTTCTTCCCGAACTGTCAAAATATATTGCAAACGCATGTTGTCATTAGAAAATGTAAACATTGAAACCTAGGACAGTCACGGCAGCTCTTTCTTCTTCTTCTTCCCGAACTGTCAAATTGTAGTGTTCACAGCTGTTGACATTCAAGTAATTTTATGTTTTCGTTCTTTAAAAATGTAAACATAGAAATTTAGGACGTTCATGGGGCGTAGCCCGAGGGAATTTTAAGGGAACTAATATGCCTATGTGTTGCATGAGTTTAAGATCTACCTTTCTGTAAAATTTCAAACCGGTCGGTTCAGTATTTTTCACATTTACTTTCCACAACATACCCACAAACAAACCCACAAATAAACCACAAACAAACATACAGAAACCACCTCTTCTTTATAATATTATAGATTAGTAAGAACGAGTTATCATCTAGATAGGCATGAGAAAAAAATTCTTGCTGCAATTCCATTTGCTTTAATTACAAGCGGAAATTTTATTTTATTACTACGGACAAAATTTTTAGCTAACCTTTCATCAATAAAACGCTCATAACTGTAAAGTAAAGTGGCAGTCTGGCTTTAGCTATTTCCATAGAACCAAAGATTATTATACAATATTGTAATATTACGGCAACAAAACTTCTGTTAAAACTTTCTGACTAAAAAAATGTGTAACAAAACGCTCTCTGCTTGCGTTAAGGCTCTCACCTTTAGAGGTCAAACATTATGAATGGAAGATTCCTAGCATTATCACACATTTCCAGTGTTCACTGAATTCATTTTTAAATTTACATGAATTATCAAATTTATACTGCTAGGGTAATGAACTCTACAGTATTAAATGACTGTTAAGAAAATAGAATTGAGGAATAAAACAGAGGACCTTTTTCATATATTATTAACATGCCTATTTCAATGTGACAACATATAGATGAGGCTGTATACCTCAAATAGGGATATAGGGGGGGGGACCCCTAATAAAAATATTTTGATGAGCTGTCACTAATAGGGGGAAGAGTAGAGGGAAGACACGGGATCTGACTTAACCGATCCACAAGACTTCAGTCCCTTCTGTCATTAATCTTTATCCATTTTTTTCACTATGGGCATAGGACCTGTGCATTGGATTATATACAATGAGGTACCCAAACAGCAAGAGACACATAGACTAGCTCATGATCTGACAAGAGTCACATGACACCGGTTTCAATCCAACAATCATTGACTTACCTTAGGCTTGGTTTTGAGACTTTTAGCATCAAAGAGAATAGTCTAAATAGAATAAGACCAATAGTGGAGCTCGTAAACCAAAGTATTTATAAAAAGTAAAATTATCTCAGAGTTAGAATCAAAACCCATTTCCATCAAGGACTGCACCAAGACTACACCATTACACCTTCCCCACCATCCAACTTGACTGTATAGTTTACTTTACCTCTGCTGCATTTTTGTATGTGCTCCCTTTAAGGTTAAATCCTATCTGGTCAATGTTTTGCTAAACCATCCACCCACTTTTATACCATATTTGATAGGTCTGTGTTTACAATATTTTACTGTACTTATATTTTTTAACTATAATTATCTTTGGGTCTTCACAGTCTTTTACGGTTTGATGAAGTTCTAATGAATTTATTCTTGGCTGCAGTGATACAGATACTCCGTCTCACAGAGGCAATATAGACAAATTGAATCTTAAGTCCATATGTTTACATATTCTTGTAAGTTTCTTATAAATTTAATAAATCTTAGTCAGAATCGGCAACATAATTTCTGACGAATAAATTGAAAAAAATCAGGTTGTTCTCAACTGTACGTGAATGATTACATAGAAGAAATTAAAGTTAGGTTTTCATGTGTATCATGAATTAGCACACACACAAGAACATTTGGCAGATCTTTCACATACGTTTTCAATAAATCATTTACACTTATATGTTTAGATAACAAGACCATCTTCCTTATTAAGTAAAAGTAACTCCTAAACCAATAAACTCAACATAATATGGAGCAGAAGAAACTAAAACCCTTTAGGAAAATCTCGATTCAAAAGACCAGATTCACAACCCAAATACAACTCAATTTATATTTCAAGGGCAATCTGGAGTATCAGGTCTATGGACACTGAAAACTTGCATTATGCAACATTAAAAGAGAGTGGACCAATTTAAGTTGGGAACAGCAAGTATCAGATCTGCCTCTTAAAAAATTAGCCATTACTATAAAAAAATTAGCCCCTATCGTACAGACGATTAGTTCAAACTTTTTTGCCTGATATCAGTCAATTTAACAGGTTAATTAAACAATACCCCCGTCGCAGCAGACCTGCGTACTCAGCGAATTTCCAAATCAATAATATAATAATAATAATATATGACAAAATTGGTCAAAATCTGTCGATAAACATGAGAATTTTTGCCTATTCTCCATAAGATTAAAATGGGAAAGAGTGAGTAGGTTTGCTGCTGTGAGGAACACTGAAAGTAGCCATTTATACCATCAAAAATTTTATTTTTAACATTTATACCAACATCTGTCCATAAATATAGGAGTTTGCCTAATCTCCATATGATTAACATGGGAAAAGAGTATGCAGGTTTGCTGCCATGATAAACACATAAACTATGATTTTTAAGCATGAATGGATGAACCTCAACCACATAAAGCTAAATATAAATTTTTTATCCAAAAATATTGGTTAATAAGTGAAATATTAATTTTTCCTTATCCTCCATAAGATTAACATTGGAGCCTCAAAATATACCGTTCTGTGTTTAGATTTTTTTATATCTCGGTAACCGTTGGAGATAGAGAAAAACTTTAAGGAACTTAATTGTGTAGTTTTTAAAGCTGATTTTAATGGTGAATGATTAAATCTAAAAATTTTTTAAATTACATATGAAAAACGCAAAAAACCCCATTTTGGGGTACAAAAACCCCCCAAACTACCCGTTCCCATTGACCGATATATCTGGTTTACGAACTCGTCCGAGCATTTGTAGGAATACACGTCTCTACCAAATTTGGTCTCGATCGGACCTTTTTTACGAGAGTTATCGTGTTCACAGACACACACATATATATATATATATATATATATATATATATATATATATATAACGACTATTGTTTTTGGTCTCCGGGCACCTAAAGAAGAAAAAATAACATGATCTCGGGCTTAACTCTTGCCATGAGACCTACGGTAATAGCTTCTTCCCTATGGGAAATTCGCTAAAATTTCATCAGTCAACTTTTTTGGGCCTAAGCGCAGTCCGAGTCTAAAATACATACAATCAGTTTATACTATCCGTTTGAACTGATCGTCTGCAGTTTATAATGTCCGTTTGAACTGATTGTCTGCAGTTTATACTGTCCGTTTGAACTAATCGTCTGCAGAGGGCTTTATAAACTGAATCAATTAATCACCAAAGAAAAGATGTCTAGATTTCAAGAAATATCTCAATCCACAGATCAATGAACATGAAATATCAGTTGCCCTGTCCAATCCTAAAAGGAGATATATAATGAATTTAAATCCCACATATGGGATACGTTGAAAACAAAGTAACAGGAACTTACGCTTTGTTACTTTGTGCTTCATTGATGGTTGATTAGGTTAGATTTCTAACCCCTCAGGAAGGGTATCTAAAAGACACTGCAGAAGTAATAATAGTAACAGTTAAAAATACAGTATCTTAATACAGGTGCTGGATCTGAACAAGGAGATGGAAAAAAAAATACGGTCTCGTGTTCCGGGCACCGGGTATTTTAGTTTTTACTACCATTTGGGTTGGCAATCGATTTTGGGCGCCAAGGTAGCTTCAGCATCTGCCCCCCTCCACTGATTAACACATCTGCAGCAGCACCCGAAACCCTGGTTCCTCATGCGGAGCAGCTAGTGTAGTTTACAATCAACCAATAGGAAAATTCCAAGTAACCCATACAGAAATAGATACTGTGTTATAACAAAGCTAGTAGTAGATCCTAACAGGTGGCAGCACAATCTACATCGCCAGATCCACCATCTTGATTGTAACCTAAATATCACCACTCGGATCCGAGTGATCCGCAGCGAACGTGTTAAAGAGTCAACAATTAGTTTGAGGTATGGCGTTGAGGTAGAGGGAGGTGTTTTTACTCATAGGGTCCTGAGCCCAGTCTTTTGTTACATGCGACAGATCTGGCTACATTAATTCTACATATTTTTCCATTTTATTTTCTTTTAGTGGAACATCATTTAACCCTTGAGCGGGCTCAAACGGGAGCGGGTGCATGCAGAGTTATGTTCCGCAACGCTAAATCGCACAAATTAAACTTATCTTACTTGGTTTTACAACATAGAATTGTATTTATATGTCAAATGAATTGATTAAGTACAAAGTTCCATTGTTGATTTTATTAATTACTAAATTTGAGTAAAAAACATAGTAATAAAAACATATTTGGTAGTTTTCTACCTTAAGACTGGTGTTACAGGAGAGGGTGTATGCGGAGTTTTGTTCCGCAACAATGAAATTGAACATCGATGCAAAGCAAATATATTAACTTAATGAGTTTTATAAACTAAATAAAAACAAAATTATATTTTAGTTCACACACAGGTTCCAAGTATTCTGTTTGCAAATATTTCTCTTTCTCTTGCTAAATTCTCCTCTTCCTAATCCATGGTGAAATCACTGTAATATAAAATGGAAGCACAAAATGCTCGTACACTAGAAAACAGTCACAACTAAAATGGTAAGTTATCTTAACACAGTAGGACACACGTGGAAATAAACTCCGCACTAACCACTTACGCGATAGGGCGCACACAGAGAAAGCCTCTGTAAAATTATATCGCTTCACTGCTATGCAAATAACAAGGACACAATGGGGTGTAGGGGTTGTAAATAGTTTCGGGGGATTCCTGCAATGAGGCGCGTTAGCTACGAAGCCTAACACGGCTGCCAATACCCAACATGCCTGTTTATTTTTTTTTAAACTAGATGTGCGGAGGAAAACTCCGCATGCACCCTCTTGAGGGTTAATGATTCCAGTCATAATAATTAATAAGTTTATCTACGTAATAAATTAGAAATTACGAAAACCGGTTTTTTATTTGCCATGGTTTTCATACACAATTATTGTATTTATAATATTTCAGTGGATGTAATGAAAAGATACATAACGTGTGAAAGTTGTGAAATATCTTCGTCTAGTTAAAGGTTTTTTACAAGCATAATTTAGTTTTATTGCACAACCCCCATTTTTTGGAAAAAATGGAACACGGTCTCTGAGTCGGTGAATGGATATTGGTGTAATACACTTAGCGCGGGTAATGCAGGGTTAAATCATGATACCGACAAATTGCATAACATCATGATGTAGGGTATACATTACCAACATACAGCGATCTGCAGTGGTTCTTGATGTATTATGCTATTAGGCCTAATATTTGTATACCTATTGCCAACAAACAAACTAGCTTAACTCCTTTTCTACTTAAATAACTAATGAGTAGGGCCTTATTACCTACGCTTTAGGCAGGTCATAAGGTCGTATCTTCTATTCCTTTCCATAAATAGGCCCTGTCCAGGAAAACATTCTAGCATTTGTCTAAATGAAACAAGAAACTAGATAAAATTAGCACAGAATTGTTGGCCTGATAAATACACAAACCTCCCTAATGTGGGATGCAATTTTTTAATTTTGCTTATCCTACTCAGTCAATTTGACAATATTTAATAACGGACTTCATTAGGCCCATATGAAGTTCAAGACTACTACACACCAAATTTTGCTGTAGTAGTATTTCATGATTCATTTTTACACATATATTTCTTATTGCCCAAGTTCATGATCTTTTATCTTTCTTCGTTCATATTTTAAATTCTCAATTTTGTAATAAATTATTTTAATACCTTAAAATAAAAAGGGAGGAAATCTTGATCACAATAATCAGCTCTTCATCTATCATATTTATAGTTGTGTTATTAAATTTTTCCTTCCATTATTTTAGTTATAACAATGTATTATCCTATTATGCTATGAAACTATTGTTGTTGTTGGAATAACTTAACTGTTCATTCCATTTTTAAGTCCTTATTTTCAAAAATTGCATCCCGGTGTTGATTAATAAACATAATATGTATTATGATAGCTCAATTATAAAACTAAATATAATTTATTGCATAACTATCATTAAACAGCTAATATAGTTGTATATAAGGAATTATTAGGACTATGTTAAAAATTAAATTTGTATAATGATGTTTGTAAATATGCCAACCTTGACAATACTTATAAGTTAAGCAAATTATAAATTTTGAGTTCAATAACTGAAACGAATTGATTTTTTCTGCACTATTATACTGTTTGTGTTAGATGGAGAATCTCTGTTTCTGTATGAAAAGTCCCGACATAGAATTGATTGGAACAGACCTTTCATCAATAAGTAGCCTATATTGAAATAAAACATTGTACGAATTAGATATCATATATACACATCAACAGACATTTAACAATTTTTTATTACTGTAATTATAATAATTATATAAATTAAATCTGAAATGAAATTATATTAAAGAACTTTATAATTATTAGAATCCCACGTGCACTAAAATATATTTTCACTTGCAAGCCGTCGGAAAACGCAAATCATGCAATGTAATAACTTAAAATTACTAAGACTTCTTGGTAGTTCAGACCTGTAGAGATATAAATGTCATTGATTATTAGTTAGAGATTTGACCAGTGACAAAATTTATCAAAAATTACCTGTAATTTATCCATGTTGGTTGTTTAAAAATCTTGGGCCATAACTTCACTAAAAGACATGTTCCACCATTAAGGACTTTATTTCTTCTTCTTCATTTACCTTCTTGATAGGTCGCCCTAAATGAACTTTATGTATTTATGAACCACGAAAGGTTCTGAAGATACACTGTATAAACACATTGTATTTTGAGGCTTGTTACGTTGTGTGAGTAAGTTGTATGAGAAAATATAGCTTTTATAAAAGTAAATAAAAAACGGATTTTTTCGTAAATTAAAAAAAGATCATCTCATTATCAAGACGTATTAAATGTCTCAATTTTATTTAATGTATCTGTTTATAACTTCCAAGAATTTGTGGTACAGTTGATTAAGTCCACCTCCTCTTGTGCCAGTTCAAGTTGATTTTAAGGGGAGGAGATCTACAGTCGCTACGGTGGAATAAATCATTGAGTTCAAAAAGAATTCTTTTAGATAATGCAGTACACATGCCTAATTCTAGTGATTTGTCTTGCGCTTTTCTCAGATCCTCCAGTACACACTTTTAGCTTAGCTGATGAAATGTGCCTCGAATGTACTGCTCTCAAATCACTTGAGGATGGTAGGATAAAAGCATGTAGTGTATTGGAGTGTGAGATTTCTGAGTCAGCCTCAGTAAAGTAAAATTACAGCGTCTATAGCTCAGAGGCAATATGAGGCAACCATGAAATTTTACTCTATCTCCTATGTTTACCGATATTAAAAAACCAAACACATTACCAGTACCACAGAGGACCCATACCAGTGGTCTAATATCTAGAATACTTACTGGCGGTATTTTGGGCTTCAAGGTTAATGTTATGGAGGATAAGGAAAAATTAATATTTCACTTATTAAACAATATTTTTGGATGAAACTTGGTATATTTAGATTCACGTAGTCGAGTCTCATCCATTATTTAGCTAAGAAATCATAGTTTTTTTAATCATGGATAAGCTGACCTGCATACTCTTTTTCCATGGAAATCATATTGAGAGTAGGCAAATCCCTTTATTTATGGACAGATGCTGATAAAATTTGTATAGTATACAGTCAAGCTGAAAATAAATATTATTGTTTATAGTAAAAATTTCTACTTTCAGCCTTCCTCGCAGCATTAAATTGCATACCATTTTCCATATTAATCTTATGGAGAATAGGCATATTCTACTTTTTATCGACGGATATTGATCAAATTTTTCCACATATGATTATTGTCATATCAGTGGAATTCTCTGAGAACGTAGGGCCACTGCAACGGGGATATTTCCTATCATCTCACTCCCTCCATCAAGCATCTTGTTTTTACTTCTTCCATTTCATCCTATTGTAGTTTTAGTTACTCACAGAGTTATTCCCGCAGCAACAGCGCAAACGCCAATGCTAAAGTAAGTCATACATCGGTGTGAAAGCTAATGCACGTATGTATGTGTGGAGGGGGGAGGTGGACTTTGTGTGTAGGCACCGCTTTACGTTGGAGTCTCACATACCACATATACCCCCGCAGGAGCGGAGTACTTATTTCAGGTTACCACCAGTCTAAGAAGGTTCTCTCACACGTGCTACCAAGATCGAGTGGTCGTTTGAGACTATACATATCTTCCGTCAAAGGTCAAGGTACAAAATCTACGTTACTTCATTCATATTGGATTACACGGCATGTTTTCGCAACTAATTTTAGCATATATACAAACTACTGTATTGATTTTGGCTGCCCATTTACGTATGTATTTGGCCAATAGTAGTCTACAGTAAGGGATGAATACGGTGTATGTACTTACACTTCGATTTGTATTTAAAAAAGGCAGTAAGTACAATAAACCGTAATCAGTCTACATTATAATTAACATATTCTAACTAAAAAGACAATACCTCAGTTCTTAGAATGGCAATAGGTGGTCTACCTGTGGATTAGATTAGTACTTTTGGTAGTACAGTATATAGTTTCAGTCTTTGACTATCCATTAATAATGGATAGTCAAAGATTTCAGTATTATTATTACAAAGAGGTAAATAAAACATTACTCTTTGCTAACGAGATGCCCTTTCTTCTTGTTGTCTTTGCGCAGCGCAGTGGCGCAGAGGCATAAGATTTTGAGCGTTGTTTATAAATAGAAGCAAGAACTTAGCTGTCTTACAGCAAAGACAATTTATATTTTACAGTTTCAAGAAGGTTAACTCTATAACCTATAACTGGAACTCGAGTTTTTATTTTTAATATGGTTTTAACAATATAATAGTTTGTTATTTAATTTTTAGTGAGACATGTCGTAGATCTGTATATTATTAAGTCTGATTGATCAGTTTGCATGGTTGTGTAAAAATTTGAGGTTTGTGAATTAAATTTATTTCAGCCTATTAGCTACCTACAATGTTTTTCAAGAGAATTATTATCATAAATAGAGAATTGTAGTGCTTAATTTAAATAACATACAATAATTTATAACCTACTGTCCATACAGATTTAGCAAATTTCCCCTAGGAATAGAAATTAGCCTAGATCCAATAAAGTATGTGGTATATTGCCATAGTCAATTAGGTATTTTGTACAATACTGACCACACTCATAGGTTGCTTTTTATTTTCTGCCATTAGTGCTCTGCGGAGTCATGTCTGGTTGGTTATTGATATTACATATAACTTATTCATAGTATAATAATATCAATAACCAACCTAACTTAACTCTGCAGAAATACCGACATGGTAGTTCAGGTGTTATTAGTAAGGTGTTCGCTCTGGACTAGTAAGTCAAAGGTTGCTGGATCGAAGCCAGCAGCTGGTGACTCCTGTCAGATCATAAGCAGTCACCTCTAGCATTGATTGTCTTCTTGATCGCCCATGTGACTAATGCCGCTATGGTACCTCGCTGTCTTTAATTCACCGCATATGCCCTAAACCTATGGTGATGGGCAGTGAGGTTAAAAAAAAGAAATGTCCAGGAGTGCAGGATGGAATATACATCCTCGACATACAGGTTATGCCAACAAGTTGGGTTTCTTTAATAAAAAATATTAACATAATATTAATATCTTTAATATTAATATTATTAATTATTAATACCTTTTTAAAATAATATTAACAGGATACAAATATCAATAACCCACCTAACTTAACTCAGCAGAGCACTGGGTGTTAAATATAGCCTACAATACAATGTTCGAATGTGGTCGTTGTACCTAATACTAAAGTACTGTCAATTCTTCTTATTTTGAGAATAAATAATTGTTTAATAAGTTAAGCTACTTAAATCTTATCAAGGCATCTAAAGGTCCATATACTGCTGTCATAGACTAAAACCAATACAATTTATAGAAAGGCCCTAGTTTCAAATAAACTACACTATATAATTTATTGTATTTTGTCAACACTTAGGCCTATTTCTTTTTCTAAGTGCTTATGTAATATTTGTACAGTTTTTATTTAATATTTTCTATTTATGTATTTATTAGGGCTGTGCCTTTTTTAATTAATTAATTATTAAGGTTTGAATGGCTAAGGAGGTAAGGTACAATAGGTGGGATATTAATTTATAGATTTAAACTTGTATTGCTTTGTAAAGTGGTAACATGTTGTATTTATTGCATGTATATAAAATAATGGAGTTGTTCGTTGAAATTTAAAATTGAGTAAATGAAATTTAACAACCATTAAACAGAAAGTAATCGGTTGTGCCACAATGAATCGTGGTTTTTGCTTACAAACTGTGGTAGGTCTACTGAATGTTTTCTTCTTTGAACTAAATTGATACTTTAAGTTCACTGATACCCAATTAACTAGGTTACTGACCTTATCTGTCCAAACAGTTCTTGTTACTATGCGACTGTGCACATTTCAAAGTCAAAATTTACTTTCAGGTCATAGATTATGTCAAACTCTCATCATAAAGACACATCATGACTATTTAAAAACACAAAAAAAGTTTACTATGTATATTTTCGATCATGTGCTGGCCGGCAATTGACTCCCTAAATCACTGATAATGGTTTTTACAGGTGTAAATAAAAGAAACTTGTAAGCCAAAATGAAGATAGCTATTGAAGGCTGTGCTCATGGAGAATTAGAGAAGATTTATGATGCTATCCAATACATGGAAAAAGAAGGAGAATTTAAAGTTGATTTACTCATATGTTGTGGTGATTTCCAAGCAACTAGAAATTCTCAGGATCTATCGTGCATGGCTGTTTCACAAAAATATAGAAACATCTGCTCATTTTATAAGTAAGTACAATCATTAGGCCTTACGTGATTAACATAACAGGTGCTACAAGTACTATTATTTTATAAGTGTCTTACGCTATGTTAGCTATATATCACTATATTTTGGGGTGTGAGTCATTGAATGAAGTTCATTACACATATCTAGATGTTAAAAATATGAAGAACACGTTAAAATTTGGCTCAAATAATGTTGAGGCCCATATAGTGCGGTGACACATTTTGTGGCCTTTGTAAACAGAGGAAACAGTAAGTATAGACTGGCTCTCCACTTTGAGAAGGTTATGTCACAATCCTGTTAAACTGTATCTATAGTGTGAATAAATTATTATTTTTGTTTATACAGTAAACTCTCTCATATTCAGACTAATGTGGCGACGGCCGATCCGGATAGGAAAAAAATCTGGATATGAGAAGGGAATAAAGCATCCGGATTTTAAATAAAAAAACATAATTTTTGTTGTAATACTACTTTAATGACATAAAACTAAAAAAATTATGTAATACAGTATAAAGTGGTACAGTATGTAGAGTAATAGAAACTAAAACGAACCGTTGCAAGAAAGAGTAGGTCACTCAAGCAAAACAAAGGCGACACTGACCACTGATGCGGGTGTTGTCACTACAGTACATGTAATGCCTGGCTAATGGGGTGGGTAGGGACAGGTGGGATGGGGAGGTTTATTGTTTCGTGAGTCAGTGATCTTGCACCAGATATCACAGAATACAGTGAGTAGTGCTCAAGACTCAGGCACTCGGAACAAGGGTGAATCATCATTCCCTCTACTCTGCTTTTGAACATTACCGATGTCCGCATCCCTTCAACCCCGCGTTCGGCAACCGGCGCGCTACTAACCGGCCTAAAAACATCGTTCACGACTACTGGGTAGCTAACATTGGGTTAACAAACATTGGCCTCATAGAATGCTTTCAAAAATGTGTATTCTTTCAAAATCACGTCTGGATATCGAAGGGTCCGGATATGAGAGTGTTAACTGTAATTTAAATTTAAATATGATAGATTTTTAAGAATTTAAAATTAAAAGAATTTAAGAAATTAAAATTTTTAAGAATTTTAAAAAGATAGATTTTTTATTTTTGTCTCCCTAATAACTCCTATGCCAAGAAAAGTTAAAAATAACTAAACTATATAAACTTAGGCCTATTAATAACGCATTTAAGACAATTTTAAAATTTTTGGGAAGACTTTA
Organism: Nephotettix cincticeps; assembly: GCA_023375725.1. NCBI lineage: Eukaryota > Metazoa > Arthropoda > Insecta > Hemiptera > Cicadellidae > Nephotettix > Nephotettix cincticeps. The sequence continues at coordinate 32,704,928 of CM041787.1, read as the reverse complement.
GAATAAGTTTATAAAAAAACTAATTAAGGCAAGGCCTTTGTCCATTTTTTGGTAGTATGTACTAATGGATAATCTCCATTGAATTTATCCAAGACTAGTAAATCAATTTTTAATTCAAAATAAGTTTTAATTTGTAGTTTATGCAGTTTGTAGTTTCATGTGTGTATGCAGAATTGTTCGTTTAACATCTTGGTTATTTGGCAGTCTTTCAAACAGGATGAAATGAATAATATTATCATATATCTTGTGGATCTGTAAGAATGTTTGTGGCTCTGTTTTATTAGTGTTCACCATTCATCATGCCAATTTAGCTGAAATCAATTTGTACCAAATAGGCCTATGAGGTGGTCTGTCTCTTTCCTTATTCTTATTACCTGCGTCATCACCAAAACCTGATTGGTTGTGTCGATTTAAAATTTTCCAAAAATTGAACTTGACTCTTAGATAAAAAAAATATATATTCAATACTCGTTAATTTTAATTTTGAAAACTTTAGGACTTTGACACTAATGACTTAGCTGACATCTGTGAAAAATTGAAAAATGAAAAATTTAAGCTGCACAGGCTGTAGAGGGTCTGCCTAGTCTAGCTTCAGAGATTCAAAAAACTCAAGGAGGCTGTAGTAGGGTCTAAGTTTGAGTTTTCTCATGAGTTTGTTCGAAAAGGTGGTTTGATCCTGACTTTTCAGAGCACCTGGCAGTTTGCTATAAATTTTGAGGGCCTGTACAGAAAATAAAGGTCCCGAACCTTGGATAGCCTACAGAACGGGATGTTAAGGTCCTTGTTGTACCTTGTGCTGTGGAAGTGGAAGGCTTTTGGCAAAATGTGTTAAGTTATTGTGGACATGGACAGCAATAAGGAGGATGTAGCTGCTGTAGATGGTAAAGATGCCTGTTTCAATGAACAAGGACCTACAGTGGTCCAGACAATGACTACAGGTGATATTGCGGAGAGCCTTCTTCTGCAGGCACCCGACTGCAGATGAAACACAAGGTGCTTCTTCATGCTTAGGTTTTGTGGCTTTCAATCCAGTATACACTGTTTGCATCTCTAAGGGTCTTTATACACTGTGCCAGCGCCACCATGGAAGCATGATTGATTCTAAACCATTTGAATCAATGCAAATGATCCATAAGAAGAATGAATGAATCATTGTTCATGGTACGACCTTGTTTTTCAAATTTTGCATTGCATTGCCCCCAGTTGTTCTTCCATGGTAGATCAGTGTGCAAAGTCCCTTAGAAAAATTTGAGCATTTCTATCAGAACCTCTTAACTTTAGACTAAGCCATTAAGCAAAATATCTTACTAGGGAATAACAACATTTCCAGGTATTACTCGGGTGAGAAAGAAGCGCCAATTCTAACTTTATTCATTGGAGGAAACCACGAAGCCTCGAATCACTTACAAGAGCTCCCTTATGGTGGATGGGTGGCCCCTAACATATTTTATTTGGGGTGAGTGTTAAAGAAATTCCATTTGACATAGTTCAGTTTCTCGGTAAACTACAACATACCTTGGTAATAATTACCTTGGTAGTAATTTTTGTCTTAATAGCAGCTAAATAAATTCATAAAAGTGAGCTCAACTTCATTAATTGTGATCTCACTTTTTCTGAACGAGATTGTCTAAAAGTGTTAAATTACAGTCAAATCCAGTTTAACTACATGCAGCAGCACCCTCTCTGTGAAATCTATGTAACTGAAATGTTGTATTGTGTGTGCTAAGTATAAAAATGAAATTATCTTTTTTCTATGAAATTGTATATACAGTAGAACTCCAATTATCCGAACTCCGACTATCCGAATTGCCGATTATCCGAATCACTTCCAGAAAAAAAAATGTCCAAAAAAAGTTAAAGTGCGCTATTATTCGCCCCCCGAAGCCCGAGTGTGACCACTTGCAACCGCTCACCGTCAAGCGAATGCGTGACCTGGCTGCCCGAAAACGGATGAAGACTGCAAAACAGCTTACATTGACGGAGATGTTTAAAAAACAATGATTTTTATTTCTAAACTTGTACGTACATTTTCTTTATATTTAAAACATGTGAAAATATCATGTTTCTTACATTTAATTCAATAAAAAAATAGTGCAATATCAAAACGTAGCTTTTTTTCTCTCTAATGGCAATTAAAAAAAAAACTCAGATTATCCGAATATTTGATTATCCGAATGGGTCCCGGTCCCCATTAATTCGGATAATTGGAGTTCTACTGTATTACAAAGTTTTTTGAAGTAATCAGCTTACTTAAATTTGTCTCTATATAACAAATTTTATAGTGTAGGACCTTTATTTACCATATGGTCTACGACTTAACCTTGATATAACATATGTTTGAAATCTGTCCCAACCTGAATCATCTACCAGAACAGTCCACATCCTGTTGATTTAGCTACCATCAGGCGCATCATCTCTACAGTTTAATTACCTTTGGGAGATCTTACCATACTGTTTACTGTATGTATTGTGCGGTTAAAGTACAGTAGGAGTTTTATTTTATTTTTTTACTGGTACTGTATATCTAACATGTTATTGTGTGTTCTATCAGGTTAAATTCACTTAAATTTGTTACCAAGAAGTTAACTAGTAGATCTTAGAACCTCTTTGTGGTGGATTCTTAGCGGACCTAACCTCAATTTAACAAACCTCGGTATAATATGTTCCTTCATGTAACATATTTTTTATTCATTCCCTTAAGATTCGTTATATATCAAGGTTTGACGCTACCTTTCGTTTAAAATTCTAGAGTATTGTTGTCTCATCTTAAAACTATGGAGTCTTGTATTTCTTGAACTTCTTGTAAATAAATAGAGTTAGGAATTATTAACAGCGTGACCCAATACATACCACAAGACAAGATACTTTATGTTAAGATCAAATTGTGTTCTTCAGTTAATTTTTTAAAATCAAAATACATTTTTTAACAAGTTACTCCATTTAGATAGATCAATATTTTATTTTTGTACTTTAAATTGTAGTCGTAGCTAACGTAGTAAATAAAATCTCTATGATAATGTTAAAAAACAAGAATTTATTACTACAAATCATGAATTTGTGTTGTTGACATCATTAATGAAGTACAGTAACTATAATTAGGCTGTAGATTTAAGTTTATGAGCCCAAGTTGGAAAATTTATCACAGTGTTACTACAGGTATGTTACATAGTAAGTATAAATTAGCCTAACTGGCAGATGTGAGATGTGAGAATTGGTCTAGAAATAAATAACAAAAATAAAGTTTGATGTTTCATTTCTGTCAATGTTAATTGTTAACTTTAGTTGAAACAATTAGATAACAAAAACATTAAACCACTAGACCAATTGCCTAGTTAATACTCATCAAACAAGCATGGTGTTACAGGTATGCAGGTGTGGTGAGTATAGGTGGCATACGCATTGCAGGTCTATCCGGCATCTACAAGGGTCGGGACTATATGAGAGGGCATTTTGAGAGGCCTCCATACAACGAAGAGTCAAAAAGGTCTGTCTATCACATCAGGAACCTGGAGGTGTTTCGGTTGAAACAGGTAGGCATCAATATCTAATTGAATATAGTAAAAACAAAAACAATTGTTCAACAATTGATTCAAATTGATTGTTCAACACTTGACACCTGAAGTGATAAGTCTCTTAATATTTGTGTATCAACCTACAGAAACATAGAGCCTGGAATCAATGATATTTTATTTTGGGATCATTGCATATTTAACCTGAACCCATAATGTTCAGTATGGGCTGAGCCAAAATGTCAAATATCATTGAACATGGACTTTAATTTTTGGTAAGAGATCCTGGATACTATTTATTGAGCATCTTTCTTATTTATGCTTGTCTGTTATGTGTACAAGCAATTATTTTATAATTATACATTTTTTTCTGATTTGCGTTGCATTTCAATAGACAATAATAGACCATAGACAATGTCATATTAACACTATAGTTATGAAGTAGACAAAGTTAAAGTTACGTAGACATTAGTAGTTGGTCCTTTGAATTCCATCAGAGGATTTTGAGTTATGCAACGTAAGAAAATCAGCAAATTTATTGAAGCAATGTTGTTAATGACACAAAAAAAGCTTTATCTTGAGCTATGTTGTAACATAAACATGTGTAATTTTTAGGACAAGAGAGTTGGATTGACTTTTTATCAATCACAGTTATTTACCATAACATATTTATTTTAAATGAATCCGTTCTGTATTTTTTTTGCTACTTACTTTGATTTGGGAAACAATATTTACTTTGTTAATGATAAAAAAATTTGGTACAATATTTTCTAAGGTTAGAACTATTTTCATTTAACATGTCAAAGGATATGAATGTTATTTTAGTCTATTTTAGATTTTTACTACGGATATTTTCCATCACGATTTTCTATTAAAACAAAGTTTTACAACGTTTCGGAGCTAGTGCCTAAAACATGGCACGATTAGTATATAATCCAGACTAAGCTAGTATAAAGCCGAAAACAAAAAGTTTGAATCACCCAAAAAATTTACAAACAATACTTACTAACAATTACGTGTGCACACAAGAAACAAAACGCATCCACTCGTCTCAAAGACTACTGAATAGGAGTGGGCGTGTCCCTCAGAATCCGAAACAATAACAATAATCTAGACAATAATACCTTTGTTTTAACCTTGTAATAAAAATCTAAATAACATAAATCCACCATCACCAATTATAAATTTCAAACAAAGATTTTAGTCTTATTGAAACTCTTCTGTTTCAGCTAAGTCAGCCAATAGACATCATGCTGTCTCATGACTGGCCTCGTGGTGTCACTGATTACGGAAATGTAGACGCTCTTCTATCTAGAAAACCATTTTTTAAGTAAGCTCTTTCTCTTAAAATTTCCAAGAATTTGTTCTGTTCTAAAATGTTATGACATTTTAGAAGTATTCATAGTACTCGTACTATTAAAAAATATTTAAATAGGCATATAAATTACTTGAATGTGTAATATCGTCGCCACTGTAATATACCCATTGCCACTGATATATTCTCGGAGTGGCTAGATACATACGTATTAATGGGGGTGTTAGGAGATATGCAATAAAACACTTCGGGTTGAACTTAACATGGCCGTATGGAAGGTGTGGTGGATGGTCCGAGCTGGAATGGAATGCCCTGCATCGGTTAACGACAAGGAACGTGGTGGGAAGGTGGCGTGATCGGATCGACCAATAGAATTTATTTTATACAATGACGTAACATCGTACGATGGCTGTACGACCCGCTCACTAGCTGACATAGAGTATAAAAACAGATTGACACAGAGTTATTACAATTCTTATTAACAATGATATGTATATATCACAGAATGGATCTATGTAAGCATTTAAATTTTATTTATCTTTATTTCATATACATAATTTTTAAGTAAATGTATTTTCCTACCTCCGCAGTCTGTTGCGCTGCGTGCTCTGTGATTAAGTTAACTGCACGACACGGCAATGTTTTCCACCGCAATGTAAAAGTGTTTTCCAACCAATGTTGTTTAATCTCTGCGCTGTGTGATATACACCGAATGACATCCAATACTCAGCTTTGACATGAACAAGTGGAAGTGTGCTGTACTCTTGCTATTGTTAAAAGATGAAGATGATGTTGACATAGCCATCACTTTATTGAATTGTAGTGGTCATTCTTCTAATGATATGTTAAAGAGAACTTGAAGTGAAGAGGCTTATGATTTATTAGTGACAAAATAAAACACTTGATAGTGAAGTCAATTTCAAAGAGGACTTTAGATTAAATAAAGAATTTTTCATTATGATATTATTAAGCCTCCACATTGTTGAGAATAAATTAAATGGTTTAAATACCTTTCTATAACAATCTTAGTAGTTGAAGTGGCGCAACTATAGTTTCGGCCTAACTAGGCCATCATCAGGCATAAGGATATTAATTTCTTGATTTTTTTCACTTCATTAAACAAAACTTGAACAAAAACATAATCCAAAAAGTTACACAACTGATACAATTTTTAAAAACAGCTGACATTTGACTATACAGAATATCAGCATGTTAATTCGGTATGACTTTTTTTTGTAGTCGATTTCAACCTCGTAGACATATTCAACCAAAGCACTATCATCTGCTGAAGATTTGCTCATTTAAAGCCACTATGACTTAATTTTGACATTGTAACTATTACAATACATAAACAACAATAAAGAAAGAAACATAAACACCGATAGGGATAGAAGGGCATTCTAGCCAATGGGTCACGTAGTGCAGTCCGTAGGTGACTGCTCTTGTAGCAGTGGTCAAAATCACTGAGTGCAAAGCACGCAAAACAGTTAGCGGTTAGTCGGGCACTGCGGAGGTAGGAATACGGTCTGAATGCAACCAATTACCGAGTATGCAGCACAGATAAATTAATCAGGGAGGTAGGAAAACTACCCTTAGTTGTAGTTTTCAATGGCATGAAAGTCAATTAGTTTGAACATTGAGAATTTATATGGTTTTTGTGTATAACAATGTAAAAGTTAAATTGAAAATCCAACTAATTATATTTTAATGAAGAAAACTATTGCAGAGAAACCAGTAGATAGATAATTTAATGTATTTTTTTTAATTCTATATTAATTCTCTTAACATTATAACTTTTCATATGATAGAACAATATTGGGTTTAACATTTTTCAGGAAAGACATCGAAGAGAATGTGTTGGGCAGTAAACCAGCAGAAGAACTTTTACACGAGATGAAGCCGACTTATTGGTTTGCAGCTCACCTTCACTGCAAGTTCGCCGCTATTGTTCCTCACGGTGTGAGTAGTTCCACTTCTTAATATATAAATCTCCTTTACTTGATTGTGTTTGTAATTGAATTCCTTGTAAAAAGCTGGACCGATTCTAATGAAATTTTTTGTGTGCTTTTAAGGGGGTTTTGAAATGGTTTAAGATTCACAATTCGATCAACTAGATAATTTTTTTAACAATTTATTTATTTATGAATTGTTGTTGAAGAATAGTTTTTAATAGATGAAAGAGGAGGTATGGTCTCTATAGACTCCAGAACCGCTCGAAAGATTGTAATAAATATTTCAGACATTATTAAGCATGATCCGGTGATGGCATCTGTGAAATTTGGTGCAAATCCGTCCAAAGGGCTCCGCCCCAGAGGGTATAAGAGGCAGCAGTGTCAAGTTTTATAAATTTTAGTGATTACAAAATTAACAGCTGAGATTAAATGTCTATAATCTATAAATAATAATCTATAATTCTATAAACTGTCTTTTTTCAAATGTAAACCATTAGTAATATGCTTTACTATCCAATAACATCTGAATCATTCATTAATGTAAAACTATAAAGTAAATATCTTCTGTACAAAATGAAAGGTTTTATTCACTACGTTAATATTTCACTATTTTGGGATTGTGAATTATGATTAAAAATCACATATTTATATGTTGGCAAAATAAAAAATAATTACAATGTTCATACATATTATGTTTATTATAATAATCAGCTGCTGTATATTTTTTCCTACTACCCTGTCTCTATCTGAAACGTATAAAAGAATAAAATGAATATGAAATATATATATTGTGTAATATTGATTAGAGGTTAAGGTTAAGGTGAAAGATTAAGGTGAAAGTATTAGGTAGATTAACGGATATTATGTGTTTTTACCCGGTTTAAAAATGATCAAAGGTACTCTAGTGTAAGATAATATAGTCTGCCTCAATAATTCATACATGTTTTATTGTAATAACAATAATTATTATAATTAGTTTCATATTTTATTTGTCAGCGAGTCTAAACCTAAACCTAATTAATCCGTTTTGTACATCACAGCAACATTCAACGGGTAACCCTGGTGATACTATAAATATTTTAGTAAGAAAATAAGTTAATAATTGTTTATTTGGTATATATAATGTAAACCCAATATTATTAGGTGAAAGTCCAAAGAGGCCCTTTATTGTATTTGGCACCTTTAAAATGTTGGCCTTGGCGACGTGTTATTGAATACTTTATTGGGTTTTAAAAGTTAATCTCAACGTTGTTTCTAAAATATTTGTATGTTTCAGCCAAGGAAAGGAGATACCAGATTTCTTGCTTTGGACAAATGTCTACCCAAGAGAAAGTTCCTGCAAGTGAGTATATTCTATATAAATTCCCTACTTAGAGCTTTAATAATGTATGCTCATCAATTGAAAAGCAATTGACATTTAAGTGTTAATCTACTTAATACTATGTATTGTTGAAATTTTCACAAAATTGCTGGATGTAATATTAACCCTCCAACAGTTCACTATTTGACCCCTTGAGGTTCACCTCTTTTTGGCACTTTTGCAGGCTTTTACTAAAAAATTCACATAAAATAGTAAAAATATAGTAACTATAACATGTTATACACAATTGTAATCTACATTAAATTATCTATAAGATAATAGTAATATGTTTTATTTTTATCTTGGTTTTGATGGGTGTATCCAAATGAAATTGATAAAAAAATTTTTCAAAAGATTTCTCAAAGTTAGCTCCCCCACAAAACACAGCAAATAAATACGAGTCAAAAATTGACAACAGCCAAGTTTTTCGAAATTTAATAAGGAAAATAAAAACATATAGTTTTATACACTTAATTCACTGCTATCAATTTTGAAATTGTGAAAGCAACATCAGAACACCAAACAAACGCGACGAGAACGTGTAACGCCCCCATTGTAAACAAAGCATCATAACCGCACAACTGAAGACCGATGTTTTAACTAACAAAGAACTCTTGCCGCATTGAGTAAGTAAAACGAAACATACCTCGGCGGAAAGCGTATGATCTGTAGAAAACAACGATACTATATTAAATGTAGTTTTAACTTAAAATGTATTCACACCATTGCTTTTTGTAAAACCTTACCTACCGTCGATTAATCGACGGTGAACCATCGACGACTGGGCATGCTGTCGATTAATCGACGGTAAAACCGTTCGAGGGTTGACCACTTAGAGACTGAGACTTTTTGAGACATTTTTACACAACAATAAACAGTATTCCCGTTCGAGAGCGTGCTGGTCTAGGGGTAGAGCGCGGGGCTTTGGTGCCCAAGGTCCCGGGTTCAAGTCCCGCCAATCACCAATGGCTTTTCGCTATGTGATAATGCCGCAACCCAAACAGGAGTGCGCAAAAAGCCGCTACGGCTGAAGTACCTTGGAAGTAATCCCCCCTTCCAATAAAATAAACAGTATCCCAGAAAAGATAAATAGTACATTTCTTTAGGTGCTTGAGTATTCTAAAAATAAAAGCAGAATTTTTACCTCGTGCTTCATTTTTACTAAACTATGAATCCCTTTTTTCCTGAGGCCTTACAGTATTGTTAAGTGATAAGATTAGATTATTGAAATGGCGACCGTATCACAAGGTAGGTATTTTAAGCTAAGTATGAATGAGAAACAAGTGTAGGAGGATGGAGACACCTTGTTGTCTTGTTACTGACTAAGGCTGACATGTTCCTTAGACAAAATTTTTAATTAATAGCTCAATGGTCAATGGCATATCTAAGGAACCTACAGTTTAACGTGGAATCCGAACCACTGCGTCTGAATTACTAACTGGTCTAATTATAAGGATGGTCTTTGCGGATTAATGTAGTATTCAATAGTGCAGCAGTTATCCACACAAGAGAACACTACACCCACTGATCATTGCTCACAACTATTCACAATTCGTGACCTCCAAGTAGCTGGATTACAGGACAACGCCACCGTTCCAATCAAAACAAATGCAAGTTCAGTGAAACCAAATTGCATGTTATTTTAGATTATGGAGTTGGACCATGACGAGACACAGCCTTTAGAGTTGAACTATGACCTGGAGTGGCTCACTATCCTGCATCTGACCAATCATCTGCTCAGTGTCAAAAAAGGGCTGACATACATGCCGGGACCTTCAGGCTCTGAGAGGTTAGACGCAACTTAAATTATTTACTTTTTATTAATGTTAGGCCTAATATTAAATGGACTAATTTAAAGTACTTTAGTGAGAATCATCTTAAAAACCCAGCCATTAAGACCATTAGAGAGGTGGTATGGAGTTAAATTGAGGACTGTGAAATTTTTTTTTTGAGGTCCCTAGCGATAAAAAACAATAGTCATTGAAATATATTTACGAGGGAGTACCCAAAAGTAACGGGAATAGCTCTGACGAGGGCGGAGCTTTAGATGTACGGGAGAGCGCCGCTCGGGCGTGTCTTTGCCAGTTCAGTTCTGCTTGGGCCATTGAGCTGGCACATTTTTGTTTGACACATGTTTGTCTGTAGCATCTTTTTTTGCTGTAACACTACTGCTTCGTTTTTTACGCTGGCAAGTTCAAGTGAAAAACACACCAATATAAAATTTTGTTTTCTATTTGGTAAAATCACTGCTGAAACTGATTTAATGTTGAAAACTGCTTATAAAGATGATGCTTTGGGTAAAACTCAAGTGTATGAATGGTTTTCTCGATTTAAAAATGGTGACATGTCGATTGATGACAAATCTCGTTCCGGACATCCATCAACTGCCCGAATTGTCGAAAAAATTCGAGAGCTCATGCTCACAGACTGTCGACAGACAATTAATCAACTGTCATAAATTAGTAGAATATCTTGAGCTGGGTTCAGCAAATTTTAACTGAAGTTTTAAGAATGAAACGCATTGCTGCCAAATTTGTTCCTTGGGCTGTGACTATATCAAAAATCACGTTGAGTCAAAAAATGTCATGAACTGTTTTATAACTGGTGATGAATCATGGTGCTATAGTTACGACTTAGAGACAAAACAACAATCAAGCCAGTGCAAAACATCGTCGTCACCCGTTCAAAAAATGCTGCCAAGTCAAATCAAAACACTGTTGATTTGCTTCTTTGATGTGAAAGGAGTAGTTCGCATGGAGTTTGTTTCCCCAGGTCAAACTGTCAATAAAATCTTTCATTTGGAGGTCTTAAGAAGATTGTGCAACATCGTTCGTCAAAAAAGACCTGATTTGTGGAAAACAGTTGATTGAATCTTCCACCATGACGATGCACCTGCGCACTTGGCAATCACTGTTATCACTCAGTTTTTGGTTAAAAACGACATATCTCCACTGCTCCGTGTGCCTTACTCGCATGACCTGGCTCAATGCGACTTTTTCTTGTTTCCTTGCATGAAAAGGGGCATAACAGGATTTGACACCATTAAAGAAATCAAGAAAAACCCGAGACAGGAGCTTGCAGCCATCTCTGAAGATGAGTTCAAATAATGTTTTGAACACTGGAAGCACTGCTGGGAGAGGTGTATTGCTTGTAATGGAGAGTATTTTGAAGGGGATAAGGGTGGTGTAGTGGTTAAAATACCCACCTTCAAAACTGAAGGTCGCCGGATCGAATCCCTCAAGGGTCGAATCTGGACCCAGTCGCCATTTGCCATTGGGCTACTAATTAATGATGCTTCCTAACAACAGGTCGACGTTAGGTAGTAACAAGACCGGGGTTTGGACCGTTCCCCATCAAAACGTTAAAAATGCCACTGGCGTAGAAATACACAAAAAAAAATAAAAAATAATGTTGTTTTGTAAATATATAGCTTAAAAAATTCTAGTTATTTTTGGGTACTCCCTTGTATATTATATATACTTGAAGTAAGCACACCCATTGTATTATGAAAAATAAAAACAACCTGAATCAGCTGCCTTGGTTAACTGCAGATATAAATAAGGTCCTTAACGATAACATAAACACTTTGAAGGGCTGAAGGACGAAAACTGGATTTTCCCAGACTTGAGACCTACTCCAATCGATTTCTCATGGCCAAAGACCTTGTATTGCATAAATAAATCATAAATCCCAGCAAAGAAAAGAAATGTTGCCCAAATTCAGACAGTGATTGTTTTAGTTAAAGATCAATTTGAAGGATTACAGATCTAGTCATATGGCTTTATTTGAATCAATACTGCCTATTTTTATCACAATTGCTTAGAAATTGTGTATTTTCCTATGAACAGTGGAGTGCAAAAATTGGATGGGATATTCAAACTATATCTGTGATTTTGCAAAAGTTTTGAATTTTATAGCACTGCATTGTTACAACAATAGACTACTTAATATCTTAGTCAGAGTTAATGTTTGGCCACGCCCCTTTTTTTATTGAGATCTTACTTTCAAGTTTTAAATTTAATTCACAATACCGTTTTTCTCATCCTTTCTTAGGTGGATATACACGCCCACTGATGAGGAGAAGGAACACGTTCTCAAGAGGTTCAACAACGACCTCAAGGTTCCGAACAACTTCAGTAAGACTGTGCCCGCGTGGAGTCCCGAAGGTGAGGAGCGGGTGTCGATCTCACAGCCCAATCCGCAAACTGTGATGTTCTGTGAGCGGCTGGGCGTGGATGACCCGATCGCCCTATTGGTCGGCACCGGTGAGGGGAACACTCCTAGCTCTTCATCGTTCTCCACGCCCAGCTTCCTGTCACCGGAAAGATCCAGAGACACATCGCAGGTCTCATTTACCGACGAGTGTTCTCCTTCGGACTCTACGTATGATGAGGAATGTCGGTCTAGGTCAGTGTAACCGGATAAGTTTTGGTGGATTTTCAAAATTCATTGTGTATTTACTGTACAAACTGATGTTTTCTTATACTGTGAATATTGTTTTTTATTTTTATGATTCGTTTCAAAAACACAAATCCAAACAAGAAGATAAAAAATCTAAGATTTTTTCTGATGCAGCTATATTTAACTCTAAACCTCTTTATACTTCTGCATTGCTGGCTAGGTTTGTCACCCTTTGAGAAACTTTAAAATCGATATAAATATTCTTAAATGTTTGTGTTCTCTTTCTTCAATTCTGAGATGATTGAATAACTTTAAAAAAATTCTAATCCATGTATAATAAAGAACAAGCATGATTCACCTTCTGAATCAATAATATATGAAGACCATCAATAGCAATAACTATTTTCTTAAGTAGCAATGAACATGTATCGTCTTTGCAAACAGCATTTTTAGTAAACTGTTTCTAATTGAGGTGATGTTCTACTGTTTATTCAATTTATTGTAAAAGTTACAAATTTATGTCTACTACTACAAATAAGACTACTATATTTCTTTGGAAAAATTGGCTGAGCACTTAAATGAAATCAACCAATTTACAAGAAGGGGATGGAAAGGTGTTATAATTATTTTTGTTAGTCTTGTTAATCCGCCTTTGGGCGAGGTCACATGTGTAACACAAATGGTCGAGGGGTGAGCCGCGCTCACTTTTTTAAGTGCCTTGTTAACAATTAATATTTTACGAATTTCAAACATATTATATCATACCACTTTTGTTAAGCTACTTTTCTAAATTTTTATTATATAAAAAACTAAAAATAACTAATCTCACAATAAGAAATAATAACTCAAAGTTTTAAATAGTTAAAAATTAAATTAAAATTATCAGTACCATGTGAAATTCATTTTAGAGTATTTAGTAAATGTTTAGTATTAGTACGTAGTAGAGGGTTTAGCAATCTTGGGAAATAGTCGGTATCATCAATGATTGAAGTATTTTTTTAATTATAAATTTATAGTTACACTTTAGCAGAAATGAAATCATTGATGATGTCAGTTAATCATGTTGGTAAGTATTATATAGAATAATGACAACTTTTAAAAGTTCAGAGTTCTTATTATATTAACCCTAGAAGTGGTAAGCTTTTTACTAACTGTAACATAAAAATAATTACTTATATCTTCTTAAAATATTAAGTATAAAATACCCCCGTCGCAGCAGACCTGCATACTCAGCGAATTTCCACCTCAATAATATGGCAATAATAGTACAAGTAGGTATGACAAGATAGATCAATCACCTGTTGATAAATTAGAGCATTTGCCTATTCACCATAAACTTAACATGGGAAAGAGTATGCAAGTTTGTTGCTTTGAGGAACACTGAAATTAGGCATTTTTACCATAAACTACTTTAATTTTGACCATGTACCAAGTTTTATCATTATCTGGACATGAATAAGGAGTTTGCCTATTCTTCAAAACATTAACATGGGAAATAGTATGCAGGTTTGCTGCTGTGAGGAATACATAAAATAAGATTCTTTAGCATATAAGTATGAATCCTAACCTCATGAAGCCAAATGCAAAGTTTCATCCAAAACTATTGGTTAATGAGGGAAATATTAATTTTTCCTTATCCTCCATAAGATTAGCATTGGAGCCCCTAAATACAATGTACTGTGTTTAGATTTTTTGATTTCTCAATAACTATTGGAGATAGAGCAAAACTTTAAAGAACTAAATTGTGTAGTTTTTTGACCTGATTCTAGTGGTAAAAGATAGAATTTGAAATTTTTTTTAAATTATAGGGGAAAAATACAAAAAAACATATTTTGGGGTACAAACCCCCCCCCAAACTACCCATGGAATTAATATCAAATCATAATTAGAATGAATGTTATAAATAACTATAATGATTTTAAATTAAATAAATAGAAAAAATGTAATAAAAATCTGTGTGACAACATCCGTGTTGGCATATAATGAACTCAACTTTATAATATGATAATTTATAAAAAAATAAATTTGGTATAATACTACACACACTATTATTACTAAAACATATTTGTTAATGTCAATCTTAATCACACTATTTTTTTATTTATCATAATAACATTGGGTTATTGAACCAATAACCCGCTATGATCAAATCTACTTCTACAAATCTAAAATTTTTGTGTTTATTTACTTTTTTTATGTCATGTTGTAATAGTTGTCTAATACTTTTCAATACTAAAAATCACATTGTCAAAGAAAAATCATTAAGATTCAAAGATACCGCTATGTAACAATTCAAATTTCAAAGTTTCATGTTTAGTGATGTAGGAATTCTCCTACATCACTAAACATGTTTGTTGACATTCGTCAACAAACACGCTTTCCGATCAGGATGGAGTCATTTCACTATGTCGAGTCATTGTGTAGTTTCAATCCCCAAGTTGAATATCTTGCTACTATCTCTGTTGCGAGGTCGGTACTGCCGTCATGAGAGATCGTTGTTTTGCTCACTCCCAGTTGCACTAGGCCTTTACTTAATTTGTTACTTCTATTCATAAATTCAATGCCGATATTACAAACTATGTTTTGTATAATCTTAAAATGATAAGTGAGCACTGCACTCACCCCTCGACCGTCTGCGGGTTAATCAAAATTGTTTTACCTGTTAAACGTGTTTTGCCATCCACGGTGAAGTCATTGAAGGTATTTTAGTGTTATTCTTATCAGGTTTAGAACAATAATATGTAGTCGGTTACTAACAGATGTACATGTTCTAATTCACAGATGCAGCAAGATGATTTTCACTCCGAGTCCAATTCAGAAAATGAGTCTTCCACCACCCAAGTTGCAATTGTCAGTTGACGACAGCTCGGAAGACTTCCTGTCTGTGAGTCAGACATCACAGGACAGCAGCAGTTTTATCCAGCCTGCTATCTCGACCTCACAATGTGCAGGTAAAACACCACATGTACTTACTCTTACTCCCAGGGCCATATCTAAGTAGATACTTGGGCGCACCAACAAAGCCCCTCCACCTCTCTCTGTCTTCTGCATCTTGTTCTGCTGCTCCTATACGCTCCAGAACTCCCTTCACCTGATTCCACCATTTTTGTTGTGGCCTTCCTCTTGGCCTTCTTCCTTCAGTATTCCTTATTACAACTTGTTTTAGGTTGTTGTCTTCATTCCTTCTAAGAACGTGCCCACCACGTGTACTGTGTTTTATTTGTCTTTCCGTCTTTTAGCAACATATTTAATAATAGTTGAAGAAAATTTCAGTTAAATTCTTTTGATCCCCTGTTTGGAATGTGGGATTAGTTCCTGTATGAAATGTGAAAACTGCTGTTGTCATTGGAATTCACAAAATAATTGAAATGCTTTATGGGTTATTTCCTTTTTACTTTCTTACTTTCTCCCCTTATACATAGTATATGGAGAAAGTATTGTTTTCGTCAAAATTTTCGAATTTGAGTTGAGGGTGGATATATCCGTTTTGGGGTCCCCTGAATCCAAAAAAGTGGGTTTTGACGTGATGTCTGTCCGTCCGTGTGGTGATGTCTGTCCGTCCGTGTGTGTGTGTGTGTGTGTGTGTCTGGATGTGTACACAGCCTACCCCGTTTGTCCGATTTAGATGAAATTTGGCATGTATATATATAGTCACCGTATCTCCAGGTGTTTTTTCATTTTTTAGAATTTTTGATTTTTAAGGGTGGTTCACCCCTAAAAACCCTTAAAAAAACGTGAAAAATCCAATTTTCTCAAAAACGGCTCTAATGATTTTGATTAAAATTTGATAGTTTATAGTGCACAGAGCACTAAATAATTTGACACGAGCCGCATGTCTGTAAAAATGAAGGTTCAAAAGTTATGGGCTTTTAAATGTCAAAAAAACTAAATTTTTAAATTTTCAGCGAAAACAATAAAAGTAAAGTATAACTTGACTGGTACCATTGAAACCAGCTTAAAAAACTAAACAAATTAGTATTTTGAATTATTTGTCTACGACTAACGGTTCCAGAGAAAAGTTAAATTTACTGTCCACGATAAACGCAGTACGTTGTCTGAAAGCGCCCGATGTTATTCTTATGGAAAATATAAAAAAATCAATTTCTTCTTTACTTTTCACCCGTTTTCCATGAAACTTGGTATGAAGTGTAAGGTCAAATCACCGAACAAAACCAGCTCAAAAAAGCTTGGTATTACCGGGGGGGGGGTTCCCCCATACAATTTGAACGATAAACTATTAAATGATATTTAGAATTACAGTAGAACCTCGATTAACCGTCACCCTCGGGACCGGGACCATGACGGATAACCGAATAGACGGATAACAGAAATAATAATAGCGCCGATACATCTTAGCACCTAGACAGTGTTTGGCGTGGTAACATCGCAATTCACTGCCTTGCATTTTATAATGGCGCTATTGTAAGTCCTAATTAATTTTTATGATTGCTGCGCAGTACTTAATGTGAATTTATTTTGAATGAGAAAAAACAAAACTACGCCAGTTCAAGTGAAAAATACTTTATTAAGAAAACAATGAAATATCAACTGCACATGTACGTACTTTTACTCTCTAAACTTCCGTTACCGGTATTTAGTTTTTAAAATAATCCGTCATTTTCTTTTGTTTCTATCCCCGTCGAGCTTTTCAGGCGGTTATGTTTCTAATTTTCCAGAGCAGAAACACCAGCGTTCAATAATTAATTGTTTATTGTCGAGTCACAAAACTACACGTTTCCGTTACTCGGCCATAACAGAAGAGCATGCACTACGTAAAAACATCACTGTCAACAATAAACAATAAAGCACGTAAACGCTAGTAGGCATTGCACTCGAAATCGGCAATAACTTCAGTTCACTGTAGTAAGCCACGCACCACACTGAACTGAAATGAAACAGTAGCGTAGCAGTGGAATGCAGAAGACGGTGTAAGGGATTAACCAGCTGGGTCACTACCCTTGCCGCAAATGATTCACGCACAATGCAGTACAGTTGTCTCAACTCATCATAGAGCCTCAACAGACGATCTGGCTCGGCGCTGACGCATTATTCTTTTGCGCTAGTGGGGTGGCGGTTAAAAGGGTGACGGTTAATCGAGGTTCTACTGTACTTTGTAGAACATTATAGTTTTATTACAGATTTTTTTTTCAATTTACTTAAGGGAGAAAGTATGTGTCAGTCCACTGGTACCGTTTATTTTTGTCGTATAAAATGACTAGTGATTCTTTGTAATACCAAAGATTAGATAGGGTTAGCTTGCATTTTATAAAACCAATTAAGTTTTTGTAGTCAAGGGGTCAAGTATCTTTATAAACAAAAAGATTAATCAATAATTCCAAATTTGCATGACATTCAGTGAGCTTGAGCTACTATACTACCCTTTGCCATCGGTTTGATTTAATATTTATCCAATACTATAATACGAGCAAGGTTTGTATATATATATATATATATATATATATATATATATATATTTGCACACGGATCTCGAAAACGGCACCGAGGATTTTCTTTAAATTTTGGAAATAAATAATTTCCGAGTAGAAAATAAGTTCTAGATAGGTCTAATGTCCAGGAAAATTCGTGTTTTCTTGTAATATTAAGTTTAAAATCTAAAAATTTAACATTACGCTTATGGAGAATAAAATGTAAACAATACAAACCAAAACAGCTGTTTATAACCGTTTGACAGTTCTTGATTGAAGACTGCGGGGAACAATATAGAGGTTATGCATTAATATTTATTTTATGAATTAAATAAATGCAAAATTATCAGGTTACTAAACAATTTGTAAAAACTTAAGGGTTTAAGGAACTTAAGGATAGCTGTGCGAAATAAAAGCAGAAAAAAGTATTTCCAAAATCTTCCGTGTTTTGATAGAAAACGTATTCGTTGTATTGCTTGAAGCCACTGTAACAAACCAATTAATTGATGTAAATTAAATTTCTCTTTTGCTTTTCAATCCTCATTCCGTTTATAACAAAATCAGTTGATCACAGGCTAATAATAACGGTATGGATAATTAAACAGTAAATGATCGGCTTTGGCTAAAAGACGTTAAACGGCATCGCTCAATTGACTAACGTCGTAGCCGAGTTGTAGCGTGTCGGCCGAGTTATATCCGCGAGTTATAATAGGCCGCGAGTTCCATCCCCATCAGGGGCATTACTTTTTGTTCAGTGCTATATTAATTATGGTGTATTAAATCGGTTTTATTTCAACCACATAAATATTTTCATTGAGTAATAAATGTGTTTTAATTTTTCTAATTAATTTTTATAATACATGTCTTATTCTATACGAGCAAAGCTCGGTCACCAGGTACTAATTCTTATTTATATTTGTGTCTTATTTCTTTACTCACTGTTTAGCAATAACATTAATTGTTTCGTGACTCACAGTATAAGTTAACTTACATTTGAGCAAATTTACAAATGAATTTATTCTTTAGAAGGTGTAGTAAGATTCTTAATTCGGAAATAATTCTTCAAGCATTTTAATTCTTCAAGCATTTCCCCTCATTTTCTACATAAAAAGGATTACTCTTTGGGAGGAAATATTTTTAAGATATTTAAAATAATATCTCTTTGTCCGAGAGAGTTACAGTTAAAATATTGTTTCAACAATATTAATCATGACCTCGAGACAATTTTTATTCCATCGATATTTTTACCTGAAAATGGGCTTTATTGTAAAAACTGAAGAGTTTGAATAAAAAAATCAATGTTTCATCAGTGGAGGTAATTATGACTGTCATCCGAATATATTACAGTTTAATTGGGGCTTACTGACTGGGACGATGGCGACGTCCTATAATCCAGCTACTTGGAGGTCACAAATTGTGGATAGTTGTGAGAGATGATCGGTGGATGTGGTGTTCTCTTGTGTGGATTAACGTCCGTACTATTGAATACCATGTTAATCCGCAAAGACAATCCTCATAATTAGACCAATTCATAATTCAGAGGCCGTGGTTTGGATTCCACGTTTAACTGTTGGTCCATTATTTGCCATCAGCTGTTGGGCTATTATTTAACAGTCCTGTCTTAACCCTAGAAGTGGCAAGCTTTTATTTAACTTTTACTCTTAACTGTAACATTAATATAATTACTAATATCTTCATGAAATATCAAAGTTTAAACAAAAAAAGCTTAAAACATGCCCCCCCTTATAACCACTAACCACAAAAGCAAAACAGGTGTCCACTGCAATCCCAATTAAGCCTACAAATGCCGTCAACTTCCACCTAAGCCGGTCACCGTTTATTTAAGGTGGGCCCTCCACTCCGCTACACCACACATTTGCAAGCCAAATTGGGATTGCTCATGGTCGGGATTCGAACCCTAGCACTTCCGAATGGCTAGAACGTTACGCTCGTCAGCGCAGCGCTTTAACCGATTAGGCCACCAGTGCCTAGGAGTTGAAAGCACTTACTTGGTTATAAGACCTGTCCGGTGGCAGGCTAGTGTACTACAAGAGCAGTTTCGGTTGTTTGCCCCCAGATGGCAACACGGTCACGTAGGCGATAGTGTTTAACAAATTCACTAAACTGACCACAGATGCCTCCACCTGCACATTCTTATTGAATATGTAAATGCGTCGTAAATTACGACTTTGCCATTTCTAGGGTTAAGGAACATACAGCCTTAGTCAGTAACAAGACTAAAAGATCGTGCCACAATCGTCTTACATTCAATCCTCATTTATACTTGGCTTAAAATACCTACATTTTAGTATGGTTGCCATTTTAATGATCTAACCTAATCTAAAAAAACTTATAATAACTTGTTCTTTCTTTAACAGATTCAGCTGGCTCAACGAATACCGAAGACAATTTAGATTTAGAGAGTCAATTAAGTGAATCTATATCATCACAAACTACATGTGAGACTGACCTCAGTGAGACGACGCTTCCTTCCACTCCCAAAGAAGAGGTGGAATTCCAACAGCCTATAAAAAAGTTTAAGAGAAGAAATCAGGCCCTATACACCTCCAATGATGATGATTAATGAATTCTAATTGTACATAGTATTTATGTAAAGTGGCAGTTTACTGCCTTAAGTTTTCAGATTTTTTATAAAAATTATAATGTAATATATTTTAGATTAATTTTAAATATAGTATTCATGTTTGAAAATTTGTATATATTCTTTTATATATTTTCGTACCTTGTATGGATTTTTGTATTACATTATTTTTAAACAATTTTGTTAACTGTTTTGTTTCTTCTATTCCTTCAATCCTGCCATACCTTTTATGTTCAAAGTCCTATTTAACTTGGTTTCTATTAAAATATGAAACATATTTATAATTTTGTAAAGGTCTAATATTTTCACATTATATAACCTAAAATGGTTAATTGTATTTTACCTACTTAGGGTAAACACCGGAAATAAAACTACAGTTGAAACTTGCTGCCACAACCCTCAATAGCACGGCTACCTCGATATTGAGTCTTATATTTCTCTCACTGCGAGTTCCTCACAATAGCCAATTATAAGTAATACCTCTATATTATGACTGGCTACCTTTCATATGAAAACTTTAGTAGCAGGTATTTTAATAGTGAATCACTGCATAATAAACCTCTATAACACGTCTTACCAGGTGACTTAACCTTTAGCCTATAGTTCTCTTTATTGTAGGATTCTAACTCAGTAAAACAACCTTGATATTACAAGCCTCAGTTAGACGTGCACCACAATATGACAACTTTTTTTATAAATCCCCTTTAAAGACTTGTTTTATTGAGGTTCTACTACTATTCATTGAAAACTGCTTTATAACATTTAGTTCAAGTCAAGTTATGATACTATGGCTTACTAATAAAACAAATAAGTCATTTTATAATAATCACACTTTATTAACAAAAAGACTACAATGAAACCATTTCACCACGGCCGAATAGGGCTCATACCAGCCCATGTCAGGATTCTTTTCTTTTTATCATGACTTTTTAGTGACATTTGTTTGTGTCTAGGATGAGTTTTGCACAGATTATAAAGTCGGCCGTCTCTTACTTCCAACCAACAGTCACGGCACCTCCTCTTCACAGCGTAACGCATTTTGAACCCATTGACAAAGTTCAGAGTTGGCAACACTGGTTGAAGGTAAGTGTTTACTGCCTGAGATGCACCAGTCATTGGAACTGTGTTTAGTTTTATGGATTGTCTCATTATGTTGATGATGAAATTCATTTTTGTACACTGAAAGAACATAATACCATTATATGTTTAAGTAAATTGGATACATTGGCGTCAAGCTCCTTTCTAAGCTCCCTACTAATATTTCTCAAATAAACAACCTAAATAAGTTTTAAAAAAAGCTCGAAAGTATTTAATTGATCAATGTTTTAATCAACTTACCTGATTACCGAAAATACATCCAACTTAACTTAAACCAGGACAACTTCCCAGAAGGATAGCTACAACTAGGCTAAGAAGATTTGACTGGTCTCGGTCTCATGCCAAGAATTCGGTCAACCAGGAAGAGGCGGGGAGTTTTTACAAATAACCACGAGATAATAACACAGATTTTCTTTTTATCAAATCCAACGATATCTTACAATAATAAATAACATAACCTCGTAGCGAAAAAGACTAGAGCAAAGTATCAGTTTTGCCAACGGCAGACTTACTACCTTGACCTACGTAACTTTAAAAGTACACAATTTTTAGTTAATATTCTCATCTAAATTTTGTGAACTTCCCGATGAACAAGCTCGTCACCTCATACACCGAAGTTCAACACATTGAGTATGCCCATGATGAGTGAATTATTTTCTAACTTCTAAAAATTTGGTTTGGATTAGAGTATATTACCTTTTGAAATGGTGATATACCCAGGTAGTATTGAATATGAATGAGAAATGAGCGTAAGATAATTGTGGCACGATCTTGTAGTCTTATTATTGATTAAGGCTGACATGTTCCTTACTCAGGACTGTTAATTAAAAACCCATCAGCCAATGAAATCTAAGGGATCTACACTTTAACGTAGAACCCGTAAAATTTTTTCCTCTAAATTACGAACTAGTGAAATTATAAGTGTGGTATTTGCGGATGACTGTAGCATTCGTGCATTAGTATGGACGTTAATCCAAACCAAAGAATATCACATCCACCCACCACCGCTCATAACAGAACTATTCAGTTCACAAAAAAGTCTAAACTAATTAATTCAAATATATATTTTTACAAAATGTTTACATTATGTTAACGGATTTCCTGTGAAATGTGTAATTTAAAATCATCTTATTAGAATTTATAAGATCGTGATTATAAAAATTCATTTTGTAACTGCAGTCCACACCCCTTCCCCACCATAACTGGGCTTATTACTAATGAAATACCTCCATTCACCCTAGAGGCTTGTTTGATTTAATGATGCTCCCAGAGATTATTGTAAAAGTCTTCTTTTTTCAAATTATAAATTCTGATAAAATAGCTCATCAGTAATTGCAATAAATAGATCATTTTTCATTATTATAAATTTTTGAGAGGTGCGGGACCTACTGATACAGTATTTCATTAATATACTTAATATACTTACACATTACCTCTTATGTAAGGTCATTTGAAGGTCTGTAATTTGAAAGCTGATTTTTCACCATTGGGAAAATTTGATTTAATTACAGTATAATGAACAAATTTATTTTATTTTTATACATATCAAAATATCAAAAGGATATTGGCTGAAACCTTCAAAACGTATCCACTTTTCACCGGTCAGCTGTTTAAGTTTGAGAGACACTGTCTTCTGTTAGTTGGGTTGTTGTGTTGTGGTATTATAAGGGAAAGGTAATATTTATTTAGGTTTAGATACAGAAAATGGCGTCGTTATCGCCGTCAGCGGTAAGTTTTAGGTTTTATTAAACTATGAGCCATTATGAGGCATATTCATCCATTTATTAAGTTTTACAGTAATTGTTATCTGTTTAATTAGTTTTATTCAACTTAATACTTCTATTAGATAACATTTTCTGAATATGTTAACCTCACATAAGTGGCATTAAGCCAAATTTCTAACTCGTTCTTTTCATCTAAAGTTTAGTTCACTACATATTAAGGGATATCTTAATTGTAAATAGTTAGTAATCATTATGAATACAAATTGATAAATATATGTCAATTATGATGATTAGAAATCCGTCATACCATACTGTGGGATTTTACCTTGATTGCTGCTAACAGGATGTAGTACCTATTTTATGTCATTCAAATGTCAAGTAGGCTAGTTTTGAAAGAGGATTTGATATCTCATGGTAAAACATCTGTAAAGTTAATTCTAAGACATTTTGTAGAATAGGTCTAAAAGTAAAATTTTAAGTCAGTGACTTTAAATTTGTTAAAACTAATGGCTTTTAGGGCTTTTATTCATTCCCAAAATCAAAAGTTTATAATTACCATAGATTGTAAAATCTAGATTTTTGGACTAATAGGGATAGGCCATGTTGATTGGATCAGTTACATGATGAAACAAATTCACTGTTGCCTCAGAAACTGGGGATAAGTTGTCAATTTGAAAGTTTTCCCTCAAAATATAATATGTCACAACAAAGTAATTTTATTTACCCTTGAAAGAAAATGAGGCCAGGGCTTGTAAGAGGTTTTTTTTGTTCTTGCTTTTTTATTTGTTTTGGAATTTGGTCTCTTAATTTTTGGAACTAGCTAGTATCGACCATTTATGAATTAATTCTGTAGTTTTTCTTACTGGTTAGCCAACTTGGAAGTATTTAATCATTAAATTATAACATTTTGTACGGTATCTTATTAAGTAATCTGTGTTAGTATCCTAATGAAATGTCGAGATTTGGAATATTTTGCGAGTTTTGGTATATCAAAGGTTATTTTTCATCATTTTGTTTATTGTTTTTAACCTCAAGATCTGTTGTGTGTGAGACATTAATTTTGAAGAGCTTTATTTTTGGAAAATAAAAAAATGTGGAAGATGCAGTTTATTATTTACATTTTTAAAAATTTACAGTTTTATAATCCTGGCCTTTTTCTTTCTCAGTGTCCAGGAATTTCTTGCTCACAAACCTAGTTCTTTTATTTTCTAGCTTAGATTTTTATTGTTATTTACCCAATAATAATATAATACACCTAAAATGATATATAATGACCTTTTTAGTTTCTGAAAACAACAAGTAGTATTTGGTCATTATGTATGTATCCATATAAATTTAATAAATGTAAACTATTTGTATTTTTTATTAAAGTTCAATAGGCATGTATTTAAAATTTACATTTTTCCCATAAGTTACCTATATCTCAGTTTAATTTTAAACCTATTTGCTTATTTAGTTACTTATTTAAAACCTAATATTTATTTATATCTTAATAATGTTCAGATTTTATTTGAATTATTATAAATAAAAATTATGATTGACCTATATAGGCCTTTTTTATTTTTATCTTTACCTATAATTTAATTTAGCCTATTTAAACAGATGTTTTGGAGTACCCTGAATCCGAAAAGTAGGTTTCAACGTGATATCTGTGTGTGTGTATCTCTGGATATGTACAGAACCACAGCCTACCCTGTTGGTCCGATTTAGATGAAATTTGGTATTAGGCCTATGTATTCTTTAGGCATATCTCTAGGCATTATTTTCATTTTTTCGAATTATTTGTGTTAGGGTAGTTCGCCCCTAAAAACCTTTAAAAATCGCAAAAATCTAAATTTCTCAAAAACGGCTTTAACCATTTTGATTAAATCATTCATTTTAGTCGTGTATAGAGTAGGCCTACTAAATAATATAGCACCACCCGCATGTCTGTTAAAATTACGGTTAAAGAGTTATGGGCTTTTAAATGAAGAAAAAATTAATTTTATAGTTTTCTGCTAAAAAAATGTAGCTAAACTATAATTTGACAACTACCATTAAAACCATCTTAAAAAATTAAACAAATTAGTATTTTGAATTATTTGTCTACGACTAACTGTTCCAGAGAAAAGTCTAATTTATTGTCCATAATAAACGCAGTAGGTTTTCTGAGAGCCCCAATGTTATTATAACGGAGAATTAGTGATGTGGGTCGGGTAAATACCCAGTGGGTAGGTAAATATAATTTGGGTATTTACCCCAGGCTCAGGACAAAATAGTCCTGAGTTTTAAATACCCTGGTATCTTACATCACTACGGAGAATATTTAAAAAATCAATTTCCTCCTTATTTTCCAACTCTGTTTTCAATGAAACTCGGTATGAAGCAGAAGGTCAAATCACCCAACAAAACCCACTCAAAAAAGCTTGTTATTACTGGGGGAAGGGGGCTTTCCCGTAAAATTGTAACAATTAATTTAACTTTGTTTCTCATGTTGTTCTCATTTTTTTCGAAATTGGATGATTTTTTTCAAACAATAAATTAACATAATTGATATTTCGATAGACTTAAAAGAATATGTTAGTTTTATTACAGATTGTCGTTTTTAAATTTACTTAAGGACCAAGTATGTGTCAGTCCACTTATACGGTTTATTTAAAAAAATTAAGTTTTTTAACATACGGTATTTCTCATATTAGACTAAAAAAACTTTTAAGAAATTTATTATGATCAAATGTTTATAAAGGGTATTTAAAAACATTTGATCATAGTAAATAATAATTTGATCTCACAGTTTTTCATCATTCTACACCCTGTAGAATGAAAAAAAAACATTATGAGTCTAAAAATAAGTCATATGAGGTTATAAGTACAAAACCGTTTGGGGTATTTCAAACACCCCACGTAAGTAGATATGTCTCAAAATGCTGTGTAGGTTCTTAACTTAAGAAACCCTGAATAAGGGTTTTTAAGACCTCAGTTATTAGGGTATTAAACTACGGTATTAGGTTTTGTATATCTTGATTTACCGGTAAGTTAACAATTAACAACAATTAAATGATTTAAATTAATAATTATTAACTGAATAATTAATTTATGTAGTTTTTTTAAAGGTTACAGACGTTTCAAGAGCAAGTCTAAAGTAAAATATTAAAGTGTAATTCTTCTCAGTTCATCCATCTCATATTGCACCATAAACACACCCAAGTATGC
The DNA here is from genome assembly GCA_023375725.1 of Nephotettix cincticeps. Classification (NCBI taxonomy): domain Eukaryota; kingdom Metazoa; phylum Arthropoda; class Insecta; order Hemiptera; family Cicadellidae; genus Nephotettix; species Nephotettix cincticeps. The sequence goes on along the minus strand of CM041787.1, from coordinate 32,678,349 downwards.
AGCCCAAAATACGAACAAATCTGTCCAGCACGTGCTGTAGCTGCTGCAATAATGTAGACTGATGGGGAGACCATGGATACAATACTGCCATACTCAAGAACAGGACAAACATTGGCGCAATACAGAGTCCTTAGTGAGAGAGGATTGTTGAAGTCTTTAGTGGCCCTACAGATAGCATCAATAGTTTTATAAGCTTTGGTACAAGCACTACTAATGTAATCGTGGGGGGTCAAGTCATGTGCCAAAATCTCTCCCAGATCATGGATGGTAAAACAGCTAAGCGCAGTATTCTCGAGTCAATAGACATATACAGCTGGAGTCTTGATCCTGTGGAATGTTATTGTAGCACACTTCCCTACATTAACCCTTTGCGCTTGGTTGGTCAATAGTACTGGCTGTGCCATCTCCTTGACAGCTCGGAATTATTTACCGTGATGTTGTCCACGCCGCTCAAGTGGCCGGCAGTACTGGCCGCACTACATTCCTTTGTCAGCTTGGCAGCCATGATCAACAACCTTTCCCACCAGCTCAGAATTATTTTTGTGTCAAACCTGGTTTGTTTACAACAATATTTGTAAGGACAATAAAAACAAACAAAGAGCGAAAATAAAGAATAATGTCAATACAAAATTATCTATTTCACAGTAAAATAATATGACGAAACATTTTTGACATACTCCTTGAATAATTGCCTCATGTCATCCGAATTTAAATTATCATTTAGTGTTATGTTTACGTTTATTATCTATTGTGGTTACTACTAAAATAAATAATGAATTATTAATAAAATGTACAGTTATTTACAAAAAACAGCTGTTAGCATTAAATATCACCACGTTTCAGTAAACGCAACTGTAGAACAGCAGAAAAATGTACTAAGCATAACCTTTAATTTCCAACACATGTATGGTTTTAGAAGCAGAAATTCATTTGATTCGCTAGTTAATTTGTTTCCCGAAAGATTGCAGCACACCCCAAACCTAGCACATAATATTAAAAAAAGAAACAGATGATTATATTTAGTGGGCATTACTGCTGGCCTTCTGACCGCAACTCGGATTTAATCTCGTCCAGTACCACTGGCCAACTGAGCGGTGAGAACAGCTCATATAAAAATTAATTCAACTTCGGCAAGAAAATGGCGACGGTCAGTACAGCTGGACATCCGAGTGCACAGGACATGTTATAAATACTTATACGAGTGCAAAGGGTTAAGACTCATTTCATTAACTATTCACCAACTCTCAACAGCCTCCAAACCAGCTTGAAGTATTGAAAAGTCATCAACAGAAGTAAAGTATTAAGCAAAAATTTAACACTTCTGCTTGTCCTTGCTAGCCAAAACATTACCATATTTCAATGTAGTTGGGTATATGTCCTGTTTTTTTTTTTTAGTTGCTAACACACCTCCAAAATGCTGCAGGATCTGTAGATATATTACCCTGAACATAGTTTATATAATTAGGATAACAGTCTCTTGACATATTTCGACAAATGTGTCGCACCCTAGAGAACTCCAAACAAGATCGCTCATCCAGTGTATCCTTATAAATGCGGTGTAAACACTTCTGCTCAGTATTAAGGCTAATCAGATCTACCGAAAACCAGCAAGGAAACCAATACCCCTATTTTCTTTTGGGGGGGGGGAGGTGAGCAATACAGCCTCCTTCATTGTGTTAGAGAAATGGTTGAAGAAAACATTAATGTCCACATCAGGATCTGAGAGAATGAGATCAGACTTCAGAGAAAGTGTCTTAAACACATCTTCAAGCTTACATCTTTTGAAACTCAGGACAAAGGTGAATAACGGTTCTACATGCATAATCCCAACTTAAGCAGTAAGTGCTGGATGGTGCACATCAATGATGTTCACGATGTGATTCTGCTGATCAAGTCCAGTTATACATGTTAAATCATATAAAGCTCTGGCAGACGCTGTGGTAAAGGTAGGAGTCTTAATCATCATTCGGAATGTCGAAATCACCTATGAGAACAATTTCAAGCGCCTGCTTAATCCTCGAAGATATGACCTCCTCAGCCAATGAATGGGCAGTAACTTAGCTGTTATAGACTTCAAGGGATTTCCTGGGCAGTATACACAATCCAGGAGTAGTTCTTTATTTTCTGGAAGCGTGACAGATACAAATATTGATTTATAATGCCCATGAGCATTGGTGGGGACTAAGTTTGATGACTTTTATTTATGGACTGCAACTATAACACCACCTCCACTCTGTTTTGAGCACATTTCAGTAGATCTATCATACCTAAAGACATTATTATTTATGAAACTGAGTTCACCATCCTCAAATTCTGATCTAAGATAAATCTCACTTAACGTAACAATATCATAGTACAAGAAGATAACAGTAAACAAAGTTTATGCAGTTTAGTTATATTTAGTTGCTGTTTTGTTGCTATTTTGTTGGAGTGCTTGGTCAGAAAAACACTGTCAGCTAATGAACAATCCAAAAATTATTATTTTTTCAATCTGTGAAAATGTGTTACCGTATATTCTGTGAAAAATATCTACCGCTGGTAATAGCAATTTTCAGCTAAATCGGTCCAGTAGAGTGTGATTAAGTATCAAAGAAACATAATAATAACCATTGTGGCTGAAATTATAAATAAAGTAAACAACCTTGATGTATCTTTTTTTGTAAGATTTGTATTTAATTTACATTTACATTAAATTTTTTGTATTGAATAAGGTAAAAATAATCTCTTTTTCAATGACTCTTTATGTTACATTTATATAACTTTTAAATATTATGATCCACAAAGACTTATTTTTACTAGTCAGATTTTAAGTGAGTAAGCAGTACTGTCGTAACACCATGACTAATGCACCTTCGTCAGAGGCAATGCTTAGCAAGTTGTGTGATCAGCCATGAAATTAATCAGCTCATAATAATTTTATTTACAAACAATTAAAGATAAGATCAAATTTAACTTGATTTCAGACTTAAATTTTTTTGTACTTAGGAAAACTGAATGTAATTAGTGTAATGAAATCAATGAATCAAAATCGAATTCATTTTTATCTTAATCAAATAAAGATACGGAATTGAGTGGCACGTGTCAATTTCCACGTGCATGAGTTAGTTGAAGCCATAGTAGCTCTATAGGATTAAATATAAACAGTTTCTCAGTCACCTCTTGGCTTTGGTTACCAACGTTCATTTCAATTTTCAGTACCCTTGATAGTTGAGATGCCTTCTTTATTCAAAAAAGCGGTGAAAGAAATATCGTCTGTAACACGACTTGAGGTATTTTCTGTTTTGTTTGATAACATTGCTAACTTCTATCAGTTTCTTACATTGTGCTGATAAAAAGCTGAGTGCTAGGGTTTGCAGTTCCCCGTTGAGAATTTAAAAATTCCCTATAACTTAATTAATTTGTGTTTAAAATATAGTAAATTAGCCTTTAACTTTAAAAGTTTTTACTCACAAAAAATTATCTCTCTACTAATGTGATTAGATTAGATTAGAAAATTGAAATGGCAACCTACCCATGTAGGTATTTTAAACCAAGTATGAATAAGAAATGAGTGTAGGATGATTGTGTCGCGATCTTGTAGTCTTGATACTGACTAAGGCTGACATTTTCCTTAGACAGGACTGTTAATTAATAGCCCAACAGCCGAGGCAACCAAGGGATCTACAGTTTAACGTGAAAACTGAACCACGACCTCTGAATACGAATTGGTTTGATTATTATTATTGGTTAGAGTCTTTGTGGATTAACGTAGTATTCAATAGTGCAGACGTTAATCCACACAAGAGACACTACACCCATCGACCATTTCTCACAACTATCCACAATTCGTGACTTCCAAGTAGCTGGATTACAGGACATTGCCACCGTCCCAGTCGATTAGTAGACGTAAAATTGTTAAAAATAACCTCTAAAAATTGAGAAAAATATTGATACATATTGACTCCATGTTGTTTTAGTGTCTTTTGTATGAATGAAGAAAAAAATTAGATTAGTTTATTCCTTTATAATATTCTGACTGTATGCATTGTTTATTAGAGGCAATAAGCGTTTATTAATATTGTTAGTGGTATGTTGGGAATGTGTACTTTGAAAAATAATTAGTTTATTATCCAGAACAAAAAAAAATCCTTTACAACCAGAAATTTTTTTAGCAGTAATTTTTAAATTTTTATTTATTTTCTTCTTATTGTTACAGAGACGGTTGCAGAAAGAGTTGTTGTCCTTAATAAAGGAGCCTCCTCCAGGAGTCATAGTTGATGGAAGCTCGGCTGAACAAAATTTGAATGTGTAAGATTGTAATTTCCGTTTATATAAATATTTGATTAAGGGAAATCCAGGTTAAAATAGTAATTAGAGTCTTAAGGGAGGAAAGTGTAACTTTGTCTCCCTGTGGAGGTAGCTACCGAGAAATTTTCCCAAAAGATATTCATTTTGCAATATACAAAAACAGTAGGGTAAAACTTGCCTAATGATTTGAGTGAAGCCTAATGATATGTGAGAAATAGCTATTTTAATGATAATGACCAAGGTGATAATACATATTATGATAATTTGTATGGTCTGATACTGATTCCTATATTACACAATTTGTTACAATAACATCATTTTAACAAATTTTCAGATATCCTTTTCAAACATTCTAAAATTTATTAATCCACAGTTTGTATGTGTAAAAAATTAAGAAGGTAAATTTGAAGGGGTTTTAGCTTATTAACTAATCTTAGCAGTCTATTTGTTTCCTATCTGTTCATACTTGTTTTAATGCCTATCTAATAAAAAAATCAAGCTTAATTCTTTGTTGGGGATACTATAAATATATAAAATATATATATATATAAATAATTAATAAATCTATAAATAAAATTAGAATTTTGTCTGTACATTGGTTGGCCTTTTGTATATATTTGTTTAGAATTCTAGATTTATATGCTCCTTATAGTCATAAATTAAAAGGATTAAATTAAGTGTTTTCTATTCCATTCACTATTTTAGATTACATTTTCAAACACAATTTGTAGTAGTAAATTTACTTTATATAAAATAACTCGCTACCAAATAAAAATTATGTAGTAAAAAATTCGACTATTTAATCCCAAAGTACAACTTGTCTTGTCTTAAAAGTCAGTAGTCAAGACATGTTTCATATTTGATACGTTACTTGTTCAATCTTAGTATTGTTTGTTTCAGATGGACTATACAAATGAAAGGTGCTGATGGCACGTTATATGAAGGGGAAGATTTCACTCTGCAGTTTAAATTTAGCTCAAAATACCCATTTGACTCTCCAGAGGTATGGTATACTTTGCCCTGTTTCATTTTTTACTAGGTAACCATTGCTCCTTAGGGTGAAGCAATTTTTAGTATACATCGAAGGAAATGTTTGATCTTTGGAGTTGTTTGGAGGATCAAGTAATGTTGATAAGGCATGCATCTATTTATGATTCTGCACGCACAAGTGGTTCTGATATATGAACATATTAGAAGAGAAAATTATTGTGAACAATTCTCAAATCAATAAAAATCAGGATTTCCTTTAACAAAACAAAAAAAAGTTCTATCTGTGATCTCAAAAATCTCTCTATATATATATTTTAAATAACTTTCCAATTCTGGCTAATAATTCAGGTAGTTTTGGCTGGGTTCTACTTCATTCTTATGTGAAAAAGATAATCATTAAGATTAGGGACATGGAAAGACAATCAGATCTCTATATAGATTAATATGATTATAACTCAAATTTTTATAGGAGAGTTCTTGCTCAGGGTACCATTCTGATTTTAAAAAGTTAAAGAATTTTCATTTATGTTCTCTCATGAGGAAACAAAATAACTGGTATCGGCAAACCAACTGTGAGTCGGTTGGTTAACTTTCTCCTTGTAAAAGTAAATTTAAAAAGTTACATAGGTACATTTAATAAAACTATTAACTATGAAATTATTAATTTTTAATTTTTGTCTAGTATCAAGAACTGTAAAAGAATTTATTGACCTGTTGTTTGTCTGTAGTTCTTGATGGTTTGATTTTTTTCTTTATTGTCTTTATCCACATTTCGTCACGAGAGAGGCATCCTCAGAAGACATTAATTCTATGATATAACATAAATTTACTATTATTTACATTAACACTATTTACATAAGTTTATCAATATTGTGTGTGTCTTGTTTCTATTTTATGGATGGTTTTGAAAATTGCTGAGTTGTTGATACATCCCTTTTTGTTAAGTAGGTTATCGTGTCTGAATTTATATATGTATATATATATATATATAAAATATACATATATAAATATTAAATACATATAATATTTGTGTGTGTGTGTGTGTGTAGATCTGGTAGGTCTCTAGTGTTTTTTTCTATTCATTTAAAGTGTGCTCTGTTTGCTGGAATAGGAACAAGATACAGACAATATTGATAAACATTTGTAAACACTGTTCAGAAATTTAGAATGAATTTAGACGATGCCACATTTGTGGCAAAATGCACATAAAGACGAAAAAGATATTATTAAACAGAAACACTACAGACAAATAACAGTTAAAAAATTTTATTAAATTAGTCTTTAAAACAACATCTGAATAACCAAAAGGTATATTAATACACACCTACATCTCTTTGGTATATTAATATAAACCTACACATCTCTTTGGCAAGTATCATCCAAGATTTTCTGGAACAACTGTCCTTGGATGGTTCACTGACTTTTTTATTATCATTCATAAAACATTTTGTGAAAAAATAAAATTCTCACAGTAGTAGCAATAATTCTGTTATAAAAAGAGTTTTCTTTCATTTTCAGTTTTTCTTCCACTTTGGTTGCATTTTCTCTTTGAGGAATGATTTCCTAGTAACAGGACTACAAGATCGCTCCACAATCATCTTACACTCATTCCTCATTCATACTTGGCTTTATCACCATTTCAATAATCTAATCTACTGTAATTTAATCTAATCCAATCTAGGACACCCAGTGAGAATTTCACTCTATGATAGATCCACTCATGTATGAATTGGCCGAAGCCTTCACTATAAACCTTGCCTGACAGTGAGTCCTGGGGGGCTGAGTTGCTGAAAGGGCTTGAATGTATTCTTCTACCTTCCTGTGTGATCCAGACTGTCCTATCCAGCATTTTCAGTTTCTAGAAATCCCTTCTTTCCATTCTAAAGATCAACAATGGTGATAGTGCTTAGTTAGATTTGTTGAGTTATATTTATCTGAAAACCAGATGCGAATTTTTGTTCAACCTTATATCCTTGTTGGGATCCAGTAGTCTTCTAAGAGAAGTGGCCTGGAAGTATGTTATTGAGCTCCTATTTAACTATTCTGATATTTGACATTTCTGTGATGGTTACATTATTTTTGCAGGTGATGTTCATCGGGTCCAACATTCCAGTCCACCCGCACGTCTACAGCAACGGCCACATCTGTCTGTCGATCCTCACCGAGGACTGGAGCCCTGCCCTGTCTGTGCAGTCTGTCTGTCTGTCCATCATCAGCATGCTGTCGAGCTGTAAAGAGAAGGTAACTCTCGCACAGTTCTAAATAGGAATATTGGGCTGGATTTGGCTTGGTCCTACCTGGTTCATACCTGAAAAAGAGATTACTTGGGATCAGAGTCTTGGATGTCATTAACTCTTGAGGAAAAGTCAATAACCCCCCAGTCTACCCCAGTTCGAGGCCATAAAAGAAATTGTGGATAGTTGTAAGCGATTGCCTGTGGATGCGATATTCCCTTAAATGTGGATTAACTAACTCCATACAATTGAATATTACATCTGCAAAGACCATCCTGAAACCTACGGAAATTCAGAGACTATCTATAGGAAATTCGCTCTCCTCACCAAGAGATCAGTTAAAACTGGGTTTTGAGGCATTTGAGGCTAGGTTTTGGGTTTTGAGGAAGTCTAGCTCTTGGGACAGGAACCAAGGTGAAATGGTATTAGTGATCTCTGTCACATTAGAACACCATGAGAATTACCACCAACATATGACTAGTACGTTATCGCTGTGGTAACTCAAATGAAGCAGGTCTGCTCAGGTATCAAAGATTCTTTACTGTTGTTTGAATGTTGATAATTGAAACTACTTAATAAAGCATTTAAAGGTTATAATTTTTGTTTTGATTTTAAAATTTTATAACTGAGTTAAATATGTCTTTCTTGTTATTTCAGAAACGACCCCCAGACAACACATTTTACGTTAAGACTTGTAACAAGAATCCAAAGAAAACAAAATGGTGGTACCACGGTAAGCAACAAGTAGTCCATTATTCATATTTTTTAAATTTTATTTTAAACTGGACCCATGTGTGAAGAACCAGTCTGAAACCTCAGGTATGCAATGTATACGTCAGTTAACCTTTGGTTATGATTGCAAATAATGTTTATTTTATATTTTTGAAGAAATCATTTATCATAATAGCAGAGTTCAGATTCAGATTTCTTTATTCATTTTGTACATTGAATAGTGTTGAAAATAATAATATAAAAACACATTGCTATATTAACCAGTGCCTAAAATATTTATAAAACAAAAATATACAAATTAATCCATAAAGGATGTATTATGAAATAGATACTCCACTTACAACAAGTATAGTTAATTATTAAATTTCTTTGATTTTCCACCAATTACATTAACTTTATTGAAGTTCGTCAAAATTGTAAACTATCAATTCCAGCCAATATGTTTTTAATTTTTGTGGTTGGTTTCACTCCTAATAACATCCGGAATCTTGTCCAAAAACCAGTTAGCCTACCTGCATATGTCGACTGGTTAAGTGGCAAAAACATTGTTTTGAGATAGAGGGAAAAAACCTTTGCTTGGACCCGTGGCGCTAAGCACAGCACGCTATCTTTGAGTAGTCATTAGAACTACTTCCACTATGAATAGAACATAGCCCTTTTTATAATGAGTAGTGCTAGGCGCATAGCCCACATTTTGCTATTAAAACAAAAATTTTCGATTTTGGCACTTTGCCCGGTTTTTATAACAAGTCAACAATTTAGTTTTTTAGCGAATTTCCCATAGGGAAGAAGCTATTACCGTAGGTCTCATGGTAAGACTTAAGCCCGGGACCATGTTATTTTTTCGTCCTTAGGTGTCCAGAGTCCAAAAACAATAGTCGTTAAAATTTTTATTATATATATATACATATATATATATATATATATATATGTGTGTCTGTTAACACGATAACTCTCGTAAAAATGGTCTGATCGATACCAAATTTGGTAGAGATGTGTATTCCTACAAATGCTCGGACGAGTTCGTAAACCAGACATATCGGTTTATGGGAACGGGTAGTTTGGGGGGGTTTTGTACCCCAAAATGGGGTTTTTTGCGTTTTTCACATGTAATTTTTTAAAATGTCTAATTTTATATTTTACCATTGGAATCAGCTTAAAAAATTACACAGTTAAGCTCCTTAAAGTTTTTCTCTATCTCCAACGGTTACCGAGATATTAAAAAATCTAAACACAGTACGTTGTATTGTGGGGCTCCAATGTTAATCTTATGGAGGATAGGGAAAAATTAATATTTCCCATATTAAAAAAATATTTTTGGATAAAACTTGATATTTAGCTTTATGAGGTTGAGATCTATCCATTTGTTTAAAAATCATAGTTTATGTGTTTATCATGGCAGCAAACCTGCATACTCTTTTCCCATATTAATCATATAGGGAATAGGCAAACTCCTTTATTTATGGACAGATGTTGATGAAAGTTGGTATAAATGTTAAGATAAAAATTATTCATGGTAGAAATGACTTCTTTCAGTGTTCCTCACAGCAGCTAACCTGCACACTCTTTCCTATGTTAATCTTATGGAGAATAGGTGAATAATTCTCATGTTTATGGGCATTTTTTTATAAAACTTGTCATATATTAAATTATTGATTTGGAAATTCGCTGAGTACGCAGGTCTGCTGCGACGGGGGTATTCTTATGATTACAATCTATGATGGGGAGTGGGCTAGATTTTTTGTAGTGTTGTATTGGTTATCGGTACAAATTCTTTATTCACATTCAAAACTTTGACTTTGACAAAAACTGTCATTATCCTAAATTTTTTTAAATATTTCCTGGCAGATCCTCTTAAGTTAAGTAAAGTAAGGTAGTTAAAGTGTAAGTAAGTTAATTTTAACAGTTTTCTAATAGCTTTCTTTTGAATTTTCAATATTTCCTTCAAATTTGAATTTTTGTTGCTACTTAGACATATAATTAATACATTTTTACACAATCTATACATACATTTTTGAATCATTTTCTATTTTGTCAAGTTTTTCAAATATTTTATCATTTTGTGACATATTCAATAACATCAAATTTATTAACTCATATTTTGCTTACCCACACTGACTACAGATCTGTGCATGGGATATGTCGATCAAAGTTACAGGTGAGTTAACATAGCACAAGGTTAACAATATTGTTATAAACAAACTGGCAACACGGGGGTCCTAGTGTGCAAACATCGCTGCCACAGTTTTGAAGGAAAACAGTCATCATACTACCTCTGATTAACATTAGACAAATTCAAAGAAGTGTTTTATTTTTTCAGATGATTCTGTATGAAACGAAGTCATCAGTCAATATGCCTCGCCACGAATAGGCAACGGAGGAACCGAACTATTTCTCACTATTCTCGCTAACTGTTGATAAAAAATCATATTAGATCAACTTTTAAACTACAGTGAATAACTGTTTTAAAACAAAAGCTAAACCCCTGTATTTTATATGCAACTGTTGAATTAAAAACTAATATTTTTACCATCACCTTTTTCCTATTAGTAGAGATTTTTCTGCATCGTCAGTTATGTATATTTTGCTTATAAAATGCTCAGCGTATCTTTGTCTTGAGTTGAATTATTTTTGAGAGTTCTCGTCAAAGTTAAACGTAAGGTTATTGTTGGGACAGTTAAATGTTGTGATTGGAAGTAAATTTTGAATATTTTCAAGTGTGATCACTTCTTAGTAGACTTATTATAAATCAATTAAAGTATTGCGGTTTTGTAAATAATCACATTAATAAATATTTAGGATGAATGGATTAGAAACTGATTTGATTAAGTCTATATGGACAAGGTTATATGGAAAATCAAGCTTAATAGTTACTAGTGATATTATAATCCTCTTTATAAACTTTAAATTTGGAAAGAAGATTTTAGACAAGGCAAAGATACTCTGATGATTTTTTTTATTTTTTACTGTTAGTTTGATATTAGTTATATTTATTAAACTTGTGGACTTATATAGGCTGTTTAAGTAAATCAATTGTTCATCACATATTCTAAGTCAAGGTCCATGCTTTATTCTTTTAACCTAGTTTTAATTTTGTTTTAAATGTAGAACATTTGCATGATTTTATAGATGATTTTTGGCTTGCTTGCTACAATTCCTTTAAGATTGAAAAATTTCTATGATTTGCAGTATAAACAAACTGGACTTATAATATTAGATTGTTAGGGAATAAAAAATCATTGTAAAAAGCTTTATTCAAAAGCAGTTGCTAGGTGGCAAGTGACTAATGTAAACAATTTTAATCCTTTTTAATAAATTCACTTGATATGTTTATCATAATGTTTTTGCTGAGTTGTTGTTCTAATGTTAAATGTGTAAAGTGTATTGATGATCAACAGAATAATTGTATATAAGGAGATGCATAATTGATATATTTCTGTTACTTATGATTTTCGCTGTGTTCCCTTCATAAGTTGTTACTGATTCATGACTTGATATTTGTACAGTTGTTCATATTTGGCATATTTTTCCATAAAGAAGATGCAAATTTGTTTTAATCAAAGTTTTAATTTATTTTTATTAATCTTATCACGTGTAGAATTCCGTCTGTAAAGGAATCGTTTTAAATTTTAGGGCAGGTTTTTGTCATGACAACAATAGTGAACCAGTCAAATGTAAAATATTTTGAAATTTTAAACATATTTTACTGTTATATTTTCAAATAAAAATTTTAAACGGCAATAATATTAAACATTTTATTAAGGAAATATGAAAACTCTTATTAACAAACCCATCAGATCAAAATGGATATATGTCTTAGCTCGGGGGGATGTTAGCGATTTTTAAGATGAAAAATATGTAACAGGTTTCCATAGAAACAACCAGGGCTGTATTGAATTTTTAATATAAAAGAATAAGAACAGCTATTTGTATGAATTAAAATAATTAATTAAAATAATGAAATAAAAAGACATATCCATGATCTAACCTATTTCTCACAGGGAAGGAAATACTTTTTAAAAAATAAATTTTAAAGACAATGAGTTTTGTCTTTTCTGGAAGATATATAAGTTAATTACTGTAGTAGACACAAGGCGAAAACAATAATTAACGTTTGAGACAAACGGTGGTAAGAAATATGAATTAAGAGATGTAAAATCTAACTTGCTCCACAACACTAAAGGAATCATGCAAACAATTTGCTTAAATTTGATTTGTCTGTTAAAATTAAAGAAATGTGTGACACAAATACTTTCAAATCTCAAAAAAAATATGTTAATTTTTGGAACAGTGCTAGTGATAAAACAATAACTCTTGAGGTTAGCACAAAAATAGTACCCTAATTTAGAGAGATATAAATGTTAACTAAACGGACTAATGACTGATCCAAAAACATGAGATTTCCATGTAGTATGATAAGAACTCTTGCTTATTTCTTAGTTTGCTGATTACAAACCTACTAGTTTTGAACTAGTAAAAATGCAGTAGTTAGATTAATTGATAGTTTATTAACCTCTAAATCCTGTTTACTTATAGAACTTGTGTATGTTATAGTAAAGCAGATCTATTTAATAGTCTGTAATAATGGGCGATATTAGTTTACTCAATAAATAAACAGTTACAACAACTCAGAAAATAAATACTCAATCCTTTATAAAAAATTATATATAATAATTATTCTAAATAGTCATTTACCGTGGATAGAGTATTCTGAAATGTTTCAAGTATTCTCAGAAGCAAATTTATGATGGAAACAGCTAAAATTAAAATACATAATATTATATAACTATTATTATTATTATTTCAAAATGGCCAGAGACCATTCCAACAGCTGAAGCTCACTAGGCCTTAGTAATTTGTATATATATCTATATTGTTAAGATTACTGTACATGTTTGTATTTATTAAAGACTGGAAATGAGTATTCTGAAGTTTTATTTATCATCACTAATTTGTTTTCCTTCTCTAACGAAGAAACTTTCACGCAACAAATGCTACTTTCACAATTATTTTTCAGGATAAGCATTGATAATGAGAAGTTGTTAATTGTAATAAAAGGTACAATGAATTTACTTACTGGAGGTTTTTTGCTTTTTTCCTCAATATGAAGTTTCAAGAAGTACTATTTTTGTTAATATCTTAAAATTTGATTTGTTATTGAATATATGAGTTTTGATTACCCCAAACCCAAAAAAATTTCTCAGCTAAACCTATCCGTCTTTGATGAGGATATTAAATTCTGAAAGATTAGGATTAGGATCCCAGCAAAGCTGGCGAAGGATGTCCCTCTGCGGGATAGTGTGCAGCCACCGGAAAGAAGGAATTCATAAGGATGAGAATATTTATACAAAAAATATTGCTACCTTCTCTCTCTTTACAAATTAGTACCTAGTGACTGAGCTTTGCTCGTATAGAATAAGACATGTATTATAAAAAATTAACCAGAAAAATTAAAGCACATTTATTACTTAATGAAAACATTTATGTGGTTTAAATAAAACCGATTTAATACACCATAATTAATATAGCACTGAACAAAAAGTATTACCCCTGATGGGGGTTGAACTCGCGACTTTCGTTTTATGAAGTTTGTTTATGCACACATATTTATTGGTTAAAGAGAAAAATATTTACAAAGTATCATTTAATTTTCTTTTATATTTTCAAAATGTCGGCGGTTAAAAATATTTAAATTAAAATAACAAAAACCCATTAACTTTATAAAATTTTTACAAGATACAAAAATATTGGAATTTTAATTTCAAATTGAACGGCACTTTGGTGAACGAAATCCGTCTACGAATAACCGAGAAAATGCATTTTTAATGTGTTAAGCCGCGGGGTGTGCCAGCTAAACTCCGCTTCTTAGCCACGGCCGCTCCGCGGTGGCACGTGGGCCCTGTATTCTAACTTTAAAAGTGTATTTTCTCAGTTATCCGTGGACGACCATTGGATAAACCATGGTTTGACTTGCATAACAAATTGTGGTCCATCGTGCAGCCTACTTGCGGATTTCATCTTTCTCTGATATATTGCCTTCCTCTCCCCTGACAATAGCTTGACAGGAATGACTCCAGTAACAATCAGGACAGCAGGCTCGGATACTGTCTGATAGGCGGAATAGGCCTAAAGCGCAGCTTGGTGCTGAACCCGGACGAGTCGCAACCTGTAGGACACATTTGTGAGAGCGTCTGCCCACACTTTTGCCCTTAACAGGAGCACTGTCTGGAATGTGAACATCAACAAGCGTCTTCTGCTTGACCTCGGACACTTGACGTTGGCCATCAGTCTGCCAAGGTATCATTCCATCTTGTCCGCTGTACGGAAGATCTGGTCTCTCCAGCTCAGCTAGTTGTCAACCAAAACACCGAGGTGCTTATCAGCACACGTTGACTGAACCACTTCCCTTTCTACCCGCAATGGTAAGACGGTCTATTCTCCCTTTTGTAAATAACATGATTTTAATGTCTTAAACGTCTTTCACTCTTTATTCATAATACATCCATGAATGGTGTCACATATGAAAAATAAAGCAAGTAATACAGTAAAGCAAAACATAAAACACAGCTTTGTACAAAAACTAAAGTTCTTCCAAAGAATAAAAAGAGAAATAGTGTGATAAATAGGTTAGACCACGGATATGTCTGAAGGGAATGTTTTCAGTTGCTCTCCAAACAGCTGCTCTCATAACAATATGGATGGCGTCACTTCTGAAACACTTTTGCGACCGCAAATTGCTAACACCCCAGAGCTTAGATATATCTATGTCAAAATCTCATTTCTTTTTTTAAACCATCAGAGCCACTTCCCCAATTCTAGCAAATGTGAAAATTGAAAAATATATTACTTAGAGTGTAAATTGAGAACACTTCCCTAAATTTACTGGACACAATAATCAATGAAGAAGTGTTCAAGAAAACATGCGACTTCCTCTTGGTTGATTGTTTCCAGCATTATATTTTTGGGCAAGTCACTTCAAGCATTCAGTGACTGAAGTATAAACAACAGTTTTACAGGAATGATTGAAAACAACATACTTCAAATATGATTTATTAAAAAATGAAAAATTATAGTATTTTTCTGTACAAGTAATTATCAACAAACATCATATTTTATTTAGTAAACAATTAATGTTTAAAACCACAAAATTACACTATGAGAAACTGTCTTATATACAAAGTGGAATGAAAATTATACATTGTGCAATAAATCTTTTACTAAATAAATAATAAGTATGAGACATATTTTTAAACTAATTACACTCTTGTGGCGCTACAGTCGGCAATCTGCTCATGTAGATAAACATTATGTAACATTACAAGTTACATGGAACGTCATGGAATGTGAATCACAGAATTTAAAAATAACTGCAAAAACGTTATGAGTAATGCACTGCGTACCTGTCACTATTTATGATTTGGTGCATAAAGTTGATTGAAGAGCGAGAAAGAAAAGACATCATTTGATTTAATCATTATTTAGATGAGTTTTCTATAGTCACATTAACAATCTAGCCACTTAGAGGTCGCAAATTGTGGATAGCTATGAGCGGTGGTCAGTGGGATGTTCTCTGGTGTGAATAAACCTTCGCACAATTGAATACTACGTTTATCCGCAAATATCAGATCGTAATTCAGAGGGAAAGTGGTTCAGAACCTACGTTAAACTGTAGGTCCTTAGATGCTATTGGCTGTTGGACTATTAATTAACAGTACTATCTAAGAGACATGTCAGCCCTAGTCAGTAACAAGACTACAAAATCGTACCACAATCATCTTACACTTATTTCTCATCATAATTGACTAAAAAAAAAACATATACCTGGGTAGGTTGTCATTCCAAATCGTAATTTACATAGACTTATATGCACCAAATCATCTACAATAACAGGTGATCTGTGTTTCTGATAATGAACATGTGTATGTTCACCTTTAATTGTGCAAACCTTTAATTGGCTTACGATGCCATGACCCAATTCGATTTAAACTACGATAATCTGCCAACAATTTCAATGGCTTTCACAAAAGCGTTTTTTGTAGTAATAGTGATTTAGGCTCCCTAATATAGATTCAGAGCGCTGAAGCATTGAATGTCAACCATATCGCTCCTGACATGTATTTAGTTTAAAAACACGCCTCACATTACAAAAAAATTGAATAATCATTATTTAAGGAACTAAAATAATTATAATTAGGTTCATAATTTAATCATAATTATTGTAACGCCTAAGATTATTATTATATTTAATTTTTATGAATTTATAGAAAAACCACTGAGGGAAACATTGACTGAAAAACACATTACAAATTTTCAATTGGATTAAATATTTGTAATAGGAACATAAATAATAAATGGCACAAACAAAAAATTGGCACATTTAAAAATAGTTGGTACAGTATTCAATAAAAGCATGGAATGCTTCTTCCTGAATCGGTAGAAAAATGTATTTTACATGAACATGTTAACTTTGGTTGGAGATGCTTTTCATAAATGTTTGGCATACTAAAAAAATATACGAAAATGAAAGTGAACATCATTGATTTCTAGTGACCAACAAAACTTAAAATAGACATTTTAGTTACGATAAAGAGTCAAACTTATTTACAGCTACAGTAATTTTGTTTAACAATCTTATTCTTGTGACTTTAATTAACTTTATAGGCTTTAGATGCATTATAACACCACTAACAATCATTCAATTGTGGATCTAATGAATCTCAGTATTTCTGAAGTTAAAATAACATTACTATTACTATATAAATAAAACGGCTACCTTGATATCACCATGCAATTTAAAATGTTTCCAAGTGGAAGAAGATTGGTTTTGTAAATTACAGTTTGACTTCAGATCATAAATACGGAATATTAAAATTCACTCTCTTTAAGGTTGGTAAAATGTTAAGTTAAAACGTATGTTACCAACATATGACTATGATTTCTTATTTGAAGTTGTCATTAAAATTGTGCATCGGGTGGCATTATGCTTAACATGAGGTAGGATTGTAATGCTAGTATCACACAGTCACCTCTGATGCTGTGACATTGAGCTGAGAGACACCTGGAGATTGGATTCCATTCCAAAGCATACGATTGAAAAGATTCTAATCCTGACGATTAGATTCCAGAGGTAAAGGAAGATTTTGTCCTAGCATAGCTTTATGGATTTCTATTGATAGTAATAAAAGGGAACTTCATCCTACAAACCAAACTTTATAAAACCATAATAAGGCCAATCCTGCTATACAGAGCCGAAACTTGGGTTATTGAACAAAAGTATAGAAAAGAAACTTGTTACATTTGAAAATAATGTACCAAGAAAAGTTTTTGGACCTACAAAATAAAATGAAATGTAGAGAATAAAACATAATAGAGGAATCAGGGATCTTTATAACTCACCAGATATTGTAGCGGAAGCCAAGAGACGGATGTTTCCATGGGCAGGAAAAAATATAAGATGAGAGCAAGAAACTCTATTGAAACAGGTCTTGACAGAAAACCCCGATGGAAGAAGCCCCCTCCCCCCCAGGAAATGAGGATAAATGTAGTCACATGGAGGATGCGGATGACAGGAGGAATCGGAGGCAAGCATTTATTTGGCGAGTCCAATTACCATCTAGGGTTTAAATGGCCATAGCAGTAAGTATGTAATAAAGTTACACATGTTCTGAAGTGACCTAAGGACGAATGTACGCTTATTAAAGGGAACATTTTGTTTCCGAAACTAGTCTCGCGTTCAAAAGACTATTGGATTGAAGACGGCAGATATTGTAACCTTATAATTTAGTCAATACTCAATCCTGAAGGCAAAAATGTTTAAAATAAAAGGGGCTCCAAACTCATAAAAGGAAACTCCAAGTTGATATAGACTCGAGAAGCCGCCCAAGTATTGGTAGAGTGATGATTATAAAGTTAACCAAGAGTTTTGCAAGAAGCTTGAAAGCAACGTAAATACCACTGATACATATCAGTTTAAAGTAGCAATGGGAAACATTTAGAATCACATTATGATATCAAGGATACCTTTAACTTTTTATTTGTTCTACTAGTGATAAAGAACCCGAGAAAAATATACTAATTTTACAGATATAAGAAAACAATGCGGTGAACACTTACAATTGATCTACTGGTCCTAATCACAAAGCATAACAAGTGTTACTTTTCTAATCTAAAATGCTGCATTATAATTGAAACCAACAAGAGTTTAACCCTTACAAGAGTTTGGTTTCAGTGAAAAATAAAATTAAAAGAATTAATTTTGATAGTCAAAACAATGTAAATATTCAGTCTAATGTTAAGGTATATAACCTCTCTTAAAATCATTTAAATAATAATCAGAGTTGTTGGAAGTACAATAATGACTAATTAATTGGGACTTGCCATTGTTCACCGGGCTATACATTAATAATCCTGACTAATGTGTCAGGCTTTTTCGAAAACATGGTTACACATGTCTTAAAACTCAAACACTCAACCTTCACTCATGTTCCACCATGTCTAAGAGATGACAGTGAAAATTCATTTTAGGTGATTCCACCTTTTTCATACACAAGTTTTCTTTTTACAAAGAAGTATACACAGTACAGTATTTGAGATCTACTAATGAATTGCAGTAAACCATTAAGAGAGTTGGTCCAAATTGTATAATGTATATAAGGAAAGGACCAAAAAATAAGGTGAACACGAAATTGCAAAAATGACTTGGGCCATTCATTACTACAAATATAAATCCACAATAATTGAAAAATATTCTAAAAATTGTTTACAAAAGCTAATAAAGTAAAATGAAACATTTATCAACATTAAAATACAAATACACTTAACATTAAAAAATTATATAGATTAAATAAATATGAAGAAATAAGTTACATTACACATAAATTAAATAATGACTCCGACAATTTTAAAAGGACTAGTGCAGGATCGTAGAATAAAAAATACATTATTTCTAGAGTATATTAAGTTTCATCATAAGTAAATTCTCATTGCCTTAATTATTGCTAAAATTTGTTTACATCACATTTGACTTTAACATATATGTTTAAATGTTTAAAAATTTTTGCTCCTGCAATCGGATTTATAGTATTTGAAAGCTATGTACAGGATATTTTCGTTTACCACAAGATCGGTAAAAAGGTTTAACTTGTTTCTATGACGGCTGATACAGTACAACAATGTCACTGCTTACCCTTTGTAGTGTGTTCAGTATACTAGCTGGATAGTTCAGGGGTTAAAAAGTATCCATTATAATCTGAATGTTGTCAGTTAAATTTTGAGCAAAATCCAAACAAAATGTTGTAATGGTTTGACACTATACCCCCCGCCTTTGTTCATTGCGTTAATAATATTACAGTGGCACTCTGATCAAACGCCGACTATCCAAATCGGTTTATCAGAATATGAATAGACAGAAATGTAAGGATGTGTGATACGCAACATGATGATGCGGCACAAAGCAAATGCGTTGAGACGACATATATACAATAAAATTTTAAGGTTTGTGTCTCGGACTTTAGTCCAAGACGTCATGAGTTCAAATCGCAGGATGCCTATTTGGAATTGGACTGCATTCCCTAAAAGTGTTTGTGTATTTTTATTAATCTGTAAAAACGTCTGGAGTACACAGAACAAAGAAAAAAAACAGTATCACTCATCATGTTTTCACAAGTAATATTAACATTTATGGTTAGTAACTAATGTATAACCAATCTTGGTCCCAATTAATTCTACTAATTGGAGTTTTACTGTAATGACCCAGCAAATTGAATACTACGTTAATCCGAAAAGAACATCCTCATATTAGTTCAGAGGTCGTGGTTCGGATTCCACGTTAAACTGTAGGTCCCTTAGTTGCCATCAGCTGTTGGGATATTAATTAACAGCACTTTCTAAGGAGCCTTAGTCAGTAACAAGACTAGAAGATTGCGCCACAATCATCCTACACTAATTTCTCATTCATACTTGGCTTCAAATACCTACCTGGGTAGATTGTCATTTCAATAATCTAATCAAAGAAAACAGCTGGTCTTTGACAGCAACAAAACTACACGTCATTAAATCCATTACACTTGTCATCCTTCAAATACCACGAGGTGTGGATTTGAACAGCCATAGAGTGCATTAATGTCTCATTGGATTCATTACTTGAATAATATTATATTCTCGTAGCCTCGCCAGCTAGGGTTAGCAGTGACATTTAATAAAAAAAAATTAATTACAACATTTTTCTTTATTTTATAACCTTGGGTTTATCATATTAATAATTTTAGTGTTCTAATTCAACGTTGGATTTTTCTGAAGTTTCTCAGACATTGGAACATTGGGAAAACACTGTTGAACAAATACAAAACTAGTACCCGCGGTCAAGGTGTTTCAATCTGAATATTGAAAATTTACAAGGAAAGGGACTAATTTTCTTAGTTTTAAAATACAAATATTTTCCTGTACTGCAGTGTTACAAGTTTCAACGAAGGAACATAAAATAGTATGCACATTTAAGCCAAGTAATCTCATGTGCATTTGAAAATGTTTTGTCAGTAATAGCTCAAAAATTATAATAAGTTGAGAATATTTTGTTTTATTTCATGCTTTGTTTAACAAAAATAATTAATTTGGAACATCTGGCTAGCCTAATGGTTAGCGTCTAGAACTACAGTTTAAAAGGTCATAGCCAGTAGTAGAGTTTCGGTAATAGTTGTAGTAGACATTGTAGGTTGAATTCATGGAATGCCCGAAAAGGTTTGAGAGATTTGGACTCTTTTAAAAGTGTTTGGGTTTCATATTTGAAAAAATGCTGTTGTGAGTTAAATAATAAGAAAAAACATAACCTTTTTATCCAACCTTTGAAGTTAATTAACATTTTAACAGTACAACTGTATCTAAGTATAAGAATTACTCTGAGTATCACTTAAATTTTGAAGTTTTGAAAGAATTATGGCTCATGGTAACTGATAATATAAATAAAGGAGTAATTTGAGTGTAAAGTGCCTTTACCCCAACTAACTCCTTTTCTCCATTGGCCTACAGACAACAAAATGTCCTAAACATACAACATGTGATGCTGGAAATCCCATGAGAAATACATTTAAGTGATATTGATAACAGAGTGGCATTTAAAACTTAAAATAGGTTTTCTAATCTTTGCTAAAGATTTTCCCCTAAACGTATAAGGAAAAAAATTGTGTTTCTGTCGAGTAACATTTTGTTATACATTATTTTTGTGCGAAAAAATTCAAAATAAGATTACCCATACTTTTAATATATATGTGTATATATATATATATATATATCTTATTTTGTGATCATTCACTTATTAGGGCTATTAATATAATTACGAAATAAATAATGCCAGAGTACTCTTTTTTCATTTTTATTATTCTGACACGCGTTTCGGGGATCACCCCATGATCACAGTCAATTCCCGATGTGATTCGAAACATGTGTCAGAATAACAGAAATAAAAAAGGGTACTCTGGCATTATTTATTCTGTAAATATATATATATATATATATATATAATTTTTTACTATGTCATTGTCAGATGTGAGAAAAACTAAATGATCCATCACACACAAACAACATTTATACTGAGGATAACTGTGATTTTAAAAATATAAAAACACCAAAAACCTACTTAAACATGTTTTCCATCATATGGAAAAATGTTTTTCATAATAAAAATTAAATTTCAAAATTAGGGGAAATCTATAGAGAGCAACTCCCTTTCCGTTGGTTCACACCATAGTAAAACTGCTTCAAAATAGGGGTTGAAACCTATTTTGTTGTCAAAGTTACTTAAGTAGTTTTAAGCAGGAGAAACTGCAATGTTAAGGATTTCAATCATAAACAAATAATAGCACCATATTTTTACTTGTTACAGTAGACTCTTGCTCATCCGGATCGGCAATCGTGCCGGAGAGACAAAACAACGAGCCAAGACGGTAAGGCAGGCTATGATGAAAGAGTTTTTCAAAACATAGGTTGTACTGAACTGTAAGTTAAGTCAGTTTTAGAATATGTTACAGTATTTACTTAACTTATAGAGTAAAAACTGTCTAAAGTTATTTGCTATTTATGTCCAGTTTGTAAGTTTTAAATTTCCCAATTGTAACTTTTTTATGACGGTTAACTTCCTGAAAGTATGTAACTAAAGTTTTAGTTTAATGCGTTTACTTTATTTAAAATAAGTTTCTTTTATTTACTGTACTGATTTCAGTAATGTACAGTCTATTTTTTGTTGCAGTAAAAATATTTATTTCATTTTCATTTTTGAACTAAATTATTTTACTCTTATGATGTTTATTCATTGCTGTACTGCTGTAATATATATTTAAACTATAGTAAATTGCTTTATTTTGTATAGTTCCAGCAAAAGGCTACATTGTTATCAATACAGTGCAGTAGTACTATTGGAAAATACAGTACTGGACCACTGTAATCTATTACAAGGAGTTTTAACTCGTTTTGGACACTCCCATTTGTATTAGATTGTGTTATGACGAAACCGCTTGCCTTAATGGTAAAATGTACGAATATTCTCTACACTCCTGATAGTCTGGATTTTTGTTATCCGGACCGGATGTCCGCCACCTTCTTAGTCCAAGTGAGCAAGAGTCCACTGTACCTATAATCATTGTTAATAGACCTTAAGAACTCAAGGTGATTATTTTGAGTAATGTGGAAACCAACGGAAAGCGGCTAAGGCTGGTTTTACATTACACAAAAATATATAAATATGACCATCTCTATCACATCAGATCAGCTGAGGCTAGGCAGGTTGTCCCCCTTCCCTGGGGGTGGCACCCTGGGTCACCACCTGCGAACAACACAGACTGTGCACTGAGGCAGAATATTTCTTCAAAATTACAGATTACAGTACGTTAAATTTGATTTATGACTGCTCTTGTATGGAGATAGTAAAATTATTTTGCACATTAGATGGCTCAATTTCGGATTGGGATGCTGGCAAAAACAAAGTGGAATCACATATATATGTAATTCTTACATATGTAAGAATGAACCTTATTACTTTCTCCACTTATACATTGTACAATAGAATTTATGGTTTTGTCAAAATTTTTTATTTAAGTTGAGATTGGATATACAGTAGAAGCTCAACTAACCAATTCCAACGGGACCGGACCACGGTGGCTAACAGAAAAGGTCGGTTAAACTGAATAATTATTTGAAATAATACAAAACTGTGTTAAACTCAATAAAAAATATAGAAAATTGTATATATTTAATCATAAACGTTTAAATGTAGCTGAGTTATAGCTATATTTAAATGTTTATAATATAACCTAATATTCCTTCCGATCAATCTTTTTTCAAATAAGACTCGGTAATATGTGAAAAAAGTAATGTACAGTACATTTAACTCACTTTTATAACGTCTTAAGAACATTAAATAAGTAGAACAAACAATAAGAACTTATAGCTATTGCATTTTAAAAAATTAATAAATTGATTACAGTAAATTATACAACTCGATCAAAATAGTCAAAAATTTTATTCTGTTTTTGCCTTTAATTGTCATTTTGAAAGCATAATTTCCCTTTTTAAACATGACGTCAACAGCTGTAGAAGGTTTTTCTGTTAAATGTACAGTGCAGCCAACTGTAATATGTTTCTAGCTTTTAGCTTTTATGTGTGAGAAGTTTGATCCTTTGTCGTTATCTTCTTCCTTCTCAAGAATTTCTCCTTCATCCAGCTCTCTTATAATTATACTTAGACAATTCCATCATCTGTGGGAAATTAATTAAATTACGATATTACATAAAAAAACTATGAAATTAATTCAAACTATGAAAAAGTTTGAAAACACAGATCGGCAACTTCGGCTGCAGCGGCGGAAGTTTGTTAATTTCTGGGAAATAGTCGGTTAATATGACGGGTGGTTGATCCAGAGTAGGTTTTGGACTTATGTCTGTCCATCTTTGTAAAACCCCTGATACCTATATCTCAAGACCATTTTTTATTTTTTGAACTTTTATTTTTAACAGTAGTTCACCCCTAAAAGCCTTAAAAATGTGAAAAATACAAATAGATAAAAGTCTGCTCTAACGATTTTGATTAAAATTTCATGTTATATAGTAATTAAGGTCCCAAATAATACAGCACTACCCTTCCTTATACCTGTAAAAATAATGGTTCAAAAGCTATGGACTCTTAAATGTGGCTTTTAAATCTAACTTTCTTATAGAGAATATTAAAAACCAATTTACTCCTTATTTATCAGCTGTTTTTCATGAAACTTGGTTACACACCAGTTAATCTTTATTTACCTTAGACACATTACAAGTGTATTGACAATTACCAGGTGATTATTTGTTACAGTTAAAATACTTAAAATAAGATACATAAAATAGTGAGCAAAACAAGTTGGGCTAATGCCTTGTTATTACTTGGGCTATGCCCCCCAAAATTATAACCATTATTTTAACTTTATTTCTTGTTTTTAGTTTAAGAAATTGGATGATTATTTTGAAACAATATTTCTTAATGATATTTAAATAAAATTTTTTAAAGAATTTAATGGGTTTATGAAAGGTATTTTGGTTTTTAATTTACTTTAAGGGAGAGAGTCTTTGTCAGTCCTCTGATGCCATTTATTTTTAAATTATATAGTCCTTACCTAATTACTATTAACCCTTAATATTAATTATTATTATCTCTTGGCTATCGACACTGGTTGATTGATGTTTCAGTCAATGAAAAAAAGTGGTTCTGAGCAAATAATGTACGTTGCCTGCTTATATTTTGACGTAGTTTTTTCCCTCGTTAGGTGTGATAGTTAATTTCTCATCCAATAGATAGTGTTGGTATCTTCTTTAAATCATCATATTTATAATTTTTCACAGGTTTTCAATGTTATAGTGCAGTCACAGTGAACAAGGCTCAATTTTAATTCAGACGGGAGGACCTCAAGCATCTCAGACAGGAATGGGTTTAATACCTAACACAGAGCACTATAAAAAAATTGAACCTATTCGGTTAAATTTCTTTTGTTTATGTTTGGTCTAAGTTGAACTGACTTATGTGTTGAGTAAAGATTATATTTTTTGAAAGAATTGTCACAAGATAAAGTGACAAGACAAAGTAAAATTGTCAAATTAAAATAAAATGAAGTAAAAATGGAATTGTCCCTACCTTGATAGTCGACCTGTGGTTTTGTTGATGGCGGTAACGGTTGATTTAGGATCAGAGGTTAGAGAGCTCCACGTCGTAGAGGTGCAGGGCTCCAACTGCAGCGACTGACACAAGTCTATGGCGGACGGAGAAATCACACACGACTCCACCACTGAGTAGAACCTGCGGACAGCCCATGTTTGTCAGCAAGACTGATGCAGAACTAATTATCCATTAGTTCTAAATATGATGACATACAGTAAACGAAGATGCACATACCTGCTAGAGAGTGTGTCTATCCACTGTGTCAGATCCTTGCCGTAGCGATTGGCGTTGGCAGCAGCACGGATGGCCAGACTGGGGTCTGGGGGATCCAACAAGTCCTGAAGCGGAGAATCTTGGCTGTGGTATGGCTGTGATGGTCCACTGTGTTGAAATCTGCAAAACACAACCATCATGTGTAAGTTAATTTCTGGTTATGGACAGTAGGAATTACTTTAAAAATAATTAAGATAAAAACAAAATTCCTGTATGCAGATGCATAAATTTAAGTGAATAAATTTAATAAACTTAGCATATGGTCTGTTTTTGACAGTGCAGAAAGCAAAACCGTGAAAAAGTAATCAATGTGTTCCCTCCCAACTCTTGAGTGATCAAATAATCTAGTAGTGTGATCTGATTGGAAGCAAAAAAATCATGTGACTGCATATATTTGAACTATATTGAGGCGTCATTCCAAAAACTTTATTCCATGACAACTTTTATTACAAGACTACAGTCACAAAATAAATATCCAAGTTTAACCCTTTGAGGACCAAGCGGCAGTATACTGCCGTTTGCGTAACTGCCGAAAAAGACCAAGCGGCAGTATACTGCCGTCGGCGGAACTCGCGAAGAGGACCAGGCGGCAGTTTACTGCCGCTCGGTATTTCGCGTCTTTTAAAATAACTGCACATCTTTAAAAACCTTTCTTAGTGAGTTTTATATAGTATACGAGTTAAGGAATAGAAATATATATTTTTTTTCAATTTTAAACGTCTTTGGAATTCAAAGACTAGACTTTGAAAACTCGCTATTTGTTATTTGTTGTTACGCTCAGGTTGGTTTGTTTGTGTTTACATCGTTTGATTTCTGAGGTTAAAATGAAAGATAAGTAAGTGTGTAAAGTGTTATTAGTGTTTATTATAGTTTAATTTGGTGTTATTTATTAATTATTTATCATAATGGATGAAAATGAAGGTATTAGAAGTAGTGAAATAGACAGAATGCTTGATGAAAATCTTGACTCTGAAACAAGTGTTGACAATCTGTTTGGGGATGATTCTGATGAAGACCCGACCTATTTCCCAGATCAACCTTCTACTTCAAGTGGTAAAGGACGAAATTTATTTTCAAGTATTGATTTTGGCAGGTCTAGGCCTAATGTTGACAGTGATAGTGACAGTGACATTGATGAACCATTGAGGCCCAATCCTAACCCTATGCCTACATCAAGGCCTAGAATACCTATTGAATGTAGGCAAGTGCTCAGTGACGATTCTGACATAGATAGTGAGGAAGAATCTAATGATGAAGATGATAGACCTGTGTGGGAGAAAGTGACAGAACAGGAAAATGTTAGTTTTAATCACAACTTTTCTTTTCTGGATTCACCTGGACCAAAACACTGCCCTCCCATCACTGCTAAACCAATAGATTATTTTAATCTTTTCTTTACTACAACATTGTTAAATTTACTTGTAACTGAAACCAATAGATATGCGAATCAAACTCTAACCTCTAAGGGAGACACAATCTCACCCAACAGTCGGTTTAGATTTTGGCTTCCAACTACATTGCCTGAAATTAAAGCATTTATTATTGTTGTCTTAAATATGGGGCTTATAAGGAAGCCAACAATAAAGTCCTACTGGTCTACCACTACTTCTCAGCAAACACCGTGGTTTGGTAAAATGTTTACCCGTCTGCGATTTGAATCCTTGCTGAGTTTGTTTCATGTTGTTGACAACTCTAAATTGCCTAAATGTAATGAGCCAGAATATGACCCCACCCAAAAATTTAGTCCCTTAGTAGATCATTGTAATAGAATGTTCAAGCACCACTACACTCCTCATGAACAATTATCTGTAGATGAGAGTCTGATCGGTACAAAAAATCACACAAGCCTGATGCAGTATTTACCAAACAAACACCACCACCGCTGGGGAATTAAATTGTGGGTATTATGCGACTCTGTCTCAAAGTATTGCCTAAATTTTTTATGTTATAAGGGTGCAAAATCAAATGAAGACAAAAATGAAATAAAAAAATATGGACTGGGCTACACAGTGGTTTCAAAATTGCTAACAATGTGTAATTATTTAGGTAGAGGCTATCATGTATTTGTAGATAATTACTTTTCTAGTATAGAACTAATGAAAATGTTGTATAGTCGCCAAACCTTTTTCACTGGCACTGTGAGAAGGAATCGAAAAGGATTACCAAAAGAAGTCAAAGAAAAAATAGGTGTTGGAGAGACAGTATACTGTAAGAATGGTAATCATATTGCCATGGCCTACCGCCAAAAGAAAACACAAAAACATCCAGTGATCCTTATATCATCCAAGGGTGAGGTAAATAATGAAACAATAACTCACAAAAGACACGGTAGAGAAACCACACAAATAAAGCCACATATAATTGCAAACTACAATTCATTCATGGGTGGCATAGATCATTTCGACATGATGCTTTATACCTATTTAGATGAAAGGCGAACAGTTAAATACTGGAAGAAGGTGGCATTCAATATATTCTGTAGAATGGTTTTAAATGGCTATGTGTTGTATAAAGAAAACTGTGTGAACCACAACATGAAACCTGTTTCTAGATATAAGTTTATTGTGAGTATAGTTGAAGATGTAACTGAGGAGTGGTTGCGCCACAAAAATAGTGAGGGAGGCAGTACGTTTCCTAACAGAGGTGGTGGTGACAATCTCGGTCCAAGAAGCCTAGAAAAAATTCCTGGAACCTCTATGAAAACTTGTTGGGTGTGCACAGAAAAGGGTCAGAGCTACAAAACATCCAGGAAAAGGTCAAGGCTGTGTTGCAGCAAGTGTAAAGAGGGATGCCACGGACCTTGCTTTTCAAAACACGTGTGTAAATAAGAAGAAAAACCCCATGTACATAGTGTAAATATTGTAAAAGTTTCAAATAAGGACTAAGAACTTTATAATCAGAGCTTCTTGGCTGACTGGTAAGTTTATTTGAATCTGTTTGGAAAATGTAAGAATGCACTTTACACTTTTATCATTATAATACACGTAAACCTCAATCTGTAATATTTTGATAAATTGTCAATAAATAGTTTATTTTTTCAGCTATATGCATGAAAATTGGTTCTGTTATAGAAAATTGCATGCCCTTTCAAAAAATGTGCTTTTTGACAGATCAATTATTTTTACTTTTATAAGTTTTTGTACCTATAAATAAATTTTTTTCAAATTTTTATCGTTTTTTATATTTTTTTTTTATAAAAAAACCATTTTTGAATCAGTGAGGTTTTTCTTTATAAGAAAGTGAAAGGCTATTTCATTGTGAACATTTTAATACCAAAATTATGGAAATACATGCACTAGTGACTGAGTTATCAATTTTTAAGTAATATATTACAAAAACGCATGTTTTGGGGATGTTCAGTTTTTGAGAGTATTATGAAAAATAGGGTTGGCGTTTTTGAGAACTTCAAATTTTCAGCCCGGTCCTAAAAGGGTTAAGAGACTAACACTGCTATGTATCTTGCTGTCTTCGATTCACTACACAGGCCAAAGGCCCATGGTGATGGACAGATAAGGTTTAAAAAAATTATATCAAGGATGACAACAACATGATCTCAAATTTTAAATTTCAAATGTTGGTAGGAACACCTCCGATTGTAATACTGTACAATGACTTGAAATGGGGTTATTGATAGAATGGGAAAGGTTTATCTGTTAAACTCCTGAAAAAAACATGAACCTTGTCAAACTACTCGCTGTCGCTTTCCATCAAAGGATTATTTCAGAATACAGCTAACCTGGCTTGTTGTTGTGTTATGACCACTGCAGAGGAGAATTGAAGAGGTGAGATGAGAAAGTCAGTCTGAGCTACAACACGGTTCTCTAACACCACCTTAAGCCACCAGGCTCCTGGCAGTAGAGGAGTCTTCAGTGAAGGCTTCACATTGTAGATCTGTGAAAACATGACATAGAATAAGTGAGCAGTGTCAGTGTCTGTAGAACTGCCTATAAGATGAGGAAGTCAGTCTGAGCTTATTTATTTTATATTATTATTATCACTATTTTACATGGTTTCTGGTGTTTGAAAAGACATCTTTGCTCTCTATGGCGATTTTATTAATAAAAATTAGGACCACAACTTTAATGATTGTATTGTTATTTCATGTTACTATTTTCACTATAAATTGTTAAAAAAAGCTTATTTAGTTCCTCAACGACAGTTATACATTTTTAACCTTTAAATATTTTTATTTTTAATAATATAATATTTTTACTTTTTTTTAATTTTAAGTCATTTCAAAATTTATAAGTGCATAATTGTAACCATATGGGTTATATATTGCTATAGGGGTATCTCAGACTGGGGGTTTCGGTTGGCGTTACCACCATTTAGGTTTCAGTAAGAGTGCCTTACTAATGTAAAAGGGAAACTTTGGAACTTTGTAATTCACACTAGATTTGTACTCAATCTTATCAACTTAAATCTATAGAAATTATTGCCAGAAGAGCGATTTCAGAGAATAAATATGATATTATATGAGGTTAGAGGCCTTTTTAATATTCTTTTTCGAACGGACGATAAAAACTGGTGTTTATAAATATATTACATCGAATGAACATTTATGCACCGTCATCCACCTTTTACAGCTGTTCCATTGTTGTACAATGTTATTTAACGTTGATTGGTTTTGTTAGTTTGAAACACATGCATAAAATGGCTTTTAGGTTACGACAAGCTCACTTACAGAAGCAGTTTCATCCACACTGGTCTCGGAAACGTCAGCCAGCACGCCAATAGGGTCGACCCAGAGCACTGTCAGATTGGCACCACTGGAACCGCTGACCAGCGTGATGGCTAGTGTGGGCTCGGACCACACACCCAAAACTCGAGCTAGATTGCGGAACGTCTGCTCCTTCTGGTCATACTGAGAGCTGACTACCAGCGACTGAAATAATACAAGTAATCAATTTTTTCGCTTTTAAAAGATTCAGTATACTAGAAAAGCATAACCGGCAAACCAGGAGGGCAGATGATTACGATATTGAGCAGAATAATTCTTTTCTCTTAAGGAAATAAGAAAGCATATTATTTTGCTTCACTGCATTCCTGTCTGATTGTCATAAATGAAAAAGAACCCTGATGTTGCAGAAAATAGAGACATAGGATGCAAAGTTAGTTTACCAGAAATAATCTGGTCTTTTATTCATACAATAAAAAATAAAAGTTAATAAAAGTTCTCTGGAGAGTGATGTATTGGATGTGTTACTGATTAGTAGTGTATTAGAACAAATTGTTTGCCTTTATTAGTGTTTTTGTGGCCAATCCAAACATTACCTCAAGTAAGCAAGTCAGCTTTCAAGTAGGATTCTATGCAGGAATTATCAGTCTTTATACCTATTTCCATTCTCCCATTGTCTTTGTTGCTACTTCCATTGTTGGTATTGTTATTTTCAAGGCGGTAGTTTTTTCAAGGCCGCCAAACCCTGCTATGGTAGTTTTTTACAGGGTGTGCGCAAAGTCCACTTTGTCCTCCTAACTCTCATTTGATATGATCTCTCATCTAGGTCTAACCAACAATCTATTTAACTAGATCTAGTCATCATAAAAACAACTAAAATAAAAAATAATAGTCTAAAACCTAGCCACCCAATTTTCAGTTACAATAAAGGGCTCACTAACGTTACACTTCAACGCGTAAGCTTCTCTCACAAACACATCACTAATTGACATTTTCAAACAAAAAAATAGACACAATAAACACTTTACTATCCAGGCAACAGCTAAGCATATAATTTGACGTTGTTTATATCGTAAAGATTATAAATATACATAAAAAACTACAGTAAACAGGACGTATGAACACCAAGTTGACGCAACGAACAAAGACTGTTCTTGTAAACAACATATCTCTATCTCTGTCACACTCACAGCTGATCAAAATTGGTTGGAAAATGTAGAGAAACTCATGAGAAATATTTTTAACACACTCCAAATTCGAAAAAGTTCACTAGGACGTCGCTAGAATACACCAGCTGGCGGGTTGCTTGACGAGAAACTATCGTCAAACCGCAGCAGTGTCTTTTTTTGCATGACGTAGAACTCTCGTCAAACTGCCTTGAAGGGTTAAAGCGAGACTGAATCTCTCACACTTATCCCACCCATCCTTATCCCCTCTCTGGCGACCACTGTTAGGGTGGTAAATTGCATTCCTCAGTGTTTGTACAGGGAAAATTTCCTTTCAATCCCCGTAGCCAGCACAAAATGTTCAATAAAGGCTAAAGCAAAAACGCGCTGTGAGATATAGGCTACCAAATCCCCAACAGAAAATAACTAGTTGATTCTTCTAACTTTTTTAATTAAAAAATTTTAATTAAAAAAGTTAGGTGAGATTCAGCTTACACCAGTGTTGAGAGTAAACTTTAGGCTCCACAAGAGGTGGAGAACTTGATTTTTAATTTTAAGACAACTAAAAACGTGCCTTAACCTGGGACGACATCACTTTGCTCTAACCAGTATTGTAGTAGGTGGATATTGGTATCTGACTTCAACAGCGGAAAGCCTTACAAGTTACACTAAATGGGGAAATAAAATACTTGAGGAAGATACCATACTGATCCTTCATCATCCCCCAGATTAGAAAACATTAACTAGATTTTAAAATATTATGTAGTAAACCAACCTTGATACGCTTAGCAAGCTCACTGTTATGTACCACGCTGAAGTTGTTCTGAGGACGAAACCACGTTTCCACTGTCAATGTATCCTCTCGACCTTTCACTTTGGCAGAGTATTTAATCAACGTACCCTGAAAAAAATTAAATTGCGTAAACCTCTGTGAGTTGTTGCAAAATACACAGTTAACAATAACAGGTATTGAGGTGTAATAATAAAATGTATTTAAATTAATCGTCAACACCTAAATAGAATAAAAAAATAGTTTTAAAAATATTTTTAAACATCAGGAATCAATATTTGAATATATTTTTCAGTATTTTTATCAATATTTTGTTGTTAGTTACTAAATAAATTTGATTTAAAACATGGCTTGCTAAGAAAGAAGGGGTTCAATTTTCTCTTGGTCCTCTTGAGACTGAAAACAAATAAAGCATAAACTTAAGTCATAACAATACGGGATCAGATTTATTTTACGACTGATGAGAGATTAAGTGATAATAGTTGAACAGAAAAAGAATATTAAAATATAAGCTGATTTTTTAAAACTCTTTTCTATCCCACACATGTATTTAAGTTGGCACATACCTTGTAGTAATCGTTGTGCAGATAGGATGTGATCTCAAACACCTTCACTGCAGAAACACTGCAATGCACAGCCGAGTCTGTGAAGTGTTTGGCGGCCAGTCGAGTGAGTGAGGTGGCTAGCGTTCCTAGCGTGTCGTCATATGGCGGTGACACATCCTGGAAGTGATACACGCTTTCCCAGTAGCTGTGCAGGCTAGTCACATCTGTGATAACACAACAGTGTAAACCAACAAGTTACATTGTTTTAATTTTGATAAACATTTTAAGTAGGCTACATAACATTTCATACCTACTGAGATCTTCTACAGGTGTATAAATTTAAAATACAAAAGTACATGGTCAAAAACATTGGTATCCAGCTTTCTTCTCACATTGACCTTCTTCTGAAGAGATCAGTTTAAAAATGGTCTACTTAAATAGATAAAAGGTTCTGAACTCACTGCTTGGATAAGGTCCATAAAGCCACTCTTCCAGTTGGAAAATGATTTCCTGGTTGACGATTGGCTCAAATTTCCTAGCGAAGAATAATGACCTTGGATCGGTGCCCTGCAAAGAAGGTAGTTGACATCATGTGATATGATTATTTACTGTCCATTTGCATAAAATCGTAGTTTCAAGGTTAAAATATCTCATCATTTCGCTAAGGGGAAAAATCCCTTGATTCCCTTTCATTTCATTTTTGGTATGTGTGTTTTCTATTTGAAGAGCCTGACTTACTGATCCATATTTTGATAAGTTTTTAGCGAATTTCCCATTGGGAAGAAGCTATTACCGTAGGTCTCATGGTAAGACTTAAGCCCGGGGGACCATATTATTTTTTCGTCTTTATGTGCCCAGAGTCCAAAAACAATAGTAGTTAAAATTTATATATATATATATATATATATATATATATATATATGTGTGGGTGTGTGTGTGTGTGTGTGTGAACACGATAACTCTCGTAAAAATGGTCCGATCGAGACCAAATTTGGTAGAGACTTGTATTCCTACAAATGCTCAGACGAGTTCGTAAACCAGTCATATCGGTCAATCAGAACGGGTAGTTTTGGGGGGTTTTGTACCCCAAAATGGTTTTTTGCGTTTTTCACAGTTAATTTTTAAAAATTTCTAATTTTATATTTCACGATTGGAATCAGCTTAAAAAACTACACAATTAAGTTCCTTAAAGTTTTTCTCTATCCCAACGGTTACCGAGATATTAAAAAATCTAAACACAGTACGTTGTATTGTGGGGCTCCAATGTTAATCCTATGGGAAATAGGCAAATAATTCTCATGTTTATAGACAGATTTGTATAAAACTTGTCATATATTATTATTATTATGTTATTGATTTGGAAATTCGCTGAGTACGCAGGTCTGCTGCGACGGGGGTATTTTAATTTACTGCTAAATTAAATTAAAGCTGTTGAAAACCACTCCCAGCTAACCTTGGCTCTGAATAGTTACAAAATTGACTGGAGGTACAAGCATGACAAGGGAGGGTGTAAGTGTTAAGCCTAGCTGTAGGAGGTGGTATGAATTTTATTGGACACAATTTTCACTAAAAATGTTTTTCACTGTGCAAAATCGTTTTTGAATAAGTTATTTTTTTATTATTACGTTTGTATGTTTTATTATTTTAATTTAGTTCAGAAGTTAGCTGTAAGAGAGGATAGAAATGGTTCTGATGATGAGCATGCTTCAAAAAGAAAGTCTTTTCATTCACCTGCAACCGTAGCCAGTCTTCCGTTTTGAAGTTATTGGGACTGCAGCCGCACCAGTCCACCACGTGCTTGTATTGGCATTTGCAGCCTAGTCGGCGCTTCCAATTGGTCACGTGTAGGTTATTATCTACATAACTTCCGCAGAACTCTGAGTTGCGCAGCGCTGTGTGAAAGAACGACTCCGCCGGAAGAAGCGTGTACTTGAACACTGTCAGTAGACCAGAGATGAGGTCGTCCCTTGGCTCTCGTGTGAGGTAGGTAACGAACGGGCGACTCAACGCTACCCAGTCACTGCCTATGGCATAGGCATAGTGTGAATGTCAGCTGATGAAGTTATCAGGTGTTTATCACACTGAAAAAAATCTCACATCCCCCACCCTGCTAAACACCCGCTAAAAGTTAATATAAGTGATTTGTTATGACAATTTAAAAATTCTGTCTATACAGACACCCGTTAGAGTAGTACTGACCTACATGCACCTTAGGTGTAACATTATTGACAAAGGATCTCTACAGCTTGTGCCGTCTCCCTCTGTGCCCAGTTTCCACAATTTTCTGTCAGCTCATAAGCCAACTTGTAGTCTCCTCTCCACTGCAGCCAACTGCATCTAGATAGTCCCCATTGTCCCCTCCATGGTTGAACCCATTTAAAACATGCCTTGGAAGCCAGTTTTCCTCCATATGGCTCATATGACCAAACCTTACATCTGTTTCTCCTGCATTTTATTAAGATATTTACCTCCTTTCCCATATTCCACCTAATCTCATTCATTACATGTTCCAACCTTCCTAACACTTCCTTCCCACATCTATATACCGTATTCGAGTACATGATTTCTTACCATCTCCAGTTTGACAAGGATTTTTCTGATAATATAGTACTGATTTGTATACGTTGTTTCATTCTACATTTTATGCAACTGTTACTGTTTCATTTACATGTTTATTTATTATTTTATTTTCATTTTTATACTTATGAATTAATTGTGATCAAGTAGGAGTGAACTTAAATGTGGACTGCCGTTATGGACTCCTCTGTGCACAAATAAATAGTCTATGCAGAGGAACATTTTCCAAGTATTATTTATTATTGTAACTCCATGTACATATTATTTTTGGAAATAAATAAATAAAATAAAAAAAGACTCACCTCCATCCACCACCACGCCCCAGGGTAGCCGCCTCTCTCCCGCCCTCCACATATGAGCCTCACACTCTGCAAACGTCTTGTCCAGACCCTGTTTCTGGATGAAGCGCTGTACCTCACGTCCATGTGACTTCACAAAGTTCAAATCTCGGTTCGCCGATAAGAAGTCCACTAACTTTGAGTTCTTCCTAAAGATTAAAAAAATTATTAAGTTGAAATTTACAGCCCAAAGATTATTGAAAGGAAAGAAAGCAAGGTACAAAAGCCCCATAAAAAGCATGTGTGAATTCTTTGACTATAAATTTTTAAAATCACAGAACACCTACCAGCTTGCCACCTGCGTGCATACAGTGTTTTCTACCTCCCTAAAGGTAGTAGACTTTGCCCCGAAGCTTTTAAACTAATTTTAAATTCATTAATGAATTACAACCCTAATGTTAAAATAATATAGCATACAAACTTGACTTAGAGGTATAATTTTGTAATTTACAATTTACAGAATTGTAATTAATTGATCTCTAAACACTTTACATACACAGTTATGTCTGGTTTATCTGGATTAAGATGGTGAATTCTGAATCTGGATGGCTGAAAATCAGGATAAACTGAATCAAACAGAATAACAGGATAGATATCTAGGTCGCATAGACAACATTCTGCAAAATTATTGCTGAAACTTTATATCACTACCGCACAACAGAACGGCCGCTAAATATTGCAGGTGTTTAATGTGTTGTTTTTAATTTTATTAAAAGTTAAAAAATACAAAAAACTGTATAATTAAGTCTGGAAAAATAAAGCAGTACTTTTTATTAATTTTAGTTTAGAAATAAAACACTCAAATTCAACAGGAAAACCTATTTTATTTCACATTAATTCCTTGTTCAAATCTTGAATCTAGAATCTAGAAAACAGTTCATTAGGAAAGAAGTACATTCCCTTTAAACAACATTCCAACAAACATTCCCTTTAGACATATCCATGATCTAACCTATTTTCCCCAGGGAAGTAAATACAAATATTTTAAATGTGTTTTGATTTCTTTTTCTGAACTCTCTTTTATATCATTTCTCCCACATAATATCAGTTACAGTACTTCAGTGCTGCGCATAGTAAGTGCTGCTGTTGCACATGAAATTTTGAAGGTGCTCGAGATGAAACTTGCATTTTAACAGTTATTAAATTTGTTTATCTTATCCGGGTAAGCCGGAACCTGGATGATTCGGATCCGCATAAACTTTTCTGTACTATCTAGTAAGAATGGTTTAAAAATCCCTAAACTAACATGTTTATAGGAACGACTGAAAAATAAAATGATAAAATAAGAAATCCTAAATTGTATGATACATAAACAAACTTCCATAAAACCAAAATGGATAAGCCCCCACTCCCCACTCAATATCAACCGTTTATTAATTGTTACACTTACGATAAAAACTAGACAATCCAGTTTGTGTCTAATGTTGAGACGATACTGTCCATAAAATCAACACAACTAATCCCAGTCTGAAAATTAAAACTTACTATGTTATACCAATATGTGATTAAAAAAAAATAATTGTGACTATCATAATGGTAATCTAATTATTTATCTCTATAAGTAATATCAATAAGTATAAGGTAATCTTATAAGTATTTTTTATTCTGGTATAAATTAAGATATTTTAGACTAATCTAGAACAAAAGTCAGCTATTTATTTACATAGTTTTGTACTAGTCTATAGATTATAGGAATAAGTTTTACTTGTACAGTACTTTGTTTTAAAAGATAAAGAATTTTTGCTTCACATATTTAAATACAAATGTATAAATATAAGTATTATAATAAAACAAATAATAAATAATAAAACATAGTAAAAATTCTCATGTATTTTATTATTTTTCTTCCAATAATAATGTTATAAACTCATCTGAGTGCTATTTCAGTGCTGATATTTAATTAAAAAAATACCAAAGTAAAAATATATCTTTTAAATATTCCAGCATGGCTTCAATCAATATAGAATCCAAAAATCAAAGAAGCAAACACCACTGCATGCTTCAATATCAACAAGATTAATCTGGACATAAAAACAGATTCATAAAACATTCAGACCAATTACCTCAGTCACAACAGATAGTAGCTAGGGAACCACTCACAACACCTGAGCCTTACATCAATCAATAGCATACAGTACTCTGTGGCGATGAACAACTACATCAGAGACAGGAGAATCGGAGAGGGCGCCTTCGGGGTGGCATACTTAGTGACGTACAAGAAAACAGGAAGGAGCTGCGTCTCCAAGGAGATCAATATCTCAAAAATGTCTCCGAAAGAAAAAGACGAGGCACTTCGTGAAGTGAGGGTCTTGACAAAACTGCAACATCCGAACATCATAGCGTACAAAGAGTCTTTCATCCAAAATGGGAATTTGTACATTGTGACTGACTACTGTGAAGGGGGTGACCTATCTAGCAGGATAAGAAGAAACACGTTGAAGTCATGCTACTTCACCGAAGAGGAAATCTTGGATTGGTTTGTACAGATATGTTTGGCTTTGAAACATGTACACGATCAGAAAATACTCCACAGAGATATCAAATGTCAGAATATTTTTTTGACGAGAGGCAACATTGTGAAACTGGGAGATTTTGGAATCGCTAAAATCCTTGAGAACACGATGGAACTTGCGAAAACATGTGTGGGTACACCGTACTATTTGTCACCGGAAATCTGTGAGAACAGGCCGTACGATAGTAAAAGCGATGTGTGGGCTTTGGGTTGTGTGCTTTACGAGTTGGCTACTTTGAGAAAGCCGTTTAATGCTGGGAATGTTAAAACTTTGGTGTTCAAAATTGTCAAAGGTACGTATCCTCCGCTTCCGCTGAGGTATAGCTTTGAGTTTAGAAACCTTCTGATCCACCTGTTCAAAGTCAATCCTAAAGAAAGACCATCAGTGAATAATATCCTTGGAAGACCATTCATTTCAAAGAGGCTTAATAATTTTATGTCTAACCTAATCGCAACTCCACTTATGATTAGACAAAAAATAAAGAGTGCTCATTTCAATCTTCAAACAAAGGGGAAGGTGACAAACAGAAAACTACCTCCTCTCAACCAATGCAGTGTGGAAGAAACAAAAGTTGAAAAAATTGACCGAGAAAATGTTCAGAAACCGAATGAAGAGATATTTTTGTACCCTCTTATGAGAAAAAATAACATTGAGGAAAATTTTAAATCCTCCCTTGGCACCCAATTGTTAATTTTTGAAATTCCTCAGAATAGAGAAAAGGCACCCCAAGTAAACAAAAAACAATTTGATACCTCAGACGCAGAAATAAATACCATCAATAGTATCAGATTAGAAAACTACAAATCAAGACTTTACAATAAACAACTTTTGAAAACAACAATTACGTCTAAGCCAATGTGTAAGAAGATTGATCTATTTACTACTAATGACAGCGAGCAAGTGATAGAAATGCTGAAAACAAAAAATGACAATACTATTGAACTTCAAAGAAAAGTTGAAAAATCAAGGATGAGATGGAAAGAATCCGAGGTCATCAATCTAAATAATTTAAAATTAGAAATGACTGCTTCAAAAATGGAAATAACCTCAAGTGAAGATTTAGTCACTGTGTTTGAACCCTCTTGGAAAACAATAGCCAGGTCTCAAGATCTAACCATGAACAAGACTTATATAATCATTGACACACAAAACTCTAAACTAGAAAATACAAGTAATCCCAAGGCAAGAGAAGTAAAAACAATCAATAAAATCAAACATATCAGTCTAGGATCTAAGAGTAAAAATGTGTCGGAGACTAAAGGTGTTCATGTTTATGAACAACCAAGTAATTTATGCACAAAATCAAGCAACTTGCCTGACTTGATCATGTTAACACAGAACCAGATGAGTAAGAAAAATTCTCAAAATAATAAAACCACACAGCATTTTGAAGTTCTTGAAGAGGATATTGAGGAGTATGAAGAAATTTGTATGAGTGAAAAAAATTTAGAAAATACTCATTTGAACATATCACAAGGTAAAAAAACCTACAATTGCATAGCAAGATTATTTTTTTTAATAACTTTTTAGATAACTCAGTAATATAACCTTGAATTATTCATTCATAGCTTGAATAATATTTTTGCAGGCTCTTTTATTGCACAGGAGTAAAACAATAATTTTACCTTGTAGTTTTATAAAATTCTATCTTCTTAACCTACTACTTTTTGATGATTAAACGAGAGTGATTTTATCATTCTTACAGTTTATACATAAATATGTTCTTCTTTTGACCACAAACTTAGCATTACCTGACCTGTCCAAGAGGACTACGGATGGAATAATCATGTATCATGTATGTATGTGAACAACTACATCCGAATGTTTGATGTTTTTGTTATGAGACGATGATGCAACTTTGTAATGGCTAACAGGATATCTTTGTTATGTCAAAAGACGATAATTGAATTCTTATGTTCCAAAAAGTAGGTTTTTGTATATTATTAACATTGTGTATGCGGTAATGTTAAATTAGTGTACCGTGCTGTAGATTAAAATATTATAATTGAGATTACTTTTCTTCGTATTTAAATTAAGTTACCTTTTCCCTACCAGGTTGTTCGGATTAGCCGGATGTTCAGATTACCGGGACTCTGGTGTATCTACAATTTTATGACTGACACAGGTTCTAACAGTACCATTACTATACAATCTTAAATATGCTTACTGTTTCACTGAAAAAAAACTGACTACATATTTTCCATGTTTATTTTTTTAATACTTTCTATGGTCCTTGTTCATATGAGTGTTAATTCCTCTTCATTTTCCAGCTAATGACTCTGAATCCGTTATTGAAGAGATGAACATAAACTATGATGAAATAGAAAGAAAAAGAGCACTTTTAGAGAATAGTCTTGGCTTCGAAACTTTCATTGAAGGTACAAACACAATTTCATAGAGAACAGATACGCTAATCTCAGAAAAAAATTCCTGCTCATTATTAAAAGAAAGAATTAAGTTTTAGATCAAATCTGAGAACTTACAAACATGTAAATTTTAACACATTGAATGTGGCACAAAGGAAATTTCTTTGCTCCCAATCTCAGTGCTAAGCAATAGGTTTCCCGTGTTTTATCGTTTTATCAAATTTTTGTTACTGCATTGTGGTTTTTGTTGGTGTTACCTGTTAGAGCTTTAAAAAATTACATTGAATCAAGTTTATTCTCAGTACATTATCATAAAATATTTATGTTATTCATTAAGATATTTTTAATCTAGCCAACCCACGGTCAATGTGTAAAATCCCTTCAGGCCCAGAATTTTAAGAGCCCTTCCAACACGCCTGGATGGCTTTATTTTGGGACTTGGGCCACCTAGGCCTACTAACAGCAAACCTGAGTTGTAACTGATAACTTTTCATCAAGCTACAATGCACTGTTATTGTATAAGTCTATTTCAAACTAATATTTTATTGAAAGCGTCTAAAAATAACCTAGTTCTAAGCAGCACTCACAATGTCAGTTTACCATAAAATGTCTTCTTGAAACAAATTTTTTACTTAAAATATACTATTACGACACTACACTTCACTAACAAAAACATAAAACACTCTAAAAAAAACATAAAACACGTTTAGGGATAGTAACTAATTATATTTCAGTTGAAAACACTACAAAACTAACACAAAAACATTGTCTTCCCACATTACATCAGACAATATTAAACTAACAATAAACCAAGTGGTTATCAACTGCTCTTCCAGCTGAGATTTTTTTTTTCGTTTTCCTCCTTTCAAATACAGCAGAATGGCATAAAAAATTACGCTAGAAAGGTAGACAACGTTCTCCATTATTGAGAAGATCCAAATAGTTCTAAAAAGTCCTGTACGATAGCAGCAAAATGCATTGCTGTCAAATGCATTAAGAGCGCGGAAACCGGCAGCCAGCGCGTCATTGGCAGCGCATTCACAGTACATCAACCGGGATTGAAGGGTTAAGATATATTTTTAATTTCATTAAACAATTCATTAACATAAACAACCATTTCATAAACATTTCATTAAAAACAATTTTATAAATAATGCTCATTCTTTTTAAATTTATTTGTTTTTTCAACAATTATTATGTTTTAAAAGCATTACTTTGGTTTTAGTGTACGATATGCTGCAAAAAAACAAGCTAGAAGAGGCCCAACAACTACTGCAAGAGAGAGACTCGTGTATCACAGATATACAGGAGCTCATCAAAGCAGACTTAAAATATTAAACATTGTAAAGAAACACTTATTTGTTCTGACCAATAATAAAGAACCACTATATTTTTACGATATCATTCAAATCAGTTTATTTTCAACCAATCAATGACCATAAAACATAAGATAACCTGCAGTTTAACAAGCAGGATTTATGTAGTCATTAGAATAAGTAAGATTAAGCATATAACTCTGGTAAAATACCCTTACTTACTTACCTACTGCTGTGGCTTCACAAATCTCATCTTATTCTTCTTAGTCTCATAGACTAGCCTCTTCCACTGTATTCTGTCCTTCACCAAATTTATGTCTGCACCCAAGGTCCTAATGTCTTTCATGACTTGATCAGTCCATTTTAATTTTGGCCTTCCCAATGGACGCTTCCTTGTAGGCGTGGCTTTCCATACTTTATACAACTGCTTCCCTTCTGCCTTCTTATTACATGTCCAATCCAGCTTAACCTTGCTTTAATTATTGCGATGATTTTTGGGTCAGTGTACAATAATCTCAATTCTCTATTTTTCCTTACTCTCCATATTTCTTCATCTAACATTGGTCCAAATATTTTTCTTAAAACTTTGTTTTCGAAAACCATGAGTCTTCTTTCACTTCTTCTGGACAATACCCACGTTTCACTTCCATATAAGAGTAAAGGTTGAGTTATGGTCTTATATAACTGTATCTTAGTTCTATGGGACAATATTTTAACCCCCACATGTAAGCAAATAAAAATAGTCCACCAAAATATTCAAGTTGCTACAAATAAACATCTAGAGTTGGAAGTAATTTGTGAGGATCTCAAGCCGGATGTACTAGTTTTGTCTGAATTTGGATTTAATGAAAACAATGTCCAGCTTTCAAAAATTCCAAATTATTTTCTGGGAAATTATTTTATTCGGACTAACATTAAATGGGGGGGAGTTGCTGTTTTTCTAAAAAGTTCCATAAAATTTGAACCTTTATCAATTCAATTAGCAGATGAAAAACATTTTGAAGTCACGGGTGTAAAAATTTACTCAACTAGTAACGAACCATTATATATTTATGGACTCTACCGCTCACCCGACGGTGACGAAATGATTTTTTTTAGAAAACTTGAGCAGTTTTTGCAGCACATCACTGCTAAAAACAAAAAATTTCTTTTAGCGGGGGATTTTAATATCAATGTATTAAACACCCGTGACTGAAAATCTAAGAACTTGAAAGAATTGCTCAAGGGGTTTGGGTTAA
This sequence comes from Nephotettix cincticeps, assembly GCA_023375725.1. Taxonomy (NCBI): domain Eukaryota; kingdom Metazoa; phylum Arthropoda; class Insecta; order Hemiptera; family Cicadellidae; genus Nephotettix; species Nephotettix cincticeps. The sequence goes on along the minus strand of CM041787.1, from coordinate 32,635,134 downwards.
AATGGTCAGTGAGCTCGCCCACCAGGGAGACACAAACATCGCAAACAGCCATTGATAACGTCGTGTCCAACATCGCAGATGTGTCGGTCTCTGTGGTCGCCACCGCCGTATCCGATCACCACGCTCAGGTCGCTATTATCGGAGGCCGGCCGCCACTCCATCTCCAGCCATCAGTCAATACAAGAAGAGATACCAGACCCTCAAATATTTTTCTTTTAAATAATCAACTGCAATCCGAAAATTGGCACTGTCTCCTTGGAATTCAATGTCCAGAACATTTCTTCAACACCTTCAACTCGTGCTTAAATTTTCATCTCGACTCTTTTTGCCCCAAAAAAACTTTTAAACCAAAAACAAATTTCAAACGCAACTCCTGGATCACTAAAGGTATTTTAGTGTCGAGGGAGAATTTGAAAATTTACTGGAGACAGTTGCAATGTAACACAGATCCACAATTTAAAATATTTTACAATTCCTACAAAAAATATACAGAAAGGTTTTACAAGCTGCTAAGAGCTACGAAGTAAATAAAAAGTTGCTAAACGCAGAGAATTTTTCAAAGCAAGCATGGTCCATTGTAAACGATAACAAATTGGCAAAGCAAAAATCACAAATTTCCCAACTGGAGGTGGAGGGGAAGATCGTCCGGGAGCCGCTGGAGGTGGCGAATGCTCTTAATACATTCTTTTCAAATGTCGGCGACACGGGCCTTGCGCTTGCCCCTCTAGTTGTTCCTGGTCGTTTGGTCCCGACCGAATCGATGTATCTCAGCGAAGTTTCTGAGGAAGAGGTGTCGAAGGCAATTTGCGAACTAAAATCAAAAAGTCTGCAGATGTGAATGGCTTATCATTCTGGCTATTAAAAAAATGCCAAAACGGCATCGTGGCCCCCCTCACACAATCAATCAACCTATCTTTTAAAACAGGGTTTTTCCAAATTCTTTGAAAGTTGCTAAGGTTATCCCCATTTTTAAAAAAGGGGATATTCAACAACTAAGCAACTATAGGCCCTTCTCAATCCTGCCGGTGCTTAGTAAAGTGTTCGAAAAATTGTTCATGCGCAGGATGCTAGCTTTTTTTGAGGGTTTCCAAATTTTGTCACACGAACAGTTTGGTTTTCGAAAAGGCAAATCGACTGTCGATGCAATCATCTGCCTAGTGGAAATGATTGTTAGTGATATGGATAAGCAAAACACGACATTAAGTGTCTTTCTCGAATTATCCAAAGCATTTGATTGTGTGGAACATAGCATACTCCTTGACCGGCTGTGGAACTGTGGAGTTCGTGGCTTGCCGCACCAGTGGCTAAAGTCATATCTCTTAAGGAGGTCACAGCAGTTTCATGTAAATGGAGTGATCTCACATACAACCATATTGAGATATGGAGTCCCTCAGGGATCAATTCTCGGCCCCCTTTTATTCTTGGTGTATGTGAACGATTTGAATTCGGTAATTCCAAGAGGACAAATTGTCCAGTACGTGGACGATACGACTCTCTCTTTTAGCTCAAACAACATTAACCAAATTGAACTGATGTCCTTTGAGGAATTAAACTCCTGCATTCAATATTTTGAGAGCATAAATCTCAAAGTAAATCCCTCAAATTAAAATTGCATGCTATTTGGCCTCCAAATAGCATGCAATTTGATTTTGAGCTATATATTCTAGAGCTTGTTCTCCTCTGCAAATTTAAAACTAATTTGACACAGGGGCGAGACATTCATAATTATAACACAAGATCTAGAAACGTATTTAGGGACTGCTCAGCATAGGTTGGCGGTCATGGAGCGTCTTCCATCAATGGCGGGCGTTTCTATACTAAACAGGATCCCGGAGAGTATCAGAGTTGAAAATTCAGAACCAAAATGCAAATCTAAATTAAGACGCTTTTTAGTGTCGCACATGTTCTACTCGGTGGACGAGTTCATGATGCATTTTCGGGGGGAAACACCGGCTTGAGATCTCAGTTTTTATCAGTTTTCTTTTATTTAATGAAATTTAATGGAAATAATTTATTGATTTATTTTATATATATTTTTTGCTGTTTAGATATTTATATTTATTGTTTCTACTTTAAAATATTTAATTATTATATGTATAAAGTATAAAATGTTTATTTATTATATGTTTGAAATTAATTGTAGCTATTATATTATGACGATTGCTATGCAAATTTTATTTTGTCAACGGCAATAAAGATTATTATTATTATTATTATTATTTTAGATGAGATTCTCTTTTTGCAGGCTCCCAAGCACTTATTGGCATTTTATAACTTAGTTAATATCTCTTCATCTTCTGAGTGTCCACTATTTACAGTTATTCCTAAATACTTAAAACTATCTGTACAATTGATGTCTACGTTGTTTATCTGTATGTTTTGGATTTGATTAATTGCTTTGTCTTCCAAAGTAGATGATTTTAGTTTTTTTCTTTATTTACTTGCAGTCCTGTTTTCTTTGCTTCTTTGATAAATATTTCTGCAAAATTTCATAAATTTTCCACTGTTTCTGATAACAACATTGTCAGCAAAGCAAATACCAATATATTCATATCTATTCCTAGCTTAATCCCCATTTTAAGTCTTTTGTTTTCTGCAGGGCTTCTTCCAATGCTAAGTTAAAGTGCAGGGGAGATATGTCATCTCCCTGTCTTCCACTAATGTTAATGGAGAATTCTTCAGATAAATCTCTTTCCACTCACATTGGCTTTGGAGTCTTCCATACACATTACTGTTAGTTAAATTAATTTGTCAGATAAACCATGTTTTTTAAGTTTTTCCAAAGGCTGGGTCTGTCAATGCTATTGTAAGCTTTTTGACTTGACAATCCCCATTCGTCATCTTCATCTATTTAATGTTCTGTCCTTTGATACTTGGAACTCCTCTTATACTTCTTATTTGAGTAACTTCTATCATAAAAATCATAATCATCTTTAATTCCATTACTGGTGTCTATTTTTTCTGCTTCATTTCATCTTTGTCATTGTCATTAAGACAATCATCAGAATTCAAATTTACTTCAGACTCATAATAGTTACTTGACTTACCCTTAAATTACTTTTTAAAAAAATGATCTGGAGATATGGTCAAAGTGCACCTGCATAACAAATTTCATAAAAAACGGACGATCAGTGTGGTCTAGGAGTTTGTATGCAGATAGCTAGATATCAATTTGAAAAACTTTTTTTATTCAGGGTAGCCTCAAAACACATAACGTATATTCAATCTCAACTCAAACTCAAAAGTTTTTATGAAAACAATATCTTCTCCAATACGCTATGTTTAAGTGGAGAAAGTAAAAATTAAGATAAATCTAATTTTTAAAATCTTATCCAGGATAAAAATACACTCACTTGACAGGAAAGTCGGATTCACTGAGGTTGATGATAAAGTCCCACTCCCAGTCAGCCTGTACGAGCTCATGCATACTCTCCAGCAGCATGGTGAGTAAGCTAGCTCCGCCCCAGATGGTGGAGTGTCGTCTGCGAGACAACCTCACATTGCTCAGCTGCATCTCGAGTGACAGGAGCTCGCGGAACATGTAGTCTTGACGCTGTGATTGACAACAAGAAATTAATAGTTATCTGAATTTACCTTTTTATACAATTTGGAGTTGGATTCATAGTTAATATTCTAGGGCTATTTTTTCAAGTTCTGATTGGCTGTAAATGAATAATTTTATTACCAAAAGTAAAGTCTTAGGTTTTTTCTACATAATTGTGAAAACTATTGAGGCACTTGTCATACCGTGACACAAGTTTTTCCATGCCTTCCTCAAACACTGTTGCCACCAGTGAGGACAGATAAGTCTTGACAATTTCTTGTAGTTCTTCGTTAGTGGCCAAGTGCTGCCCCCTAATCATGACTTCAGTTCTCGGAACAGGTGATAGTCACTTAGTGCTAGGTTCGGTCTGTACGGTGGATATTCAAAAACGTCCCGCTTAAAACTTTTGAGTAGGTCTTTTGTCATATTGGCTCTGTGTGGTCAAGCGTTGTCATGGATCAAAATAATGATACTGATAATGAAACAGACAAAATCGTTTTTCTACGTTTGTCTTGTATGTTAGCCTAGGTCTTGAGTCACTACATTGCTGAAGTGTGACATTAAGCACCCAAAGCATCATAAAACCACAAAAGGTTGTGGCAGAACCCATATAAAATGCTGCAATCAGATCAACGTTCCCAGTATACAGTATGAGGCTGAGCCCACACTGAAACTAGGTTGATGAAATCCTTCAAGGACGATAATTCCCGCCATGCAGCAGTGGTGCCAACACCGCAGCGAATGTGTTAATCATTAGTGAAAATACAGCACCAGATTACTGGAAGTGACTTCATCTGCTAGATTATAGAGAGAGACTGTACTGTGCACTGTATCCTGTCTTGCTAGCATATTGGTTAGCGTCTTGGCTTTGGTATAGGAGGTCACGGGTTCAAATCCTGGGATGCTCATTTGGATTTGATTTCTTTCCCAAAAAGCGTTTGTGTGATATCACTCCTTGACTCAATTAAAATGCATTTGGCGTAGATAAAAGCAGAAAAAAGGAGAAGATATCATTACAAGCTATCGCTTGAAAGTTGTAATTAGGGGATAGCTTATTAATAAAGCTGTTCTTGTTGTAAAAAAATGTCTAAAGTTAAAACTTGTTAATTGTTAGATTGTTAACTGAATAGAAAGATTGTAACGTTTTGAATACCATTAGTTAAAGAATCGTTAAAATAATTGTTTCATAAATGTTACAACCGTACCACTGCTAGTTATAACTATAATTGTGTTCAAAACATACCGCATCGACATGAATGTAGAAGAAGTGGTCTCGGTGGAATAGGGCTTTGATGAGTCTGTAGACTTGACGGACGGCTCGACCATTGAGCGTGAGCAGGAATGCCACCCTGACAGGGCGAAAAGTCCCCTCCCCTCCCTCAGCCCTATCCATCTCACCGTCGCTACGTATTTCTGTGGGTGGCTGTGCACTGAACTCTATGAGAGATAAGGTTGTATATTAATGTCCAGTATCAGATAACTTACCAACAAATGTGGAGAACAAATGTTCCCCACTAGGGAAGGCTTGTGCAGGAGTGAAAAATTTGAAGTGGTTTAGGCTCGGGATCTAACTTTAGACCCAACTCCCTAAATGTCGAGGGCTTGGCAGGTTGGGGTGCTTCTTTTCGACTCACCTATCCCATTATCCCATTATTTTCTTCCTATCTACTCCTATTAGCATACAAAGACCAAAGGCATAGCAATAATGGGAGTTTTCTCATTCTATCTGTTGACTAGCTTAATAAGACTCGATTGATATGCAGGCTTATGAGTTGTGATAAGTTCCTAGTCTCTGAATCCCCTTGATCCAAATATCAACAACAACAATTTGTCATGAATAGCATGGCCAGTGACTTCCAAAAACACAGTTGTATATTCAGTAGAATTTAGCACTGGAGAGACCAGATGTTTTTCATCTCTGAACTAATGCCAGATAGAAATTTCTAAGACAACTTTATGTGATTCTCATGTCACTAAATTATACACCAAATACATCGTTGTATCCTGAAAACTGCTCATGGGGATGACCCGTTTACAAAGAGAAACTCACTTGCTATCCCAGTCTGATAGACATTCATAGTGTAGTATCCGCCACAAGCCTCCTTCGGATCTCCTGGACACTTCATGTTGCAGGATGAGTCTGGCAGTCGTGCGGTGGACAACGGCTCATCGTTACCACAAAAACACTCATTGCTGCCAAGCACAACGATGTTTATTCATGTATATTCAACTTTACATTCAACTACAAAATATTTCAAGACTTTAAATACCATATTGTAACAGAATTAAATAAAGAGTATTAATACAAGTTATAGTCAAAAAATAATTTCATCTTACATAATTCAAAACAAATACTCAATGGAGAAATAAGGCCTATCTAAAGTTCTAAATAGTGACAAACTAAATGTTAACATGCTAAAGTGAATAAGTGTTCACTGGAATTCTCCATTTGGAGTATTGAGTTCAGAATTTCTTCAGGCAAAACACATTTTTTATTTAATATGATGGTTATTTAATTTAACCAATGTATGAGTTTACAAAATGAACCTTGAGATGGACATTTACATAACAGGAGCCCTCTTAGAGCAAGAAGATTAACCACATAAGAAAAGTAAACAAAACACTATAAAAGCCAAACAAACTCTTCTTAAATTGATCATTAAAGTACAATTTTACGATCACTTACACATATTGCACTCCGGCATAGGGGAAGCCGGATTGAAGGCACAAGTTGATGCAGTTCTGGGGGGAGTTTGTGGTCTTGAGATTGGTGTAGTAACCGGACAGCAGACGAAACGCCTTCTCATCCTTGTAACAACCCAACAGCTTCCCAGATTCCATTCCTGTAATTTTGAAGGCTATTTTGTGTTTTCAATGTCAATGGCATTTTTCTAACATTTTGCTGAGAAATGGTTCTAACCCAGGTTTCTATTTTGACCGATTTTTCTAGAGTATAAATGAAATCAACCCTTTCCACTATCATTTTTATATCCGGCCTCCGCAACAAGATATCATTTAAATAGAAGAAAAATATGGATTTTGGGTATTTTGACACAAACAGTGTAATACTTAACAAAATGAAAGTTCACCGAAATTTACGTAATGTTAGCAAATCAATCAAAGTTGGCTCACAGCCAATCCGAGATCAGGACGACAATTTAGCGATGTAGGCTGCCAGCCGACACTAGAGTTGAAAGGGTTAATAATTTCGCTTTAATAATTAGTGGGTGCAGATTTAACTCAGAAAACTTTGGATTATGTGTTGAGTATGTTAACCATTGCGCTACTCAGACAATGGTGGGAAGAATTAGCCTCTATAAAAATGTTTTCATGCTCTTTTTTTCATTTTACTATAATAAAAAAAATTGTGAAATATTTTGCTTTGTAATACAAAAAATAAAACAGTAATCAGTACTAGTGTTATCACAGCTTTCACCATTAAGATGAAACGTAAAATGATATTAACGAAAGGAAAGCTGGGAAACCATTACAAATAAGATTGTAGCGGTAAAATTAAACTCAAATTAGGATAACTTAGTCACTTATTTTAATCACTATAAAAAGAACAATGAATTCAATGTGGTCCCATATATTCACAGGTGTATGACAAAGTACGTATCACTCATGATCAAATCCAACAGTCCAATGGTGAGTGGTTACTCACCATTATTGGGACACAAATGGGGCAGTCTATGAGGATACAAGTCCCCCTGCAGGTTAAGGCACGTAATGTTGGCAAGTAGCTGCTTGCAATGTTGTGTCTTGGCACGGTGAATCGCTGACACAGCCTCCCGCCCAACAATCTCACACATTGGCACAAAGTCCAACTCTTCCAGCCGCAGAGTGGATGTTTTATTGCTGCAAGCACACAAACATAGTGGGTATTCACTTTTCCGTATATATCTCAATGAAATATAGGCCTAACTAGGCTTAGATAAAACAAAGTTTAGAGTGAATTTTAAATGAGATAAATACGAGTGATTATTAGAATAAATACATCCTAACTCAAAAAAATTTTCGTGCTGTTAATGACAGAATTATCAAAGTAACTTAAAGTTTCATGTTCTTTTGATTAAATGTAGACCTACAATTGAGACAAGTCGAGTCAAAATCAGATTTATTCCAAAAACAATCCAACTGATTTTTAAGATTTTTGGCTACAGAATTTGCAGTTGATATCATAACTCAACAACTAATAGATTTATGCATTGGGTTTTGATGATATGTATTTGTTTTTGTAAGGTAATTTTCCAGTAACTTGGGATTTTAATTACATGTTTTTATGAAAAAATGTGTTGATATTGCAATTTTTAATTGGGAACTTATACTGTGCTACTAATTGTATGTATTACCCCTCCAATGTGGTTTCACATATAACGTATGAAAGCCAAATGCCGTCTGCAGTGCTGTTTGACGTACATGTCACTTGTGATATTTAAGTACATGTCACGTGCGATGTTGACCCAACATGTACTGCTATTTCTCGGCAGTTTATCCAACTATTTAAACTCTTTGACGTTTCCAGGTCATTGTGGACAGTACAAGGAGTAATTTCAGCTGTTTTCATGTATTTCCAACCAACACGAGAGAAACAGAGATGTATCAAATGCTGATTTGATTTTGATTGCTAATTTGGCTTGCAGATGGTATACGTGAAACCAAGTTGAAGGGTTAACTATTGCAACAAACAACAGTATTTTTACCAAGGACTTGTGAAGTGAGTTTAGGTTAAAAGTTTCAATGGCCAAGTTTGAACCTAAATCAATATTTTAGGCCAGGTTTAATCATTTTTAGCCCAACTAAATTGCAAATATAATCACCACATCAGAGGTGTAACAAACTGTTTTGAATTTTAACTCTTGAGTAGGCCTAGGGTACATTTAAAATAAATTAATTTTAAATACATAAGTCAGACTAAAGGCCTAAAACTTAAAAAAAATATATGACTAATAAAGATACAAGTGAACATATGATTACTAGAGGAATTAATATAAATTACATACCGAACTGTCCCATCTTGAGAGTGGGAATCTACTTTTGATTTTGCAGGCACTTTCATCCCACTTTTCCTCTCAGTTTTATCAGGTGGAATTTTTAATCTGGTTTCTACAGCATTACTATTACCCGGGCTATCATCTTCATCGTCATCTAATCCTTCTTTGAATCTTCTTGAGGATTCTACATCATTACGATCGTCAAAGAGCTAAAATAATATAAAAGGCGAAGATAATTAGTTTCACAATGAAATAATTGTGAACAATAATGTAATTTGTTCAAGGATTGTGAAGGTAGTGAAACTTCTAAGATGGTAAACCAACCTTTGTACCAGGAAAATACATTCACATCAGATCTAAACTAGAACAGTCCCGGCAGCCACAAGCAAGAATCTGCACACCACCCAGAAATTTTCTCTAACTCTAACCAAACTTTAATGTATATGAGAAAACTGTCAACATCAGACATGGTACTGGAATAAGAGTAGGCCTAATCACATTATCCTACAGGTTAACCCTTAGTTAAATCGTTCAAAAATACCACACTTGTACTATCGCGGGGTCTCTCAGACCAGATTTTCTTTTACTACTTTGGTTATATTTTTTTGTTTGGCCCACATGTTACATTGTTTTTCTTTTCCTTAGTCCTTCCAAAACAAGTTAACGCCATTTGTACTGATTAAACACAAGCCTTTGGTTAGTTAAAAAATAAAAATAAATACACTTAAAAAAGGACAACTTAAAAAAAAATTAAAAATATAATGTTTATAAATAGACATATAGTTCTTTGAACATATTTCCTCCCAATAAGTAAAAAGAAACAAGTGGTAATATTTTTTTCATTGATAACAGAGAACAGTTTCTTAATTTTTTAGAATAAAAGTAGAATCTTATGATTTTCCGTGTTAAAAAAATTCTGCATTAAAATTATACTACGGTCCCTCAGATCTCAATCTATATTTTTATTTAAATATAATCCTAAATCTATTGGGGACTGTAAACATGAATAATCACTTCAAAATATGTATAAACAAGGTAAAGCCTACTAAATGACTTTTTTATAAAAGATAAAATATTTTACGAATATATTTTTTTTAATAAATATTATACATCTGCTCTTGTTTTTATTGCTCTGTTTTATTTGAAGACATTCATTCATTTACCTTTGATATTTAATATCTGAAAAGGATAAACAATAACAGATACAATTATTCTAAATACTGGGATGGTGGCGTCATCCTGTCATCCAGCTACTTAGAGGTCACGAATTGTGGATAGTTATGAGTGATGGACGGTGGGTGTAGTGTTCTCTTGTATGGATTAAAGTCCGCACTATTGAATACTACTTTAATCCACAAAGACAATCCTCATAATTAGACCAATTCGTAATTCAGAGGCCGTGGTTCGGATTCCATGTTAAACTGTAGGTCCCTTAGTTGCCATCGGCTGTTGGGCTATTAATTAACAGTCCTGTCTAAGGAATATGTCAGCCTTAGTCAGTAACAAGACAACAAGATTGCGCCACATTCATCTTACAATCAACCCTCATTCATACTTGACTTAAAATACCTACCTTGTAGTATGACTGCCATTTCAATAATCTAATCTAATCTAAAAATATCCTTTCCTAAAAACAAATCTTTTCTTTACTACAACAGGTGGAAGTAACCAGGGTTGTGACTTTACAGAGACAATGAAAAAATCTATTTTCAAGCGGTCTGAGAGACCATGGACAGTAATTAAGGGTTAACATCTATTTAATTCAGGATTTTCTATAAACGATGTTTTATGAGTTTCATCAGTTTACCTATCTTATATGGTCTCTTAAAAACAGTATAAGTTAGTTAAATAGAAGGTAAAAAGTATGATGTGAAAAGGACTTATTCAAATACTACTGTATTATATAAAAGGGAGTCCAAATTATAGTGGTTTTCATGACTGGATAATGTTATCTATTCTCATTGAGTTGAATATAAAATCTTCAATATATTAGGTTGATAACTATACTCAGCAGCTACATTCCGTGAAGGGAAAATATTTACTGAAACATTAGGTACTGAGGTTCTAATAATTTGCTTATTTATTGTAATAAGGTAATAATAACAGTATGAAAAAGGAAATATTTCCCTTAGAATAAATTTGACCTGGAAATTATTTTTGATCAAATAACTACATACTTTTCCAAAATTATAGAAACAAAATTTGGTGGTTGTAAATGTAATTTAAAAATGAACTATTGATACACATAGTTAATAAATGTTAATCAATACTACTAAGTTGCAAGTACTAACCTCCAAAGGAGCCTTTTTGCTAATAATATATTTGTCAAGGCTTTTCCCATCATCCGCATAAATTGTAAAAAATATATATGCAAGGAAGACTTGAATAATGCAGATTACACATCCCGCTAAACAAAATATACGATACCTTCGAACCCACCTAACATCGAGTTCTTTAGTGGTAGCCATGTTGTGTTTTAGTATTTACACTTCAGTTGAAGTTCAATTGCTTCTGCTAGAGCAAGACTGATAACTCCAAAGAGGAATAACTAGAAGTAGAAAAAATTGGTTGTTCTTGAATAGTTGTACAGTACTTCTTAAAAATAATTACCAAACTTAAAATTATGAAAGAAACCAGAAAGACGATGTTAATATTTTGTATTTCCTGCAACTAAATCAGAGACCAGAGAAGTAATTCTAACGTTTGTCTATGATTTCATACACCAGTAACTATACACTATATTTTTATACAAATATAGTACTGATTTAAATTTCCTCTTTGCTTTTTTTAATTCCCTTCCATATGGTCGTAATGGAGAGCTTTATATTTTAATCCAGATCCAATACAGAGTGATTGGGTTTAAGTAATAGTCGTAAACGTTAGCTTCGATCTAAACTCGATTGCCATTGGCTTTTGAATTCTTTCGTTACGGTATCTCAATTCACTTCGCTTTCCTTTACTCAATTGAAAAATATATCTACACATAGACAAGACAAGTGTTCTAAAACTTTACCTGTCAGAGAGGGGGGAGGTAGTATTGTGCATTTTAATACTACTTAGTCCATCGTACCTCCAATTCACTTATGTTTGTTATGAGTTTAAATTATATTTAATTTATTTGGCAAAATTACGCATTGTAATTCAAATTATGGTTCATATGTACTAACAATGAAAAGGAACTCTAAAACTAAAGAAATGTTTATAGTTCGTGCACTAGAGAAGATTTTGAGTGACAAGGAAATTAAGCGGTCGTACCACTCCCAACTTAAAAAGGCTTGTGAGGTGGCATTAGGTAAGAAATATTTTTAAATATAGGTTTCGTAATCTAACTAACCTATACTGTAATTTCAGTTATTAAGTACAATTTTTGAATGGTTCCTCTCGCTACCTTATAGAAAGTAATATCAGCCAAAGTATTAGATTTAAATGAATTAGAGCCTTTTTATTTTTTAAATTGCTGAAGAATTGATATCAGAAAGAAAATTTAGCCACATAAATCTATAAGTTGAATTAAAAATAACCTTCATGGGCTTTGAAGAATAAGGATGAAAGTTCAAAGCTCTCACTTAGAAGCTTAGAGTGTATGCTGGATTGTAGATACTAGTTCCGTTTAATCTATAACTACATTAACTATTACTGTTAACACTAGAGTAGCCGCGCGGAGTAGCCTACAGGTGTACTTTACCGAATATTTGTACTATTTTTGTATAGTGGTGGATATGGATTTTTTCGCAGCGGTAACATTAAACAATTCTGCCCATTGCTAAGGAAGAAATTACTTTATTTTACATGATATAAGTGGTGAATAAAAATAATAATAATAATTGAAGCAACACTCTGTTTTAAGTAGTTGATTACCTCTGTTAGTTCCTAGTCTTTTATTTCAGACATTGTTTATATGTTCTGAGTTCTGTGTATATCATCTCTGAGGTAAATACATACCTCAGAGATGATACTAACGCCCATTTTTAACACTGGACACAACTTTTTCGTGTTAATTTGTTTCTGGATCAGCCACAAATGTAGCATCTACCATGTCCTGGTCTTCCCTGTGGTGCCGGTTAAGGTTGTTGTGGAGCCATAGCTTCTTCATCGAACTTCAGCAGGAGTCTTCCCCTTATTCTTCATTTCTTTTGAAATATTCTGCAAACTTATACCAAACTATTCAATCTACAGTTTCATGAGCTCAATGTCTAATGGTAAAAAAAACTACTTGCTTACTTGAATACTTGTTCCGATTTGTAAATATTGCTATAATTGTAGGCCTAATAATCAATCCTTTGTAATTCACTAGATGAAATCCACATAGAGCTTAAAGAAGAGCAAGTGAGCAACTCATCATCGTCAGCTCTACCTTTACCTAAGGATGAAACAAGTAGCTCTATCACTGCAGAGAAGTACTTCTTGCCATTTGAGTTAGCATGTCAGAGCAAGACAGCGAGGATTGTGGTTACAGCGTTAGACTGCCTGCAGGTTGGTAGAGAGCAAAATGGATATCTCTCCTTAAAGTCCTCCTTGTATCTATTTTGATATCTTATTTCAACATTTTAATTTTTTCACCTAAATGAAAAGCCCTGTAAAATATGTAGGGCCTAAGGAAACCCATTGAATTCATGATATGCTGCAAAAAAAAAATAGATGTTGTGGTAGTCAAATTTGTTTTTGAAATTTTTGTTCATAACTGTAGTAAATGTTTATTTGTGTGTTTAACAAGACCAACATTAGTCATCACTAGTTTATGTATGTTTTTGTACGCCTGAAGATGACGACTTGACTTCATCGAAATGCAAAGGCGCATAGCTATAATAAGTGATTAAAAGAATTACAAGTCAGACCTGACTATTAACAGAGACGATTTTGTTCATAGCCTACTTCAAACATTAAAATCGGTTATTTTAAGAAGAGGAAGTAGTGTTTGCTAAAAATGGTTTCACACATTATTCTGTATAGGCTGAAGTAAAATTTATACACACAAGCCTTGATAATGATTACTTTATATTTCCCTTAAAATAAGGTAAGAGTAACACACTGCTTGTATAATAAATAACAAAATGTTACAAATAAAAATGACAGTTAAGTTGTAGTTAAATTTTAATGTATTTTAAAATTAGTTAGCCTGAACGATAATTTTTCCCTGATCATATCCTTGTTTGTTTTGTCATAGAAACTGATAGCCTACGGTCATCTAACAGGGAATGTGCCTGATCCCAATGCTCCCGGCAAGCTACTCATTGACAGGATCGTGGAAACTGTATGTAACTGCTTTTCCGGACCACAGACTGATGAGGGAGTACAGCTGCAGATTATCAAGGTATGAATAGATATTTAGGTTGAAATCATAGCCTTTTTTCACAAGTTTTATTGTTTGTTGCCTTATGAATCTTATTTTTCTTCTTTAATCATTTATTTTGTATATACTTTCTTTAGTTTAAGTGGGACTTCCAAAAACAGCAGGCCAACTGGAGAGGGTAAGTGTGTGTAATGTGAATAAAAAAAGATATTTCAAAACATATTTATTTCCATAAAGTAATAATATTCATTGTTATTATTTTATTTTTATCTTCTTAAACCACGTCTTTTGTATACTTTCTTCAGTAAACAGAACTCTCACAAACAGGCCAACTGGAGAGGGTAAATGTATGTATTAGTAAGAAATAATCAATCAGTTTTTATTCATAGTAATGGCACGAATAATTTATTGGTCTCTTCCATAGTTTCACTTATGGAGACTAAATCCCATGCGACTCAGTCTCACTACCACAGTGATTTCAGCAAAGCAAGCTATTACCACAACACCTTGAACTTAGTAAATTTTGAACTACAAGCAACATTAGTAAGATGAATTTGCTGAACTACCACAGTGTGTTATGTAAAATTCCGAAAAAAATTTTCCGACACCAAACTTGTTAGAGATGTGTATTCCTGCTTTGTCTGTAATCCAGACATATCGTTCTATCTGAGAGGGATTTTGAACCAAACTTGAACACTTTAAAAGTAACACCGGATGTTTTCACCCTAACATCATTGTACTTTTTCTCTTGTACAGGTCCCATTTGTTTTGTTTCAATCACACTAAGAAGGGTTTCAGATTAGTATGACTTAGCGGATTTATTGTTGCTATAACTCTTTATTTTCGGTCCAGGCCTTGTTGACAGTGGTAACAAGCCAGCATGTTGAAGTACACGAGGGGACAGTGTTGCTCGCAGTGAGGACCGTCTACAACATCTACCTGGCCAGCAAAAACCTCATTAACCAGACAACAGCTCGTGCCACGCTTACGCAGATGCTCAATGTCATCTTCGCTCGCATGGAGAGCCAAGCGGTAAGTCTATTGAAAAAGTTTTTCTAGAACTATTTCTGTCAGCCTACTTCTGACCTTGAGACTACACCTTGGTCCAATTTGTTGGAGTTTGGTATACGAATGCTTATTGGTAATATATCCAGGTTTTTTAATTTCTGAATTTTCTAGCTAGTCCCTAAAAAGGAAAATTGCCTAAACACTTGTTATTTAAAATTTATGTTTATAGTGTTTTTGAATCTAAATAAAACAATACCACCCTTACCTCAAAATAGTAATACCAATGATTTAGCCTAATCTAAACTATTCTGTATAGAGTTAGATTCTGCATGTGTCTCTGTTGTTACGACTTTGAGAGAAGAGGACGCTTGTAGTTTTGCTTACTAAACTCATAGTGTATACTGAAATTTCAGGCAGACGAAGTGAGCCGGATGAAAGAATCTCCTGAGGTGGTTGAGACCTTGGAGCTGCCACCCGTCAACTCCCCCACTCCCACCCCTACCCCTCATGCCACCCTTACATCAAACAACCCCTCGGAGTCTACCCCCGAGCCTACTAGCCAGGAAGTGGTGCAGAGTCTGCTCAACAGTGTGGTTGATGCTGTGGTCACAGGTAGGTTTATGTTTTTTGACACTGTAAGATTAAACCATTTTTTCCTGTGGTTACACCATTCTGTGTCAACACAGAAAACAATAGGTCTTGTCAATTTTGAATTTGTAGAAATATAGGTATTATTTTAACCTTATGGTACATTATCGCCGAAGTGTTTTGCCAAATGTTTGGGTCAAATTTTGACCGTGAATTTTGACGAAAGTGCAACGCGAACTAACCAATTACACCATTGGCTGACTTTGACCTTACCCAACAATGTAAACTGTATGAATGGTGACTGAATCCTTCCAAAAATTAACATTTTTCTTCTCTCACTTATTCACTATCTGGTATTCAGATACTTTGCTTGAAAGGATACTTGAAACAATGTATTTAACAAATTTGCACAACTGAATTATTTCACTCCGCTTTTCTTTTAAGATATTAAATGGATTGTCTTTCCACTTTCACTTTCAGGCTGTGAAGGAAACGTCAGGATGGGATCAGAGAGTGGAGATTCTGCCAACCCCGAAGCTAATGGAGTCTTACTTACCAGGGTGCCCTCACAAGTAAGTTCTTGTATCTCACTGAAATGAACTCTAAGAATTAATATATAATGCTCAGAGCCGACCAGAAATGTATAAACTGTGATATGGACGGAACTTTTTGGTTGTGTTAAGAATTAAACGTGAGCATGATCCCTATTGTGTCTATTCCTAGGAGAGTGTTGACGTAAGTAACGATGGCGACAGCAAGGTCACTCCGCAGTTCACACATATTCTGCAGAAAGATGCTTTCCTTGTGTTTCGAGCGCTCTGCAAACTCTCCATGAAACCTCTCTCTGAAGGACAGCCTGACCCCAAGTAAGCCTAAGTTTTCTAATTTGAATTCATTTTCTACTCCTGGGTATTTTTTTTTTGTATTACCTTTTGTAATTCAATGCAAGTCAGTAATGTGTGGTTGAAATACACGGTGTTATCCATGAGACGTAAGGATTGCCAGAAGATAATTTTCATAATTTATAATTAACAAAGTTTTCCATTCTTAATGAATTCTTCACAGACCATAAACAATTCCTATTTTAACTGTTTTGTGTTTTCAAAAATCATTTCAAATGACAAATTAATTATTCCTAGTGACAGAAGAAAACTTTTGGCAAACTGAGCCCAAACCGAAATCAAACCAGCTCGGAATTTGTAATTTTTTTCTTAAAATGAAAGTAACACTTATGAGGAATTATGAATTATGAGGAATTACAATTAATTAACCCATTGGCGACAATTGAGGGATATTTCCCATTATCACAGAGGGCAAAAGACTGAGGACAGGCAGTGTCCATCATCAACTCTATCGTTTGTTGTATCGGTATTTCATTCTGTATTTTATGACTTGTATTACGTGAATAAATAGAAAGTCAATAGTTGAATAGTATAGTTCAATAAATAACATCCGATCTCAAATACCGTATTCAAAAACCGAATGTAAACACAGAGTTTCCAAGCTATTTACAAACAGTGACCAGGGATTGTGATGAAGTGTTTCTTGATTCCACGGAATTATTCGCTTTTGTGAATGAAGTTTAAAATGAAAGTGAGAGTGATAGTGGTAATTTGGACGATGATTTGTGTGATGTAAAAATATAAAAAGTAAATCTGAAAGTAATAAAAGTGATAGTGACGACAATGTCAAAACACCTAACCTAGAAAATTGTTTTGAAATGTTTCATACAATCAGTAAGTACTTAAAGTGTGCAGAACAGTAGTGTAAATAGTACCTAGAAAATATCAATGGATGTAAAAGAAAAAACTCAGTCCCGGTTACTTGGGTAAAAACTAAGTGTCCAATGGGTTAAAACTCAATAAAGAAATTTAAATTCCTAGTGTATGCAGGTGTGTGAGCAACAAGGTTTTTATTATAAATTTATTATGTAAACTTTTTAAACTCCAAAAAATGTGTTAATTAACATTTACGTAATGCAAATTAACGTTAATGTCACTTTGCTTAAACTTTTTTTGTATCTTATTTATTTTTGTTTGCTTTCCAGATCACACGAGCTCCGCTCCAAGATCCTCTCACTGCACTTGTTGCTGTCCATACTGCAGTCAGCTGGACCAGTCTTCCGAGCCAACATCATGTTTGTGACAGCCATCAAACAGTATCTGTGCGTCGCACTGAGCAAGAACGGTGTCTCCTCAGTCCCCGAGGTGTTTGAACTCTCGTTGGCCATCTTCCTCGCACTTCTCTCACGGTTCAAAATGCACCTCAAAATGCAGATAGAGGTTAGTACGCTACTATCCTACTTTGGTATTCAGAATAGTGAATAAATATTCAATTTGAATCCCAATTTTCAAAAATCACTATTCTCACACCCTTAGGTTACAGTTACAGTAACACTTTAACTAGGTTTACATACTGACTACCAATTAAGTATAAAATACTTCTGTTCTGGTTACAGCAGAAGTAACACAGGTCCAGTAAGTTTAAAGTACCTCTTGCTGGATTTGAACCATGCACATGTGACTTACTATACTTGGTTAAAAAGCAAAAGACAAGAATTTTCAAATAATGGTAATCAATTAGAACAAAACCCACTAATGCCCGGATTACCAATAGGTATTCTTCAAGGAGATCTTCCTGAATATCCTGGAAACGTCGAGTTCCTCATTCGAGCACAAGTGGATGGTCATCCAGGCCCTGACCAGGATATGTGCAGACGCTCAGAGTGTTGTGGACATGTACGTCAACTATGACTGTGACCTGGCCGCAGCCAATCTGTTTGAAAGGTAACTGTGTTTGACTGTTTACGGTGAGAATACTCGGAGCAAGATTGTTATCGAAAATTGTTTGAACACATAATTGTAGCTTCAAAGCTGCAATTATGACACTAAATAGCGTATAGATGCTTATGTCAGAAGTTTCAACTGTTTATTATAAAGAGGGTAGTGGGTAGTAGTGTCATGTAAAAGAAATGTTATAGCTAAAAAAATGTTTACTAAACTGCAGAACTTGATAGTGGAAAACGATTTTCAGTCTTGGCTCTCCTTGATAGAAACGATCAATAAATTGGTCTTTTATTTCGTCAGGTAAGTTATGTATAATCCCAAAAATACCCTACCCACTGAGTACTTACCCGGCCCATATATCTAACTGTCCACTTGATAATTTTGTATACTAAAGGACAATCCCAGGTTTACGGGCATACTGTTAATTATAGGGGTACACCACATTTGAGAATAACTTTTTATCCACGTATCAGATTTGTACCAGTTAATTTGGGCTAGTTCCACCTACTTAACAGTAACATTGGACCGATTCTGTTAAAGTATCAGTTACTTGGGGCTAGTTACAGCTACGTAGCAGTAACCTTGGACTGATTCTGACAAAGAATTAGTTACTTTGTCTCAGCTAGGTATCAGTTATTTACGACTATTTCCAACTTTCCACTAGTTCTTTAGCTATACCATATCTTCCACTCTGTTCGCAGGCTAGTGAACGACTTATCCAAGATCGCACAGGGTCGCCAGGCGCTGGAGCTGGGCGCCACCCCCAACCAGGAGAAGTCCATGAGGATCAAGGGGTTGGAGTGCCTCGTGTCCATTCTCAAGTGCATGGTGGAGTGGAGTCGAGACGTCTATGTCAACCCCAACTCTCAAACTAACCTCGGTCAGTATAGGTTCTAATATATATAATACCCCCGTCGCAGCAGACCTGCGTACTCAGCGAATTTTCAAATCAATAATTTAATATATGACAAGTTTTATAAAAATAAGTCCAAAAACATAAGAATTATTTGCCTATTCTCCATAAGATTAACATAGGAAAGAGTGTGCAGGTTAGCTGCTGTGAGGAACACTGAAAGAAGTCATTTCTACCATGAATAATATTTATACCAACTTTCATCAACATCTGTTCATAAATAAAGGAGTTTGCCTATTCCCTATCCCTATATGTTTAATATGGGTAAAGAGTATGCAGGTTTGCTGTCATGATAAACACATAAACGATGATTTTTAAGCATAAATGGATAGATCTCAACCACCAACCAAAGCTCAACCAAAGTTAAATATCAAGTTTTATCCAAAAATATTGATTAATATGGGAAATATTAATTTTTACCTATCCTCCATAAGATTAACATGGAGCCCCACAATACAACGTACTGTGTTTAGATTTTTTTAATATCTCGGTAACCGTTGAAGATAGAGAAAAACTTTAAAGAACTTAATTGTGTAGTTTTTAAGCTGATTCTAATGGTGAAGTATAAAATTAGAAATTTTTTAAAATTACATGTGAAAAACGCAAAAAACCCCATTTTGGGGTACAAAACCCCCCCAAACTACCCGTTCCCATTGACCGGTATGTCTGGTTTACGAACTCGTCCGAGCAGTTGTAGGAATACACCTCTCTGCCAATTTTGGTCTTGATCGGACCATTTTTACGAGAGTTATCGTGCTAACAGACACATATATATATATATATATATATATATATATATATATACATATATATATATATATATAAAAATTTTAACGACTATTGTTTTTGGACTCTGGGCACCTAAAGAAGAAAAAATAACATGGTCTCGGGCTTAAGTCTTCCCATGAGAGCTACGGTAATAGCTTCTTCCCTATGGGAAATTCGCTAATATACTCAATAGACTGTTTTGACTGATTTAAATTAAGTGTGTTAAGATATCTATTGATTTTAACATATATTTAAAAATCCCCTTGAAATCTGTATAACAAACAATGTATATTTTACATCTATAATACAAATAAACTATGTTCAAAACCTTGATATTACAATATTTTGATTGTACTGGCAAACCTAAATTTATCTCCGTATGACGAATGTTATCTTGTCGGACCTTTCTTTATATAACATATTTCACTTCTGTTTTATGTATGGTCAATGACTCAACCTCAATATATTATACGTTCAAAACGTGTCCCAACCTGAATCATCTGTCAGAATAGTCTACACCCTGTTGCTTTAACTACACGCCCACGGTAGTCTAGTTACATTGTTGCTTTAGTTTAACTACCCTTGGGACATCATACCATATTCTGTACTGTATGTATTGTGCATGTTAAGTTCAATACAAATTTTGTACAGTATATCACCATGTTACCGTGTGTTTTATCAAGGTTAAGTGCACTTAAATTTGTTTTCAAGAAGTTAAAAAGTAGATATGCGAACCTTTATAGCAAAATCTTGGCTAACCTCAATTTACCTCGATATAACATATTCCTTGATATAACATATTTTTTTATTTAGTATCTTCAGATGCCTTGCAGCAAGGTTTGACTGTATTGCTATTTATGGTTGGAAGTTAATATTTTAGGCCTAAATATAATTTAGTCAAGAGGTGCAAGTTATACTTAGTTTCTTGACATCTATAACTTATTAACTGTTATAAAATCAAAACACTTGCATAGGTAAAATATTTATTTTAATAATCATTGTATAATTGAACTATATGTTGGCTCATAATACAATAATCTTTGTAAGTTCATAACCCAAAACACCATTCAGATTCGTTTAGTTGTAAATTTTAGTTGATAGTGTATTACACTGAATTCACAGGAGCCGAAAGGAACGTAAGAGACAGCGAGACATTAGAGCTGATTCCCCCCTCTACACCCAAGGAGTCGCTACGGTCGTACGGTAGCGCGACGTCTCTCAACTCTGCCAGCAGCGGGAACAAGGAAGCACCAGACACACCCCACCAGCTGCAAGTGCTCAAACACCAGAAGGAAGTGTGGGAGACCGGGACAGACATGTGAGTTGTGATGTGCAATGATGCGATTCAAAGAACTTCAATTCAAATCGATGTGATTCAATGCAACGCGACATAATTTCTTGTTAATCCTTTAAGCCGCGTTTACACGAGGCCAGTAGGCGGGCAGGTTACACGAAGCAGGTAACCTGAGGCAAGTAACCTTCCCCGTGTGGACGACCAATCTCGAATTTACAGGCCAGCTGCCTGCCAAAATGCTTGGCAGGTCGACTTGCACGAGGAGTAGACAACCTGCCCCCCAACCACTCAAAAACTGACCTGCTGCACAACCTGCCTCGCACTGACGCCGTGTGGACAACTCAGTCTGTCGAACAGAGCAAGTGAGCTTATTTGTGACAAACAGTAAGCAGTGCTATTGGATGTTTGTTCATGTTTTAAATTGTTAACATTTATATTTTGTATAAAACTGTACTAATTCAATGGCTCCACGTTGGTCTGAAAAGATGACAATTAAGCTTTTGGAACTTTATAAGGACCCGCCTTGTTTATGGGACCAGTTTACTGACCTCTACAAGAACAAGAATGCGCGCGAGACAGCCCTTGGCGAAATAGTTTCCACTAGAAAAATTGAAGAGTTTGGAATAACTGAAGTTAAATCTATAATATTATAAAGAAGAGGTGGTGTCTGTATGTGGGTTTGTGTGTTTGTGGGTTTGTTGTGGCAAGTAAATGCGAAAAATACTGAACCGACCGGTTTGAAATTTTACACAAAGGTAGATCTTAAACTCATGCAACACATAGGCATACTCATTTCCTTAAAATCCTCTCAGGCTACGCCCTGTGAACGTCCTAAGTTTCAATGTTTACATTTTTAGAGAATGAAAACATAAAATTACTTGAATGTCAACAGCTGTGAATACTAAAATTTGACAGTTCGAGAAGAAGGAGAAGAAGAAGAAAGAGCTGCCGTGACCGTCCTAGGTTTCAATGTTTACATTTTCTAATGACAACATCCGTTTGCACTATATTTTGACAGTTCAGGAAGAAGAAGAAATAAAGTTGATTTTCACATAAACTGCTGGATCGAAATTAGTGAATTATTTGAAATAGCGGAATGGTAGATTTTAAGTTTTTTTCCGACGACTGTCTCTATTACATTAATCCTTATCCTCTCCCAATATTTGACATATGTTACTTTGAAATGTTGTAGACTCCTGTTTTGTCATTTTGTAAACAATGAAAAATTAATTAAATATACCTTAAATGTATCGGTAGAGCCTACACCTTTCAGCCTTTTTAGCCCGTGCGAAGAACGGGTACTTTGGCTAGTCTAAAATAAAAGCTTTACGAGCCACTTACTCTGGTGAAATGGCCAAATCAGTGAAAAGTGCAAAATCAAGCTGCGGTACAACCGATTTATACGTGCCAAATGTAAAGTGGTTGTATATAATGAAAGGAACAATGGAAAAGGGAACACTTCCAGTTCCAGTTCTTCCAATAATATTTCACTTGACTCGCTTACAAATTACAAATTCCAGTATAAGATTTCGCGTAATTTCTTGTATGTCATCATAAAATATCACTGAAGATGCACTCTCTGCCATATTCCACATTTAACTGGCTCGCTCACAACCCACGTTGTGTGGACAGGATCATAGGCAGGTCCCCGGGACAGTAACATGCTTCAGGTTAACTGCTCAGGTAACCTGCCCGCCTACTGGCCTCGTGTAAACGCGGCTTTAACCGCGGTGTAAGTTGGTGTACCACAGTGTCAGTGGCATGGAGTTTAATTACACTTGCCTATGTGTTTTTGCAACTTTGCTTCGTTGCAACAACACAACGTAAACAACTACCAAGCGGGACATTTGATACTGCAGGACACGTGGTGTGGATGTATAGTTTCATAAAAATTCACTAGAATGCAGCACCAAATGGTCTGTCACTTCTCACGGTCAATGTCTCAGTCATAGCTTGAGAAAAAACTAGCAGACGACTTGTGTTTATGAGAGCATCGACTGAGAACATCAAATCCGTCTAAACACAGGCGTTGTGGTTAATGCAACAAGGGTGTTGTACGTGTTATTCCATGTGTTGCGGTTAAGGGGTTAAATAGAAAATCACATAACTGAACGTGTTAACACATGCACTGCGGCGCCTGAATCCCCCCCGTTCCTCGCACAGAGCGGCCAGTGTAGTTTAAAATCAACCAATAGGAAAATTCAGATCCTAACAGGTGATAGCATAATCTACATCGCTAGATCTATCATCTTGATTTTAACCTAAATGTCACCACTTGTATCCGAGTGGTCCGCTCCGCGTGCTGGGACCAGTACCACTCGAATCCAAGTGGTCCACAGCAAACGTGATAAAAACACCTAAAATAAAAGCAAAATATACCAAACATTTATACTATACACTTCATAATTTAATAACTTTTACTTTTATTGACTTTAAGTTCCATGTATTTTTGACGAGGCATTTCACCAATGTATAGAGGTGAGTAGATACTGAAAATTTAAGTCATATTTAGATTGGAGCCGAGTATCCAATCCAAATCAAGTGAGTAAGTAAACAACATAAACTCACCATCACTAAATATGATCTTGAAACAAATAATTTTAAATGTTATTCTATGAATCCGATTTGACATATAATCTGTTTTTATTGTCACATTGGCTTTTTCAGGTTCAATCGGAAGCCCAAGAAGGGCATCAGTTTTCTCCAAGAGCAAGGGCTGTTGGGAAGTTCAGCCTCGGAGGTTGCGGAATGGCTACACGTGGACGACCGGCTGGATAAAACTGGTATTGGCGACTTCCTTGGAGAAAACGAAGACTTCAGCAAAGAGGTATTTGATCTTTGTCAGGTTGAACTCCCAAGGCCAAGACACTTTTCTAAAATACAATTGGGGAAATGACTTTTTTATACTTAAATTTTATTTCATCTTATGAATATTATGGTTTTGACTTATTGAGTGATAATCATTGCTAAGGGCTAAAACGCACTACAGTGGCTGCGACGCAACCATGGCCGAGACCGCTGTTGCAGTACCTGCGACATAACCAGCAGTGCGACCGCGGCCAGGACTACAACTCAAGATATTTTTAATAACTCTGATTGAATATTCCTTGGATGTTAAATCCCATAAATATTACCTTTCTTTCACCACTTCAATGAAGCTCTCTGTATCAAAATCTAACATTATTAACATCAATCTAGTAAAAATCACCACCAAAAATAAAACAGTTGTATACCGATTGCTTTCTCAACCACAACTGGTCATTAGACAGGGTGCAGAGGTAGTAAGCGACACCCCATCCATTGTATGCTAATTTTAGATGCAAAAACCAGTCCTGGTTGCTGTTCCGGCCGCAGTGGCCAGAACTCTAGACTCTGGCTGCTGCAACTTGGGAGCGGCCAGAGTTGCGACTTTGCCTAGTGTGTTTCGCTCCCGGCGGCCAGCGACCTGGTAGCTGTCATGACCGCGTCACAGCCACTGTAGTGTGTTTTAGCCCTAAGTGGGTAGAGTAATGGCCTACCATTCTAGAGACCAGAATTTTTATCTGCTGATCACATACTCTTTGATTGTATAGGATTGGCAGAGGAGAGGTCCTCCACACAAGGCAATTTGGAAAGGGGTAGATTCCTGCATTCTGACGAGCTTGTTGCAGTTTTCCAGGTCTCTTCACTTGGAAGATTCCTGATCCGCTAGGAGAGAAGAATTAGGGTTGTGCAAAAATCTGTCACGGCTGAAACACCTTGGGAGTAATCTGCTTCTTCCAATGAATGAATGAATGATTCCCGAATTCTATTCTCAGTCATGGTAAACTTATAGTTTATACTTCAGACTGACACTGTGCTTCAGAAGTCAAGTCAAGCTGTTAGTCCCGACTACGTAAGTAGTCATTACGTCAAGTCAGAGGAGCTACTTAACCCTTACCTTTTAACTTGTTCATTGTTACTGTATTTGAAAATAATATTTTGTTTTTAGGAGAGTTTGAGGATAGATAGTTAACGTTCAGTAATGTTTTTGCAGGTGATGTACGCTTATGTAGACCAGCTGGACTTTGCGGCCAAGGATATGGTCTCCGCACTGAGGTATTTCCTGGAAGGCTTTAGACTGCCAGGAGAAGCACAAAAAATTGACAGACTGATGGAAAAATTTGCCAGCAGATACTGCGAGTGCAATCCAAAGTTAGTAAGGAATAAAAAGAGTGAATATTACATTATTATATTCTCATAAACTCGAGCAAAAGAAAATTAATCTTTGGTCATTTAGTTTTTATTAATAAAAAGTTGAGCACACTTATTAAAAGCGTACAATTAATTCATTATACTAACTCTTATCAAGGAATGAAATTGTATAATTAATAATCAAGAGTTTTTTTGTACAATTGTTGTGTAGTATAATATGAATATCATCTTGTAGAATGTACTTAAGGTTTTATAAGTCATAAGAAAGTACGGAATGTTACTGGTTTTTACAGATACCAGTATTTTTCTTTCTTCAAAAATAAACTGCCCATCGCCATAGGCTTATGGCCTGTGAAAGGTTGGTAGGTACCGCAGCGATGTGAGTCACTTAGAGTTGACCGCTTATGAAGTGACAGGAGTTGCCAGTCGCTGGTTTCTATCCAGCAACCTTTGACTTACTGGACCAGCGTGTTGCCCCTGAGCTGCCATGCCAGTTAAAAGAGACAAGTAGAAATTAGTAAGTTACAGGATAAATTGGCTCACTTGGAAGAAATAAATAATTAACGATCCATGTTTCTGACTTTTTTTATTTAGTCCAATTTAAAATTGTTATGTTGCAGCAACGGTCTGTTTGCGAGTGCCGACACGGCGTACGTCCTTGCCTACTCCGTCATAATGTTGACGACAGACCTCCATTCACCGCAAGTCAAGAACAAAATGACCAAGGAACAGTATATCCGACTGAACCGAGGGATATCCGACAACCAGGACCTGCCCGAGGAGTACTTGTCGCAGATATACGATGAAATAGCCGGCCACGAGATTAAGATGAAGGCCACAAGCAAACCTGGGAAACAGGGTGAGTAACAAGACTGGAGAGTTGTTATATATTGCTGCAAATTGAGAAGCGTAAAAGTGTTTGTATGTAATGTATAAATGTTACGATGTATGTGTTGTGGGGAAATTGAAAGTTTGACTTAGCAAACACTGCCAACATGGCACATAGATGTTCCCATTTTATTTCTCCATCAAAAAGAGAAAACTTTGAATGTTACTCTGTTTTATCGTTTGTAATTGAAATATTTTTAGTTTTTAAATTTTTTTTGAAAAGTATTATTGACTGAGTATGTTGTAGTTATTATTTTTATAAGAACTTATTCAATTGTTAACAGTGATTTCGAGTGAAAAGAAAAGAAGACTTCTTTGGAACATGGAAATGGAAGTGATATCTTCAGCAGCTAAAAACCTGATGGAGTCTGTGAGCCATGTGCAGGTAAAGTTTCGTCTTTTTGTTTTGGCCAAAATTGAAAAATATTACACAATTGACAACACCGATCGTAGAGGTCATTATCAAGACCGTAAGGTAGAGTTGGTAGAAGAAATTGGAAACCTGTTGGTAAAATTGAAAAAGGATTCAATTCTATATAATAAACACGATCTAAATTAAAAAAGTTGATTTATTCTAGAAATCTGTTAAGGAATTGTTAGGTTTTTTGTTACCAATTAAGTATTTGTGAAACAAGGAGGACTTCCTTTTTTAGCTATTCTTAAAACTGGATTTTTAACCCACACAAAACTGCTTCTACAATGCATTACTGATATTTTTTACCAGTATTTTTTGTTGGTATGGTTTATGTAACCTATATCAAAATTCAATAATTATTGCAATAGACAGAACTCAATACTCAGGTATTTGTGTTTTTATGGAGTTAATATCTTCATTATAATATGACGCTTTTGGTTTGGTTGTTCTGCAGATTGGACCATGAATGACGATAATAAAAGTGTGCTAGTTTAAAGAGAGTTCACTGTATTTTTTGCACAAACGAGTGGTTAAGTCTTTAGAATTCCGTCAGCAGAGGATCATTGAACTTGAAAATACTGGAAATTATTTAAATAAATAACCTATTTCTAAATTCTCACAATACAAGCTTTGTAATTTTAAAAAATAATCAGAAAACTGAACCCACAATTATGTACAAGTCACAAACAGTTGAAAGTAAAAAATTGCAGCATACAATTTCTTAACAAGAAATAAAAAAGTTTAAAGGTTTTTTGAGAAAAACCCCATCATATGTGGGACTGAAGTTTTTGTAATATTTATCCACCGTTATGAAAAAGAGGAAAATATGAATGAATTTAAAAAGAAACTAAAACAATACTTAATAGACAAAGCATTAAATCCTTAAATTGTTATGCTCCTCTAATTATTTAGACCCTTCATGGCTTTATTATAAAAGTTAATATGAATTAATTATGTAAATTAATAGTTTTTCTTCTCTCATAGTACTAGTCAGCCACCAAGGAATACATGGACACAATTCTGTTGTGTACAACATGTTTAAAGAGATATTGAATTGAAGTGGTCTGAACTGTTGAGAGTGGTATTTTTCTCTGTAGTTTTTTGAAAGCTGAGGAACTCTTCATTTGGGAGAAGTAGTGTGAAGTCTGACAGGTCCTGAAGATACTTATCCTTAACCCATTCCTGTCTGAATTTCTGTGAGACGCCTGAGGCCCTCCGGTCTAAATTAAAATGGAGCCTTTTACACTGCAACTACGTGTCACTGTTAGCTTATAGTTAGCTGGATAGCTGGATTAGCTGTTAGCTGGATTTACCAGTAATTTCATAAATGATATATTTTCATTTCTTTACCCTGTTACTGTTACCCTGTAACTGCGTATATAAATCATTTTTAGCAAGAAATAGAATTATTACTGAAGTTTTTCACCAGATCCAAGCGATAGGCTTATAAATACTTTTATACTTTTTTATACTTTTAACGAAATGGCGACCTATCCAGGTAGGTATTTTAAGCCAATTATGAATGAGGAATGAATGTAGGATGATTGTGGCGCGAACTTGTAGTCTTGTTACTGACTAAGGCTGACATGTTCCTTAGACAGGACTGTTAATTAATAGCCCAACAGCCGATAGCAACTAATGGACCTGCAGTTTAACGTGGAATCCGAACCACGGCCTCTGAAAAAAAAACAAGTTGGGACCGGCACTTCATCAAGACTTATTTTGTTTTCAAATTATTCCTTTATTTAACATGGCACATTTATTTCCAGTTTACATACAGTAATAAATAGTCTTTGATTAATATTAAAAAAAACATCATTTACTGTATTCTCATCAGTAAGTTCAATCCCTGAACAAATCGTGCGATCGAGACAACAATTTACTGTTACTATGTAACAGTAACATTGGACATTAGTGAAAAATTATAAATAAAATGATTTAAAGAGAAAGTCAACACTATAAATCAGATGAGAAATGACCTAGCACACCTAACGAGAAAAAAAATAACTAGGTTGAAATTTGAGCAGCCAAAGCTTATTGTTTGCTCAGAATGTACAGCGCATGTGTTTAGTCATTTGTCTACCGAAATGCGACGACATGCAATGTACGTCCTTAGACAGGGACGAGTCAATGTAATCACCGAGCCTTATGGAATTTTCCATGTTTCAGCTAAAGGTTAATGGGCCAGTCTACCACAGTTGCACTAGGCTAGAAAAAGATTTTTAAAATTCTAGAATGCACTCTCGTATTAACATTTCAAAATTTATATATAAGCATAATAGACTAGTTGACGGGAAATTGGTTGTTTGATTTAACTTTTAAGGCTAACTCAAATGGTTGATAAAAACGTGACAAGCCAGCATGAGTTCAATTTTGTACTGATTCTTTTCCATAGTTTTAACATAGCAATGTTATTTTGCATCGTTGAGGCAGATTTTGCCTTTGGGTAGACCAAATAATAAATTTGATAATCAAGATTCTCCTCTGGAAGGTTTACACATTAATAGGTTGACGATTATTTGTTTTGCAGGCTCCTTTCACATCGGCCAAGCACCTGGAGCATGTCAAGCCCATGTTCCGACTGGCATGGACCCCGTTTCTGGCCGCGTTCAGTGTTGGGCTGCAGGACTGCGACGACCCGGAGATTGCGACACTGTGTCTGGACGGCATTCGGTGTGCCATTCGAATAGCCTGCATCTTCCATATGACGGTGAGTGGAATGTGAATTGTGATTTACAGTTCTGTAAGTTGTTTTGTCCTTGAAATTTGTTTTACAAAACCTTCGGGAAACTTGTGATTATTTTCAGACACAAAAATTCATTTCCATAGAAGGAAGGTAAAAATAATTGTTTAATCTTTTGAATTGTTGAAATTCTATTGGAAGGTTTTTTGTATATTCCTTGTTTGAGAGTGATTTTGGAGTATAGGATTGTATCCCAAACTGCAGGATTGACTGATCATTCAAAGTTTAGGGGGGTCTCTGCCCTGTGATTTCTCACAAACACGAACATGTCGTGCAGGCTCTCTTATATAACTGATGCACATGGAAGGTGGTGTTTTTGTTGCTAGCTGGAGAGAGATGCTTACGTTCAGGCGCTGGCGAGGTTCACTCTGCTTACGGCTAACTCTCCCATCACGGAGATGAAAGCGAAGAACATCGATACAATCAAGACACTCATCACTGTCGCACACACAGATGGTGAGTCATTAAAGTGATTAATAATTAAAAGTTTATTTTTTTCAGACCCGATAACACTACAGTTTGGAGTATGGTGAATATTTAATTTCCTATGGTTTTGTTGGTAAAAAACTATTTGAGGTGTAAGTTTTTTAGTAAACCCAGGGGAGACGCGGCATAAAGTCAATACAATTAAAGATATTGAGTCTTCCAGGCAATCAAATTATTAGGAGTCATAGGTACTTCTGCAGACAATAACTTAATAATTATGTAGATACAAGATAGTAATTTTTAAATATTTTGAATCTTTAGTTCCTTGATTGTAAAATTGTAACAAAATCAGAGTAATTGTAACAATGACGGTGGCATTTCCTTTGATCCAGGCCACTTAGAGATCACGAATTGTGGATAGTTATGGGTGATGGTCGGTGGACAGGATATTCTGTGGCAAATTAACGTTATTGAATACTAAGTTCATCCGCGAAAACCATCCTCTTAATTAGCCCAGTTTGTTATACAAATTCCTAGGTAAACTGTTGGTCCCTTAAATTCCATTGGCTATGGGATACTAATTAACAGTCCCATCCAAGGAACATGTCAGCCTGAAGTCAGTAACAAGACTACAATATCGCGCCACAATCATCTTACATTAATTTCTCATTCATACATAGCAACACCTACCTGGGTAGGTCGCCATTTAAGAAAGTTGATAGGTAATAGGCGTGTTGGAACATACTAAGATGTCCATTCCGATTGACTGGTTCGATGGAATGTTTCAGGCAACTACTTAGGCACCTCGTGGCTGGACATCATCAAGTGTATTTCTCATCTGGAGATGGCTCAGATGGTCGGCACGGGAGTCAGACCTCAGCTGCTCTCAGTCACCAAGAGTTACCCGTCGTCTGACTCTCTCTCATTGTCGTCTCTCAAATTCAATATGACATCGCTTGATCGTAAGTGATTTTTGTTTTCAAAATTTTCTAAATGTTTTCTGCAAAATTTGCAGGTAATTGATAAAACTTTTCTAAAACTATTATTAATACAGTAGAACTTGGATAATTGGAACCTCAAGGGACCAGAAAAAAATTCTAATTAGATATTGAGTCTTCCAGGCAATCAAATTATTAGGAGTCATAGGTACTTCTGCAGACAATAACTTAATAATTATGTAGATACAAGATAGTAATTTTTAAATATTTTGAATCTTTAGTTCCTTGATTGTAAAATTGTAACAAAATCAGAGTAATTGTAACAATGACGGTGGCATTTCCTTTGATCCAGGCCACTTAGAGATCACGAATTGTGGATAGTTATGGGTGATGGTCGGTGGACAGGATATTCTGTGGCAAATTAACGTTATTGAATACTAAGTTCATCCGCGAAAACCATCCTCTTAATTAGCCCAGTTTGTTATACAAATTCCTAGGTAAACTGTTGGTCCCTTAAATTCCATTGGCTATGGGATACTAATTAACAGTCCCATCCAAGGAACATGTCAGCCTGAAGTCAGTAACAAGACTACAATATCGCGCCACAATCATCTTACATTAATTTCTCATTCATACATAGCAACACCTACCTGGGTAGGTCGCCATTTAAGAAAGTTGATAGGTAATAGGCGTGTTGGAACATACTAAGATGTCCATTCCGATTGACTGGTTCGATGGAATGTTTCAGGCAACTACTTAGGCACCTCGTGGCTGGACATCATCAAGTGTATTTCTCATCTGGAGATGGCTCAGATGGTCGGCACGGGAGTCAGACCTCAGCTGCTCTCAGTCACCAAGAGTTACCCGTCGTCTGACTCTCTCTCATTGTCGTCTCTCAAATTCAATATGACATCGCTTGATCGTAAGTGATTTTTGTTTTCAAAATTTTCTAAATGTTTTCTGCAAAATTTGCAGGTAATTGATAAAACTTTTCTAAAACTATTATTAATACAGTAGAACTTGGATAATTGGAACCTCAAGGGACCAGAAAAAAATTCTAATTATCCAAAAATTCGAATTAGAAAAGTTTTTGAAAGTGGTTGAAATAAACAGTAAAACATCATGTTTTAACATTGTATATTAAAAAAAGTTAGGTTAATGAAGATATATTATTGATTAAAATTCTAATTTTTGTTAAATGTAAATACTGTGTTTGGAGGGATCCCGAAAATTTAGCTATTTCAATTTTTTTCTTAAATCCCTTCTCTACCTCCTTGATTGCCGCTATTTATTCTTACGACGTCAAAGATTTGTAGGTTCGCTTTGACGAATCGAACCAGTTCATACACACGATGTGTTAACATGAACGCAGACGAAGTCACAAATGCCAACACAAAACAAAGACGACGAATATCGGAAACCACCATCAATGATACGCACGTTACTGAACTGCGCCGGCGCCGTGTAGTGACATATAAGAGATGTCAATGTTGTGATTTATGATCAGTAGTGATGAACTAATTTTTTTTCTTTTTGTAGAAAACTTGTTCATTAAGAAAAACCATGTAGGCCTAATTACTGGATTTATAAAAAAATATTTATGAACAAAAATCTAAAAAAAACTTTTTATGTTTTAACATTTTTAAAGCGTGAAATAAAAAAAATATAACTCTATAAACCATCAAAATTGTATATTTTCTGAAAATTCACTCAGTTTTTTTTGTGCAAATAAAAATTTGCCTTTATATCAATAAAAATAAAATAAACTAAAACACATACTCGGTACGCAGCGAGCAGTTTCGACTGCTGCAAAACATCACAACAAACAGATGACATTTTACAATAACTGAAGTAAGAAATCAACAGGTTTGCTAACAGACCAAAACAATCCAATATTTGTCAATTCAGACATACACAAAGGGCACGGTAACACTATCTGTTAGAAAGATAGGACTGCGTCAATAATTATGACACAATACAGACGTCAAGTCGGGCTTGTGAGTCTGCATTCAGTCCACTTCGAGTGGCAATCGAGTCAGACTCGTGTGTTTACCCCAATTATTGAGCCCGTGATGTAGTTGGTAGCGTGACAGACTCTGAAGCTGAGCCAGCTATGGCCTTGGTTCGGATATCAAAGTTTCCAGTCAGTGTTATGAGTAAAGTTCACTTAGTACTTATTTAGCTTACCCATATATTTACTTCATATGTCCCTCCCACACACACAGATCCTCAGTTAGTGCGGCAGGCAAAGTATATGGGTAAAGAAGGCTACTACCCTTAATAAAAATTAGTCATGATCAACAAGGGTATATTGTAACTCGCATAGTATTTATATAATTTGTAGTCAATTATATACATTATTGATTTATATTTCAGCCCCATTACTCATTTTAGCTTATATTATTTCAATGTTCACAATATCACTATTTTTTAACAATTTGGAGCCGCGCACGACCCTAAATCGGGCTGCCTTATTTCCATAACAAAAAATGTTGGCGTATATTCGGGTTTTGGTACATATAACATATTCTTTAGTCATTAATCTTTACACGTCTTTGGTTTTCTTTTAGTCTGACAACACGTATTTACAAAAAAAAATATTTTTCGAACGACTTGTCACTCGCTTGCTCAGAGCAGACAGCTGTTGCTACTAGTCGTGTTGTGTTTTAGTTTTTTTTTGTTTACGATACATGCGAGCTAGTTTGTTTTTATTATTGTTTTGCTACACCAATGTTACATAGATTAGTTTTATGGTTAGTTATTTTAGTTTTTTTGCCCTTAGTGGTTTATTCAATATGGGTGACAATCCAATGAAAATGGATACGATTCGAGACATACTGCTTGATGAGAGTATCAATAGTGATGACGACAAAACTTACAAATTACTCACACATATCTTTAACAAATATCAAATGACAAGTATTTCATGTTTCTTACTATTCTTTCTGTTGCACTACGTGTCCTTGAGTGTTGTACGATCATGCAAAGGCCAATTCCTGTACATATGAACATCCCTCATTTTTACAAATGACGAGTATTTTGTGTTTCTTTCTGTTTCCAAAAAAATATATAATATGTATAGGTTATATTAAATTTGTTCTAACAATAATTTTCTTTTTATTACCCTAAAACTCCCATGCCCCAGTATTAAACCAGTGTTAGTGGCTCACAGCTCCAAAGTAATTTTAATTATTTATATGTCCCCCAAAAAAACTACAACATCTACATTTTTACACGCCTAATGGATTGATACTTCAACCACTGTATAAAAGATGTACATTAAAAAAATATTCTTTAAAATTTAAAGTTGAAAATGTAGCAATAATTCTTAAAAATATAAATCTATTAAAAATAAATGTTAAATGTCTCTAGGGCCTACTTTTGTTCAAATATAACTTTTTGTTTGGCAGCTAGTGTGAAGGAGTCAATCGGGGAAACTAG
Organism: Nephotettix cincticeps; assembly: GCA_023375725.1. Lineage (NCBI taxonomy): Eukaryota > Metazoa > Arthropoda > Insecta > Hemiptera > Cicadellidae > Nephotettix > Nephotettix cincticeps. Next base: position 32,600,925 of record CM041787.1, on the reverse strand, counting down.
TTCACAGAGCGTTGTGGTTGCAGTTGACAGAATATTCACAGGTTCTACTCGGCTGGACGGTGATGCCATCGTTGACTTTGTTCGCGCTTTGTGTCAGGTGCGCATTATTGTTATTAAAATATTACAGTAAAATTGTTTAGAACTAAATTACCACTATTTCATGATACTGTATCATAAATGTTGCCATGAGCATTAAAATTAATTTACTGATTATGCATACTGTTTAGTATTATGTGGTAATAAGGCCAGAGGTTGTAAGCAATATACCCTTTGTAAACCTGTTACCCTAAGAAATAGAATAACCTATTTCTTGTACGTACTGTAATTTAATGAATAATGATTTTTAGCGTTATTGTAACCGTACTGTGAGTTTGTTACTGAAAAAAATTATATGAGAATATGAAAAAAATTAATTTTAAATTAATTAATTTTAAGTAAAAAAAGGAAAAAAATAATTTTCAAAGCAGGGGCTATATTTTTCTTGAAATATTATTTGAAACCACCTAAATTATACATTTTCCTAAACTTAAAAATATATTTTTTTTACGTAGGATATAAAAACCATGCCTTTATGTTAACAAATATATTTTAGAAAAATAAAATAAAAAACTCTCTCCTCACAATACGACATATTTTGGCTGTGACTATCAGCTGAAAAATCAAAACGTTGCTAAATAACAACTCAACAGGTTGGCCAACGAACAAAACAATATTTATACATGTTTTCTGAAGGAACTACGTGGAGAAATACTGCGTAGCTACCAATCACTTGACAGACCCGTGGTCTGGCATTCAGTCCGCACTTCTCGAGTCCAGCTTGTGTGTCTACCACAACGGATTAATAATCTGAAATGTTAAAATCAAGATTGACTATGTATTATAGTTACTACAATCTGGCATGCCCAGTGATCCGGTGCCATGTTACTACAGATGAGTCAGTAAATTTTAATGTATAGATTTGTGAATTATTAAAATCTTAATCCTGCTCAACAAATAGTATGTCAATCATGAATAATTTAATACATTTTTGGCTAATTCTTTAAACCTTTTTCCACTGTAGTATGTCACCTATTTATGAATTTAATACGATAATCATCATAGTAAGCAATACTAATGTAATTTATTGTTAAATTTGTTGATTCTTTTTTAATCACCACCAACAATTTGCCATTTTTGTTAATCCATCCCTTCTAATCTGATGCAGGGCCAGATTAATGAGATCCTACTGTATCCATCTAGTTAGCTGGTGAACAATCAAGCATTGTTCTTTGGTAACATTTAAAAGTATCTAATTTGTTGTATTTAGGTGTCGATGGACGAACTGTCACACCACACCCAGCCGCGGATGTTCAGTCTGCAGAAGATAGTGGAGATCTCGTACTACAATATGGGTCGTATCAGGTTGCAATGGAGTCGGATATGGCAGGTCCTCGGAGAACACTTCAATAAAGTATGTTTTAATGCTTCCTTTTGTCATTTACAGAATGTTAGTGAACATCCATTTACTATGTATGTTAGTGAAGCATTTAAAAATGTAGTCCTTTATCTACTGCCATGATTCTGTATCATCTTTGTTTTTACTGCAACCTGGTTTCGCATTATAATCACTTTTATCAAACAATGGCTCATCAACAGTTAAATCACTTTCAGAACTTGGGTAGGGTTTTTCTTGCTTGGTTCTAAACGACAAGATATACAAATTCTCAAACTATTTTCAAAATTGCAATTTAGGCTGGTTCATGCTGAAAAATTTCTTACATTTTTAGTAGCCCAATGTCTTTCTTTATTAAAAGGATTGCAACAGACAAGACAAAGTATCTTTTTTTGTTAATCAAAAAATAAAATCACCCTAGTTTAAACAGAATACTGAAAGTTAGATTTTTACATACTGTTAAAAATCAATTACAACTAAATTAAATTCACTACTACAGTTTAGTATGATTAAATGAAACTAATTTATAAATTGAAAAAAAAACATCAAATAAAAAATTTAGACATCAAAGTCGATTTGTTCACTTTCACATAGCACTTCTTCACTGTGAGATATCTCACAACGTAATGACTAAAAGGCAAGAGGAGTGCTGCAGTTGGAAACTAGCTTCAACAGGAGAGAATCATGTCTGTGCATGAGTACGGACTGCCAGTTACAGTATCAACTGAGGTCAATCAGAATTTAGATGAAACTTGATAAATTTTTATTTAGTTAGATTAGATCAGTTTAAGTTGTATTCAATCTAGCATACTTAGACAAATTTACTACCGGGGGAACACAAATTTATTGAAGATTGTCCTTTAAATTTACTTAAGGGAGAAAGTATGTATTAGTCCACTGATACTGTTTATTTTATTCAGGTTGGCTGCAACCCCAATGAAGACATTGCAATTTTCGCTCTTGATTCCCTTCGCCAACTTTCGATGAAGTTCATCGAGAAAGGAGAGTTTGCTAACTTTAGGTTCCAGAAAGACTTCTTGAGACCTTTCGAACACATCATGAAAAAGAATAGGTCAGTGAAAAATTTTAATTTCAAGGTTGAAAATAAAACAATGTTAGTTGCATGGTTTGATTTAGTATTGTATTTACTTCACCTTAGTACCTTTAAAACCTTTTTCATTAGGTTTTTTTACTATTGTTGATTGCTTAGTACATAAAATTAATAACATATTAGAGATTATCGTTAAGAAGGTGTATATACAATAGATTTAAAAATATATATAATCAGGGAGACCTCTGATTATGTGAAGTGGATAAAATAACAAAATAAATGTTCATGGTGTACTTGTTTATATAAGCTATCTTAACTTGAAATGTAACTTTTTTCTAATGTTAAGCTTATGGATTAGTAATGAGCTTCAAGGGTATGTCAAATTATTTTAGATACAATTTCATTCCAAGCTTAAAAATTCTCTGGTATTTCCAGGTCGAGGACAATCCGTGACATGGTGGTTCGTTGTATTGCTCAAATGGTGAATTCACAGGCCAAGAACGTGCGATCAGGATGGAAGAACATATTCAGCGTATTCCATCTAGCCGCATCAGACCAGGATGAGGCTATTGTAGAGATGGCCTTCCAAACCACTGGACATATCATCAGTAAGTTACAGTCGATGTTGGTTAGGTTATGTGGTGGAAGGCAATGAAAATACAGTTTAGCCCTGCTAATCTGTAACATATGAGGCGAAGAATTTGGTTAGAAAAGTGAAAATTCCAGATTATCACAGGAATATATTTATTAACACGAGAACATTTTTTGTTTGAAATTCATTATTGGTGGTGGATTTATGTTATTTAGATTTTTACTGCTAACATTTTCCATCATAATTTTCAGTAAAACAATTATGTTATAAATGGAGTTTAATCAGGAAATTTTGTAATTCATGAGTATTGGGTAACATATGATTCTCCCATTAAAAATGAAATGTTTCACTGAAAACACAAAATCCATAACACTGGCTATGTTGCACTGACCGGAGATGATTAGATTAGATTATTGAAATGACAATCATACCACAATATAGGTATTATAAACTAATTATGAATGAGGATTAAGTGTAAGATGATTGTGGCTCGATCTTGTAGTCTTGTTACTGACTAAAGCTGACATGTTCCTTAGACAGGACTGTTAATTAATAGCTCAACATCCAATGGAAACTAAGGGACCTACAGTTTAACGTGGAATCCGAACCACAGCTTCTGAATTACGAATTGGTCTAATTATGAGGATGATCTTTGCGGATTAACGACGTATTCAATAGTGCAGACGTTAATCTACACAAGAGAACACTACACCCACCGACCATCGCTCACAACTATCCATAATTTGTTACATCCAAGTAGCTGGATTACTGGACGTTGCGACTGTCCTAGTCATAACTTAAGCGGAGCAATTTACCGGAAACATAAACAAAACTGATAACTTGTAATAGTCATACTGAGTAAGGATTCGGACTATCGAAGGTTAAACAAGCTGAATGTGTTTGTATTTTGGTACTAATTGGCACAAAGTCCAGAATTTAATGTTTCATTTAAAAAAAATTGCATATATGTTACTATTACTAACAAAAATACTGGTTTCCTGAAAGAAAACTATGAGCTAGAATTATCTGTACTACTCATCTTATGGAGGATTTCAAAAATCCTTTTCTCCCTAGCTACGAAACATGTTGTATTTTGCAATACTGTTTCATTCTTCATGAAATTATTTGGTCTAGGCTTTATACTGTAACTATACAACTCCATATACATTTGTAATGTAATTACATTTAGGTCATTAAAAAATAGCTACAAAATCATCTCACCATAAGATAGTCATTTTCATTTATAAATTGGCTTAAAAATTATCTAGTTTTATAACATTTAAAATTATTAAAATCCCCACAACTACCTATTTCCAAGATCGAACTAGCCTATGTGGTGATAAGTTCAAATAAGTAAAAATCCATTGCTCCTTAAAATTCTAACCTTGCTGTCTTTTTAAAGATAAACATCCTGGATATAATGGTCGATGATTTCAGTAGTAGTTTTATTTAGTTAATTTTGGACCTTGCACTTTTCTCCAGACAATCTGTATCCAGCACACTTTGCGATAATGGTGGATTCGTTCCAAGATGCTGTCAAATGTTTGTCGGAGTTCGCCTGCAACGCCAGTTTCCCAGACACCAGTATGGAGGCGATCCGTCTCATCCGCACATGTGCTGACTGTGTCCATCAGAAGCCCCAGGTAAACTGTCCAGTGTACGAGTAGATTAAGTAAGGCCCCATTTGTAGAGTAATTGTGCTAGCCTACATATATTTTGGTGGATTTAGTATGAACTTAAATAGTTTTTGTACTGTGCATTTTTTTAATGTTTTTTTTCGTACTAAAGGGGAATGTTACAGTGGTTGCAATAATGAGAATATTTTTAGTAATAAAATGTACATAAATTCATACCCATGTTAATTCATGTTAGTTTAAAGAAGTTGCCGGAAACAGTAAACTCCTGATTATATGCAGTTGTATAGTCCGTGATGCCAAGATATGTGAGAAAATATGTATAACAATGTCTTTTAGTACAAAACTGCCGCACGTCTTCTCGGAATTCACGCAGCAGACGGGCGAGTTATCTAATGCCCAGCGACACCTTACATCATTGTTTTATTTTCACCACTGATAACACCCGATCCAGCTACTGAGAGTGATTGCTGAGCAGTCAATGTTTGTTTTGTTTATTGTGCTAGCATCTATTTTTTTTTATTAGTTTACCTGGTCTGGGTTTTTTTTTGCCAATTTCAAATGGCTGAAAAGTGAAAAAGGGTTGTGTTGATGATTTGGACAAAGACTAGAATGATTTATAAAATAAAAAACTAAAAGAAAAAAATAAAATTTGTAGGTTAATAGTTAAGTAAAATTTGAATTACACTAAAAAATTAAGCTTTGTTTAATATCACTGTTTAGTTTACGTTTTACTGTAGTTATTTTTTTTTAGTTAAGATTACTGCTTTGTTTGATGTTACCATTTTCGGTACTTTTGCAGATTATTCCCTATTTTCACTATCCGCGATATAGGATACAGGATATAGGATATAGGATCCGCGATATATATACATACAGGAAATGTATCTGTCAAATTAGAGTCAGGTGAATTAATTGATTCCGCTGAGACCACCAAATTCTTGGGTCTGAACATTAATGAAAATTTAAAGTGGTCTGATCATCTAAATCAGATAAATTCATCTTTAGCCAAGGCCTTGTTTGGACTTAGAGTGATTTTTAGGACAGCGGGTGTAAATGCAGCTTTAGCAGTCTATCATTCTTATTTCATGTCTAGGGCATGTTATGGCATTGTCTCTTGGGGTAGTTCTCCAATCATAAACAGCCTCTTTATTCTTCAAAAAAAAGCTGTAAGGATTTTGGCGGATGTAGCACCTCGCTCTTCCTGTCGCCCTCTTTTCTTGGACATGAAGTTATTGACAATTCATGCTGTATATATATTCCAACTTTGTACGTTAGTCAAAAAGAATTATAGTAATATCTTGATGGAAAACCATGAACATCCCTATAATACTCGACATAGAGATCTTCTTCAATACCCAGTTCATCGAACAACCCTATACGAAAAATCTCCTTGGTACATGGCAGAAAGATTTTTAATCGTCTCCCCTTACATTTAAGATCTGAGGAAGAAATTACATCCTTTCAAAGTAAATTAAAAATATATCTGACTACACTTTGTCCATATTCCTTAAATGAATTTTTAGAAAATTAATTTTATATTACTAATGAAATGCTGTGTAATGTTGTGCTTTATTCTGTTAAGAAATTTAGTGTTAAGTTGCTGACGTGTCATATATTTACCTGTGTAACACACATCAATGTAAATTAATGTGACGAATAAAAAATTTCATTTCAAATTTCATTTCATTTCATTTCATATAATGATTCACTTGATTTCGCCACTTGATTAATTGGGAGTACAATGTATTTAAAACTTTTCATGATATCTCATATCTAGATGTGCTTTTCCTTAAAATTTTCTTTCATTCAATTGCTTCTTACAGTCACAATCAGTTTGTTGTTGATGGAAAAGCCAAAATTACTAAAACATGTTTTTTTTTATAAATTTAGCTATGTTTTGTGTTCTTCATCCTACTTAATTGATTGTGCAGTTATACAACGAACATTGTCTGGAGGATGGAAATGTCAGCGAGGAGGACCGAGCTTGGGTCAGAGGATGGTTCCCGTTACTGTTCGAGCTGTCGTGTATCGTGAGCCGCTGCAAACTCGACGTACGAACACGTGCGCTCACTGTGCTCTTTGAGATTGTTAAAACACACGGAGAATCATTTAAACCTCACTGGTGGAGAGATTTGTTCCAGGTATAGTTACAAAATAAATGGTTTTTTGCAAAAATAGATTTGTATTTTTGGTTTGGGTTGTATTGAAAATAATTTGATTTTGCTATAGACATTCCAACTATTTATGACCATGTTTTTACCAAAAATGTATTGCTTAGCCTTTCATTTAAAACCTGTTCTTTTTGTCTAGTTTTTTCTATGAAATTACTAGCTGACCCGGCGAACTTCGTAACGCCCAACATTAAATACATGTTAACTTTAAGATTGGCCATGTCCTGAAGTCAATTAGCATTGCGGCTTCATTGTGAAAGCTTTAAATATACAACAGCTGATTATTATAATAAATTCAATATCTATAAACAATATAATTATTTTTTATTTGAAAACATATAAACACGTGACTTTAATCATACAGAAAATAAAGAAATATAAATACAGTACATAATTCCCAAAAACCGTAAACTATTAACGTGGCGAATAATGCTGTTCATTTTGTACAGCACATATTTACTTCATAGTTTTACATTAATGAATGATTCATATGGCATTGGATAGTAAAGCATATTGCTAACGGAGAGTAAACCAACAGCTGTTTTAAGAAATCAAATGTTTTGATTTTAGAAAATTTGTAAACAAACTTAGTCCCCATAAGGTTAACATTAGAAATTTAAAACGCTATAAATGGAAACTAATTGAGTTTATGGAAACTGAATATGCCTAAAGCATGACCGGAGCAGAGACGAATCCAAAAAATCAAAGATCATTAAAATCGGTCCAGCCGTTCTCGAGTTATAATGCGTGTAACTAACACGACTTTGTTTTATATATTTAGACTTGTAAAAAATCTAACATTCATCTACGATGATAGTGTCATTTATTATTTTGTGCAATATTTATTTTACTTAATTTAATTTGGTTATTATTTTTTCTTAAGAATTAGATATTTTTGTCCGTTACAATGGAAATTATTGAAATTAAGCCATTTAAAACCAGATTGAAGGATTCAATGGGGAATAAAGCTAGAATTTTATTGTGTTCATATAAAAATTGTTTATTCAGTTATCTTGTTCCAGGTGCTGTTCAGGATATTTGACAACATGAAACTTCCTGAGCATCATACGGAGGTAAGGAAAATAACTGTCAAGAACACTATGAACCCTTTCCCTGCCACTAATTTTTTTTTTATATTCCCCAATACTACCAAGGCCGTAACTAGTTTGAATGCAAGATTTCAGAAAAACCGGTAAAAATTCAGTATTTATTTACATGATTTCATTTTTTCTCCAAATTAAAATTAAATTATCTATCAGAAAATATATTATTTGTTTTTAGTCTTGTGTTAAAAGTTTTTTTATCTCTTATATCATTCTTATTTAAAAATAATTTATTTACAGTTTATATCTTAATATTTACTATAAGAAAATAGCTCATCAGTTTTAGTATTAGCATTTCTAAGTAAATACTACAGACCTACCTCGATAAATAAACACTCTGTATTTAATTTTCATCAACAAAAGTCTAAATCTCGTAGATGAAGTTCAACTTATTATGTCATTTTACAAATTAAATCTTATCACGGAGTCGTTTACTCATTTTCAGAAGGAACACTTCACATATCCATGTAAAGCAATAGTGAAACACACAGACGTTAACATTGTTATTGTTATTGAATCACACAAATTCTTTTAAAAGCTGAAATCACAAACAAGGCTTTATGTATTCAACACACTGCTAACTAACACATCCTTAATACACCATGAATATAATTTACAATAAGCTTATTCGTTTTTTATTTTTTAATTTAATTTGCACAGGTTTGAGTTGTTTATTTTTTGTTTTGTTCTTCGTGGCAGAATCACCAGCCGAGCTTGTCCCATGTGGAAGAGACTCTGAGAAGTAATTTTGAGAGTGTGAGTGTTCTTGTGGGATCGCGTGTGTGCTTGGCTCTCAGCATGCTCTCTTCTGTTCCTGTACTTTCTTTAGGCAAGAAATTCACATCGGATCAAAATTTTTTGAAAGTCGTACAGGAATTCACAGTGTATCAAAAATTTCAAAGCTCTGCATTCCCTTCTTTGGCGAGGCTTGAGAACTGATACCCCTCTAAATCTGAGGTTCGATTGCTTGAATCTGAGCCTGAGCGAAACTCATAGAAATATTGTTGATGGTTGGGTGCTTTTTGCAGCCGCTTTCGCCCATCGAGCTATTGATTGTGATCCTGACAAATTAATCAGATGGACTTTGTCATCGAATTTGTCACCCTCACTTAACCCTCTCCTGGTCACGTTAGCGTGTGCAGTCACGGCAGTTCCATACGTATTAGTTTGGAGAGCGGCCAGAATGCAGATTTGCGCACAGTCGAGTCTATATCTTGTGCACAGTGATGTATTTATTAAATTGTTCACTATATGTTTTACCAAATAATAAAAATATTAATAACAGTAATGCTTAGTAGATCATCTTGTACAATGGTTAACCGCTATGTGTTCCAAAATTATTTATGATCAGCTACTTGTAAACAAGTTAAAAAATAGAATAAATCCAAATAATAAAATATGATTGCCCGCAAGTCGATCTGAGTCGTTTGACAGAGAGAGTGTTAACTGAGATATTCATCTAAAATTCTTACCTTTAGTACTCATGTTATGATCAGTTTAAAAAGAATAAATAATAAATTCAATGTTTTTTTCATATGATAATTTTCGAGCTAAAAAAAATGGCAGCTGTCTAACTAACCATGAGCTTTGTCTTGTTTTTTAACATTTCAAATTTTCATAATACGCAAGGACAAAACCTAAAAAATACAAATAAAAAAAATCAAGGATGTTTATAGGAAATAAATTCTTTGTGGGCTTTAGCATGAGAGGCTGAAACTTGAACAGCTTAATTTAATAGTGGACTCTGAAATATATTGAACATTGTGCTATCATTTTATTTTTTATTTATGTTTAATGGTCGTTATCAACATTTTAAACTTATTACAAAACCATTAACAAACTTAGACTTAACCCTAGAACTGGCAAATGTTTTCTCTTTAACTGTAACATCAAATTAATCATTAATCATTAATATGTATCTCTTCTTAAAATATGTAGAATAAACACAAAACATGCCCCCCTTATAACTACTAACCACAAAAGGAAAACAGGTGTCCACTGCAATTCCAATTTAGCCAACAAATGCCGTCAACTTCCACCCAAGCCTGCCACCGTTTATTTGAGGTTGGCCCCCTCTCCACTATACAACACATTTGCAAGCCTAATTGGGATTGCTCATGGTCAGGATGCGAACCCTAGCACTTCCGAATTGCTAGAACGTTACGCTCATCAGTGTAGAGCTCGGCCAACGTGCATAGTGTTTCCTTTGTGTAGATTAACATCCGCACTATTGAACACTACGTGAATCAGCCAAGACCATCCTCATAATTAGACCAGTTTGTAATTCAGAGGCAGTGGTTCGGATTTCACATTAAACTGTAAGTCCATTAGATATGCCATTGACAGTTGGGATATTAATTAACAGTTCTGTTTAAGGAACATGTCAGGCTTAGTCAGTAACAAGACTACAAGTTTGCGCGACAATCATCCTACACTAGTTTCTCATTCATACTTGGCTTAAAATACCTTCCTTGTGGTACGGTTGCCACTTCAATAGTGTAATCTAATCTAAATAGTTGTAGAATGTGATTACTTGGCTATAAGACATACCCTAGTGCTAGTTTGGTGAACTGCATGAGCAAGTTCATATATCAGCTCCCAGAGGGTAATATGGTCACGACAGCAATGGCGTTGAACAAGTTCACTAAATTGATGACAGATGCCTCCACTTCCACTTCTTTTTGAATTTTTAAATGTGTCGTGAATTACGATTTTGCCAGTTCTAGGGTTAAAGATGAAAACGATATTTTATTTGACATGGTGTACATGTGTGTAACAAACAAAATTAAAGTTTTTGTAACTTATTTTGTTGAGTTCTTTGTAAAATTTATAAATTTATCTAGTAAAGTATTAACCCTAGAAATGGCAAAGTCATAATTTACGACGCATTTACATATTCAATAAGAATTGGCAGGTGGAGGCATCTGTCATCAGTTTAGTGTACTTGTTAGACACTATCGCCTATATGACCGTGCTGCCATCTGGGGGCAAACAACCGAAACTGCTCTCGTAATACACGAGCCTGCCACCGGGCAGGTCTATAACCAAGTAAGCGCTTTCTACTTCCAGGCACTGATGGCCGAGCCGGCTAACGCGCTACGCTGACGAGCGTAACGTTCTAGCCATTCGGAAGTGCTAGGGTTCGAATCCCGACCATGAGCAATCCCAATTTGGCTTGCAAATGTGTGGTATAGCGGAGTGGGGGGCCCACCTTAAATAAATGGTGACCGGCTTGGGTGAAAATTGACGGCATTTGTAGGCTTAATTGGGATTGCAGTGGACACCTGTTTTGCTTTTGTGGTTAGTGGTTATAAGGTGGGGGGGCATGTGTTAAGCTTTTTTTGTTTAAACTTTGATATTTCAAGAAGATATTAGTAATTATTTTTATGTTACAGTTAAGAGTAAAAAGCTTGCCACTTCTTTAAATTGTATTAAATGGTTAAATGTATTTACGCAATTTTCTTATGTAGTGGATTAATTTGTGGTAACATTAAATCAATTATTTTCTTACTTGTTACTTGCAAAAGTCTGGAAGCAATACAAGTTTTTCCTCACAGTAACAGTCCGCTAGCACCTTCCATTTTACGAAACTCTTCTGAGACATGTTCTCAAACTTTGTGTTCCTATTAATCCTTTGTGTAATACATACTATTACCTAGATGAGGATTAGTGACCAACCACTACGTCATTTTGATGACCCAAAGGGATAAATATGTATCGGTATATTATTTACCCTACATAACATGAATCACCTTAGTTTTTTATTCTGAAAGATTGCAAGAAGTAGATAATGGATGGTTAGTGATCTGAGGTGTGTGGGTTGGTTAAAATGTCATCACAGCTGATTTGGTAAAGAAAATGGGAGTGTGTATCAGATTGGATATAGAGGTTAAGTATGTGCAGGTGCAATTAGTTCTCGGTGGCTTTTCCTCCATTTTACAGGCTCAAAAGCATTACCTACTACCTATGAATTTCTTTATTACATTTATTACATGAATTTCAATGAATGAAACAATTTTCACACAGATGAAATACATGACCTATTAACACACAAAATTTGTGTTTTGCATTTAGAGTATTACTGTTGTATCCTCTATCAACCCATTTTTAGTTAATTTGTTTATTCCTGAGAGAACCTTTTATACAGTATCAGCATAAATACAGGGTGTACGCCGATCTGTGACGTACCGGTACATCATTACTCCTTAAAGGGTTAAATATCTTTTCACTATCCAACATCAACATCACTATCCAACATCCAACATCACTATAACAACATAATATTTACTTTATATTTTTGTGCATCTGTAAAATATCCCTAAAGCTTATTATTTTTAAATATTTCACTAACAGTGTGTATTAAACTGAATGTTGGTTTTTGTATTTTAACTTATCATAGATAACAAATAATAGTAAACATAGTTTTTGGTTGGATCTCAATAGTTCAATCATTTATTTAAACAATAACAACCAGATGTTTTAATAGAATTTACACAGTAATGGTGTAAATATTTTAGCATACGATAAATTTCAGAAAGCGGAGTGGATGACGACGACTTGCAATCATGCGTTGTACGCAATCGTGGATGTGTTTACGCAATACTTTGACATTCTTGGACCGCTTCTGTTGGCAGACTTGTATGTGCAGCTACATTGGTGTGTGCAGCAGGGTAGGTATAACTAATATTTCAGTGTTACAAGTGCTTTAAAGTGTCAAAAGAAATTAAGTCTAAAAGTCTAATTGTTCATCCGTTAGCACTGAAAAATCAATGAAAAAGTATTTAGAATTAGACTTTTTTTACATTTTAATTTAGGAAAACATGAATTAAAATAATGAAGGAATGTTTCAAAAAATATATCAAACTTACGTAATCCTACATGTGCACAGTAGACATAAAACATTAAACCAATCTTCGTTTGACAGCATTTCTATTTTTTTTTTATGAAAATTATTTATGTTTTAATGAATAACATCGTTTTATTAAAGCATCGTAGTCAGACATACTAGAGACAATGTCCTCAACTTTATTTTTTTATTCAGGGTGGCATTAGTAAAACAATTGTCTAACACGTGGCTGTAGTTTCACATACTCTGGTAGTAAAGGTGACTAAATTTCTTATCCCATGCTTTTTAACATGTTAAAATGACTTGTAACATGTCAATTCCATCTGTTCCCTAGAATTAACTAGAACATAAATAATTCTACTACTAATTTTGGGTAGTAGGTAGGTTTCCTGATGATTAACATGTTATAATAATAATAATAAATTGTCTTTTATTTAGAGCGGTTTTCATCATACAATATAATGGTTTTCAAAACAACTCGTGTCACACAAAATTCACAAAATTATAAAAACAAGAAAATTTACAGAAAGGCTTATAACTACCGTACTTAATAAAATAAAACACTGTACATTACAAGGTTAAATTCTATTCTATTGGTCCTATATTAGGTCTTAAAACACCGCTCAGCAATCTTTCACGTACATTTTTTTTAAATTTGTTTTTTGACATTCTATCATGCCCGAATTCTATCATGTTCTCTGTATGTGAGGGTTTACTCGTCTTAACATTTAGTTTGATCAATATCTCGGTATGTTCCACAGCCAACGAGCAGCTGGCACGATCGGGCACCAACTGTCTCGAGAATCTGGTAATCAGCAATGGACTCAAGTTTACAGATGACACATGGGAGAAAACGTGTCAGTGCGTGTTGGACATGTTCAAGTGCACCATCCCTGCGGAGCTGCTCACCTGGACACACGCCAGTGAGGTAAGTGTCTCCATAAGAGTAACTAACAAATATTCTGATTAATGCTCAACTACTCCACATTAACGTACCTCAGTGATTTGAACATAAGTAAAGTCCGGTTTATCCAGATCCAAATCATTACATATATAATAGTTTGGATGTAAATTTTATCTCAAGCTACTTCAAAATTTCAGACATAACCGCAATACCTTGCTGGATGTGACAAAGTTACTAACGATGAATGTGTAACAAGATGAACGCACACTCAGTATAATGGGGGTGTTCCAAGCGGAGCGCTACAAGTACTTATTTTAGGACAGTAAAATTAGCAAGTATTCTCGGTGTAACAAATTCAATCACAGCCAGTGTTATCTTGATTCACAGGCAGAAAACATCCGTCCCGGTATTCTGAAGAGATCCAACAGCACATTTAGCGTTCACAGCAATAACAGCATCACATCCGACGACATAGCGATGCAAAAGGTAACGACTTGTTGATTTAAATATTTACTGAAACCTTTTTGACATCCAAACACTTGTTAGGAAGTATTTGAGAGTAGAGGATCTTTTAACCCTTAAACCAGCAAGTGTCTCAATTGCGATCTGCTCAACCGGCTATGTTGCGATCGCGACACAGTATATCGTGCATTATTTATTGTGTTCGTACAACTTCATAAAGTCATATTTTCGTATGATATTATTCATCACTACACTCAACATGAGTCAGACTGTTATATGCATTTTAATAATGTTATTTCCTCATTGTAGACATTTATATTGCCAGCATTGAAAATATCAATCTTTCTGCTAGCAGAAGTACTACGCATTGATGAGTGTTGTTGTTTGTAGAGTCTAATTTATGTGTTTTGGTGTAAATTTTTGTAAATATACATTTTTTAGGTAATAAGTTTTAGGTAATATATATTCTGAATCTTAATAGAATCTGGCTTATTGTGAATGTTTTGGAATTTTAACTGTGTTCAAGAACATAAATATACTAGAATGAAATTGAAAGTTTTTCAAATTCAACTTTTTCTTTTATTGTTGCCTGAAGAATTCGCCTAAAATTGTTGATAAGCTTCATTTAAACACATTATTATTCCTTGTATTTTAGAGAAAATGATAATTCTGGTATTATGGTTTTTTTTAATGTATTTTTCAAATTTTCAAAATAATCTTTGAAAATATGCCAGTTTGGGCTTGCCGGTTGAGATGAAAATGCCCACCGGTTGCAGGGTCATTTTTTTATGTATATGCCAACGCAATTTTTACAGGGGAATACTCAAACACTTTTAAGGGAAAGTAATCCAAATTTATCAAATTTTCAAACACAAGCTTTTTGAGCCAAGTTTTTTTAAACCGCCAAAAATATCCTCCTCCTCAAATAAACAACAACTTTTAAGTATGAATGAATAAGTTTAGTATTTTAATACCCATAATTTATTGATTAATACAAGTGTTACTATATTTAAAAAGAACAAAGAAGTTTTCAGATCCACACAGTGTCAAATCAACTAATGTCTTCAATAATATGGAAGTGTAAGATGATTTTCAGTCAGCAGGGCTACGGCTGGTTTTCTGATATGAGTTTCATCAAAACAATTATAACTGCTTATTATCATGACATGACAATGAGGAGAATTAACATTTCTTTCTACACCCATCACATATGCTCATTTAAAAACAAACTTATGAATAAAGTAGAATTATTTTAAATTACAGCAAAAATTAAGTGTGTTTCTCATGGCGTTAAAATGTTGGGCTTGAACATTGAGCTTTTCCAAAAAGCCGAGCCGAACTTTATAAAGCTTGACTCGAGCCTTTGCATACCCCTAGCACTTTGATCTGATTTCAAATGTTCCAGTGAGCCTTTTATGGTTATGGGTTATAATTGAACTGTCTTCATAACTGACAGGGTATTGAACTCATCATAGAAATGTGTTACTTCGTTAGGAAGGACATCTAAATTAATAGATCCTTATAATATTAGCAATTATTACTCGGCTTCATTCGTTGATCTACAAGTGCTCGATCAAAATTTCATTAAATAAAGAATAGGTGAAACACCTCTTTACTGCCTTGTGAATGTCCTTATTGGATAAAGCACGTTTCAAGTGTCATCAACAGATCCATGAAACTTGAAACTCATATCTTGACTGAAGGGCCACGTCATGATGCTCCAGCCACTTTGACTGTATCTATATTGGTAAGTCCTACTTCAACTTGGTGGCTGTGCCCAATGCTGTTACGAGATAGTGTCAATGTCAGCTTCCTTGACATTCCTGATCATTCCACAGATGGGCTCCATGTTCACGGGGTTGCTGATCAAGTGTGTAGTGCAATTGGAGCTTATTCAAACGGTGGATAACATAATCTTCTACCCGGCCACGTCTCGCAAAGAAGATCAGGAGAACCTAGCCCTCGCTCAGGTAAACTGACTAAGAGCAAAGTCACAATTTTAATCCAATTTTATAAAACGAGACAGCATTACTAACAATCAGATTCATTAGCTTTCTCACTGTGAAACAAGCTATGAGCTGTGGGCGCTTGCCTCATAAACAAATAATTTTTGTATTCATAATTTTATAATAATTGTCATTGGCAAATAAGTACCCATAACAGATTTACCCTCCCAACTGTTGAAAAAATACCGTCGAACCTGGAGCAGGTTACAGTACGATTGTATTTCATTTCAAAACAGTTCTATATGTTTACATGTGGCCTGAATCATTGTGGTTATATAAAGAGACCTGAAGATCCAGGTCATTCTTAATTTCTCCACCCACTCTCTCAAACTTTTTTGAACTATTTCTCTTCTCAACTCATCATCCCTGATTCTTAAAATTCCTAGTTCTTAAAATCTAAGCTGAAAATTTAGTCATAGATTTCATATTTTTTGTTTTTATTGGAATTGCATTTTAGTTGGTAGTTTTTTTATTTTATCCGTTATCAACCTAGGCGGATGTGCTGGATTGGGAAGACGCCAGCTTGTCGGAGCAGCAGCGGGAGGAACAAGGCATGTACGGGAGCCTCAGCTCCACGCACCTCCTGCAGCTCACCGATTGTCTCATGCAGAGCCATCGCTTCGCCAAGGAGTTCAACTCCAATCACGAACAACGTAACCTCCTGTGGAAGGCCGGTCAGTACATTTTACTGTAATTCAGTTTTTTGTTCTGAATCAAGTTTCTCTCGGTATGATTGTACAGTTATAGTTTGTTCAAGAAACTCCTCAAGAGAAACGAGGTCAGACAGATCAACATTTGGTTCAAATGTCAAATCAATAAATAATAAATAATAAAAAAATCAAATTAATAAATAGAGGAACAAAATATCCACTCATTTTTCCACAAAATTTTTACTACTGTAAAACTGTGTAGTGGATCTGGTATGTACTGTAAGGTAATCAAATTTTATCCAAGCTTCCTCTTCCGTTTGCAGGTTTCAAAGGCAGTGCCAAGCCGAATCTACTCCAGCAAGAGGTGCAGAGTCTGGCCTGCGTGCTGCGGGTACTATTCAAGATGGCCGGTGATGAGAACAGGAGAAACGCATGGGCTGCGGTGCAGGGACGACTCATCGCCGTGTGTAAAGAGGTAAGTCTCCCATCATATGATCCACACACTCAGTAGAAACTTGTGATGAGATTGATGTCTTAGGGGTCAATAAATTTGGTGGGTGGGTGAATTTGCGATGTTTGTTATATAAATAGCTGATTATTTTAAGTTCAAAGCTCCAAAGCGTGATTATTAAGTCTTCCTTAAAGGCCTGGTTTCCATTTCCAGCCTTTTGTGTGCAATGACATATAAAAATGACATGTCACATTGGGAAAAGTAGAGCTTTGCGTATTCGTATAAATGATTTTGATCCATTTGATTCAAACAAATATAACGAGGTGTTGCAGGCCGCTAAACACTCTAAGTAAACAGTTCTTAAGTAAAATACACCATCTATAGCCACTCATTTATTCATTCAAGGTGGCGGATTTCTCCCAAGGCTTTTTTTCCCGTGATGGCTTTTGGCGCACACCTAAGACCTTTAGCCACTTTAGAGTGTACATTCATTTTCTTATTTGAATTATTTTCAGTTTCATATCCAAGCCATTTGTTATATGGGATTAGTCAAGTGTAGTTTCAAAAAACTAAATATTAAGAATTACATTTTAGACATACAAACAAGACTGTACATCCAAGGTTCTAATTTTATTTTTACATTGTAATCAAATGAAAGTATACAACAAAAATATGTTTTACTAGTTTAGTTAACTAGAGGTACTCCATAAATAGAAAGAACTTTTGGATAGACAGGGATCATTTAGGTGTACCAAGAAAACTTATAGAACTAGCAAAATTTAGTGTTTTAGGTTCTAAATTGCAAAGTTAGAGTTAATGGAGAAGTATTGGAAGACTTTGAGATGAACACCTGGGTGAGACAGGGAGATGGGATATCTCCATTGCTGTTCAATTTAACCATAGAAACAGCCCTTCAGGAAATAAGAGAGACAGAAGTAAGGATTAAGATAGGGACAAACATAATTGTGTCGGCTTTTGCAGATGATATAGTATTAATTACACTTAATTAATACAAATGGCTTAAAGGTTCAAACATGTTGTTAGAATAAAAAATGTTATCAAAGGATATTCAGTTGATTTTTTCAATTATACTTAAAATAACAATAGTAGTCCTTAACAGTGAAAGAAAACAAGATGATGACCAACCAAGAGACCAAATCAGAATCCACATTGAAATTGAAGAATTTAAACTTGTAAAAGTAATAAATTTCACGTATTTGGGAGTCATCCTCACCAGTATTATGAAGATCTAGAAATACAAAATAGATTAAAACTAGCACAAAAAGTTTCTCAGCCGGACACAAGTTATTAAGCTCAAAGATAATATCCCACACCACCAAACTCCAGATTTGGAACACAATAACAGACCAGTTCTCTCGTATGGTTCAGAAAATTGGATCTTAATTAAGAAAGCAGAAAAGAAAGTTATTGTATTTGAGAACAAGATTTTGAGGAAAGTGTACGGACAGATCTTTGAAGATGTACAATGGAGATTGAGACATAATTGGAAACTTAGAGGACTATTTAAGGATCTGGATATTGTCGCTGAGGTACGGAGGAGAAGGTTGAGATGGGCAGGGAACATTCTAAGGAAAGGTGACAACTCCCTTTCACGAACAATCCGGAAGGTAGAAGATCTCTTGGAAGACCAAAACTGAGATGATTGGACCAAGTGGTGAAAGACCTGAGGAAACTAGGGAGAAGGAAGGAAGATGCAAGTGTAAAGACCTATGGAGGCAGTGTGTTGGGAGGTCAAGTACCATCTAGGGTACCAGTGGCCACAGCTGTAAGTCAATTCTAAAGCAATTTGTATTTAAATATTTCATGTCCACTTCATTTTCCTATGTATTCATAAAACAATTTGAATTCTAAATTGTGAAACTAAGAAGCAACAACTGTCAAACAACCTGTAAACAAAAATTATTTTACGAATAAGAATATTTTTTAATGTTTAAACTATTACAATATTTTAATGAGAATCACATTTGCAGGCGTTGGAGTATTTCCTGGGACTGCAGTCCGAGGCCCACAGAGAAACATGGACATGCATTCTGCTCCTGATCCTCACCCGGATACTGAAAATGTCTGATGAAAGGGTTGGTCCTGACATTTCTACAAATAATTGTCTTGTTTTTATACGATATACGTTTGGAAATTAAGTAGTTTGGTTGTAGACACTAGTAGTTTGTGCGTAGACTGCAATGAATGTGTGCGTTGTCGTGTACGGGTATACTTCGGGAACAACTGTACGGTTCTGTGTTGTGCTTTCAAAATGTTTAACATTACCAACTCTCCTGACGCACAATCTAAATCTTTTGATTTGTGGAGTACGTTTTGAGGGAGTTTTGGAACCCAACAGAAGCAAAGTTTCCTTACCTTTACGTTCTTCATACTTTTAACTGAAACATTTCACATGGATTGACCCAAATTTTGGCGACCAACCCAAGTAGGTGGTTTAAGTCATGTATGGATGAGAAATGATTTTGGCGCGATCTTGTAGTCTTGTTACTGACTAAGGCTAACATAAGGTGTTCAAAAACAATTTTGTAAAGCACTGATTTTGATCAGAAAATTTGTTTGAGAAACCTGTAATTGAGAAGCAGTTCCTCTCACGAATTCTCCCTTCAACTCAAGCCAACATATCTTCTGTAATCAAAGGAGGGATACAGGAGCAGTTGTCATCATGGACGTTGTCATCGCCATCTTTTAATTCTTATGCCTACTTTCTCATTTTGATATCACTATTAACAGTATCACTATACTCTTTTTGATTGTAAGTTATTGTCAATAAACATTGTGTTAAATGTTAAGGTTTGATGGTTTTTAGCTTTTAAAAATATATTTTATAACCAGTAATACATCACACCTCCAATTAACACAAATTCTTTCAATCAATAATTGTTTCACTTACTTTTTTAATTTTTCATGACTTAACATGTCATGAACTGCCAGAACTTAACATGTCAGCTGCTGGAGCAACTTGGTTTTTTCAAAACACCAAAACTCACTAAAAAATTATGTTTCCTCTCTGTTTCTTCAAACCCAAGTCAACTACAAAGATTACAATAAATTAGTACATGTTTCCAAGTTCAGCTACTTAGGCCTGATTTCACCTTACTAGAATTTCCATCAAAACATGCTCCAGATAACTCCTGTGTCAACTGTTAATCCAATACTATAATACGAGCAAGGTTTGTATATATATATTTGCACACGGATCTCGAAAACGGCACCGAGGAATTTCTTTAAATTTTGGAAATAACTAATTTCCGAGTAGAAAATAAGTTCTAGATAGGTCTAATGTCCAGGAAAATTCGTGTTCTACTGTAATATTAAGTTTAAAATCTAAAAATTTAACATTACGCTTATGGAGAATAAAATGTAAACAATACAAACCAAAACAGCTGTTTATAACCGTTTGACAGTTCTTTATTGAAGACTGCAGGGAACAATATAGAGGTTATGCATTAATATTTATTTTATGAATTAAATAAATGCAAAATTATCAGGTTACTAAACAATTTGTAAAAACTTAAGGATAACATAGCTGTGCGAAATAAAAGCAGAAAAAAGTATTTCCAAAATCTTCCGTGTTTTGATAGAAAACGTATTCGTTGTATTGCTTGAAGCCACTGTAACAAACCAATTAATTGGTGTAAATCAAATTTCTCTTTTGCTTTTCAATCCTCATTCCGTTTACAACAAAATCAGTTGATCACAGGCTAATAATAACGGTATGAATAATTAAACAGTAAATGATCGGCTTTGGCTAAAAGACGTTAAACGACATCGCTCAATTGACTAACGTCGTAGCCGAGTTGTAGCGTGTCGGCCTCAAGAACTTTAGGCCGCGAGTTCCATCCACATAAATGTTTTCATTGAGTAATAAATGTGTTTTAATTTTTCTAATTAATTTTTATAATAAATGTCTTATTCTATACGAGCAAAGCTCGGTCACCAGGTACTGAACTCTTGAATGAGCAAAAATGAAGACGCTGTTACATCATTATTAAAACAATTATTCGTTCATTTTTCTTATGCTTTATTTAGAAATGTGAAACTCAGCCTCTTAAATCAAACTAAAAATAATTTTACATTAGTACATAAAATGTACATTTGTATTATACCTCTTGTATTATAAGTATTTATATTTCAGCTAGAGATAAAACTACTTTCTTTCAACTTATGTATAACAACACTATGTAAATATAAAAATTAGCAGTAACAACTCCTTTAATAAAGAGAGGCTTGCAGTGATTTTTAAATTTGCATTTATAACCCCAATGTGTTGGTGTCATTGCAAAGTGTATATTAAAGTACCTTTTAACCCCTGGGAATCCCTATTATTTTGGCACTTTGAAGACTTTTACTAAAACTGACTTCCTCTTCATCAGGTTCACAGTAAGATAAGTCACTATTGTCAAGAAATTTGTCAGTTTTACTGGAATGTAAAATGTATGTATGTATGTATGTATGTGTTTTACTGGGGAGCATTTGTAACACATTGCGTCATTGATCACAACACAAACACAACAACCTAAAAACTACACACCTGTTGTTGACTGATATTTTGGTTTTATTTAACAAAATATCAGGGAAAATGTAAACCTACTAGCAATAACTAACGACGGAACAGTACTGTCCAGGAATGCCAGGGTGTAATGGCAGTGTGACTGAAATGTTCCGTCAAAGTATGGAAATATGTTAATGGCTTTTTTTGCTTTATACTTAAGATATTCCAAGGTAAGCTTCTTGTTAATCAAAACCTCTCACCATATATTCAGTTTATTGGAATTGAGTTTTACATCATTTTACATCTCTGACAATATTTGATGGTTCAGTTCGCAGCTCACGCGTCCAGCTACTACGCCCTGCTGTGCGAACTCATGTGTTTCGACCTCAAGCCGGAACTGCGTTCTGTACTGCGTAGGTTCTACCTCAGAATCGGACCTGTCTTCAACATCACCTGAGAACAGGTAGCTTTTGGATACATATCTAATATGTGAGAAAAATATTGGAAAGGTTCATTGGCATATGTCAATCCAAAGTATTTTATTTTGCCATCCCGAATTACATATCTGCAAATTAGGTTAATTGTCCATGTTGTAACTTTCCAGTCCTTGTGGATCAATTTTTTTCAGTTGGCTTGTAACTGGCATGTAAAAGCTGTGCATTTTAATGAGTGATCTGTTATTTTTTTCTTAGGTCTCGTCGAATTACTCTTACATCTTAGTTAACATCATAAGTTTGAATTTGTTAGGTATTCAGACCAATTTCAGAGTAAGGTATTGGAAATTATTGGATTGAAATAGAAGCACCATAATGTGCAACTATTTTTATCAGTCAAGTTTAAAAATCTCTGTGAACTTTAAAGTTCATATTGTGTCGGGATTGAGAATTTATACAGTACAGTAGAGAGTAAAAATTCTCAATGTAAAAAATCTTCACCAATCCATAGGATTTTTAAAAATATATACTTTGAATTAGCACTGAAACAACAGTTTTCAAATTTTGTGGGAGAAACTGTCAGTGTGTAGCGGGTAATGAATAAGTAACAGAGCTATAGATCCTGGATGACAATGATATCGCTATCTCAATTCAAGAGCCAAAAGATAAAGAAGGCAGTGACAGTAATGTAGAGGATCCAGCAGATGACTCAGTCCTTTCGTATTCTGAAGCTTTTACAATATTAGAGACAGTGATATCTTGATAAAAGACATAGCTTGACTGTAATCGAAGTCAGCACTTGCTGCTTAACTCATTCACTTTGGCATGAGTCACCAATGACACAACCATAGATCAGCACTCTTTTGATATCAAATAGATTAATTACAGTATACTTGGTAATACTCTTAGTGATTTTGTACAGTTATGATCAAGATTACAATAATCCTTTTTGAGTACCGTTACACGTCACCAGCGTCTTATTCGTTTCCATGCGTATTTTGTTCAAGAAAAAATCTTCAATAATGTAAATGAAATGTACTTAAGCACAAAAAACATTTTTTATTTCATTTTCTGAATCCTATAACTGCATTTTTAATACAGTAGGCCTAATTACATGGTCAAAATTTTATTTTTTCATTTTATTTTTGAGACTTTTTTGAATATCTTGTAGATGCACAGTTTGGATTCAGACCAAAACGTAGTACAACGTCTGCAGTTGTAGAATTTGTAAAGGGAGTGGCGGAAGCCCTGGATGGATCACATAGTGCAGCTGGTATTTTCTGTGATCTGTCCAAGGCTTTCGACTGTGTGTCTCATGAAACCTTAATACACACCATAACTTAGGTATTATAACTTTTCAGAACTTGCTTTGAAATGGAATAAAATCTGTTTCTGGTTGGAAAGAAATAAAAAACAGTTAGGTACCTCAGGGTTCAATCCTGGGACCTCTTCTTTTTTTTTGATTTACATAAGTGATATACCTATAAATACACCATGCCAGATTCTATTATATCTTGATGACACATCTGCCATAATTAAAGCTTCCATGTTTGCAACAGCTTATAGATAGCTCTCAAAATGCTTTGTCTCAGTTATCAAGTTGGTTTTCTGTGAATGGACTTAAATTAAATAGTACTAAAACCCAGGTATGGAATTTCAAACACATCAAAAGAGACAACCTAGTACTTTCAGTTTTTCTTTTCAAAATTTAGAATTTTCATCTACTAATCAGTATAAATTTTTGGGACTGCAAATCGATACAAATTTAGATTTTAGCAGTTATATTGACTTATTGTGTAAAAAATTAAATAAGGTTTGCTTTCAAATGTCGATTTTAAGAAATGTTCAATCGACTAACAGCAGAGAAGTCTTATTACTCTGTAAATGAATACTTATTATGAATTAAATAGTAATTATGTTTATATAACTTAAACTATATTATTTTTGTATTTTGTAACATAATTTAGGAATAATATATGACAATATGACCAGTTTTTGTAGCCATGCTATATTCTAAAACGTATGTAGACAAAAAAAAGGCATTATGTTTGAAAATCTAAACAAATCAATAATCAGCAATACTTACGGTCTAATTGTTATAGATTTTTCACGCTCTACTGTATATAGAAACATAAATTCTAGTATCAATATGCCCTGTATATACTACATAGAGTGATTAAATGTATTTATGGTATAAAGAAAAAAATACTTTGAAAATTATAAATCTTATCTGTATATTGTTTCTGACATGCTTTGTTGTCGTAGGTAGGCGCGCGAAAGCGCATCAAGACACCGCAGCCACGCCCGAAAAGCGTATCGTTTCATCCTAGTTCCTGAGCGAAGAGAGGCAGCCTAGTCAGTAGTTTGTATTGTGTCTGTTAGAACACTTATTTTTGTAGATCCAAAGTCATACTTGGCAAGGATTTAGATGATTTCAGCTCTTGCCAAGTAAATTAAAGCATATGAGGTTATTTTATATGACGCTTTAAAAGTGTCGAGTATTTTAAATATAGAGGTATATTTTCGCATGTGTAAAACAATTGTCATGAATCGGATAAGTTGTACATGTTAAACTGTTCCTACATAATACGACAGACATAATCGAGAAAATAGCAAAAGCTGTATCTTAAATGCAATTAGACTAGGTTAAATAATTTTAGCTGATAATGTATCAAGTTCTAAACAAAATTTAAACTTAGCATGTATTTTATAATAATTGTAAATGTAAATTGAAAATATATCCGTTAAAAATTATAGTTATGCATGGTAAATTATTTATTTAAAAACCAGAGTTTCTTGATCAAACCTTATTCTTAATGTGTACAAACTTTTTACAATAATAAATAGCAATTTTATCACATTATGACAAAGTATCGTGTCTATTATTTCTTGACTGCTTGAGATAAGACTATTATATTTTATAAATATCAGGGTTTACTCTTTTGGTTCCATTAGAATTTTAGGTTGGTAGAATCGACTGCTTATAAATATGTAGGTCGGTAGCACCGACTGCTTTAATTATTGTACTTAATAGATTATTCGTGCAATGAGAAGGGACTGTCAATTATACGAAAAGAGATTAAATTTTTAGCGTTAGTTTTAGTCATTAATGGTTATTGTTGTAAGAGTCAGGAGAATTTATTGTATTATATTGTACACTTGTTGATATTATTTTGTTACATAAATTTATTCTTTATAGTTGTTTTCCCATCACAAAACAAAAATTTAATCGTATGAAGTAAAGGGAAAAAATCATGTTAAATATATTTAATCATGTTTAGTTATTTTCAATTGTTTCATAAGCCCATGTCGCCTATTTAAAACCCTTTATTAGTCAAATTTTAACAACATTTATTTTTTATTCTTGACTGTAATATATTCAGAATTATAACAAAATAAATATAGTTATCTGATTGTGATTGAATTAACCAGGACTTTCATGTAGCTCTTCTCAACCTTTACTTTCAATAAACCAAATATTAGTTTTCTGGTTTAATAATACCGGAGTTTCCATTTTATTTGTTTGATGTAGTAAAAATCATAATGTTTATTTTCTTGTTTTTTATATGAGTAAAAAATAATCAAACTAAGTCTATCATCCTGTAAAGTAGAATAATAATTTATTAGATATTTATTGATGAAGTTTATTATTTACATTATTATTTTTTATGGTACAGTAGAGTGTCGATTATCCGAGCTAAACCGGCCGCGGCAAGGTCAGATAAAACGGAAAACGATAAAAACAATGTTGTAAACGTAATTTTATTCACAAATTTAAAACTGTTCAAATACATAAAATACTTTTTAGTCAAATAAAAATATTCGAATTGCTAAAGTGCACAAACAGAAAATTAGTAGGGCTACAGGAAAACACATTTTACAATAGTTCTATAATCATCAACAATGGTGTGGAATATAACACAAAACTTAGGCTTGGGTAAAAAAGGTCGTGATTGTCTTTTGTTTGCTATTTTCTGGCCGTTAAATCTCGCGGTCTTCTCAGAAGTAGAAGTTCGGTAGATCTCGTTTCCTCAAGCTGCACTGCATACTTCAATGCTGTTTCGAGAGGTTTATGTCCTTCACTGTGGGTAACTTTCTCGGTTTCATCTAACACCATTTCTTCTCCATCATCTTCTTCTCCGTTAGCCTTGTTTACAATTTCTTCGTCTGTAATAATTTAATATAGTTCATCTTGGGCCATCTACTCACTTACGTCCTCTTCCGTTGCGTCTGCACAACCCGGCACTTGCTGTAAAATCGATGTACTCCGGTTGAGTTTACTGTAGATTTTTTTCATGTTTGTGAAGTAAAACTTTTCATGATTTGGGAATCCAAGACTGAGCCACGTAGTAAGCAACGTCTTTCAAATTAAGATGACAAAATTTGTTTACAGTGTCTTCTCCTTGGTCCATTGTGTCGATTAAAGAATAAAATAGGATACAACGATAATTTTATTTGGAGGCAAAAACGTGGCCTTTATGTCCTTATCTTTAAGTTCTTCTTCTTCAGGATGACACGTAGCATTGTCAACCAGCAATATATTCATGTTCGCAGTGGCATTACTGCATGCAAGATTCGTAACTCTTTTCTTGCTATATTTGTAACCGGGTGCTGCGGCTTCCACCTTTGATGCTAGAGTTTTCGTCGGTAACATTTTATATTTGGGACCAGTCTCATCACAGTTGAAGATCTGATCACCTGTTAAGCTTTCCTCATCCAACAACGTGTGCCGTTTATCCCTGAACGATAAAACGGTTTCAGAGTTTCTTCCTCGCTACATATGTTAAGCTACCGCATTCCATATCTTTTTCCCACCTAACGAGCCAACCTATACTGGATGTAAAGTCAAGTTCCCTTTCATTTAGTTTGTTTCAAAACTTTAATGGCTTTTCCTGTAAGATTAAAAGTGGACTAAAAGTGTCAAAGAAGGCTGGAATGTCCCACCGTCACTGACCTGTCACATGGCGTGCGAAAACAATATGTTCAGTCAGCTGACCTGTCATCTTGCTAAAATTTCTCACGATAGTCGGATAATATAATGTCAGATGACCGAGACTCTACTGTATTAGTAAACTGAGACATAATATCTCCCTATAAAAGTAAACTTTAAACAAATACATAGGGCCTAAATGTAATATAATAAAATGTAAACAAATTATTGTTTCAAATAATAATCATCAACCCCCCCTCCATATCTTAGCTGCATTCCAAGTTGTTTCAGTTAATCAGTTAACTGAAACCAGTCAGTTAATCAGTTGTAAAAAATGAGAATACTTCACTTAATACTACTTTCACTGGAATACTACTGGAAGTTCACCCTTGTACCAAATTCCGTAAAAGATTACCCATTACTCTGGTCTCTTTAAGCAGACCAGGAAGCGTTTTTCATTCACCCGCTCATACTCAGAGAGGCAGGCATCAGTCTGTAATTTTATTTTTTCAGGAAGCCTAAAAACGAGATATCCTCTCTCAAAAACTCAAAAATGTTGATGAAAGCAATATTTTGTCCATACAAATCAGGTAGAGAGTAAAACATTTTTTTACAACTTATAGTCTACATAATGTAAACAAGTAATTTGCAATTGGCAGGTAGTTGTTTAGGTAAATCATTCAAATCTAATCTATTAAATTTAATTATAATCAGAATTATTTTTTATGCAAAACCTAAATCAATATGTAAAAAGTATAATATTATAAATTATCTATACTGTGGTTGGCTTTATAAAGTTTTGATAAAGCAATATCAGTATTTATTAATAATAAATTTATTTGTGAAATCAAGTTTTCAACTGACAACATTGAGTAAATTAATTTTTATTTTTAAATGTTGTTATATAGAGTCCTTTAACTCCTTTTCTCTTTGGTTGTTATACATAGTATTGTTTTATATTGAATTGTTACAATATATTTTTCCTTTGATATGTATATATGCACTGTACATACCACAAGAAGTGCCATTATACATTTGTACTGTCCACTCTATATGTATTTACCATTGTAAGACACCAAAAGTATTGTGTTATTGAATAAATTTGTTTATTAGTATTAATTTGTTTGAATATATGTGTTCCTTGTTATAACTGACCATTAGTTCAATGCTTACATTAATTTGTTAAATTTTAGATTATTATTTATCTCCTGTTGTCGATAATCCCAAATTTAATCTTCATAATTTAAGGGGAAAATATCAACTTTGAGGGAGGCTTTTATGCCAAGGAAAATTGATTTTGAAAATGTCAAATATTTTTAGCATAGCTAGTAACGGTATCAGTGGACTGACTCATACTTTCTCCCTTAGGTAAATTTGAAAAACAGAACCTTTAAAACTATTATATTCTTTGAAGTTGAACTAAATATGATTTAAAAATTAATTGTTATAATTTTTAGGGCATACCCCCCCTCCAGCACCCCTGGTAAAACCAAACTTTTTGAGTGGGATTAGTTGGGTGATTTGACCTTACATCATGTTTCAAGGAAAAAGGTTGGGAAATAAGGAAGAAATTGATTTTTTTTTATTCTCCTTAAGAATAGCATGGGCGCTCTCAGACAACATACTTTGTTTACCAAGGAAATTAAATTTAACTTTTCTCTGGAACCCTTAGTTGTAGACTAATGATTCAAATAGTGTTTTGTTTAGTTTTATAAGCCGGTTTAATGGTAGTATCAAATTATTTTATAAAATTATTATTTTGCAAAACATTAAAAAATCATTTTGTTGACATTAAGTGTCATAAAGCTCATAAATTTTGAATCATTGGTTTTATTGGCTTACGGGTTGTGTCACATTGTTTGGGATCTTGATAAACCATTAAATTTTTATGAAAATCGTTAGGGGGGATTTTGTGAAATTTGTATTTTTCACATTTTTCGGTGTAACCTATCCCTAAAAAAAAAAATTAAATAAAACTAAAATATGGCCTGGAAATTTAGCCAAAGTGCACGTGTGCACCATATTTTTAAAAAATCGGATGATCAGTGTAGTCTCTGGTTTGCGCACAGATAGACAGACATCAGTCCGAAAACCACTTTTTTAAATTCAGGGAGCTTCAAAATGGATACATCCACTCTCAACTTAAATTCAAAAATCTTGACGAAAACAGTACTTTCTCCAATACTATAAGTATACAGTATAAGTATACTACAGTATAAGGCAAAAAACTAGTAATCAAGACAATTTTTGTTAACACCTCATGTTATAATGTAGAGGATGGAAGGACATACATTGAGTTTTAAATAACCCTTGTAAGTAATATAACTTTTAATTAATCAAAGTCGGAAGGTTTCATAACTATGCAGATTTAGAGGTTATCAGAGAGAGTTTTTGTAGTTTGAATCAGAATTAGTTGGTCTGTGAATTCTGAACTTAAATTGACTCAATTATGGAGCATTGCAAGGCTTGTGGATTGGCTCATCATAGCCATCTTTGAGTGGTATGGGCAATTAATTTATGTGTTTAATTTGGTAAACAATTTTTGAGGAACATTTTTCTGACTTAAGAGCACTAATTTAATATTAGGCTACCCGTAATTCATGCTTCACTTAATCATCTTTGGTAATAGTTTCCTGTTCATTTAAGAGTTCAGCACCATCCAAAGTCTAGCATTTATGTCCTAGAAAAAGGACATTGTGACTTTGCTACCGAAATGCTAGATGGGTAATTTATAAAAAATAAAATAGGCATGTACTAGATATAGGACACAGTCACTGAAAGGGTTTCAAGGCGATCTGGAGTAATTTTTGACACCTTTCCAGTATGATGACGTGTCGTCAGTGACAGGTTATCTTTTTTTCTAATCTATGACCATTGATTATGAATAGAAGTTAGAATAGAAGTATGAATAGAATAGTTCTTCTATCATCTATGCTATGACTCAACAGATACAGATACTGTACCATATTATTGCCGGGACACCAATCAGTGTTGCCACTTTTAGAGATTTATTTGTATTGTTTTTGGCGATTTTAAGTTATCGCAGGGAAATTATATATATATTGTATATAACCGTGTCTATAAACACGTGTCTATTAAAGTCCATAATTATGTCCGAATCATTTTAGCCAGTTGATAGCAAAATGAGATTAGATTTTGCCTCTAAAAACTAAGCTTTGTCAACCATTAATTTTAAGAAAGGTTGGCAGTTGAGATTATTTTCAGTACATTTTGCCGTCTAGTGTTACTTAGTGTAAATAACGTAAAGGATACTCGTATGTAGACAGGGATGACTTTCAATGCTGTGTTTTTTTGTGTGGAGCAATGATTAGGGTGGGCAAAGATATACAAAAGGTTCAGCGAAAATATATATCTTATACTTTTTTCAATTTTTATATCAATATTGTCCAGTGACAAAAAACAATAATCCATTGATCTTTAGAAAAACATTATATTTCTATGTTTAGAATAGTGTGCCGAGCGTGGACGCACCTCACCCCTATATGAAAGCAAAAGGTTACCTATAGCTCTCTCTGGTTACATTTACCTCCGAAGTCATTCCGTCAGCCCTCATGACTTGACATGGCATGAGAACTATATCGTTTTCACGGTCAAAACTAAAAGGAAGGAATGTTTAAAGCCCCCATATCGAGCAAAGCGAGTATTACGTATACACCTCTTTTGAATGAGAAAAATATGTTAAGATTTTTTGCTTGAAATGCCTCAGATAAAATATTAATCGAATAATTGATGTTGAATTCTGACTACAGTATACTATTATTGATAACCAGATATTATTTAAAAATTCCTTTTTTAGCGAATTTCCCATATAGGGAAGAATAAGCAATTACCGTAGGTCTCATGGCGAGACTTAAGCCCGGGACCATGTTATTTTTTCTTCTTTAGGTGCCCAGAGACCAAAAACAATAGTCGTTAAATTTCTTAAATATATATATACATATATGGTATGTATATATATATATACATATGGATATAATATTTTGTAAATGAATATCATAGTATATATAAATATGTGTCTGTGAACACGATAACTCTCGTAAAAATGGTCCGATCGAGACCAAATTTGGTAGAGACATGCATTCCTACAAATGCTCGGACGAGTTCGGAAACCAGACATATCGGTCAATGGGAACAGGTAGTTTGGGGGGGTTTTATACCCCAAAAAAGTTTTTTTGCGTTTTTCACATGTAATTTTTTTAAATTACCGAGATATTAAAAAATCTAAACTCAGTACGTTGTATTTTGAGGCTCCAATGTTAATCTTATGGAGGATAAGGAAAAATCAATATTTCCCATATCAATCGATATTTTTGGATTAAACTTAGTATTTATCTTCATATTGTTGATACCCACCCGTTTATGCTTAAAAATCATAGTTTATGTGTTTATCATGGCAGCAAACCTGCATACTCTTTTCCCATGTTAATCATGGTAGGGAATAGGCAAACTCCTTTATTTATGGACAGATGTTGATGAAAGTTGGGTTAATTGTTGAAAATAAAAATTATTTATGGTAGAAATGCCTACTTTCAGTGTTCCTCACAGCAGCAAACCTGCACACTCTTTCCCATGTTAATCATCTAAGGCAAATAATTCTCAAGTTTATGGACAGATTTTTATAAAACTTGTCAAATATTCTTATTATTATATTGTTGATTTGGAAATTCGCTGAGTACGCAGGTCTGCTGCGACGGGGGTATTATAAACTTAAGGCTAGTTTCTGAATAGAAGCATTCCGCTAGAGTAAACCGCACGAAAGCAGTCCGATATGAGGTCTTCGACAGCTGGTTCCCCCCTCACCACCTCTTACCCAGCAGTGTTGCCATTTTTTCATTTAGCCTATCAGCTGACGTAACCATATGCTAGAATAGAATGGGCGATTTGGCAACACCGCACTGACTCTCATCAAACTACTTTCGTGCAGTTTACACCAGACACCACCATACAACATGGTTTTCTTTCTCTATTTTACAGCAGAGACCAATGAACTTAAGTACTCCGAGAAATATGCCCCTTCCAATGAAATGAAATTAAATGAGCCTCCATTCCAATAAAAAATGTTTATATTTACTTCCCTGTGGGAAATAGGTTAGATCATAAATATATCTAAAGGAAATTTGTTCACTTCGTCTGAACAGCTGTTCTTAATCTCTTATATTAGAAATTCAATACAATAACTCTGGTGGTTTCTATGGAAACCTGTTACATATTTTTCATCTTACAAATCGCCGACCCCCCCCACCCAGAGCTAAGACATGTCCTTAAACAGTACTTTTAATTAATATCCCAACAGCCCATGGCAACTAAGGGACCTACAGTTTAACGTAGAATTCGAACCACAGTTACGAATTGGTCTAATTATGAGGATGGTCTTTGTGGATTAACGCAGTATTCAATAGTGCGGACGTTAATCCACACAAGAGAACACTACACCCACCGACTATTGCTCACAACTATCCACAATTTGTGATTTCAGTTAAAAGTATAAATAAGTATATAAAGTATAAAGTATGACCTCCAAGTAGCTGGATTACAGAACGTCGCCACCGTCCCAGTCATCCATGTCAATAATAGTAAAATATAGCATTTTACTATTATTTACCTGTGGTGGTAATACTTCCAACCTATATGGTGTTCGTGTAGTCACGAAGCAACATATTATGTCACGAAAGTAGGGACTTTTTATTAGTGGTGGCAACACTGACAACAATGTTTACCGGTTTCCAGTGTTCGAGTCCGAGTGTACCAGCATAACCTCACTCAACAGCCAGGCTAACAGCTGAGAAAGTACAGTTTTGTAATTTGTGGCCTGTGGTGAATGGTGACATTGACCCTCACTGTGAATGAGGTTATGAGTTCTTGGAACAGATACTGTAATGTAATATATTGAGTTGAATGGTGACAATCTGATCTCGTGCATTGGAGGCTAAGCCGATGTCTCTGAGAAAATGTGAGTTATGTTACGATACAAATATTCATTAACTTACAATTAATTAATACACATCGTGTTAAAAATTACTCAGGTTAGGGTTTCTCAATGTTCCATACTTTCAAATGTATCAGTGAGACTACTACTGAACCAAAAGGCACAATTCTGAATACAAATTATCAAGTCACACTAATAGCATTCATGGGATTATTATCCTGCTGTAACTTTGATTTTTACATTTTTCAATTTCTCTGAAGAAACTTGATTTTATGGGACTGATGCTGAAAAGTGTGCCTTCCTCAGTATCCTAACCGGTAGTCGGGAAAGGTTAGTGTGGTGGAGAGGGTAGTTTTGGAGGGGGAAGAGGTGTGTATCAACTTCTTCAAGTATCTTCAATTATAAACCTAAATATATTTTACTAATTTATTCACTTATTTTACACATCAGTGCAAAGTCATTTTATAGGCTAATCTGATGGTTGTCTACTTTTCAAAAACTTACCATGCTTCATTGATTATGTCAAAACACATGCTAAATAAGTAGGGCCCAGTAAAACCCCTTATATCCGGCCACCTCGGCGCTGAGCCTTTGGCCGGTTGACAATTTGGCCAGATAAACCAAACTATCTTTATAACAACAATTTATAACTAATGACATTATGTAGTTAATAGCCTAAATATAGTTATAAAACCCCCCTCTTTATGACTATTACCAACTGCACATTATTTTTAGGTATAAATTATAATTTAAAAAAATAGGTTTGTTTGGCCAAATCGTTATCCGGCTAAGGGCTCTGGGTCGCAAGGTGCCCGAATGTGAGGAGCCCCACTGTGTGTGGATTATTTTATGGGTTATCAACACCAGTAGAATTTTTTAACCTTTTGAAAAATCCCTATCAAACCATGGTCTTGTTACTATTTAAGATTATAAAATATAAGATCCTCTGTTGTAATATGGAATATTTTTATATCGTCTTTGAGTTTTGCGATAGATTTAACTTTGTCATTAACATTCCATATTTAATTGTTCCATTATTTCTCTACTTATCATACTTACAGGTGTTCTTAATAGATGTTGATTTTTTTTTATAGAGGCCTAACTGTAAAATACCTACGTATCCACCTTCTCTTCTCTTCTCTCAACAGTTAAAATGTAGAGTAAAAGCTGTTAGTATATTATTTTCAAGTTTTCCAATCTCATTAAGTTATCTAGTTGGGCTGATTAAGTTGGGTTCGACAGGATCTTATTTAGTCCACTCACAGGGGTTTGGTCCTCTATCTCCCCACTGTTGTCTTAGATGGAGGAGGAAGGGGTTTCTGATGTTGGCACGGTAGCTCAGGGATAACACTGGCCCAGTAGGTCAAAGGTTGATGGATCAAAACCAGCAGCCAGGGACTTCTGTCAGATCATAAGCGGTCAGTCACCTTTAGCTTGCCCAAATGACCAATAAAAGATACTGCTAAGGTACCCCACTGTCTTTAATTCAACACACAAGCTTATGGCTTACGATGATGAGCGGTTGATGTTTAAAAAAATAAATAAAGAGGAATGGGCTAAAAAGCATTAGTCATCTTGGTCAAATCATTTTTTATTTATTTAACTTATTATTTGACCAGTCCTATTTACTTTTCACACTAATATAAGATGTTTTATACCTTATAACCGAAAGTATTTTATATTTTATTGTTCAAAACAACAAATAAAATAACTATTAACTATTTTAGAGAAGCCATATGTTTTATCTTTACTAATGTTTACATCAATGTGTCAGCCACTGCCCTTCTAGCTTAAGCGTATAATGTGAAATTCAGTGGTAACTGTCCCATAAAGGTTTCTACCTGCAGACCTTATTGTTCAGAAGTATGTTTTTGTGAATTTAAACACAGGTTAGCATTTAAAAAATGATAATTTAATTTATTTAATATAATGTGTTTATTTTATAATACTATATAAAGAGAACAATAAAGAATTGCATTCATTCAATTATCCACTAATCAGTAAGTGTAAAGTTTAAGAAGTTTGCTGATGTTTTTATTGTAGGCTAAGTAGTTTTTGCGCAGTTTAAGTAGTTGCGAAGTTAAGTAGTTTAGTAGAGTGATATTAAAAATGAGCTACTGATACGGTACCTAGCTCATTTATTTATTTACTAAGTACCAACAGGAACATTCTAAATGGTTTAAGATATTTTTTTAAAAATGAATCAGGTGAAAACTGAGATAGTAAAATTCGAAACTGTTCAGCCCAGGGATACTTTCGATTATGTCATCTCTGTTACGGGTCGCGGACATCGTAACACTGCCACCCCACTGCTAATTGCGGGGAGCAGTCCCGGAAATATAAATTTTAGTGGGAGTAGGGCTGTAGGAGTGAAGTAACTTGAAGAGCTCAAAGTTCACTAGTAGTTGTAGTTCATTATAGTTCACTAGTCTCAAAGAGGGTGACTCATTACATCTCTTTCAATAATGAAAACATAATGATAGGCAACACTGCAAGGTTTCTTGGAGTAGAGGTTAACTGTTTTTTTTCTTTTAATTGGAAGGAACATATTCATAGGTCTATTACAAATAAAAACTTTAAAAATTCAGTTTGTTTCCAAATGATGGTCTTCAGAAGTGTGATTGATCTCAATACAAGGCTGGTGATTTATCATGCTTTATTTTCTTCTGTTTTGCAATAGGGTATTGAATTTTGTGGAATTACCTCAGATGCAAACCAACTTTTTAAATTACAAACTAATTTTTAAGAATTATGACATTCAAACATTCAAGGTTATCTTGCAAACAAATATTTAGAGATTTTAGAACTTTAACAGTCCCTAGTCTATACATCCTTAAGTGTTTATTATATTATGTTAAAGCAAAATTTAGAAAACTTTATGATGAAAATAATCCGCTCTCTTATAACACCAGATTCCATGGTAATTTTCAGTATCCTGCGCATAGATTAAATCTTTTGGAAAATATTTCTTCTTAACATGGAGAGAAAATTGTTCAACAATTCACCAGCTTCTTTAAAATTAATTATTGAAACAAATTATTTCAAAATTAAAATAGTACAATATTTGTTAAGTAAAAATTATTATAGTGTGAGTGAGTTCTTAAACGATAGGCCATTGACTGTAATTCAAATCTAACTTGTACAATTTTATTACAGTAGTTTAGTGTTATTTTGTTTCATTGAAATGATTTAATTTTTATTCTATGGCCCATGATGACTATGTCACCTGTTTAACTGGCAATACCAGAATATGTAAACATAATGTGACAATAAAGATTGATTGATTGATCAATATTGTTTCTTTTAAGCTGTAAAAATAACATATTTAGTCTTCCAATGAGCACTCTGATAAAGGGCTAGTTTGTAATACGAAAAACTTATTATAAAGAGGTTTACTGTCCCATATGTACTATACTTAGTCGAGAAAATTATATACATATATGTAAATTAGCAAGAATCATTATGTGTTCATTCAAGCGTTGCCGTTAGTTGACGATTGCTCATGTTTTAGGGTACCATACTTACAATACAGTTTACAATAAGTACATATAGTAAACTGTTTAACTGTTTAAAGAGAAGGTACATGCCTAGTTATTTTACAGTTAGGGTATCATTTAGTATTAGGGTTAGTTATGTAGTATTATGTAGTTAGTTCCTTTAGGGTATTATGTTTTAGGCTCATATCATTGTCATTGACAGAAAAAAATAACAAAGCAGAATAAGTTCACAGAGAAAAGAAAAATATATATGAAAAACAATTGGTTATTACTAGGAAAAATATAACATAAAAAATTTTTGAGTGATGGACATTTTAATTGGTATTAGAGGAACCATACCAAATTTATTACACAATATTAATTTATTACAAAAATTCTTTCATGTTTGGCATAAGCTGCATTAAAATTTTCAGTCAGTATTTTGAAGAACCATCTGTATAACAATGTAAAATAATTAAAATTTTGTTGTGATACAATATTCTTTGTGTTTCAGCAATTCAACATTGGTGAAAAGATGTAAAATTTAAATAAATGTTTCTTTTATATACAAATGATTGAAATTGGCTAGGGCAAGGTGTGGAAGTTGGGGTTTTTGCAATAAATTTCTTTGAACGGAGTAGACATATTTTTTTTTATTTTGTGTTTATTTACGTGTCTGCATTTTTTAACATTTGATGGGGAACGGTCCAAGACGATCCGGTGACCTTCAGGTTTAAAGAGTGAGCACTATAACCACTCATTCACTCAGCCAATTTTGGTTTCAAATCGTTTTCATATTGAAAGTGAAACTTGTCAGATGCTTAAAAAATGGCTTTTGAACTATTTTAATACTCCTTTATTAATATGCACAAGAAGCCTTTAGGATCTGTTCTAAGTTTCTGTTTTTTTTCAGATGATAGCCACCTTTCTTCATCAAATCTCTTAGAGGGAGATTCAAGATTCATCTCTAGCCAGCTCTTCATATTTACATGCTGAGGCAAGTTTTTGATATAGGTTTAATGCAATTAGATTCAAAACAAACGGATGTAAATAACCAGTTTGGTCATGATTCTAATTAAATATACAGTTTACTTTTATATCACAACCGTCATGGCGATACAACCTTTAGAGGATGGAAAAGGGCATAAGTTGGTCCCCATTACTCTTGAACCAGACAAAATCAATGAGAATGTGCAGGAAGATGAAAACTCAAAGTTGAAAGATGGTACTGATTTGGCAGAAAAATCTGAGAAAAAATACAAGTTGAAAAAAGATACAGCTGTTGCTGAAAAAACTACATTACCTGTTGAGTCTAACCCTCCAGTTTCAGAATTACTGGATCCAATAGGATGGCTTTATCATCAGCTTGGCTACACAACTAACAATACAAATTCTTCAAAGAATGTTGATACAGTTGGGAAAAATGTAGAAAATAATGACAACAGTGCTGGTGTAGAAAGTGTACCAATAAGTAAATTAAGAGACACTGGAAAAGAAAACGAATCATCATCAAAAACCGGTGAAGAAAAACCTTTTTCGATCGATGAACAGTCAAGTAAAATGGTTGAAAGACATAATGAATCTGACAAGAGCCAAGGAAAAACACAGTTAAATTCTGTTTTAGTTGAATATGAAGATAAAACAGTTAGCATTAGCAAAAGTGATAAAAACTGTTATGGGAATGTTTGTACTTATGTTTTACTGGGTTCAAGCACAATTTATTTTTATCATGTATCGAATAGATTCTAAGCAAATTTCTCCAATTTTTTTGTTAATGCATTAAGGATGTCCCGAGAATTATTGTATCTGCTATAATTTTTGACATGGATATGTATAAGCTCTGTGGGAGGGAAGCGAGACACAAAAAGTTTTTCGCATGTGAAATCATGTGATTATGAGTACAGCTGTTTGGAGGTAATGAAGCTTTCCCTTCAGACAAAATTATGATCTAAGTTATTTCCCATAGGGAAAATTAAATTTTATTAATTTATAGAGAAGTTAAACGCTTGTCATTTTTTAGCTTAGAGCTTTAATATGAGATAAAATTTTAACACTGTGATAATTAATACCTAAGTAGATCAGTCATGCTCCTTGAAAATCCCAATAATACAGTCCACCCTGTACTTTTGATTGATTCGGAATTTGTTTTGGAATTTTCTATATAGAGCAACTTTTAAACTCTAAACTGGATCAGTATTTGTATAGCATTTATTGTGTGCTGCAAAGTAATAACTGTTTAATTGACTTGACGATTGAAAAATATTTTAAAAAAATGACAGGAATTTATTGTGCTAAATTTGGTGAAAAGTATTAAATTTTTTATTGAAATTGACACTAGAAATAAGTTGGAGTCTGAGAATCCAGTAACTCGTAAACTCAGTTTTCTAAAGTGTGTGATTCGAGAAAACTCCCTCCTTGGTTTACTTCTGTTACGTTGTGTAACTAAACAGTGATTGAGGCTGATTGATATCATTCTTTGGTTGTCTTAAAACAGCTCTTAGAATATGAAGTGTCCTTGGCTGTAAATGTTACTGATGGTGTTTTACATAGTGTATTTTTTTAGTTTTTAGTTTTTAAGCTTTTTGATTTGATAACCATGTGCCAAAGATATTGCAATTTCATCTTCACAATGTAGCTAGACATTTTTCAAATTAATTGTTAATTGTTAGGAACAGATTCATATTTACAGTCTAAACACTGTACTTCTAGATTTAATGATAGACATTATTGATATCATACAAGAGTGATAATAATTTTCCTTAAAAAAGCTTGTCAGACTGGATAACTTATTAACTTCACGATCTTGCGTAACTTTTTTGCTTTATTCGTATCATATACGCCAAATCTTAAATTATATCCAAAAGCCAAAGTTTGGTTTACCTTGTAAAATATTCTTAACGACATTAAGATTTGTCAATTCTACTAAGATTGTGTTAACAAGTTCCTTTTTCTAGAGTTTAGTTTTGTAAGATAGTTAAACAGTGGAATTTGAATAATCCAAACTTCATGAGAGTAGGTGAAAACTTTAAACTATCCAAAAATTAAAATGAAAAAAGTTCTTATTACACGAGGGTGTTAACAATAAATACAATTTTTAAATGAAAACTCCTTACCAAATTGACACTATATAACTATAACTATATTTGAAAATAAATTCATATTATTTTTAAAAGACAAGTATTTTGATGAGGTATATTCCATATTATCTGTTTTATTGGGCACACTCACCTATTTTTATTTTTGTGACTGGATCTCGTCAGTAAGACACAATTTACACAAAATATCGATCCAGTCACTATTCCGACGTATCGCGGAACCGAAACATTAACGTCCCATGTCTTCAGGGTTTAAACAACTTTACTTTTCCCGAATGACTGGCGTGGTTAGGCATTCGGCTCGGTTACAGATATTGATCAAACCAGTTATATATTATTATTGATTTGGAAATTGACTGGGTACACGTCTGCTGCGACCGGGGTATTTTACTTTACACAGTCAGGTATAGAGTGCTGTGAGATATCAGAACCAAAGCTTTTTAATCTTTTTTTCTGGCTATAATAAAACTAAACTTAACTGTATTCAACAATATCTGAGCTGCTATTGATGCAAAATTAACTCGAACACATATTATTATTACGTAGACAAAGTTCATAGGAAAATTCTGAATTGGAACAGAAACAAATTAAAAGAATATAGTGAATACTGTTTTGGCCAACTACAAGAAAAGAGTACTGAACAAGAAACATAAACACAGAGTACAAACTTTAATCAAGCTTTTTTTTAAGAGGAGGAGGTTTTTCCTGTCTTCACAAATTAAGTCCATTGACTATATGGAAGATGCTAAAACATCCAATGATTTAATGTATGAATCACTTACCTTAACTCTGGATTCAATGAATGTTTAAGTTCTTGTATTTGAATCAAAGCACCGGCTTGTCTTCTTCTCCTGCAGGTGATCCGGCAATCTCTTTTCCCGATACTTTCGTGAGTGATCAGTCTGTATGCTGATGGTGTTCTGCTCACACTTGATATAACGTAAAAATTTTGCCAAAATAGTTTGAAAACAGATTTTTTATAAATGTGTAAATATTTTAAGTCAGAGATAAATTTTTAAACCTTAATTTACATACTGTAAATTTGAATAATCTGAAATAAACTTTGAATTCTCAATGATTTTTTATCATTTTGGAATACAAAACGCTAGAGAACATGAAAAATATTCAAATTTAATGAGATTTTGAATTAAAGGAGTTTGAGTTATCCAAGTTTCACTGTGATAAATATTTTAATTATTTAATGTTATCTTAAAGTTTGTTATGTTACATTAATATTACAAGGTTTGTAACAGATAATTTTTTTATTTCTTTCTTGTGGTTTTATTGATTACAGAACTTATTTTGCTGGTGTTAAAATAGGTTAACTTTTTATAAAAAGTTCAATGTTTATAGTATTATTTCTGTTTTCTTTGTTGTCACTTATGTATTTTTTCACTGAAATAGGTTATTTGTTAACTGAAAATCTGTTGCAGGCCTTGTTATTATATTGTTTAGATTGTTATGAGTTTTTTAGTGTATGGAAATGTTAAGAAACTGTACAACTGATCCCACATCTTATATGGCGTCACAGGATAAAGTATAATAATGCAGTAAAGTCTGGTTTATCCAGTTCCAAATCATCCGGATTTCGGATCATCTGGAACAACTGGTTTTGAAAAATATACTATATAAATAACAATTAGTATGTGAAGCTTCTTCAAAATTTTAGGCGCAACCGCAGCACCTTGCTGGATGTGGCAAGTGTTACTAACGATGAATGCGTAACATGATGAACACACACTGTATTTTGGGGGTGTTCCAAGCGGAGCGCTACAAGCACTTACCGCATGCGGGAGCATTTTCGCCTTTTGACATTTGAATACTGCACTTTCAAAGCATAGCTGATTGATTTTGAGATTAGATAAACAAAAACAATGCATGCACGAGAGGTCACTATTTTTGAAATTGTAATACTGAACGGACAAAGTAAGGTGTTTGAAGTTGGATGTACGTTGGTTGTTTGTTTCAGAATTATTTTAATTGTCAAAGTGCATACGGAATCTGTGGTCATGAGTGGTTGAAAAAGAAGAAAGTTTTTGAAACGTCAGAAGATTTCCTATGTTGAACTAATAATAATAACTTTTTAACTTTAAAATAAAATTAAAAACAAATTATTCGCATGTTAAAGGCTTGCAATATTTCACGTCTATGTTGTTGCACAGAGGTTATATGCAGTCTGCAGCACTAATATTGCAGGCTCTATTCATAATTGTTCTATGTGACGTGGATGTCTATAATGGTAGGGGCCTATATTTTCAATATAGTTTCAGACCATCTGGATTTTCGGTTATCAGGATTGGGACCCTGCCACATTAATCTGGATAGATCAGACTTTACTGTAATAGTTAACAATTACAATAATAAAATGAACATTCCGTACATTCAATGTCAATAATCTTATTGTTTCCTACTAGTTTAACTATAACACAGGTGTGCCTTACTTTATAACCCTATAATGGCTAGGGCCTATATATTTTTAAGAAAGTGTTGTGATTTTCTTTATTTATTATGTGTGTGGATTAAGTATATAGTTCACTGAACGTTCCTTTATATTATGTAAGTTGCACTTGTTTAGCGTTAATTATGTTTTTTGCAAATATTAAGGTGTGTTTAAACCTGCAAGAACATTTGTTAAAACAGGTTTTTCTATGATAATTTTCTTCTGATTTCCATTAGCTTATTCGCTAATATATGTGTCAAGACACTTACAAGAATGCTTGTGACACCAGTGTGACTCAAATGTCATACAATAAACTCACAAAACTAATGATACAAGTGGACAATTTCTCGCAAGTGTAATAACCTTTAGATGATAATCGACACTAACCTTTTTGTTATTAATGTCAATAATCAAACATTTGAATGTTTGTTAGAAATATAATTTTGGAATTATGACATCTTTGTTCTCTTTAATGTTTTGTTTTATTGTGTTTGTAATTTATAGGAAAAAGCCTAACTTGTATTAATATCTCTCTTGATGTTCTATTTAGTTT
Organism: Nephotettix cincticeps; assembly: GCA_023375725.1. Lineage (NCBI taxonomy): Eukaryota > Metazoa > Arthropoda > Insecta > Hemiptera > Cicadellidae > Nephotettix > Nephotettix cincticeps. The sequence goes on along the minus strand of CM041787.1, from coordinate 32,558,232 downwards.
GTTCTTAATTCTTTTGTAAAATTACTAAATCAATAATAAATACTAGAATAAAAAATAGAATAAAGACCAGTCGTCATTTTACCCTTGAATAGTTTTATGATGACTATAGTTTCAAAAAATTAAAAAAAAAAAAAAAACATACAAAAAACAAATTTTAAAAAAAATAAACCAGAAAATTGGAAAAGAAACAAAAAAAAGAAAAAATTTGTAAAAAATAATAAAAAAATACTTTTATAAAAAAAAAAAAAAAAAATAAAAAAAAATTAAATAGAATAAACAAAATGAATTAAAAAAAAAAAATTAATCTACAAAAAATGTAAAAAAAAAAAATATTACAAAAATTATAAAAAAAAATAAAAAAAAATTTTTTAAAATATAAAGATCAAATAAAATCTTAAAAAAAAAAAATATCGTTAAAAAATGACATTTATCAAAAGACACTGATAAAAAAAAATAATAAAGATTTAAAAATAATAGAAATGACTATTTTGGAAAATAAGCTTTATTTTTTAAAAAAAGAAAAACTTTAAAAAAAAAAAGTTTAATAAAAATCATAAAAAAAAAAAAAGAAAAAAAAAGTAAATTTTAAAACAAAAAAAAAAAAAAAAAAAAAGAAAAAAAAAAAAAAAAAAAAAAAAATACAAAAGTAAAATACAAAAAAAAATAATTTATTATGTTTTACAATAAAAATAAAAAAAATAACTTATATTCAAAAAAAAATAAAAAAAAAAAAAAATAAATACATAAAAACTATACAACAAAAAACAAAAAAAAAGATGTAAAAAAGATTGTCTAAAATAAAAAAAAAAAAAAAAAAATAAAAATTAAAAAAAAAAAAAAAAGTAAAAAAACTTTTTAAAAAAAAAAATAAATATTTTAAAAAAAAAAACACTAAAGTTTATTAAAAAAAAAAAAAAAACACAAATAAACTTAAATATCAAAAAAAAAATATAAAAAAAACATAATATTTATTTAATCCAAAAGAAAATAAAAGATACAAATAAAAATAAACAAAAAAAAATACATTAAACATCCTGAAAATTTTATGATGACTATGTTTTCAGATTTTCAATTCTCTTAGTAATTTATTTGTTTTCCCTTATAAAAAAAAAACATCAAAAATACATATAAAATTATTGTGACCATAAAAACTGATCATTCAAAGAGGTGGATTTTTTTTTAATAAAATGTAGATGATTGTGGCGTTTGTGTCTCTCTGATGTTTTTGACAAGATGTTAAATAAGTGCCCAACAGCCGATGGCAACTAATGATTATTATATGAATCCAAAAACGGCCTCTAATTGAATGGTCTAATTATGAGGATTGTCTTTTGCGGATTAATGTGGTATTCAATAGTGCAGACGTTAATCTACACAAGAGAACACAACATCCACCGACCATCTCTCACAACTATCCACAATTCATGACCTCCAAGTAGCTGGATTACAGGACGTTTCCACTGTCCCAGTCAAAGCCCTAGCTAGATTTTTACTGGAATATATTTACATCCTTGAAATATAATATCACTAAATTATTCTTAAAACGATTTTATTCTGTTATGACATTTATCAAAGTAAACCGGATATTGGATGGTTGTGGTGTTTATAAGATTTCTTCATGACTGATAAATAGTTTTAAGTGCCTCAAATCCACCTTTACTGTGCTATTTCTTGGAACCATAAGCTTTTATCTTCTTGTTTTGAATTAGTTAAGTAGCTTGAAAAGCATTGATTTTAAGTATAGATAGTGCCATTAGTCTGTGCTCGTGGCTTTCATAAACTTTTAACTTTAAAACTTTTTTTTATGGAATATAAATATTTACTTTTTTAGTAAGGTTTACTTAATTCTTAAATCTATTTCAGCTGAAAATCTTGCAGACAAGCATAACAGAATGAGCTAACCCAACCTTTATAGAACGACGATAGTAACGTCAGAGCCACGCGCACAGACTAATGACAATGTCTATACTTTGAACTTGAAGTATTATTATAGGTTATATTATTATAAGTTTTTATTGTTTTCAATACCAAATAATAATTTAGTTATTATTGTTTCTGTTGAGAAAAGTTTTTATTTATTGATATTTTTATTTTATTAGAGAAGCAAGTGATTGAGTTTTGTTATTAAAACTTGAATGTTTTTTTAAAGGATCAGATTTAATTGCTGAATGGTACCAACTAATAAAGTGTGATTTGTATTTTGATGTTGCTTTTTTCAACTTGACACTTCTCTTTCAAATGTACAGCCTCAAAGTCAAAAGGAAAGTATTATTTTATAAATACCTTGTTGTCAGGCAGTATGGTAACTAATCTATTTACATACAGTACTAGAAACAGAGCGTTGCAGGTAAAAACAGTTGTGTAACTTTCTGGCCTAAGTGTCTTTACCAATTTACCTAGTTAAATTGAGTATTAAAAAATGTTCATTACCAAACACTTACAGAATCTTTAAAATTCATAGTGGCGTTGGTTATTCATGTTCAACATCTTTTATTGGTATTTTCCAAAGTGTCTGTGTTTTTAACTACACAATGTTTCTGGAGGTGATGAAACTGTGTTTTCAAGTGACTACGTAGTGCTCCAACTCTTGTTCTGAGCGCACGCTTTCGTGTGTCGCCCCACTAGCTCAGAGGCGGAATGTTGTGGTTATTTGTTGCGTTATCAGAATGGTTTTTATTGTGCATGATAGATAAGTATAGTATTATTGACAACATGTATAATTAATATCTGTAACTTAAACTTGAAATTTTTAATGTAAATTATTAGGTAATCATTTAAAAACAGGAGGAAGTTCTCAACCTTCAGAAACTTTGTGTGGTTACAAAACAAAGAAACGGTGGAAAAGTCCAATAAAAGATATTGAATAGTTAAAATAAACAATTTATTTACTAATTAATTTGCTTAAGCTTGTAAAAAATGTATGGACATTAAACCAACCTGGGTTTGAAATCTTCTGTGTGACAATTCAACAACACAGGACGTTCTGTTTCACTTTTACTTTCTCCCCTTATTTTTTTTGGATTTTGGATTTTTAAGGGTAGTTTACCCCTAAAAACCCTTAAAAATCGTGAAAACTCCAAATTTCTCTAAAACGGCTCTAACTATTTTGATTAAAATTTGATAGTTTATAGTTCACAGAGTACTCAGTAATATGACCTCACCAGTGTGTCTATAAAAATTACGGTTCTAAAGCTATGGGCTTTTAAACTTCAATAAAATAAATTTTTTAATTTTCAGCAAAAACAATAAAAATTAAAGTATAACTTGACTGGCACCATTGAAACCAGTTTAAAAAACTAAACAAATTAGTAGTTTGAATTATTTGTCTACGACTAACGGTTCCAGAGAAAAGTTAAATATACTATCCATGATAAACACAGTACGTTATCTGAAAGCGCCCAATGTTATTCTTATACAGAATATTAAAATAATAAATTTCTTGTTTATTTTCCAACCGTTTTCCATGAAACTTGGTATGAAGCGATAGGTCAAATCACCCAATGAAACCAACTAAAAACAAAATGGTATTACCTGGGTGGGGGGTGTTTCCCCCCATACAATTCGAACAGTTAATTTAGCTTTGTCTCTCTTGTTTTCATTTTCAGATATGGGATGATTTTTTTTAACAATAAATTATTAAATGATATTTAGATAAACTTTGAAGAACATGATAGTTTTATTACAGATTTTATTTTTTTAATTTACTTAAGAGAGAAAGTATGTGTCAGTCCACTGATACCGTTTATTTATTTTAGCTAACCTGGAATGTTTTGGGCTGATTTCCTATAAGTTATATACCTCTATTATTGTCTGCAGTCCTTACTAGTAGCCACCAGCTATTATTCTATTCTACTAGCTGTGTGTTTGTTTCTTAATCCGGTGGGAAGTTTAATAGGGAAATTAAATTTAATTATTTATCAATTTTTGCTAGATACACTGGCATATTTATGCACAAACAAATGTAGTTCTACCAAATACCTTATATTTTGTTAATTATAAAGTTAGAAACAATGTTGAAGACTATTTTAATTTTCTAAATTTAACGATTTAATGTACAATTAAATTTACATATTATATTCATCCAAAATGGTTTACATCCCAAATTTTTATAGTTTTATAAGAAGGCGTAATATCATCAGGTTTTAAATTCACAATGAATCTGACACAATAATTTTGAGCTCTTTGCTACGAACCTAAGTTGTCTTTTATTGAGGAATAACTAATGAAGACCTTTTAAGTGAATGCATTGCCAAAAAAATCTGTTGCAAGTTTGGGCAGTTCATGTAAGTGTAGGCGTATCAATAATTTATTGTAAGTCCAAGATTTTTTTCCAGATGGGTAATAAAGAACAATCATGCTGTCTATGTTGATGAGAGGACCATTGTTGACACAGTAATACAATTTAGGTTTAAATTTTGTGTAACTAATAATTTGACTGAATTTTTTTCAGTTTAAGTATATTTTTACTTGGGAAGTTTACTATAGAATGTATATCAACATTATTATTATTTCAACATTTACAATACTCATGAATAGAAAATCTTAGAATGGCACCCATAAGTCATCAGCATGTAGATGGTCGTTGGTTTAGCGTGGTTTGTTATCTAAGTCATTTATAAAAATGGAAAACAAAAAAGGCCAAAACAGAACCCTGGGGAACACCAGAAAGCGACTGGAAGTGTTCTCGTCTTTTATCAACACAACATTCTCATAAACTTAAGCTATCAGTGAGTATTACAGTCATGATAGGAATTGAAAACATATTTCTACTTTTGTACATCCAAGAACTATGTGAATGAAACCTTCCTGGCTGTAATGTTCCCTAAATGATAAATTTTATATAGTAATTTGTTTATAATATGCTCTAAAAATATATTTTTGTTAGAGCATTCTATGGAAGATAATGATTTTCTTATGGAGTATAGATTTGATTTTTTGTCTTCATAGTTTAGTCATGAGTTTAGTGAATAAATGGAAAGTTATGTCACTGGAAGTTAGGAATTGATGACAATAATATAGTATCTCCTATAATATAGTATGTAATTTATCCACCTTATAATATCTTTGAAATACTTATCTACCAGAGTGGACGGTTTATTGACAATGAACATGAATTATAAAGTACCAACTTATACAGCAGATAACTGCATGAAAATTACTTTATAGATATTTACTTACAGTAGTCATTAAATTAATACACTACCTCAAAATCTTCGATTGAAATCTTATCTGAGGTCACTTTTTATTTAATATAATTAAGTACTATCGTATTTGATGGATTTCCATCCTTTAAATGTATCACTCTAATTCATTAGTTTTTACTGGAAGAAATCCCAATTATTTACTTTAAGTCTTTATGGATAAGGAAAAGAATGATAGACATTGAGTAAATCATTTACAGTAACATAACTTTAATATTAATAACAAACTATTTACACATTAACAAAGTTTTATCACAGTGAGCTAGTTTTTCATTATTTATGTAATACCTTATGATATTTGAATCTTTCTTCCAAATTCCTGGACATCTTTTTCTTTCTTCTTATTTTTTTCTTCATTCTTCTTATTTTCATTTTTTAGAGTGGACTTTTCTGTACTGTTGCCTGTTTGCTTGGGCTCCTCAATGGTCACTCCCTCGTCCTTCTTGTCTTGCAGTTGTATTGGGTTGTGGTTTTCATCTATGGGTACAAATCCCCCCTCAATTTTTCCATAGTCATTGTTTGGGGTCTCTATCTGATTCAGAGGGAGAAGACTGTGATCTTCAGTATGTTCATTCTTGTTATTAGTTGTTTCTTCAGAAAAATTATGTTCTTCCACCGGAATTTGGATTGGTACGTGAGTTACAACTGGAACAGGAACTTCTTTTTCAACGTAAACTGGATACGGCTTTTCTATTGGCACTGCAACTGGTTTCTCTATCGGAACTGGAACGGGATATACCACCTTTTTCTGAACAGGGTAGTAAATATTTTTCACCACGGGAATTTGAATTGGAATTGGTCGATCAACTGGAACCTTAACAGGGTAGTGAATTTGCTTTTCGACTGGATACGGGACCTTCCTTTCAATATAGACTGGGTATGGTTTCTCAATATGAACTGGAACTGGTTTTTCTACTGCTATCTTGATGAGGTATGGTATCTTCTTGTAGACAGGGTATGGTGCATGAACATATTCTTTAACAGGGTAGTAAACTTTTTTCTCTACAGTCACTGGATAAGCTTTAGGAACATGCACGGGAACAGGATGTTCAACTTCAACTTTGACCGGGACTGGAATATTTTTCTCAACTGTATAAGGAACTGGGACTGCAACTTCTTTAGTAATTTTAACTACCATGTCTTTTTTCATATTATTTCTAAAGCCTAGCATACTCATAATGTCAAATGTCCTTCTGTAAATTTTTTTTGGGTCATGATGTTGTAAGATATTTTTAATTTTACTTGCTTGATCACTCTTGAAAGCCATTTCTACCATTTTCATGTCAATTTTAGGAGAGGACTCCCTCACCGGTTTTACTTTATCATCAATAAACGTTTCATCTTCAAAATCATCTGATCTCCTTTCAAACTTTTTTGGATCGTAATATTCAGTTGTGATACTATCATTGAAATATTCATCAGAATATATTATGTCTGTTTCTTGACCAAAATTATCTGATGTGTAATTTAATTCATTAAAATCTTCAGTTATGTTAGTATTTTCAAGTAAAGAAGAGTTTAAATTTGTAGTATTTGAAAAAATACTGCTAACACTATTTTTAGTACTCACATTGCAATTTATACTTGTGATGTTATCAAGTATTTCAATGTTGCTAGGTTGTTGATCTTTCTCTTCCAAAGTTCTCTTTAAGGCGTCGTCATCTTTACTGTTATTTTTCTTACTCACTTCCTTCATGTCACTTTTCACCTCTTCACCGATTTTGTCTTCTGCCTTATTTTTTTCTTTCACATTCTTCACATCATTTTCTTGAACACCGATCACCAGAGAGGCTCCCAGAAGTAAACACACCAACACAAGTCTTGTTCTCATCTCTGCTGCTTCCACTGTCACTGATCACTTCAGGCTTCACACTGAGGTATCTGCTCACAGCCACCCGTACATATTGTTGATAGCATCTTCACGCTTTGCGATCACTCGCTGGAGCATTTCTCATTTGCACTTCTCTGCTGTTGGGAACTCTTCCGTCATACTTCCTGCTCTTCCGGATTTCCAAGGCCGTTATTCTAGTTTTTTAAAGTTTGTTTTGACAAAATTATTTTTAGCCTCATGTCTATTTTGACTTTTTTGGGTCAAGAATCTCGGTCTGCCTTAAGGTTATCACACAACTAAAAAGTTAGTGAAGGGTATGAAAAAGGCCAAAAAATATCAAAGATACAACAAATTTCAGGTGGAATATTGTAAAAGTAAAAATATTTAGGAAAAGTAATTGAAAAAAGGAAACATGCTCACAAACCTCGGAGTCTTGAAACTCAATCAACCTGTGGGTTATTACTCCAACGCAGTAATTCAATTAAAAAAATTTCAGCCTACTAGAGAATGGCATGTTTTCAATACTGGCTGCTTGCAAAATTGTCATTATTATATTTGTAGTAACCAATTGTAAAGATAAAATTCAGATATTTATTTATCCCTTATTCAGCTTTGAAACACACTGGGAGGATCTCAATTCAATTCAAATCATCTTTATTCACTGAATTTGTGTAAATATACAAATGTACAAATGTTCAATGGTGTCAATGTTATTTATAATAATTTACATAAAAACACAATATTGAAACATAGTATTATGAGACACTTTCCCCTAACACTTCTAATTTATATACAGCTTTTTTTATCAAAAGATTTTTTAAATGTTTATTAAAAACTGAATCCTTTTTAAATGACAAATTATTACTATGCATATCTATTTGTCTGCTGAATTATAATGTAAGATTTAAAAAATCCCATTTATCCCATTCTTTGGTATTTGATTGATAAAAAGGAAGCTATAATAATGGTACAGAAAACCAATTTAGTTGAATGGTGATCATTTTCCCCTGGAAAAATAATGGTGTTTAAAGTTTATTGATGTTTTTTTCCATGAAGATAAATTAGATTTAGTCACAATCTTATTAATAATATTATATATTTCTAAGATTTTTCATAATTAATGTCTTGATACTTGATTGTAATTGAAGTTTTTTACTTTTTGTTTTAAAAATTGTCTTCCTTATTTGAGAATTATTAACTTTTTCTTGGATAGTTGTTAAAAAAATAGGTTAGGGCACACTATCAGTTTGGTGGAAAATATCCTATTTAATTGACAATTTTTAATTTTTCAACCAAAAAATACAGATGTATTAAAAATCATGTACAATATGTTAGGGAAATTTACAGAAATTGAGAACCTTTTGTGGTGAGTCTTTAATAGTTCAGGCATATTTTATAGCAAAATTAAATAAATAGATTGTGGGTAAAAAGCAGAATCAATTAGCTTTTGCATTTGAGAGTACATATTGATTTTTAAATAAATTCTTTCACAAATTAATTGTTTATCAACTCTAAAAGTTAGTAAAAAAGTTAATAGTGATGATCTCCAATTCAGCTGAATCAATGCAGGTTAACATACACAACACAGATGTCTGCTAATATTCTGTTTACTTAAATGAATCAACATAATGATAATGCAATATGTCTGTTTCATCCATGCAACATTATTATTTTTAATGTGTGGCAGTCATAGCTGAGTGGGTAGAGTACTGGACTACCACCCAAAAAAACTCGGGTTCATTTCTCGGTCATGACATGAAATTTAATTTCTCAGACTGCCACCGTGCTTCGGAAGGCACGTTAAGCCGTTGGTCCCGGTTACACAAGTAGTCGTTAGGTCACGTTAGAGGCAGTAGTGCGACCTGAAATCTCTAACATTAGACCTTGGCCAGAAGGTTACACGGAACTTTACTTTTTTTTATTATTTTTAATGAAATGTTTGCATGGTTTTTCAGTTAAAGGCGAACAGTATAATTGTGCTTAAAATGATGTGTTTAAATGTTGATGATTTTGTGGTGTAAAACACTACAGTGTTTTTTAAAGTATTACATTTTTAGATTGGCATTATATAAGTTTAATCTGCAGATTTTAAATATGAAAAAAATAAAATATGGTTTAAGTGTCCTGTTTAAGCTACCTCCTATATGTGAATTGTAGCTAAATTTGGACTTAATTGTTTACTTTATAATATGATAGAATGGGAGGGAACACTAAGTGGTCCAATGATGTTCGTGGAAAAAGTGTCAATGGTGTAAATATACATTTAAATTGTTATATTCTTAACCAGAAAAATCTGATATTTGCTTGATATTAAAGTAAATATAATGTGCTATCGTATTTTCTTTTCATTTTTTAGTTATTTACATAAAGTATCATTACTTTTACCATCTTTCAATGATAGGAAAATATTTTACTAGGAAAAAATATAAACCGAGATAGATTATGAAAAGAATGAGGAATTTATTGTAATAAATTGGCTTCATCCCAGGAATTTAGGGGTTCTTGGTGAAAGATATTCCACCCATTGAGGAATGCACTGATAAAGTGACTGAGTACTCTTGTTTAGACATCCTCTTCATCTTATCACTTCAATGTTTTGTTGAGTCTTTTCATTCCGTTGTCCAAACATCGGAACCCTAGCCCAAACAATGGACAGTGTGTGTGTGACTTTAATGAACTAAGTTAATGGACCATTTTTACGCCACGAGTTCCAGCCTGAGTCTTTTCATTCCGCAGACCAAACATCGGAACCCTATCCCAATGTGTGTGTGTGTGTGTTTGTCTGTGTGACTTTAATTATCGTAGTTAATGGACCATTTTACACCATCGCAGTTACACTGAGGGGTGGGATAAATACCAGGCGTTATTGTTGGAGCTGCCATATTATTATTCGTACGACTATTAATAAACTGTGTTAGATACTGAATGAGGATTAAAAAGCAAAAGGAAATTTTAATTTATACCAGTTGGCTTGTTACAGTGGCTTCAAGCAATACGATGAATAAGTTTTATATCATAACACGATAGATTTTGGAAATAATTTTCTCTGATTTTATTTAGCTCAGTTATTTTACCCTTTAGTTTTTACAAATTGTTTACTAATTTGATAACTTCATTTTTTCATCAACATCGTACTACAGTATGGTCCAGGTAGGCTACAAGATGATTGCAACCATTGTCTCCAAATATTTCAATAAACTAATAGAAACACTAATGGCATTTAGTTTATTAAACCATTATAGAAAAATAAAAAATATCTATATACGTACTAAACTACCTTATCATCATAAAATAATCTTAGTACGGTAGGTTATTTTTAAAACCTGGTTGGCCTAATTGACTACTGACGTGAATTTCATTTCGTTCAAATGAGTCTGAACCAAACATAGTAGGCCTAACTTACAGTACTTGTTTCAAGGGCAATAAGAGAAATCACAGAAAGGGGTAGTTTTAAATAAGTTAAGTTCCATTAGGACTTAGAGGATGACTAAGTGGTTATATTTTCACTCGATTCTGTTTTTGTAGACAGAAAGAGATGAGGTTGGACAAATCACCAGCTACCACTCAATCATTCGCTCGGTATTCGAATGATTGAAACCTAATGAATTGTTGGTTAATATCGAATACTGTAACCGGAATGGGGGTGACGTCATTACTCTGCCCTGGTGGATGTGATCTAATGCTCTCCCGCTTGTTGGGATGCTGGCTGTCGCCATCACACCTGACGAATGTCGACTGTCGGGGTATGGGACGCGGGAGTAGGCCGATAGTGGTCAGTATTGAGTATTGAGTGATGTAGTTAATTTTGTGCATGGTGTGTGGTTGTAATGATCGCTTAGGTGTATTTATTTATTTATATGGCAAAACAGGTGTCCACTGCAATCCCAATTAAGCCTACAAATGCCGTCTACTTCCACCCAAGCCGGTCACCGTTTATTTAAGGTGGGCCCTTCCTCTCCGCTATACCACACTCTTGCAAGCCAAATTGGTATTGCTTATGGTTGGGATACGAACCCTAGCACTTCCGATTCAATGTTTCTAGTCCCAGGGTCTATGTTTTGACATGTCGAATACGGTACACTTATTAAACTGTAATAATCTATTTTCTGTAGGGTAATAATTAATATTCAATAAAATCAAGACTGTGCGTTATGAGTAAAATATTAATGGTTTGTATATACATAATGTAAATTTTATTATATCTGACATGATTTTCGTGATTTTCATGATTTCTAAGATCAAAAGTTTGGTCTACTCTCACATTCTCCACTAATGTATTTCAGAAGGATTAAACTTTGTGCCAGTTACGTTGCAAGTTTAGAATAGATTACGCAGTTTAATCATGTGCGAAATTCATATAGCTTCAACCATTCTAAATGTGAACGGAAAATGTACTTTGTGATTGTGACCTGTTTTTGGATTTTTTATTGCTAACGCTTTTAATAATGTACACGATTTTACGTAATAACTGAAATTTAAACCAATATTTTGGATAGCAAAATGGCGTTTTTATGAACCCGTTCTCAACCTATAAGCGTTTTTGTGAAGGGCGCTCGCCGCCTTTTAACCCCCTTCCCACGGGGTTGTCGGCCACCTCTGAAGACAACAACATAGGGGTTTTGTGACTACTGTAGTGCCCATAACTGTAGTTTTCCATGCATACTCATTCCCCTTAGATCCTGCTTTATATCACTACCCTCTGTTCATGATGCGTAGGTTTACAAGTAAATTTTGTAATGCATGAAGCAATAAAAATTATGAATAGCTCTTATCAGTAGTGTACTGATATGGTTTTGTCTTGCAGTCTAGCGCCCACTCTAAAGATAAAATGTGGGTCTGGCGTACTAGGAAATTGATCACAATTCCTGTGCTCTGCTGTCAATGAGAAACTCCAAACCGGAAATAATCTTGTGTTTATTACAACACACGTCATACCAACAATGTAATACTAGTCCAGACGGTATGGAGTGGGCGTTGAGGGGATTAAATATTTAATTATATTTTCTCCGAATGAGCCACTTCGACCGTTGGAAATAAGTTGTTTATATTTATTTAGTGTACCATAATTGTTCTTTACCACTCAACAAGATGGAAATTTTAGATCTTTTCTTAATTACAACATGTGGACGATTTAGATGCTTTATTAGCAGTTTCTTAATGTGAATTTTTCAATCTTAAAAATTAACTCATAAAATTTATTCATTGCATGTACTCCCGCTCATTTGAAAGCTTAAATAAAAATAATGTACCATTACTATAGAGCCAAGGTTTACATATAAAAATCATTTCTTGTTTCCAGTAAAATTTGTTAATAATATACCTGTTGGTAAAGCCAATGATTAATGATTAAATTCACTCTGAGGTGTAAAAGGTAAGGTACAATATTGTCATAATGATGCATTTCATTAGTGATCATTTTAGTTCGGAGACTTAAAAAACGAAAGGGATAAATGGTGAGTTATCTTATGGACATCTAAGACCACTCACACAAGAATAACGTTTTTAGTGCTTCAATGTAGTAATTTTTCTCCAATCCCACTTTTGTTACAAAGTCTTTAGACTACAGTATTTGCCTATTCTCCCTAACATTAACATGGGGAAGAGTATGCAGGTTTGCTGCTTTGAGGAAAAGTGAAAGTAGGCATTTTTACTATAAACTATTTGAGAGTTTGCCTATTCTTTATAAAATTTGAAAAATTTAAAATTACGTGGGAAAACGCTAAGAGCCCATTTTTGGGTTACAAAACCCCTCAAACTACCTGTCCCGATTGACCAATACGAACTTGTCCGAGCAAATGTAGGAATACACATCTCTACCAAATTTGGTCTCGATCGGACCATTTTTACGAGAGTTATCGTGTGTGTTCACAGACACACACACACACACACACACACACACACACACACACACACACACACACACACACACACACATATACATATATATACAGTATATAAATTTTAACTATTGTTTTGGCCTCTGGGCACCCAAATACTAAAAAATAACATGGTCCCGGCTTAAGTCTTGCTATGAGACCTACGATCATAGCTTCTTCCTTATGGGAAATTCGCTAATATAATATACTAGCTGACCCGGCGAACTTCGTAACGCCTCACAGTAAATATATGTTAACTTAACGTTTGGCCATGTTCTGAAGTCGAATAGCAATACGGCTTCATTGTGAAGGGTTATATATCCTGGGTCGCGGCATAGAGAATAACAATACTGAAACGATAAGACATTAATAACATTCCTATAAAACAAATAAATCTGAGTGGATTAATTCACAATTTTCAAATCAAATCCAACCCCAAACCAAACCTAACTGTAATACGGCTTTTATAGGAAAGATATACAACAGCTGATTATTATAATAAACGTAATAATATAAACATTGTAATTATCATATAAACACATGACTTTAATTAATCAGACAGAAAATAAAAATATAAATACATAATCCCCTAAAACCGTTAACTATTAACGTGGTGATTAAAGCTGTTCATTTTTTACAGTACACATTTACTTCATAGTTTAACATTAATGAATGATCCAGATGGCATTGGATAGTAAAGCATATTGCTAATGGAAAAGTAAACCAATCAGCTGTAGCTAAGAAATCAAATGTTTTCATTGTAGACAATTTGTAGACAAACTTACTCTCCATAAGGTTAACATTAGAAATTTAAAACGCCATAAAATGGAAACTTATGGGGTTTTTGAAACTATTTTTTCACTAAAACCTTCCCGGACACATGTAGAGCAACTTCCTAAAATTTCATGGCGATCGGATGAGTAGTTTGGCAACGCATAAAGGACATACATACATACAGACAGACATACATTCAATTTCATATATAAAGATAGAGATTTTGGTTTGAATAGTTCACTAAACACCCAACGGACAGCAGCACATGATGGAGCGTTTACGTTTCAGTCAAAATTTTTCAAATCTCAGCAGTGGAGTTTTAACGCCCGTCAAGCCGCGCTGTAAGGTTCAGCAGCATGGCGAGTGTACACTTTACACTTTTAACTGAAATGGCGATCTACCCAGGTAGGTATTTTGAGCCAAGTATGAATGAGAAATGAATGTAGGATGATTGTGGCGCGATCCTGTAGTCTTGTTACTGACTAAGGCTGACATGTTCCTTAGACAGGACTGTTAATTAATAGCCCAACAGCCGATGGCAACTAAGGGACCTACAGTTTAACGTGGAATCCGAACCACGACCTCTGAATTACGAATTGGTCTAATTATGAGGATGGTCTTTCAATAGGGCGGACGTTAATCCACACAAGAGAACACTACACCCACCGACCATCTCTCACAACTATCCACAATTCGTGACAATCAAGTAGCTGGATTACTGGATGTCGCCACCGTCCCAGTAATTAAAAGAGTAGTTAACGATTTTCTTAACTTTAACCGCCTTCCGTTGTCTCATAGACAAGAGTTTGGCCATTCGAGTCAAGAAGAAATATATTTTATTTCCAAAAGTGGTTTAATGTATTAAGGCGAACGCACACAGCAAAGACGTAAGTATGCAGATGGGCGGAGAAGAAATGGCTCCCCATGTGATTAGATGTAACCATCTGCATGCAGACGTCGGCAGACATACAGGCGGCTATGTGTGTTGCAATCTAATAACCTGGGGAGCGGGGTTTTCTGTGTCATTATACGAGCGTCTGTTGCTGTGTGTGTTCATCTGTAAACCTACACTTGTCAAGTAGATAAGGTTCCCAGCTCCGTAACCGGAAGACAACTCAGTTTATCAACAGTCAGCGATGACGTTATCAGGCGTCACTTGCACTCGTATGGTGGGTTGTGGATACGTCAGCTAGAAAATCTCGTTGTGAGAGACACTGGGAGACAACGTTTTCTCACGTTAGCTTTTTTAATGTGGCTTAGATTATCACAAATACGGATAAATATCAGCTTCCATTAATTAGTGTAAATAAATTACACTAGTCAAATATTTATACTTGAACGTAGAGTTATGAATATTTAATTAGTTTATTTAATGTATTGTGAATATTTTGTCCTTCAACGGTCGTTTAGCTTAGCAATGCTATTTAATTCACGTTTTCCATTCTAATTTCCACCTCTAAATTCGTTAAATAGAATTAAAACTGACGGTATTCATTGTTTCACAGTAATTAAATATTACTATATGCCATAACATTTTAATATACTGAGTACTTTAATTTGTTCGAAGATAAGTTAGTATTATTTACTGAATCTCATTTTGTCAGTTTGGTTCAGTATTACGCGTGAATGTAAGACTGAAAATAGAAAATATAATAATATTGAAGGTAAAAACCATCGGTGTGTGAAGAATATACGTCTGTTGCTAATCTAAAACATTAAAACATTCAAGGCTAAGTTACAAATTATTGGGTTTGGAATTTTTTCTGCGGCAACTACCGATTTTGTCATTTAAAAACTGACATCGGTGCCCAGAATGTCGAGGTGGTAAGCCCTTCAGCACTTTGAATATCATAGGATTTATAAATTCAATTACTGTACTTGCCGTTTCACATATGGTAGTCGTACATTTAACCTCCCTCTAAACTGTGACAAAACAAAACATAATTGCCAAACAGATAATCAACCAATTAAAAAAAATTGTTCTCGGTAAAAGTAAAGAAAATATGTTACTGTATAAACATTGGCTGGAAATTCTTCGTTTGCAAGTTTTTGTTCTAAAAGGAAAATATTCACTTTTTCAGGTCGTATGCGTAACCACTCGTTTTGTGTTTACCAGAAAGACACAAACACACGCTATGAATTCAAAACAAAAATCTATGATTTCCTTTCAACCACTTTAATGTTTTAAGCAATGCAATTGTGCAACGTTTAAAATGTGTTAAAATGCAGACACGAACTGATTCTTATCATGGACACAAAAATGGTAATGTTTGCCTACTTCCGTGTTACACCGGAACTGGTGAGGATTCGCCGAATAACAACCGTTTCCGGTCCACGACCAAGCTTTCCATTTCACTTTTATTTTGTTTGTGTCTATTAGGCATTAATTAACGTGCCGATACGTGTCGTATACGGAGGCAGTGATGCGCCGAAGAACAAGAACGAAGAAGCGAGGTGAAATCGTTGCATCTACTCAGTCTTACTCTGTGTGAGGTATTTACGTTAGTGAATTACTTAATAAACAACAGCGCCACACGCTATGATGGGGGAGTCACAATAAATAAAAGGTTTCCTGAAAAAGCATAATCTGTTAAGGGCGGCACTCACGCCTATACTTCATAATGTTAAGGAAATTCTTTTTTTTCAGGAACCATACATGATAAAGCTTTGATGTTTTTTGTCTGAAAGATGTGGTTTTTAAGCATACTTAAACACAGGGATTTTGAAAAATTATTATTCTAAGTACTTTTTTAAGAAAAGAAATAAAAACTCAATAATTTATCTGAGAAGATCTGACGAGAAAACTTTATACAATAATTGTTGATAGTTCAGTGTTTATGATCAGTGTAATAAAATTAAATGATCATATTAAATAGAGTAAATGCAACGCTGTGTATTAAAGTTTGAACAAAATTTATTTCTGATTCTGAATAACATTTCAAGCGGCGAACATTTATTAATGAGTGTTTTGATTACAGCAATTAACTGTGTTTTATAGCTAAATATTTAAACAAATTAACTATTATTTGATCTATGACCCAGCCACCAAAATGTATTTACTCTGTATAGGCATAAAGTATGATTATTTAAAGTTAAATATTTAAGTATAAACACAGCTGTGCGAGGGAGGAGGAGATTTATGGCCGACCCGGGCCGGGCGCAGGTAGCCGAGGGTCCAACGGCCAAGTTATACCTTAGCTCCTTGATAATGGACAGTTCAGGTTTCATAAAAAAACTACTGTACATTTGTGTCCTAGCAGCGTAAAAATGCTGCTGCATAAGCGCCTGCAATTCTTAGTTATGCGATTTATCAGGAAATCCGTGACTCGAAAACAGTTAACAGTTTTGACATTGATATGTCTTAGCTCTGAGGGGGTGTTGGTGATTGTTAAGTTGGAAAACATGTAACAGGTTTCCATAGAAACTACCAGAGCTGTTGAATTGAATTTTTAGTATAAACTAGCTGACCCGGCGAACTTCGTAACGCCTCCCAGTAAATACATGTTAACTTTAAGATTGACCATGTTCTAAAGTCGAATAGCAATACGGCTTCATTGTGAAAGGTTATTCTGGGTCGCGGCATAGTGAATAACAATACTGAAACGACAAAACATATTAATATCATTCCCACAAAACAAATAAATCTGAGTGGATTAATTCACAATTTTCAAATCCAATCCAATCCAACCCCAAACCAAACCTAACTGTAATACGGCTTTTATAGGAAAGATATACAACAGCTGATTATTATAATAAACGTAATAATATAAACATTGTAATTATCATATAAACACGTGACTTTAATTAATCAGACAGAAAATAAAAATATAAATACATAATCCCCTAAAACCGTTAACTATTAACGTGGTGATTAAAGCTGTTCATTTTTTACAGTACACATTTACTTCATAGTTTAACATTAATGAATGATTCAGATGGCATTGGATAATAAAGCATACGGTATTGCTAATGGAAAGTAAACCAATCAGCTGTAGCTAAGAAATCAAATGTTTTCATTGTAGACAATTTGTAAACAAACTTACTCTCCATAAGGTTAACATTAGAAATTTAAAACGCCATAAAATGGAAACTTATGGGGTTTTCGAAAAATTTTTTTCACTAAAACCTTCCCGGACACATATAGAGCAACTTCCTAAAATTTCATGGCGATCGGATGAGTAGTTTGGCAACGCATAAAGGACATACAGACAGACAGACAGACATACATTCAATTTTAAATATAGAGATGAATAAGAACAGCTGTTTAGATTAATTGAAAACATTCCCTTTAGACATATCCATGATCTAACATATTTCCCACAGGGAAGTAAATACAAACATTTTTACATTAAAATTGAGTACAACCAAGATAAATAGAAATAAATAAAAGAAAGGTAGAGGTCACGGACAAACGTTCCGCCAAACAATAAATAACTGAAGAATGTTTATTTTAATTTTTGTTGGTTTCTAAAATGTGGTTAACTCGGTTTATTCTATAGTTATCATATTTACTGTCGTATAGTTATCATAATTACTGTCGTAAATTACCAGGGGCGGCTCCAAGGGGGGCAGTAAGGGCAATTGCCCCTCCCGAGACTCTAGTGTTTATTTTTTTAATACTAGTAATATTTCAAAATAAAATGTTTTATAAAATAAGGTAATTGTATTCTTGTCTTCTCTTTGTTTTACCTTCAACATCTCTAAACTAATACATTTCTTATATCTGGCAAATTTAATACAGTACAGTCTAGACAATTGGGTGAGTATCCCAAACGCCACTCTTTCGTGAATAGGTAGGCCGACTGGAGCCAAATAAACGGGTTTCTAATCGGTACTATAGTAAAATAATTTTAAAAATGAAATGTTTTTTTTTTCAAATTTCTATTATCTTACTTCCGCGATCAGTAGGTTTAGAGTGACTTTTGTCTGAACTTATATTTCAACCAAACTTTGCATTAATATTTAATAGGAATGATGATTGGTTTTTGCGCCAAAGTTGCCGGCACTAGGCCTTTACTTATTTATATGCCATTCTGTAGTAATAGGTCTACGTTCAAACATTCTCGAATGTTATTGACGTACCTAGCAACAATGGAATTCTTCAATGATTGAGTCTTTGCGAATCAGTCGTTAAATACAGTTTTGTTCGCGTGACCCTTACTTCTCTTTCTTCCTAGTTACCTTGAGTACAACCAATTTAAATATCAGCTGATTAAGAATGTCAACGACTAATCAAGGAGGCATTTTTGACGTTTACCCGTTTCCGTTTCCAATGAGGACATTGGCCATCGGTAAATAATTTTTTTTAATATTTTTAAATTTATATTGTTATAGTTTATATTTTACTGGATTCATACGTTTTAACTAAACATTAACGTAAACAATTATTAATCAAATTTAGTTCAATCTTCTGAAACAAATTATAAGAAAATGTGATATTTACAAACAAAATGTTCTTTTACCATGCAATTTTATTATCAAATAATATTATATTTCTCAAAATATATGATTATTGCAAGTTGCTATGCTAAAAAGTCGAATATTTTATCGATTTGCTGTGGTGAGAATATTATTGTATATATTTAGTGAACTAGAGTTTCCAATGTATATCAATTTAGTTTTTTACTACGGTATATTGATTTTCTGTTTTTATTTTCACAAAAAAGGTCGAGAACTTGAGAAATATTTTTTATTATAAAAAAGGACCAGCAACCACAATGCAGAATCATGAAAACAATTTTTTTGTCTTTAAACCTCGAACCTATTGGCTGTAAATTTGTTATGGATTGTAAGAGTTTAAAAATGGATTATACATAAGACTGATACATTAATTTTGAACAGTGAGTTTGAAAATCCATGGTTATAAATCACAATGGTTAAAATTACTACGCCTGCAAGTAGTGGAATGGGATATGTAATGCGTGCTTGTATACAGGCAGTATCATGAAGGTTGAAGGCTTTAACGAATTCAGGATTACAGATTAATTTTTAAATACTTTAGAAAATAGTAATACATAATTAGTACCTTAAATCCTTAAAGCGTGCTCATTTATAGTCAGCCTTAGTCAGTAACAAGACTACAAGATCGCGCTACAATCATCCTACATTCATACTTGACTTAAAATACTTACCTGGGTTGGTCGCCATTTCAGTTAAGAGTATAAGAGTATATAATACTGTTTAAGCATTTATTTTCGAAACAAATGTACATTGTATGTTTCAGATCTATGTAGTATTTTATAGTTAACGTTGGTATTAATTTACTATACTTAAAACCAAAGTATAATTATTAATCAGTGCTAGGATAATTTATATAATAATAATAATAAATTAAAATAGTGTTAAACCAATGTTCCTAAAATATGATAGAACTTGTGTTTTTATAAACATTGAAAAACTGATTTGAACCATTTTTATTACAGTGCACTTACAGCTTACTTAACAAATTGTATGTTGTTATTTAGATTTTTATTACATACACACGAGTTTAAGTAAAACAAAGTTTAATTTTGGGGTTGTCTTTGAGTCTTCGTGACGAGTGGACTTGTTTTGTTCCTTGATGTTGTTTGTGAATGGAATTTTTTATCTATTTTTTGACTGACTTTTGCAAACAAAATCTTTTAATCGTGTTATGTTTTAGGTACTAGCTCACCTGAAGACGGGATCAGATTCCAAATCGCGAAATGTCATGAAACTTTGTTTTACTTAAACTTGTGATTGAAAATGTCCATAAATGCACCATCACAAATAATAAACTTCAACCAAAGAAAAGTTAACAATTGTTTGGAATCGAGGACTTGCGGGAGACTCCCTTGATGCACCTGGTAGGATGGGGCATACCGGCATACCCCTCTTCTTTGTTTGGTCAGCTGACAACCCGTCCTCACCACCTAAGGAATCCTCACTGAAAGGAGGATTGGTGGTAATTTGAGTGCTTCTGATGGCTAGCACGATAAGCCATGGTTGATGTGCACAGATTGGAAATTTTTCTCATGTCTAGGATAGTCCAATGTCTCCAAATCCCTCAAAACTATAATATAGACATTACTGTATAGTGTTTATAGACATTTTATTAATGTTATTTTAGGGGGATCTGGAGGCCGGGATTTTAACCCAACCCACAGTGAATACCAAGCCAACGGATACTGTTCACTATCCACTGGAAAGACATGAGAACTTCTATTATCGACTCTTCTCCAGAGGGCTTACTACAATGAGATAGGGAGAAAAAGATAGGTTAGGTTGGAAGGCAAGGGTTCAGTTGGCTAACCCATCCAAGTACAGGGATTGGCCTCCCACCCTGCTAGACCTTTGAATTCTAGGGAATCTGGGATATCCAGCAAGGCCTCAAGCCTCATGGCCAAAAAACATTCAAAATGAATTGTAGAAATTGGTAATCCTCCATGGAATCTGGGGTCTCCAGCCAAGTGTCGACTGTCAGATGTAACCACCTGAACTTGATACTTTTTTGCATTTTTCCCATGTAATTTTTTAATATTTTACATTTTACTTTTACTATTATAATCAGCTAAACAAACCACACAATTTAGTGTGTTAAAGATTTGCTTTATCTCCAATAATTAACGAGATTTAAAAAATTCTAACACAATAATGTTTGCTGCTCAAATGTTAATCTTATGGACTATGGGGGATAAGGAAAATTAATATTTCTCTTATTAACATATATTTTTGGATGAATCTCGGTATTTAGCTTAATGAGGTTGAGGTTATCATGGCTTCTATCATGCTTCAACGGGGTTCTATCATGCTTGACTGGAACGGTGGCGTCGTCCTGTAATCCAGCTACTTGGAGGTGACGAATTGTGGATAGTTGTGAGCAATGGTGGATGTAATGTTCTCTTGTGCGGATTAACGTCCGCACTATTGAATACTACGTTAATCCGCAAAGACCATCCTCATAATTTGACCAATTCGTAATTCAGAGGACGTGGTTCGGATTCACAATCATCTTACACTCAATCCTCATTCATACTTGGCAATACCTACCTTGTAGTATGGTCACCATTTCAAATAATCTAATCTAATCTATTAATAATAATAATTGAAATCCATATATGCTTAAAAATTATAGTTTATAAGTTTATCATGGTTCTATCATGTTTCGATGGTGGTATTACTAATAATAATTGAAATACAATTGCAATGATCACAAAAACAAACAATTTAGTAGTTTGAATCTTTCCTATATGTCAATCTGTGTCTTTTGTCGGCGATGAAAGCTCCAGAGTCTGACACTGATCAGCAAGGGTAAGGGGATCCCGGGAACACCATCGGCTTACCACCAATCACCCTCTGTGTATGACTGAGGCTGGGACGGTGGCGACGTCCTGTAATCCAGCTACTTGGAGGTCACGAATTGTGGATAGTTGTGAGAGATGGTCGGTGGTTGTAGTGTTCTCTTGTGTGGATTAACGTCCGCACTATTGAATACTACGTTAATCCACAAAGACCATCCTCTAATTAGACCAATTCGTAATTCAGAGGCCGTGGTTCGGATTCCACGTTAAACTGTAGGTCCATTAGTTGCCATCGGCTGTTGGGCTATTAATTAACAGTCCTGTCTAAGGAACATGTCAGCCTTAGTCAGTAACAAGACTACAAGATCGCGCCACAATCATCCTACATTCATCCCTCACTCATACTTGGCTTAAAATACCTACCTGGGAAGGTCGCCATTTCAGTTAAAAGTAAAGTAAGGTAAGTATGCTGGATACAGCTGGGAAACTCCTGGAGCGTCTACTAAAGCCACGTCTTGTAGCGGCATTGGCGGATGCTGGTGGACTGTCGGTGAGGCAACACGGGTTCACAAAAGGCCGTTCCACCATCGGATCCATCCAGGAGGTCGTAGAGCTCAGCGCAGAAACCACCATTCTCGTTGCCTCACGTTGCTTGTCACCCTTGACGTGAGGAATGTGTTTAACTCCGCGAGCTGGAGCGTAATGCTCCATGCACTCGAACACGTGTTCCATGTCCCTGAGTATCTTCTTCGGATTCTTCGGAGTTATGTTAGGGATAGGGAACTTATTTTCCAGACGGATGACGTTGCAGCGGTCATTGTTGCTCGCGACGTCCAGCTTGCCCAATGGAAGTTGAATCAGATAATGAGGCTTATCACCAGATGGATGCAGGGCCACGATCTGAGCCTCGCCACTGAAAAGACCGAAATAGTCATGATGACGGGACGCCGAATTCCAACGTTATACGGCTTTTGTGTCAATGCAGAGACGATTCGAGCCAAGCCGGCAGTGAAGTACCTGGGAGTGCGGCTGGATACCAAGCTCACCTTCAGGGACCAGATCCGATATGCCGTGGAAAGAGCGGGGACGACAACGGCTGCTCTCAGCCGACTTATGGCGAACGTCGGAGGCCCGACAGCTGACAAGCGCAAGCTCCTTTTGTCTATCTCGAACTCGATACTCCTTTACGGTTGCGAGGTCTGGACAGATGCGCTAAAGAAGGAGTGCTATCGAAAGCAGATGGGTTCGGTCCAGAGAATGGGTGCCCTGAGGATAACGTCAGCTTATCGGACCGTCTCTGAGCCGGCATCGTTGGTGGTTGCGGGGGTCATACCTGTGGATCTTCTGGCCCAGGAAAGGAAGCAGGTTTTTCAAACCAAATCCGATCTTGAAGTCCAGGAGGCAACACGAGAGGCGAGAGAGGCCACAATGACATCGTGGCAAGAGAGGTGGAACCGGGAGACGAGAGGTGCCTGTACGCGTCGATTAATCCTGGAACTGTCCATGTGGGTCGAGTGCGGGTTCGGTGAGGTCAACTTCCTTATCACGCAGCTCCTCACTGGGCACGGGCTATTCCGCGACTAACTCCATAAGATGGGCAAGGTCGACAGTGCAGCCTGTCGATACGGGGATGCTCCCCGGGTCGATGCCTATCACACATTTTTTGAGTGTGAGCGGTGGGCAGCCCAGAGAAGAAGTATGGAACTGGAAGTGGGGGCCATCTCGCCCGAGAACATTGACCCTCTCATGACGACATCTCTTGAGAACTGGCGACGTATTGCTGTATTTGTCGAGAACGTTCTGAAGAGAAAAAAGACAGAAGAGGATCAAGACCAGCTTTGATCCTTCCTCAGGTGGCTAAGGAGATGTTGTAGCCATGTGGCTTCACATACGAGGCTCTGCCTTAATGTAATACCTTAATAGGTGCTTCCAAGGGGGATTTCAGCCTGAGACAAGGGGGTTATAGTGGGTGAGAGTCCCACATACTGGGGAGTGTACCGATATTTCCTCCCTGATGGCGCATCAGCATTTACCCTAAAAAAATGTCAAACTGTTACTCAGACAAACAGGTTTGTCACAAGAGTGGGTTAGAGGGGCTTCATATCTTGAATGTGTAACTAAGATAAACCAAACTTAAGTATACTTGCATTTGAATGAAAGCAGACTTTTCTCAACAGGGCCTATAATAATGTGAGTGGGATAGGAAGAACAGGCAGGGTAAGGTGAATGAGGGTGGGAGCAGCTTCACTGCATCACTGCAGGATGCTTCGCTCCTGCCCCGACCTCCATTAAGTGACACATTCTTGCAAACATCTACATATTTAAAAAGAAAATGAATTCTAGAATCTAGAGGACTTTGCAGGGCCAGATTTACCACTAAGCTGACAAGGCACTGGCCTGGAGCGCCAAAATTTGAGGGGCGAGACACAACTGGTTTTTGGGCACCTTTTGTAAATGTATGTTTACAATGACTATCAGATAAGTGATACATGTACAAGTTCATTAATGAACTCGGAGTCTGGGAGCACACTTTGGGTTGTCTTGTATTGTATCTCTAGCAAAAGAAGTATTCTAATGGATATTGCTATAGTTGAGAACCATATATCCTCATTGACCTAAGGGAGCATTAGATAAGATAAGATAAATGGCTTACTGTTAGGCTATTTTTCTCTTGTCTGTAATAATCTTATTAATAGGGCTTACTTGACATAATTTTTTAAGATATTTTTTTAGAAAGGAAACTTTGACCAAAATAGGGCTTGTCACCCTTGACGTGAGAAATGTGTTTAACTCCGCGAACTGGAGCGTAATGCTCCATGCACTCGAGCATGTGTTCCATGTCCCTGAGTATCTTCTTCGGATCCTTCGGAGTTATCTTTGGAATAGGGAACTTGTATTTTCTTTCCTTTGGGAAATAGGTTAGATCATGGATATGTCTAAAGAGAATGTTTATGCTTCATCTAAACAACTGTTCTTATTGTTTTATATTAAAATTCAATACAATATCTGTGGTAGTTTCTATGGAAACCTGTTACATGTTTTCCATCTTAAAAATCGCCACCACCCCCCCTCCCAGAGCTAAGATATCCATGTCAAAATAAGCATTGAATTTCTGTAAAAATCTTTTTTTATGATAACCAAAAAGTGCTTGTTGTATTGTATATAAGCATTATATAAGTCATCACTTGACCTTATGGAACAAAACGTTTGGAACTGAACTGTCCAGGTTTGAGTTATGACTGCAGAACATTTCGTTGGAATTACTGATATAAGAATGATCAAGTGAAGGGACTGATGCCATCCAACGACATGTTCTCCAGTCATTATATTCATCCCCAAACAGTTGTGTACTGCAACGTGTGAAACAGGACATGGTTTAAATACTGTCGAGTTATGTGTTTAGTGTTTTTCGATAATTATAAGCTTTGTGATGACTTTCTTCAATTCGGGGAAATGATTTCCACAACGGCTTGAGGGTTTGTTGCTTAAAAATGAACTCATAAAAAGTTAACCATTGTTTTATACAACTACCAGGATTACCTGATATTACAGGTAATTTAAACCTTTTAGGCTATAGTATAATTCACTAATTTGGAGACAAGTCACCAAGTAACTAGTTACATACTACCAGAAGTTTCTGTGTTGCATTCTATTGTCCTGATAAAAATTGTTCCAAATATCTATGTGTATTCATTCATCGTACATATGGTGAGTAGTATACACAGGCCGGCGTAGATGGAGGCAATCTGTACTAACCATCCATCCATGTTTTGTGATCCATGGTTTGGATTATCCCTTGTTACTTATAAACACAGACAAATAATTCAGGCATGATAGATACTATAAATGTCAGACAAATTTAGATCTATAGTCTATGTGAGTAGGCAAAATAAAAGAGGCTGGCACCCTCTAAAAATGATGAAAAATCTAAAACGAAAAACTTGGTTTAATAAAGACTCATTAGGAAGGGATTGGCTGGGTTTAGCTGGTTAAATGAAGGAGGTATGGATTTCAATTCAAGAATTTAGTTTTGATTGAAAAACTCAGTAAATAAATTTTAGGCACTGTCTCGTCTGCTCCATAAAAGAACTGTGAATTGTGGTAACTGAAATTGTTTTTTTAATAAATAATATTAACTATAGGATATGCAAACCCAGAGGACGGCAATTTAGGCCATGCTGTAGAAACTGTTAGTTCAATTAGTTTAATTTAAAACTATAGGTCCGTATGTATGAAAAAGTGCAGGTTTTATAATAAAAATCTCACTTATTTTCAGCTAATGATATTTCTGAAAATGTATTCTGGAAATTCTCTTCTCCAATCACCCACATTAGTGAATTAGGTGAGCAATGAGGAAAAATACACAACCTCAGATTCGTGCGTCTCGGGGGCGCAACTTGAATATTTCCTTATGGGGGTAGTACAGACTTACATCTGCCCCATTTTTAGCTGTAGCAATAACTCTCTTAACAAAACAACAAAGTTCAAGAGATAAAAATATTTCTATACTGCTTTTAATTTTTAACACAATATTGAAATACTTTTTAACAAGATTCGAAATATACAGTGGTTTCTGGATAAGCACACAAGAATCAAGATTCTGATGTTGTCCAATTGAAATCAACTGTCTGTTGTTCAGTGAAAGAATAGGTACACATGATGCCTCTTCTCCAATAGTAGCAAAAACTTTTTTCTATTTCATCGTAAATGATTTTCTACAATCTTAATAAAATTCTAAAGTTGTCAATACTCTTCTCTTTCTCAAAATATAAGGAAAGTATGCTTTATTTTGTTATTAGAACTTTGATTTTAGTAGTTGGGTTATTTTGTTTTGGAGAAAAATCCCATAAAACATCCTTCAGGGAGATCCTTTTTATTTCTTGGCCCAGGGCAAGATTTATCTTCTATTATTTTGTACTTCATCAATATTTAAAAAACCAGCACACACTTAAAGGGATTGGTAATTTTTTAATAGCCTTATTTATTGTGATTTGTTTACTAAAAAAATATTAGTAAGTAGTAGTAAATATTTATACAACTCTGAAATATTTTGTATGTGTTCATTATTTCAAATTAAAAATTTTAGCAACTCTTATTTACTTTCTTGTAAGGTAATGTATTATTAAAATGAAGGGTTTTAAATTAAAAAAAATTGTTTAGATCATTTTTGAAAAATGTGAAACTAAAATTTAGTTAAAACAAACACCAGTTATTGAGTATTGAGTGTACAGTATAAAATTAACCCATCCAAAAACTTGTAAAAATGGGAATGGTGACAAGATTAGATGGAGGCAAATAATAAATATTTACAGTCAGATTTCTATCAACAGTAAACTTTTTACACAGTCATTCTTACATAAGTTCTGATGGAGAAAAGGAAAAGATTATTGAAGAAAGAGGGGGTAATTCTACTAACCTCAGCTCTTTGGATGAGACTGGGAAGAGAGACAGAGGTTGGTTATTGACCTTGAAAAATAATTTGTGGTAAGGACTGAGGAGTGAGGAGCAGGAGAGGGGGAAGTTGTATTCAACAGTCAACATAAACAACAAACTGCAGTTCTGTGAAATATCTTAAAGGATAAAGTGTAGTCTACTTTATAGATCTTAAATTATATGAGTAACTATCAGTGTCATTTACATTCTATGAAAGGTTAGTGTGATTAAAATTCTTGAGTAAATAATTGTAATTCACTGTAAAATACAGGTTAATTCACACCATGAAATCATTATTATTTAAAAAAGTATTGTGGAAAATTTACTTTTAATTATAAATTCAAATCAGACCTCAAATCAGTTTTTGTGGTATTATTGTAGCATTTCCAAACAAGACACCTTATCAGCAAGCTTACAAAGATAAAACCTTACAGCAGTTATAATTTACTTGAAAATGCTCTCTTATGCAATCAACAGGTTATATGAAAACACCCACTATAAGTAACCAGTAAGTTTTATGAGGTTTATAGTAAACATTTTTGTGTTTCTCATTTAAACTTGAAATTTACTGTATTGCTATTCCTAATAATTACTGTAAATTGTTACAGATAAAAAAAAATAGTTATAACGATTAAAAATTAATTATAAATATCAATTACTAGCACCAGTTCAGTTTATGCTAGAGTAAACCAGTTTATTACAGAACTGTATTAACATTAAGTTAAACATTATAAATACAAATATTATATACTGTATTGATAAAATATATCTATGACATAAAAAACACTGGTATAATTAATTAGCTTCAGGTTGCATCACAATTATTTATTAAAACCGGTTTTAGATTTTTATAATCCTTCAGAAATCATCCATACATGCAATTCAATAGATCCCCAGAATTCCATGTTCATGGAATTCTTTAAATTTTTCTTGAAAATTGTGATGACACCTCAAGGAAATCATACTCCATCCAGTGTTCGGCAAGCAAAAGCTATTTTACTATAGCACAATATAGGATTATCATAAGTTGGAACAGTATAAATACATACTACTTTATAGACTGGCTGGATGGTTCAGTGCTTTATTTACCGGTTAAATAATCTGAAAATTGCTGGTATTATTCTACACTGATTGAAATCTTGACACAATTTTGTAATGGTTCAATGCTAGGACAGTTTGTTGACTTTTTTTAATCTTTTAAAAATCCTGGCAAATGGGTCAGCTGATCTCTGTCAATAACAAAGCATAAGTCATCACTAGCAGTAAGCCCATCCTTATTACAGGTTCTAGGATTCAGTTTAAAGAAGAAAGATTATCATACCAAAACGTAAATCTGAAATCCTAAACAAATCAGTACAAAGAAAATAAATAAATACCCTGGTGTATTATTTAGCATTAATTATTTACAATAAAATAGATTAGAACATTTTTATGCCATTATTAATATTAGTTATACATTAACTTTAGTATGATTTCGAAATGAGTTAAATCAATGACCAATATAAAATAACTAATATTGATTTTCATTTGACAGCTGTTTGTATTTCTTTCTATTAAATCATTAAACTACAAAGATAGCTGATAATTAACAGTAGGTGATTCATTGAAAATTCAAAGGAAAATTCGACTAATATCATGTAAAATATAGGTTTTTAAATGCTTGTTATTTACTTTTCAAATAACTACTCGTAAAAAATGAATAACTCTGAGCAATGTACAGACAAAACTCGAATTTTATTTAGATTTTCATCACACTCCACACTTTGAATTTATATAGCAATTTAAATTTGAATAATTTTAATTATTTAAAAACTGGAATTTGAATTCGTTCAATAGTAAATATTTGTATAAATTTGAAAAATAGTATACATGATATCTACAGCTCAATGAATACTAATATTTATTTATTACGTTCATTCTATTGTTTTTTATTTGAAGAAACACAAATTTCTTTAGTAGCTTCTTAAAATTATATTTTAATTCAATCAAATTAATAGAACTTTGTTTTTATGCTGCCACATTACATATTTATTATTTTATTTACCCAACAACTGATCTTGTTGCTGCAGGATGAATTGGCAGACTTTTTCTGTGTTTCTACTGGTTTTCATAACCGGAGTATACGGTGCACGTATTCTTGTTGTGCTTCCGTTCCCAGGCAAGAGCCACATGATATTCTCGTCTTCAGTGGTACTGCCTCTGGCCGAGCGTGGGCACCAAGTCGTCGAGTACAGTCCCTTCCCACCGAAGAAGCCCATCCCTAACTACACCCACGTTGAGATACATACTCCTTTTGAGGAGGCAGTCAGTGAGTATTAACAATTTTGAGCATTTAAATGAAATGTTATTTGTAGGTTGAATTGTGATAGTTGGCAGTTTCCTAACAACATTTTTGCATGCAAATAATCCATTTGTTTTTTCTGCAACGGTGTGGAACCTATTTTTTATAAAAAGCCACTGGTTTTAATGTATTCGGAGTTTTCAAAGAATATTAAAACATTATTATTTTTATTACATTACATACATACATTATTATTCAGTGATCAGATGAAACCTTAGATAAGAAGGGCAGAGCAAGTGAGTTGACCTTTAATCCTTTAAGTGTCAATCGCCTGAATTTGGGCGACTCCGCAAGCTCTACTTTACTGCTTTTTTCGATCGATTGAACGGAATGATATCATATAC
The DNA here is from genome assembly GCA_023375725.1 of Nephotettix cincticeps. Classification (NCBI taxonomy): domain Eukaryota; kingdom Metazoa; phylum Arthropoda; class Insecta; order Hemiptera; family Cicadellidae; genus Nephotettix; species Nephotettix cincticeps. Next base: position 32,528,174 of record CM041787.1, on the reverse strand, counting down.
CATCTTGTTCAGTAACTTTTAGACTTTATGTTTATAATAAATTTTTGCCGTTTCACACTCATTTTTAAGGTCTGTGAGTGTTTATTTACCTACACAGCCGTTTTATAGTTGCAAATTTGTTTGTGAATCTTTGTTTATGTTTTAGCGAATTTCCCATAGGGAAGAAGCTATTACCGTAGGTCTCATGGCGAGACTTAAGCCCGGGACCATGTTATTTTTTCTTCTTTAGGTGCCCAGAGACCAAAAACAATAGTCGTTAAAATTTTTATATATATATATATATGTCTGTGACCACGATAACTCTCGTAAAAATGGTCCGATCAAGACCAAATTTGGTAGAGACGTGTATTCCTACAAATGCTCGGACGAGTTCGTAAACCAGACATATCAGTCAATGGGAACGGGTAGTTTGGAGGGGTTTTGTACCCCAAAATGGGGTTTTTTGCGTTTTTCACATGTAATTTTTTAAAATTTCAAATTTTATCTTTCACCATTAGAATCAGCTTAAAAAACTGCACAATTAAGTTCCTTAAAGTTTTTCTCTATCTCCAACGGTTACCGAGATATTAAAAAATCTAAACACAGTACGTTGTATTTTAGGGCTCCAATGTTAATCTTATGGAGGATAGGGAAAAATTATTAATATTTCACTTATCAACCAATACTTTTGGAAAAAACTTTATATTTTGCTTCATGTGGTTAAGGTTCATCCATTTATGCTTAAAAATCATAGTTTATGTGTTTATCATGGCAGCAAACCTGCATACTCTTTTCCCATGTTAATCATATGGAGAATAGGCAAACCCCTTTATTTATGAACAGATGTTGATGAAAGTTTGTATAAATGTTAAAAATAATTGATGGTATAAATGCCTACTCTTAGTGTTCCTCACAGCAGCAAACCTGCACACTCTTTCCCATGTTAATCTTATAGAGAATAGGCAAATAATTCTCATGTTTATGGACAGATTTTTATAAAACTTGTCAAATATTATTATTATTATATTGTTGATTTGGAAATTCGCTGAGTACGCAGGTCTGCTGCGACGGGGGTATTTTTTTGTTTACATCCATAAAATGTCAGATGTTTTGCATTCTATTGATATTAGGGATTTATCAGATGGTAAGTTAAGTGAAGTGAATAATTGGATACCTCAAAAAGCAAAAAAAAAAAAACAAAAAGTGGCATAAAACTCGTAAACGTTGCAAGAAGGCACCATTTTTCATGTACCTACATACTTTGGAATTTTTAACTTTTTATCGATAATAATTGTTAATGTTCAGTTTGTTGTTTGTTAATGTACAGTGATTGGCCTTTGTATGATATAACGTATAACATTCAAGGACATATAGTGCAACGTAAAAATAGAAAGAAACCCTCTTGAAAGAAACAAATTACTTGTTATTTGTAAAAAAATTGTGTAAGTAATTTGTAAGTTTTGTCGTCATCACTATTGATCAAGCAATATGTCTCGAATCGTATCACTTTTCAATGGATCGTCACCCATATTGACTAAGGACGAAAAACTAAAATAACTATAAAAATAAAACTATAGTCATTTTTAGTTTATTATAGTGTAAGAATACAGCTTGCACATATCGTAAACAAAAACAACTTGAACAAATTACGGCTAGTAGCAACAGCTGTCTGCTCTGAGTGAGCGAGTGAAACATCGTTAGAAAAATATTAATATATTTTTTAATAAATGCGCAGCAGATTAAAAGAAAACCAAAGACGTGTAAAGATTAATGAGTAAAGAATATGTTATAAGTACCAAACCACGATTATACGCCGAAAATTTGTTGCTCATAGTTGTTAGTAAACGTTTGCATCTTTCAGGAAAAAAGCCTACATTTTTAGCAGATCCACCAATGAAATTCTAAGGCTGGCAAATTTAGCACATCCAGGGTCGAGACGCTCGGCACTCGAAATATTAACTGGTGAAATTTGTATCTATTTTAATTTTGAAGTTATATTTAAATTATTAAAAAATGTCTTCCTTTTTGCAGCTTTTGTATGTACAACCTATTTTTGATATCCAAATTTCTTCCTTAACACTTTATATATAGTGTATAAGTATTCTTCCTCTACATAAATAATATATCTTCAAATGAAGTTTATTTTCAGAGCAATGGACCTACGAGAATTTCATGAAACTTGTCGTCGAAAAAGATCAACCATTGTTTGGCGTTGGATTTAATGCAGTCTGGAGTATGGGATACGGTGTTTGTGAACAAACGTTTCAACTAGAACAAATAAAAAAATTGCTAAACTCCAAAGAACATTTTGACCTTGTAATAACAGAATCAACTTTCGGTCAAGAGTCAATGCTGGTTTTCGGTCACAAATTCAAAGCACCGACAATAACAATTCAAGGCTTTGTGTTATGGAGTGCTCTAAACCGAGCAGCGGGAAACTCATTGTCCATTGCATCCATTCCTGATTTCGTCTCAACTGTGATGACCGATCACATGACCTTCAAAGAGAGAGCTATCAACTTCGCATCCACAATCCTGACACTGCTGCAGTTCTACAACATCCATCTGCCCATCCACCAGCAGATTGTCAACAAGCATTACCCTGGAGATCCTCCGTGTATGCAGGAGTTGGTCACGGACGTCTCCTTGTACATCACCAACTCCCACCCTGCGGTCGAGTACACACGACCGTACACGCCCAACATCGTACCTGTCGCTGGCATCACCTTGACCGAAGAGAGGACTCCTCTGCCGCAGGCAAGTTAATCTGCAATCACTTGTATTAATGTGTTTCAATAAGATCACAGAGATGCTGGCTTATAGCCGAGCTTGCTAGCTGATAGCCGAATTTGCGTAATAAGCTACTAAATAGAACTTTAATATCTTCTAATACACTGCACTTATGTATGAATAAGTAATTCAGTAAGGTAAGAGTTTTTTTCTAAAGGCATCAAAAAGGAAAATAAAATGCTAATGAACAACTATTTAATGCTTAAAATTATCTCCAATTCAACATTTATCACAAACACAATTTTAAGTTTAACATGTTCACTACCAACACTAAATTTGGACTTTCAGCATAGAACAACGTCATGTATATGTGATGCTCTGGTATTCGCTGTAGACCATATACGTTTCAATCTATGACTTGAGCCTGTCGTTACAAAATACGCTTTGGCTGCCATTCAGTCTATTTTATCGTTTTTTTAACTGCATAGCAGGCTATAAAAATGTTTATCACATATAAAAGGTCACTTGGTCCAAGCGCCGGATATTTCATTTTCACTCCAGGGGTGTATTGGCAACACCACATCACCCTGTTCGGCCAAGGCATGATCAAGACCACAACCTAGTGAAGGGGGACAAAAGAATTTGATGACACCAGTGCTTCTAGACATAGAAAAAGCAAAAAGCAAAAATCTTCTACTGTGTAGCTTACACAAAACCACAAAGGACACCAAGTAGGACTTATTTTGTGCAGTATCTTATTTTGACAACTGGCACAATGAGTTGGCTAATCTTGTCTTTTCATTTGTTTTTTCTCAATAACTGACACTAATATTCATAAATATTTAACTACATCATTGGTCAGCGGTACAATTCATAGATATTTTCATCAGTAGAACAATGCTATAAACCAACATCACATATATGTAATACAAAATAAAAATCAATAAAAATGTACAACTGTCGTTTATGAATGAGTCAGTCATATGTTGTTTTGTACCATTGCACAATGAAATAATTGTTTTGTTACCATTGTTGAAATTTACATAAAATATTTGGTCTGGAGGTATTTTTTTTATTTGTGCATTGGTCTATTCTGGAAGTATATAATTTACAGTTGGTACACTATGAACACCAATTTGTTACACTCACAAGAAGCTTGGTACCAAATTTGTTAAAAGTTTATTTAGTGTAAATTTTTCACTCACTATCTTGAAACTATGTGATTCCAGGATAAAACTATTATTTTAAAAGAAGGAAAACAAGTTTGTAAAACCTCAAAGTTTTGATTGAGTCCATTTTAAATTTTATAAAATTGGCAAACAAGTATAAAGTTTAATAATTTATGTTTCATTTTTAGGAATTACAAAAGTTTATGGATAATGCCAAAGATGGTGTGATATACTTCAGCTTTGGAACCGTCGTACCATTGCACATCTTCCCAAACGAGTTTCTTCAAATATTTGTCAACGTTTTCAAGAAACTTAATAAGAAGGTGATTTGGAAAATTGAACTGGACGAGATCCCAGGACTACCAAGTAATGTGATCTTACGAAAATGGCTTCCCCAACCAGGATTGCTGGGTATGTGTATTCTTGGGAGTTTTATATGGTTTGGGCTTCTATTAATCAATTAACATATTGATTTTTATAACAAATAAACAGTATTAGTAAACTAACATTATGCTTTCTTCCTTTAAAGGAAAACAAAATAATAAATGCCTTCATTTTAAGATTGTTAAATCCTTAGAAAAATGGCATTTAACAAATCTAAAGGTTCAAATATAGACATCAAATATTCAGTTTAGTTGCTGATTAATGATTTAAGATGGTTGATAAATTTATTGTTTTCTAGGAAAATAAAAAATAATATTTAGAACACAAAGCTCATAACTTTGGCACTGACTCCTCAAATTCATTTTGATATCTCCTCCAAGAAGAATCGGTATCAGATGGTATTGATTTTCCCTCACCACTTCAAATACACATGCCTTTTCACTGTACGTTAGCAAGTTAAATTTGAAGAGATGCCTAATTGGTGCCTTTGGTAATTAAGGTGTTCCTAGAGTGGTGTAGAAGGAAACTAGTAGAGCTTACTTATCGTTGACAATAGTTTAACACATACATCTCCAACCCCTTCATGAGATGTAACCACCCTTCTCACTTCCATTTCCTTAAGATCAATCAGTTCATGGTTTGCAGATTGAAGTGCCGATGATGATGATGATTCGTTTTCGTACGTGCAAAATCCACCAGCTCAAGCAGTGTTGCGTTTGAAATGTGAAATGGGATGAAATCCAGAACACCAACTTATTCGTCATTTTTAATCCAAGATTCTGTTAGAGACATGATTCTAAATTTAGGTATCACAAAATCAGTTGCTATATGTTCACGATGCTCTCAAACTCTGTGTGTTAAGGTACACAATGATAGCGCTGTTGGACGGTTATCGACTTGTGCTATGAAGTCACGAGATCTGTGTCCACTGGTATATATTCTGTGGCGTTCCAGACGTTGAAAATTGCTACGGAGATCTTTGTTCACTTGACCACGTGCGTAATGAAACCGATGATCCCCGTTCCGATTTGCCAAATATAGACCTTCGAGAGAGGTTGTTCTTAGCAGTAGACTTAGATTGACGTATACCAACTCCTGCTTGTGGCTTTTATCGTAAGACTGGGACCGTGGCGTGTCCTGTAATCCAGCTACTTGCACGTCATAATTTGTGGATAGTTATGAGCGTATTGTTATTGTAGATGCCTTGATCAGTGGAAACTGTGTACACTTGCAGGTAACAATTTTACTACTCAGTGGATTTTTTAAATATTTGTCTTGTACAGTAATATATTTCCTCCTATTTTATCAAATTTTGATTATACACAGCACATCCAAACATGGCACTGTTCCTGACACATGGAGGACTCAACAGTCAGCTGGAAGCTATAAATGCAGGGGTACCAACTGTGGGGATCCCGTTCTTTGGAGATCAGCCATACAATGTTCGGTTTAACGAACACCACGAGATAGGTGTCAAAGTGGATTTCACGACACTGTCTGAAGAATCCCTTCTTTTAGCAATAAATCAAGTGCTGAAAGATACTAGGTAAGATATTTTCCTTAAACCTAAATTGAAAAAATGACATATTGTACTGGATTTTGTTGGTTACAAATCATAATCTTCTAGCCCTAGTTTCCTAAGAAGGATTATGCGTGTGTGCAACAAATCAGGTTGTGTGAACAAGATTTCAATACTATGTTAAAATTAAATAACGAAAAAATGTAACATAAAACTAACCTAATTAAACGAGTATATCGAGTAACATATCAGGTATATTATTTTTCAGGCAAATTTCTATTACTTTTAATACTTTCATAATGTGTCATACACCTCATGGAAGCTTAACACAAGCTACGTACTTGTATAGTTACTGTTCAATCAATTAATAATTTAAGAATGGCTCAGCTGTAACTCAGTGTCTCATAAATCTTAAACAATTATCTATAATGCTTACTGAAAGAATTATCAGTTGAGAAGGAGGAAATAATAATCCACATAAAATAAGTGTTTATATTATGCTCAAAAAGACAATTGAGTCTTGTCGTGGTCTTAGTCACTGACAGTGCACTCGTAGTAATTTGTGGTAGAAAAGTTAAGTGTTTTACTATGTTATTTTAATTTATTACTAAATAATAATTTATTTTATATAATTAAATAATAGTTTTGTCATTACCATAACAAATTTTGTTATTGTGACGACTTATAATGAATAACTGAAAATGGGACCATAGAGTCCCTAAACTAGTCGCATGCTGACTACACTAAGAATTGAAGGACGAAGGTATTGTAACCTGTTTTTAGTTATTTTTATACCTCTAGCCCAAACAATCCTGTATTTTGTCTTTGATACACCGTTTATATACCCTTGTGTATTTGTAAATAAAGATACTTCTGAAACATTGTGTCTTCATTGCAGTGTTAACTTTTTACAGGTATAAAGAGAATGCTCGGAAAATGTCCAGGATATTTCGTGACCGGCCGATATCACCAAAAGACTCCGTAGTATTCTGGACAGAATACGTGTTACGACATGCAGGTGCACGACATTTACAGCCGGTTGCAGCGCGACTCAAGTGGTACCAAATTTGGCTGCTTGATATCATTGGTGTGATTTTACTAGCGATACTCACAATAGTCTTCTTAATTCGTTACATAATTAAGAAACTATTAGCTCTTGTGTTTGGTAAGAAGCATGTCCTAAAGAGTAAAAAGAATAATTAATTTTAAACTTTTTATAAGACTGAGAGAAGATTATTTTTGATACTTATTAAATACTGATTATTAAATTTTAGGCCTACTACAGTAAATCTTAGATACTTAGTGAACTTTAGGAGAGTCAGGGTATCAAATCATCATTTCTAACTAAGTAAACTTTGTAAAGTTACATTTCTTAGAAGTCAATTTCATCCTCACCTTCTTACATTCACTCACTGTTGATCAACCAACATTCAAATCATTCAATAAACTTTGCTCACACTTTCTCCTACGTCAATACCTTGTGTAATCGTTTGTATCTAGCTTCATTTTAATCACTTAAATGCATATTTTTACACTGGTATTTATTTACTACTTGTTTCCTGAAGGATTTTTGATTAGTGTTTAATACTATCTTACGTAACTGTCAAAATTGAACATGAAAGATTAATGGCAAAATATGCTCACCATTAAAGGTGTTGTAAAGTATCAAATTAGTTTCAACTGTTTGGTTCATAAAATATAAGCATGGAATTTTCTCCATTCAAGAATGAACGTATTTTACTGTTACATGTTCATTTGTTTGTTGTATTTTGTATTGGTTTTAGTATATATCAAATGATAGTCTATATATTTATAAATAAAGTTTAAAAAACAATCATTCTCATGTATATTTTTTTTACCTCATGCCATATTCATTTCAACTTTGTTCTTGCTTTTAGTATGAAAGTAAAATATGAGTTCCCATTTTAATGATTATGATTATTATAAATAAACTGGTTTAAATAACTTATATGTGGCTATCCAAGTTCTTACAGATTACCACAGATAAGGTATTTAAACTAGTTTTTGTTATTATCCACCCAAAGGCTTCATGAAATAAAAATTTAATGAACTTTTGGAGGTAAAAATTTTATTTGGAACATTTTAACTTATCAAAGGTAAAATTTTAAATACATAACTTTGAAACTGACTATAAATATATTCTCATTGGATTAATTCTATACCAGAAGCATGGGCGGACAGGACAGGATGTGAGGTTTCAGTGGGCTGGGGTCCACTACGGCTGTTATTGGACTATGTTCTCTTCAGCCAAGGATGCATGAGCGGAGTTAAGTGGGGCAATGCCAATGGGGGCCAATTTTAACAATTTTATTATAATTTTTTATTCGACACAGATAATTTGATGAGTTTTTACTGTAGTAAATGTTTCTTTTTCTCTATAATTTCAAGCTATATTGTGACAAAAACTAGGAAGTTAACTCTCTGCACTCCCAACGTGTAACCTCTAACTCCGCCCATGGCCAGAAGTGATTCAAAGGCCCTTTTTATAATATTTTTTACCATTAGTTGCACTAGACCATTCCTGACTAAATTTCCACAAGACGCCTATTGCCCTCCTGTCTGAATTGAAATGGAGCCTTGTTCACTGTGACTGCGCTGGAACGCTGGACATTAGTAAAAAGTTATAAATACATACAAAGATTTAAAGAAGACACCATCACTATCTTTCAAATGAGAAATGCAATAGCACACCTAATGGTGGGAAAAACTACGTCGAACAACAACATTGTTTGCTCAGAACCACCCAGGACGTACAATGCACTTTTTTTGTCATTTGTCTAGCAAAATGTGAGGACGTACATTGTACGTCTATTGACAGGAGTGGGATAGACAGGCGCTAGGGGCAGAAACCCTTACTGCAAGTGCTCTGCCCACAGCAATGCTGTTCCGGTTACTTTTGGGTACCCCCTGGTATTTTTGTAAATATTACTTCAATAAACCATTTTGTGACATATATATGTCTTATGTATGGTCCCCCTATTGACCCCCTTGTCTTGACAATGTCAGACCAAAATTTGAAGCGGAAGTGACATAATATGGTTATATGGTTATAAGGACAGCTGTTTGGAGGAGCTTAAAACATTCCCTTTATAGCTATTTCCCAAAAGGAAGTAAATATATATATTTATTTTTTCATTTCATTTTATCTAAATTAGGCCCAGAATTAAAGGGTTTCATATTACAAATCTCACATATTTTTCAGCTAATAACTTTTCTGAAATGGATTCTAGAACTGTTCTTCTCTAATCACCCCCATGAGCAAAATAGATGAGCAAAAAGAGAAAAGCCAAACTCTGAGATCTATGTGACCCAGGGGCGAAACCTGAATATTTCTTTAGCGGGGTAATATAGATTAAATCTGCCCCATTTTAGCTGTAGAAACTATACTCTCTGAAAGAAATAAAACAATTTAAGAGATAGAAGTATTTCTTCACTGCTGTTAGTTTTTAATATGATTGATGAACTGTTTAATGAATAAAATGTAAATTAATGTTTTGGATGAGGGAGAGGTTAAACTAGTGTACTTTGCTTTTGTACAATCTTTGCTTTCTTTTGGTATTTTAAGTTGACAAGCGTGCTTTCCCTCAAACATTGAGCCTCTTAATATAGTACAGAAAACAATTCTGAAAGCAAGATTCCATAAAAACCGAAGGTACTCCACTGAAGCCCTATATCGTGAGACTGGAATGCTGACAATAAGACATCTTTATCTAAGATTTTTGTAACACACATGTTTACAAATTTTAATTAAATATTTGTACCAATCTACCACCAACATTTGACCAGATACTCACAAAATATTGGAATTTCTGTCATGAAACTGAACTCTGTATCATTAACTAACTCTTTCTGTGTATCACATTATGTTTTTTGAAATTTAAGCCATCACATTGGATTTAGCAATTTATTTAACTCACCTTAACTTGTAGTTAAAAAAAAAAAGGTCAATACGCTATGCACACTATTGGGATGGAGGAGGTCGAGGCTCTTATCAGACCCAACTACAACAGGTACAACCCTTGAACCTAACTTTCTCCACCTCAACACTTTTGATTTCTTTACCAGGTATAGTGATTTAAAAATAATTCAAATGGTTGTTGCCATTGAAGAATGAAGAAGTAATCGAACTATAATACGCACACACTTGCTCTGTATTACAATAAAAATAATAAAATAGTACATATAAATAATCAATCAATTAATTTTGCAATCAATTAAAACAAAAAAAATAGTACAAATAATTCTTACAACTAAAACCAATCCCAAAGTCAAATTATTAGCTTAGTTAATTTTGTAGTTCTCTTTTTACCTAAAACCACCATTAAAGTTGATAATAACTGTGGCCTACACACAGGCAACTGCTCATGTAGAACTTACCTGGCTAAATAGTGGCAAAATTTGAGAATTTTATTTTTAGTTGTTACTATCATTATTATTATCAATGTCACCGTATTTACTATATGTTTGATTGATGGGAATAAACTATTATTTCATTTCAATGAGAATCAAAATAATTACAGTAGTTTCTGGAGAAACACACAAGAATAAAAATGTTGATAAAATCCAATTGAAATCAGTTATTCATTGTTCAGTGAAAGGATAGACAGGATGCCTCTTTTATAATAGTAGCAAGAACCTTTTTCTATTTTATCGTAAATTATTTTCTATTTAAAAAACTTATTAATATCGAAATATTGTCAATATTATTTATTTCTCAAGTTTAAGAAAATAGTGCTTTTTTGTTGTTAGCATTTTAATTTTAACAGTCAATGGTTACTGGGTTTTGGAGAAAAAACTGCCAATAAAAATATCCTTCAGTAAGGTCAGGGCAAAATATGTACTTTTAGTATATTGATATTTAGGAAACATTTTAAGGGATTGGTAATTTTTAATAGCTTTATTGTGGTTTGTTTATTAAAACCAAACAATATTAATACAACTCTGAAATAATTTGTATATGTCCATTGGGTGTTTTAATCTAAAATTTTACGCACTGTACTAGGGGTTTAAATAAAAAAGATCCAGCATGATAATTTTTCAAATGTGAAACTAAAAACTAGTTAAAATAAACATATTGTGGAAACATTTATTTGAGTGTATTAACCCATCCAAAAAGCACTCTAGGAATGATGACAAAATTAGCTGAAGACAAATATAATAAATAATAACTGTCAGTTTTTTGACAACAGTAAAAATTTACACAGTCATTCTTACATAACTTCTTACAGAGAGAAGGGGAAAGATTACTGAAGCAAGAGATATAACCATACTAACCCTGCATTAGTTGCTCCTCTTAATGTTACAAATATGCTCACGCGCGGGCTAAAAGAACAGTTAAGGTAAATACAATATACCGTAACAAAACTTGTGATATTACAGAATTAGTTGACTTGAGTTTTTTTGTAAAACAACTGCTACATTGAAATACGGTCATGAATAAAGACAATACTCATTCATTCATCCTACATTTTATTTTACAACTTTATATACATACTTAAGTGATAATAACATAAAATATATAAATACATTTTTTTGTATTAATTGCTCAAAATGGTCTACTATACAGACTCTATAGAAAAAAAAATAAAAAAATCCTCAATAGAATAAACTAGTTGTTCAACTAGCCAGTCTCTGAGGTACTTCTTCAAACTGTTTCCTGTCATGTTCTTTAAGTATTGTGGGAGTGAGTTGATGATTTTTCGGCCAATGTAAAAGGGTTTTCTGCTGTACTGTGTTATATGGTGAGTGGGAAGGTTGAAGTCTGCTGCCCTTCTGGTGTTGCATGAATGAAAATTCCCATTTCTAGGTAGGTCCAACTGTTTGGTGTATATGACAACTGCATGGATGAAAAGCCTTGTAACTGTTTGTAGCTTTCCAATGTATTATGGAACATTTACTTGTAACTGTATAAATACAAACCAAACCTCAATTCAGTTTGTGCGGTAGTCATATAGCATTTTTCAAACAAGACAACTTATCTTCAAGCTTATAAATATGTAGCCACACACACTTGAAACTGCTCTTTTAAGTCATAAGTCATAAGTACTTTATTTACACATAAGATTTGAACAATAGTATTTGTTACAAATATCGTGTATTGTCATAAATATTATACTATATGGTAACTAGACATAAATTAACCTAACATAATACATAAATGAAAATAATCTGTCTCAAAACAAGTCGTGTTTAAAAATTCTGCAATAGAATAAAAAGCTTTTGATAGGAGAAATTTCTTTACTTCTTTTTTAAAATGGTTCAGAGAGGTGATTGATTTTATTGTAGCAGGCAATTTATTGAAAAATTTGATCCCTCTATATGCTGGGCTCTTTTCATAACTATTGGTTCTGTGGAGAGGATATGCCAGGTTTGTCCCATGTCTCGTATTGTGAGCATGGAAGTTCCCTACTTTTGTAAATAAATCTTTATTTTTGAAAGTTAAATGGAGAACCTCTTGAATATATAAAGCGTACACCGTGAGAACACCAGATTCAATGAATACATTTTTACATGGATGACGAGAGGGCACAGACCAAACATGACTCTCAGGATCTTATCCAATTGAAATCAGTTATTCATTGTTCAGTGAAAGGATACACAGGATGCCTCTTTTATAATAGTAGCAAGAACCTTTTTCTAATTTATCGTAAATTATTTTCTATTTAAAAAACTTATTAATATCGAAATATTGTCAATATTATTTATTTCTCAAGTTTAAGAAAATAGTGCTTTTTTGTTGTTAGCATTTTAATTTTAACAGTCGATGGTTACTGGGTTTTGGAGAAAAAACTGCCAATAAAAATATCCTTCAGTAAGGTCAGGGCAAAATATGTACTTTTAGTATATTGATATTTAGGAAACATTTGAAGGGATTGGTAATTTTTAATAGCTTTATTGTGGTTTGTTTATTAAAACCAAACAATATTAATACAACTCTGAAATAATTTGTATATGTCCATTGGGTGTTTTAATCTAAAATTTTACGCACTCTACTAGGGGTTTAAATAAAAAAGATCCAGCATGATAATTTTTCAAATGTGAAACTAAAAACTAGTTAAAATAAACATATTGTGGAAACATTTATTTGAGTGTATTAACCCATCCAAAAAGCACTCTAGGAATGATGACAAAATTAGCTGAAGACAAATATAATAAATAATAACTGTCAGATTTCTGACAACAGTAAAAATTTACACAGTCATTCTTACATAACTTCTTACAGAGAGAAGGGGAAAGATTACTGAAGCAAGAGATATAACCATACTAACCCTGCATTAGTTGCTCCTCTTAATGTTACAAATATGCTCACACGCGGGCTAAAAGAACAGTTAAGGTAAATACAATATACCGTAACAAAACTTGTGATATTACAGAATTAGTTGACTTGAGTTTTTTTGTAAAACAACTGCTACATTGAAATACGGTCATGAATAAAGACAATACTCATTCATTGATTCTACATTTTATTTTACAACTTTATATACATACTTAAGTGATAATAACATAAAATATATAAATACATTTTTTTGTATTAGTTGCTCAAAATGGTCTACTATACAGACTTGATAGAAAAAAAAATAAAAAAATCCTCGATAGAATAAACTGGTTGTTCAACTAGCCAGTCTCTGAGGTACTTCTTCAAACTGTTTCCTGTCATGTTCTTTAAGTATTGTGGGAGTTAGTTGATTATTTTTTGGCCAATGTAAGAGGGTTTTCTGCTGTACTGTGTTATATGGTGAGTGAAAAGGTTGAAGTCTGCTGCCCTTCTGGTGTTGCATGAATGAAAATTCCCATTTCTAGGTAGGTCCAACTGTTTGGTGTATATGACAACTGCATGGATGAAAAGCCTTGTGACTGTTTGTAGCTTTCCAATGTATTATGGAACATTTACTTGTAATTGTATAAATACAAGCCAAACCTCAATTCAGTTTGTGCGGTAGTTATATTGCATTTTTCAAACAAGACAACTTATCTTCAAGCTTATAAATATGTAGCCACACACACTTGAAACTGCTCTTTTGTGCAATCAACAAGTTATATGTAAAATAGTAAGAGAATTAGTAGTAAGAGAACTGGTTAATGTCAAGTATTAAAATTAAGTAAGTCAAACATTACAAATAAGAAATATAATATGCACGTAATAATATTTATGACACCTAAAACTGGTACTTTGCGGTTTCATAAGTATATATATCTAAATTTATAGAAATAAAATATATCTAAAATATGAAACTGGTGTAAACCAGTTACAGATATTTTTAATCCATCTTCAGAAATATTCCTTAGAATACAATATATTTCTAGACTTACATATACTTTCTAGAGTACATAATGTACAGACATTAAAAGTTAATAAAACCCAGACTAACCTCAACAGTAAATAACCGTGGTACGGAAAAATAGGATACCTGAGTCATAAAGCCTGTTTTGGAATCTATTATAATTATATAAATGTAATATAATGAGCTTTAAGGAGCATATAAAAACTTTATTATACCACAAATAGTGAAAAAATATAAATAAGATAACTGTATTCAACTAGACAAATAACAAGAAATATCTTAAAAATATAATACACAGTATGTCAACTACGAGATAAAAGTATTCATGTACAAATAATAATTAAATTATAAATAATTAAACATTATATTTTAAAAATAAAAAATTATATATAATTAATAATAATTACAAATTATTATTAATACAAATACTCATACAAATAAACAAACATAAAATAATATCCTATAACTTTGACTTTTTTAAACATAAATGTCCGATTTCAGAAATAAAGTTACATAGCAATTATATTATTGCATACTGGCTAGAAAAAACAGCATAAAATATAATACCATACCAAATTATGGATACAGTACTATTAAAGATATGTTAGATTAAAGATAAGATGAAATAAACATAATATTAATATTTAGTTTAATTAAAATTAAAATACATATGGATCATAAATTCCATAAAAAAAGTATCCTCACAAATAGGATCAATATGAATATTTCTCCATTTCTATTTTATACAGTCTGGCTGTGTTGTTCAGTGGTTTAAGTACCCAATAAATAATCTGAAGTCGCCAGTTCAATTCTATCCTGAGCAAAATCATTACACTAATTTGTAATGGTTCAATGCATTACACAGTTTGTTTACTATAATTATTGGTCAATTGATTCAGCTGATCTTTGTCAGGATAACTAGGATATAATATTAATTATTTTCATCACACTCAGCCATCACTCATATTCAATTTAAATTGTATTTTAATATTATTTTAAATTCATGAAAAACTGGGAATTGAATTTGTTTGATAATAAATATTTGTATAATATGCAAAATAGTAGGAATGATATCTAGATTTCAATGAATAAATTTTCTGCCTTGTTGTATTAAAGTTTGTTCAAAATATTCATTCTATTGTTTTTGATTAGAAAAAACACGGTTTAACCGGTACTTAAATTCAATCATATTGATAGATTTTTTATTCTGATATTTTACATATTTATTATTTTATTTACCTAATAACTCATCTTGTTGCTGCAGGATGAATTTGTTGACACTGTCCGTGTTTCTAATGGTTTTCATAACCGGAGTATACGGTGCACGTATTCTCGTTGTGCTTCCGTTCCCAGGCAAGAGCCACATGATATTCTCGTCTTCAGTGGTACTGCCTCTGGCCGAGCGTGGGCACCAGGTTGTCGAGTACAGTCCCTTCCCACCGAAGAAGCCCATCCCTAACTACACCCACATTGAGATACATACTCCCTTTGAGGAGGCAGCCAGTGAGTATTAACAATTTTGAGCATTTAATTAAATATTATTTGTAGGTTGACACATATTTATGATATCTCAGACTATTCCATTTATTAAAAGCAATAAAAAAAGTTATTAAAATTGAGTGGGGGAAGGTGTCATAATTTTAGTCGACTGGTGGTTGCAAAAGAGTGCAGTTTTTTTCCTTTTTTGATTTCTGGTTTGTTGTTAACCAGTGTGAAGCTTGTTATGTTTTAAACATAAAGGTTGAGGTGCCTTGGCTAATTGTAGTGGAGAAAGGGGTAAGTTCAGCTAAAGATATATCATAGAGCAGCTCTGGCAGGTTCCAAACTGTGATACCAATGAGGCTGGTGTTAAATGTCCGACATTATTGATAATTGCACCACCTTCTTGATAATTGGAATTTCCACAGAGAACAGAACAAGGAATCTGCCCCATCCGATACCTCAGAAACTTACTCGTAAGTCATATTGTACCCAGAAACAAAGCTTCCTGCATGAAGCTCCCAAATACAAATTTAAATAACAATAACATCAGATCTGATTTAATGAACATTGAACATTCAGGTAGAAAATTATTAACACATGATATAAGGGTCATTCAGTTCTAGGCAGGTACCTTATGAGAGGTATTTTAGAGACAAACAAAGATAGTGAGAGAATGTTCAACTATGTTTTTTTTATTTATACAAAAGATTACAGCCTTCAGACTCATTAAACATATTTCCCCCATTAATTTTATTCATGAGCAGTGGTCACCAAACAAATACATATATCTATCAAATTAAATAACACACATTCATAGCCTTAATCAAACAACTTAGCCTACGGTGACATATGATGAAAGTTTGTAATTAATGGATGATAAAGTTACCCACTAGAATAGTGGATAACTTTATCCTTGAAAACACATTAAAATGTCTCTTCGGTGTCCACCTATCGATACGGACCTCGAATAGTTCCAGTCACAGAGTAAAGCACTGTAGTAGGCGGTGATCCCAGTAGTCAGAGCCAGAGTTTAGGTAAGTGCAGACCCAAGATCCAGGTAGCCTGAGAGAGAGAATGTCTCTAGGAGGTAGCGAGAATTCAGTCAGGTATGGTTCCAAGCTGCAGTCGTAAGTCCTCAAAGGAAAAATGTTTGTATTTACTTCCCTGTGGGAAATAGGTTAGATCATGGATATGTCTAAAGTGAAGTGAATGCTTTCAGTTCATCAAACAGCTTGTTGGGGAGTGAATATTAAATTTTTATCAGAGGTGAAAATATATATAGGGAAGGACCAGTCCGCAAGGACAATAATGAATGTGTAGAATTAAGTGGTTGATATTGGAACATATACCTTACAAACTCCAGTTCGGACGTGAGTGGGCAAGGACGCAATGGATCCCAACACACGGATGACGCTGGCATCTAACTTCAGGCATGGTTCTTGGTGTTGAATTTCTCTTCTCTCTTGATGTTCGCACGCAAAGTCTTTTAATATTTGTGGCCACTTCGAAGGTACGCGGAAGTCGCGCTACCGCACATGACACTAGCTTCTTGATTAGGGTTTTATAGTTTAAAAATGCAAATAAAATAATACTTGAACTGTTTAAATTAAAAGAGACTGGACACTAGTTAAAATATAGAATGTAAAATAAAAGAAATGAAACGTTTACTTGAGGTAATGAGAAATGATTGAGGTGGCCGGTACTAAGACCATACGTGGGCCGTGGACTTCGACAGAGTGACTCCTTGACCAGGTAGCCTACTCGTCGTGAGCGATAAGAAACAGTGAACAATAGGACATCGAAACAATGATGTCTGGAGGTAAGTGGACATGAATTCTGTGGCTGTGGTTGTTTGACATTACCTATCGTTTTAGAAATAAATTAAATATTCTTCTGTCTTATTAAATAAAACACTTATATCATAATTTCAGAGCTCCTTTTTTCTGAATATTAAACACAGCTGTTCTTATTCTTTTATCTTTAAAATTCAATACAATAGTTCTGGTGGTTTCTATGGAAACCTGTTACATGTTTTCCATCTTAAAAATCACCAACACCCCCCCCCCCAGAGCTAAGACATATCCATGTCAAAAAACCCTGGAAAAGCCCTATGTAAATAGTATGGCTTCTAGAAATAATACTTTAAATGGCACAGTAACAGATAACATACACATAATACTTATCATGTAATATATAATAAATTATAATATTATTTGTTTTTACATTCATATTCTTTACTGGCCATACAACTGGATTAAGTGGTAAAAGATTAAAGGCTGTGTGAAAAATGAAGATTTTCTGTAATTTTGGAAAGGAAACAAATCATTTATTCATTTTCTTTCGATCTGATTTTATTTCTTTTAGACATGGATATGTCTTAGCTCTCTAGGGGGTGTTGGTGATTTTTAAGATGGAAAATATGTAATACGTTTCCATAGAAACTATCAGAGCTTTTGTATTGAATTTTTAGTATAAAAAATATAAACAGCTGTTTAGATGAACTGAAAATATTCCCTTTAGACATATCCATGACCTAATCTATTTCCCACAGGGAAGAAAATACAAACATTTTTTTGCATGAATTTGAGTTATTTCAAAATTTTGTACAAATTGTGAGTTAATAACAAAATAGTTAACATTATAGATTCTATAAGAGCACACATTTATTTGTTTTTTTCATTCCTTTTCTAATATTATAAACTAAAACCCTTCCAAAATTAATCCAACCCAAGACATCAATTGTATATACTGTAGTACTACTTGTATTACTACTCTTACTCTCCATAAAATAAAATAAATATAAAGTGAAGTGATACCAGGGTGACTTGAATAAATTAGTTTTACTACTAGAGAAATCTGCCACCCTTGTGACTCAAATCTGCAACCTAAGCGTCGCTCCGGCACAGCTTGTGCGGCTGAAACTCAGATTTTTATACTCTCACTTGATAATACTAAAGTCCTGGACATGAGTGCATCATTTCATGATCGAAACGCAATATCGAGGCAATTTTAGGCGTTTTGCAATACCTAAGGGATAACAACATCGTAGCACCAGAATCAGACACTAGGGCTCACTTGAAGACCACCACAGGCGGATACTCAACTCCCTCGCCAGCTAATGCGCACCGGGCTGTCGCAACTTTTGCGTGCTTGCCGTCACCCTTCCCTTCATCAGTATGAATAATACAATTACACATTTGATATGCTCATTGACAGTAAGTCACGTCTCTACACTGCTGTTTTTGAAACTTCAAGGCCCACCGTTATCCAAATGGAAGCCTGACTCCTACATCACTGCATGGTTACGAAATCATCGATCAGCAGCTGACACCATTTTAGATATCAATAAATTATTATAAGTTAGCTCAACATATTGTAATTCTTAATTTGATCACTACTTTTTATATCATGCAATCATTATTATTTCAATTGAAAATGTTAGTTAATCTAAATAAAGGAATGAAATTACTTCTGCTTTATAATCAAAAATATGTTTTTTTACAAAGAAAAACTATTCTGTACTTACTTTTAGTAAGTCATTAATTAATTTTAAAGTAGTATATTCTTCAATATATAGGTATGACAATGAATGAGCTCACAGTTATTATTACCTATTTTTAACTAGCGTTATAGGTAGACAACTTTGAAAAGAGCCTTCCGCCGGCTGTTTTGGCGCAGGTAGGGAGGGTGAAGGCTGTGGAGGGGCGCTCCCCTCTCCTACCACCTCCACTTTCTCATGAGTACTAGCTAAGGGCGTCTGGCGTCTAGTGTTTAGCTTTTTAATTAAGAAAAAATATATTTGTTTTTACAACTAACATGAAGCTGATTAAAAATTTTTGATATTTTTGGTTTATTATTTTCATCCATTTAAATCCTATTAATTTTAATCTATGTCTAAGATATTTATTTTAACACACCCTCTTCCTACGGAACTGCCATTAATTTCAATGAAGTTGCAGTGTTTTTAACAACATAAAATTTGAGGATTTTCCTCTGTTTTATGTGGTGAGTAAACCCACATAATACAGAGGTTTGTGCAACAAATAGTTTATGGAACAAATAGTTTCTTCTTCCTTGACCTGCACTCACCAATTGGGGTTGAAAAAAACAGGGAACCCTTACTAAAAAGGGACCGTTTGCCTTCGGCTGCAATACTTTTCATGTATACAACAGATATTCCAGGAGCATCACTTGTCACTTTAGAAAACTTATACTTCAGTTGATGTAATTTTTTTGCTCTTTTAAGTGGCTAAAACATTGTACATAATTCCTCGTGTTTGACCACGCAATGACCTTCATGAGGAACATGCCGAATTTGACGTCAAGGCCATGATGATGCCCGGTGCCAATGCCTGGACAATTACAGCCTTTCGGGATGACACCCACTATGCAATGGCGAGGCCTCGACTGATCCCCAGCACCGTTGCTGTGCCCTCCCCCCAAAGAATAATGGCCTCCCTGAGAAGGACTGCTACGCCACACACCGCTCCAGCACAGCTTTTTTTAGTACTACCCCACTGGCTATGATACAATAAATCCATAATAATAAAAGGTTAAATTTTATGATCAGTAAAAAAAACATATACTGTAATATAATTAATCCCTGGATTAGTAAATTTCTTTAGTTCATCTAAAATAAATTCCTTCTGTGACTCATAAGAATGTTTGTAATATGAGTATTCCTTCAGGTATACAATACTTTTAATATATAACACAGTTACTTACTTGTTACTTGTTCCTACAGCTTGTGCCACCTGCCCCCAGATTCCACAGCATTCTGTTGGCGCAATCTCCGATTCGAAGGCCTCTTGTCGACATTGTCTCATGAATCCCCCCATCTGCCAACTGCGTCTAGGTCATCCTCTTTTCTTGCTCCATGGCGGAACCCATTCCTAAACTTACCGTAGGATTCAGCCTCCCTCAATCCAATCTACATGGACAAACCAGACTTACTGCTTCTTTTGTACCTCCTCTATTATATCTCCCTCAACTTCCATTTCCCTTCATATGTCCTTGTTCCTCATCCTATCTAATCTTGTCCTTCAACAACTCCTCCTCAGCGCATTCATCTCTGTAGCCAACAACTTCCCCACACCACATGCATCTACTTCAGGTCCCAAACTTCTGAACCATACAGAACACTTTGCACCATAATCTTATAAATTCCCTTTTTTTGTTTTCTTCGAGACACCTCTATCCCACCAGACAGAATTGAAAGCTCTTGTTATTTTCCTCCCTCTGTGAATTCTATCCTTAACCTTTCTAGAGATGTAGCTTATAAGTATTCCGCCTTAACATAAAAAAGAGATCTTCAAATGAAGTTTATTTTCAGAGAAACGGACCTATCAGAATTTCATAAAACAATTGGTCGAATATAAACCTTGGTTTGGCGCTGGATTTAGTTTGGTGTGGACTGTAGGATATAGACTTTGTGAACAAACGTTTCAACTAGAGCAAATAAAAAAATTGCTAAACTCCAAAGAACATTTTGACCTTGTAATAACAGAATCGACTTTCGGTCAAGAGTCAATGCTGGTTTTCGGTCACAAATTCAAAGCACCGACAATAACAATTCAAGGCTTTGTGTTATGGAGTGCTCTAAACCGAGCAGCGGGAAACTCATTGTCCATTGCATCCATTCCTGATTTCGTCTCAACTGTGATGACCGATCACATGACCTTCAAAGAGAGAGCTATCAACTTCGCATCCACAATCCTGACACTGCTGCAGTTCTACAACATCCATCTGCCCATCCAACAGCAGATTGTCAACAAGTATTACCCTGGAGATCCTCCGTGTATGCAGGAGTTGGTCACGGACGTCTCCTTGTACATCACCAACTCCCACCCTGCGGTCGAGTACACACAACCGTACACGCCCAACATCGTACCTGTCGCCGGCATCTCCTTGACCGAAGAGAGAACTCCTCTGCCGCAGGCAAGTGACATTCAGTAGGCATTCTGTGATCACTTGTAATGTGTTTGAAACTGTGAACTGTGACACTATTTTAAAACTGTGTGATTCAAAAGTTTGTAAGTGTAATGGAACTCCCTAAAATTATTATTTAATATATTATTTTTAAGGAGTGCAAACAATATTTGTAAAAACTAAAAGTTTTGATTGAGCCTGTTTAAAATTTCATAAAATTGGCAAGCAAGTATAAAGTTTACTAAAATAAAATTGGTTACAAATCTGTCATCCTTCAATCCTTGGGTATTTTTTTTATCCTTGGATGATTATAGTTTTGGGGTTATGGCCCCAGAGCAGTCTGGCTTTACTCTCGGTCAGCCACACGTAAGGTTTAATTTTTTAATTAGTAACAGTGTCTCGGTGTTAATGTAAGTTTAAGTGTGTTTTATATCAAGTATGACGGAAGCAGTGTCCGATATACAAGTTTGACAGAAAAGGATTTAAAAATGGCTATAACTCCAAAACTACAGTCATCCATTAAAATACTCAAGGATTAAAGGACAACAGGTCATAACCAATTTTATTTTAGTTAATTTATCAATCCAGGAGACATATTACAAATATAAAGTTTAACAATATCTGTTTCATTTTTAGGAATTACAAAAGTTTATGGATAATGCCAAAGAAGGTGTGATATACTTCAGCTTTGGAACTGTCGTACCATTGCACATCTTCCCAAACGAGTTTCTTCAAATATTTGTCAACGTTTTCAAGAAACTTAATAAGAAGGTGATTTGGAAAATTGAACTGGACGAGATCCCAGGACTACCAAGTAATGTGATCTTGCGAAAATGGCTTCCCCAACCAGGATTGCTGGGTATGTGTATTCTTGGGAGTTTCGATGATCCCCGTTCCGATTTGCCAAATATAGACCTTCGAGAGAGGTTGTTCTTAGCAGTACACTTAGATTGATGTATACCAACTACTGCTTGTGGCTTTTATTGTAAGACTGGGACCGTGGCGTGTCCTGTAATCCAGCTGGATTACAGCAAGTAGCCACTTGGACGTCACAATTTGTGGATAGTTATGAGCGTATTGTTATTGCGGATGCCTTGATCAGTGGAAACTGTGTATACTTGCAGGTAACAATTTTACTACTCAGTTGAATATGTGACTACTACAAGTCTTTAGACACAGCTGACCTTATAACCACGTTTCGTTATAATCCCCACCCAGTTTTTTAATTTTTATTAGATTAAGTTATTGAAATGACCACCATAACACAAGGTAGGTATTTTAAACCAAGTATAAATAAGGATTGAGTTTATGATGATTGTGGCGCGATCTTTTAGTCTTGTTACTGACTAAGGATGACATGTTCCTTTAGACAGGACTGTTAATTAATAACCCAACAGCCGATGGCAACTAAGGAACCTACAGTTTAACGTAGAATCCAAACCACTAACTCTGAATTACGAATTGGTCTAATTGTGAGGATGATCTATGCGGATTAACGTAGTATTCAATAGTGCGGACTTTAATCCACCCAAGAGAACACATAAATCCATACAAGAGAACATGTTAATACACACAAGAGAACCGTTAATCCACACAAGTGACAAGAGAACACGTTAATCTATTGAAGAGAACAATTCCCATGGACCATCGCTCACAACTATCCACAATTTGTGACTTCCAAGTAGCTGGATTACAAGATGTCGCCACCATCCCAGTCAAACAATTGAAGTTAATGTAAATAAATACTGTAGTTGTAATTTTAGAATACCTTATTGTTTTGATCCACATTGAATCATTATTTGTGAAAAGTTCACAGAACCCTTTATACTAAAGGAATTGGACCCTTCTGTTATGCCTTTGGAGATAAGTTGCAGCCAAAGAAACCCTACCTGATAATAGTACCTAACAACCTTATTGTGAGCGATCTGTTGAGACCATTAGAAAAACATTTATTTGCACAGGTTTATTTGGTGTATTTTTAACTTTTAGTGAACACTTAAACAATTACAAGGTATAAACACAAGATTTTAAAATTCTATTACCTAAGGTTTGGTACAATACTAGACTATACTTTTAAATTGATTTATAAATGGATTTTTTAAATATTTGACTTGTACAGTAATGTATTTCCTTGTATTTTATCAAATTTTGATTTTACACAGCACACCCAAATATGGCACTGTTCCTGACACATGGAGGACTCAACAGTCAGCTGGAGGCTATAAATGCAGGGGTACCAACTGTGGGGATCCCGTTCTTTGGAGATCAGCCGTACAATGTTCGGTTTAACGAACACCACGAGATAGGTGTCAAAGTGGATTTCACAACACTGTCTGAAGAATCCCTTCTTTTAGCAATTAATCAAGTGCTGAAAGATGCTAGGTAAGATATTTTACTTAAACCTAAACTGAAAAAATGAAATATTGTACTGGATTTTGTTGGTTACAAATCATAATCTTCTAGCCCTAGTTTCCTAAGAAGGATTATGCGTGTGTGCAACAAATCAGGTTGCGTGAACAAGATTTCAATACTATGTTAAAATTAAATAACGAAAAAATTTAAAATAAAACTAACCTAATTAAAGGAGTAAGATGTAACTAGGTTGAAGTAAAATAATTTTCTTCTAAATTGCATATCAGGTATATTATTTTTCAGGCAAAATTTCATTACTTTTAATACTTTCATAATGTGTCATACACCTCATGGAAGCTTAACACAAGCTACGTACCTGCATAGTTACTGTTCAATCAATTAATAATTTAAGAATGGCTCAGCTATAACTCAGTGTCTCATAAATCTTAAACAATTATCTATAATGCTTACTGGAAGTATTAACAGTTGAGAATGAGTAAATAATAATCCACATAAAATAAGTGTTTATATTATGCTCAAAAAGACAATTGAGTCTTGTCGTGGTCTTAGTCACTGACAGTGCACTCGTAGTAATTTGTGGTGGAAAAATTAAGTGTTTTACTATGTTATTTTAATTTATTACTAAATAATAATTTATTTTATATAATTAAATACGGTAATAGTTTTGTCATTACCATAACAAAATTTTGTTATTGTGACGACTTATAATGAATAACTGAAAATGGGACCATAGAGTCCCTAAACTAGTCGCATGCTGACTACACTAAGAATTGAAGGACGAAAGTATTGTAACCTGTTTTTAGTTATTTTTATACCTCTAGCCCAGACAATCCTGTATTTTGTCCTTGATACACCTTTTATATACCCTTGTGTATTTGTAAATAAAGGTACTTCTGAAACATTGTGTCTTCATTGCAGTGTTAACTTTTTACAGGTATAAAGAGAATGCTCGGAAAATGTCTAGGATATTTCGTGACCGGCCGATATCACCAAAAGACTCCGTAGTATTCTGGACTGAATACGTGTTACGACATGCAGGTGCACGACACTTACAGCCGGCTGCGGCGCGACTCAAGTGGTACCAACTTTGGCTGCTTGATATCATTGGTGTGATTTTACTAGCGATACTCACAATAGTCTTCTTAGTTCGTTACATAATAAAGAAACTATTAGCTCTTGTGTTTGGTAAGAAGCATGTCCTAAAGAGTAAAAAGAATAATTAATTTTAAACTTTTTATAAGACTGAGAGAAGATTATTTTTGATACTTACCGTATTAAATACTGATTATTAAATTTTAGGCCTACTTCAGTAAATCTTAGATACTTAGTGAACTTTAGCAGAGTCAGGGTATCAAATCATCATTTCTAACTAAGTAAACTTTGTAAAGTTACATTTCTTAGAAGTCAATTTCATCCTCACCTTCTTACATTCACTCACTGTTGATCAACCAACATTCAAATCATTCAATAAACTTTGCTCACACCTTCTCCTACGTCAATACCTTGTGTAATCGTTTTGAATCCAGCTTTATTTAATCACTTAGATGCATATTTTTACACTTCTTTGATTTGCTCCTTGTTTCCTGAAGGATTTTTGATTTGTGATTAATACTATCTTATGTAACTGTCAAAATTGAACATGAAAGATTAATGGCAAAATAGGCTCAACATTAAAAGTGTTGTAAAGTATGAAATTAGTTTCAACTGTTTGGTTTATAAAATACAAGCTTGGAATTTTCTCCATTCAAGAATGAACGTATTTTACTGTTACATGTTCATTTGTTTGTTGTATTTCGTATTGGTTTTAGTATATATTATATGATAGTCTATATATTTATAAATAAAGTAAAACAATCATTCTCATATATACATTTTTTTACCTCATCCCATTTTCATTTCAACTTTGTTCTTGCTTTTAGTATGAAAGTAAAATATCAGTTCCCATTTTAACGATTATAAATAAACTGGTTTAAATACCTGTGGCTATCCAAGTTCTTACAGATTACCACAGATAAGGTATATAAACTAGTTTATTAATTATTATCTACCCAAAGGCTTTATGAAATAAAAATTTAATGAACTTTTGAGGATAAAAACTTTATTTGCAACATTTTAACTTATCAAAGGTAAAATTTTAAATATGTAACTTTGAAACTGACTATAAGTATTTTCTTCTTTGATTAATCCTATACACCAGAAGCATGGGCGGACAGGACAGGATGTGAGGTTTCAGTGAGCTGGGGTCCACTGCGGCTGTTATTGGACTATGTTCTTTTGAGCCAAGGATGCATGAGCGGAGTTAAGGGGGGCAATGCCAATGGGGGCCAATTTTAACAATTTTATTATAATCTTTTATTCGACACAGATAATTTGATGAGTTTTTACTGTAGTAAATGTTTGTTTTTCTCTATTTTCAAGCTATATTGTGACAAAAACTAGGAAATTAACTCTCTGCACTCCCAACGTGTAACCTCTAACTCCGCCCATAACCAGAAGTGATTCAAAGGCCCTTTTTATAATATTTTTTACCATTAGTTGCACTAGACCATTCCTGACTAAATTTCCACAAGACGCCTATTGCCCTCCTGTCTGAATTGAAATGGAGCCTTGTTCACTGTGACTGCGCTGGAACGCTGGACATTAGTAAAAAGTTATAAATACATACAAAGATTTAAAGAAGACACCAACACTATCTATCAGATGAGAAATGATATAGCACACCTAACGGGGGAAAACTACGTTGAACAACAACATTGTTTGCTCAGAACCACTCAGGACTTACAATGCACTTCTTTTGTCATTTGTCTAGCAAAATGTGAGGACATACACTGTACGTCTATAGACAGGAGTGGGATAGAAAGGCGCTAGGGGCAGAAACCCGTACTACAAAAGCTCTGACCACGGCAATGCTATTCGGATTACTTTTGGGTACCCCCTGGTATTTTTGTAAATATTATTATTTCAATAAAACATTTTGTGATATGTCTTATGTATGGGCCCCCCTATTGACCCCTCTCTTGACAATGTTAGACCAAAATTTGAAGTGGAAGTGACGTGATATCGTTATGACAGCTGTTTGGAGGATCTTAAACATTCCCTTTAGACATATCCATCTTAGCTATTTCCCCAAAGGAAGTAAATATATATTTATTTTTGCATTTCATTTAGTCTAAATTAGGCCAAGAAGTAAAGGGTTTTATATTACAAATCTCACATTTTTTTATTTCAGCTAATAACTTTTCTGAAATGGATTCTAGAACTGTTCTTCTCTAATCACTCCCATGAGCAAAAAGATTAGCGAAAAGAGAAAAGCCATACGCTGAGGTCTATGTGACCCAGGGGCGAAACCTGAATATTTCTTTAGCAGGGTAATATAGATTACATCTGCCCCATTATAGCTGTAGAAACTACTTTCTGAAAGAAATTAAACAATTTAAGAGATAGAAGTATTTCTTCACTGCTGTTAGTTTTTAATACGATTGATGAACTGTTTAATGAAAAAAATGTAGATTAATATTTTGGATGAGAGAGAGAGAGAGTTTCGTTCTTTACTTTTCGGTTTTTTTTTTTTTTGTTTTTTTATTTTGTTTTATTTATTATTTTTTATTTTTTTTTTTTTTTGTGTTTTTTATGTCTTGGGTTTTTTTTTTTATTTTTTTTTTTGGTTTTTTTGTTTTTTTTTTTAAACTAGTGTACTTTGCTTTTGTACAATCTTTGCTTTCTTTTGGTATTTTAAGTTGACAAGCGTGCTTTCCCTCAAACATTGAGCCTCTTAATATAGTACAGAAAACAATTCTGAAAGCAAGATTCCATAAAAACCGAAGGTACTCTACTGAAGCCCTATATCGTGAGACTGGAATGCTGACAATAAGACATCTTTATCTAAAATCTTTTTAATACACACATTTAAAAATTTTAATTCAATATTCGTACCAATCTATCACCAACATTTGGCCAGATACTCACAAAATATTGGAATTTCTGTCCTGAAACTGTTTCCCTCTGTATCATTAACTAACTCTTTCTGTGTATCGCATTATGTTTTTTGAAATTTAAGCCATCACATTGGATCTAGCAATTTATTTAACTCACCTTCACTTGTAGTTAAAAAAAATAGGTCAATACACTTATGCACACTATTGGGATGGAGGAGGTCGAGGCTCTTATCAGACCTAACTACAACATCACAACCCTTGACCCTAACCTTCTCCACCTCAACACTTTTCATTTCGTCAACAGGTATAGTGATTTAAAAATAATTCAAATGGTTGTTGCCATTGAAGAATGAAGATGGTAATCGAACTATAATACGCACACACTTGCACTGTATTACAATAAAAACAATAAAATAGTACATATAAATACACAATCAATTAATTTAGCAATCGATTAAAACAAAAAAATAGTTTAAATCATTCTTACAACTAAAACCAATCCCAAAATCAAATTATTACCTTAGTTAATTTTTTAGTTTTCTTTTTACCTAAAACCACCAAAGTTGATAATAACTGTGGCCTACGCACAGGCATCTGCCCAATTTTTGATATCGGACTTACCGATCACTGTATTTTAGGATTAGTGCTAGTAGAAAAAAATAATTCTGCCCTTAAAGAAAACAGTAATCCTGAGATATGTAAACGAATTATTGACTATGAATTAGTGAAACAAAAGATGTGTTTTGTTAATTGGGATGACTGTCTTTCATTATCAGATGTTAATGAATGTTACAATCGGTTTTACAATATTCTTAGTACTGTGGTAAATAGCTGCACTAGAAATGTCACAGTGAGAAGTAGGCTGGATAAAGCAAAACTTAAGAGCCCCTGGATTTCAAATCGTATTTTAAGTAAAATAAATAAACGTAGCAAACTGTATACAATAATGAAAAGAAGACCATATGATAACAATTTTAAGAACTACTACTCTAAGTTTTGTAATAGATTAAAAAAAGAGATAGATCAGACAAAAAATTTGTATTATGCTCATAAACTAAATAACTGCAAAGGAAATTCATCTCAGCAATGGAAAATAATAAACAATCTCACTGAAAGATGTAGTTCCCAAACGCTGGAAAAGATAATTCTAACTGATGGTACTATGATAACAGGTTATGATAACGTTGCTGAAGAAATAAACAAATACTTTACCAGCATTCCTTGTGATCAATCCTCTGTAAATATTAATCAAAGTGATCTTGTAAAGAGTAAATTCTTTCTTTGTAAACTTTACAACACCAGTAGAAGTCATTGATACGATAAATAATTTAAGAAATAAAAAATCGTCAGGATATGATCATTTTAATGTAATATTAATTAAGACTATAGCAAATGAAATAGCCCCTATACTCTCACACATAGTAAATTTAAGCTTTAGCACAGGAATATTTCCAGATGATCTTAAAGCTTAGTATTGTAGTACCTCTCCGGAAAAAACCTAATAATCTCCAAGTTAACAATCTAAGACCGATAAGCTTACTTTCTATATTCTCCAAAATAATCGAAAAAATTATGAAATCTAGGCTTGTTAAGTTCTTAAAAAGATGTATTTTTTTAAGTGATAACCAATTTGGTTTTGCGAAAGGGAAAAGCACGGAGGATGCTTTAGTTAAAGTAACTGATTACATTTATAGTAATTTCAATGAGAACCAAAAAGTAACAGGACTTTTTATAGACTTTAGAAAAGCTTTTGATACTGTGAATCATAATATATTGCTTCAAAAAATGTCGGTGCTGGGGATACGAGGAGTGGCTTTGGACTGGTTCCGTAGCTATCTGACAGGCCGTAGTCAGCGTGTCAGAGTCGCTGGGACCCTCAGCGGGCCTCTCCCCGTCACCCTTGGGGTGCCTCAAGGCGTGGTTCTCTCTGCAAATTTGTTTTTGATCTTCATTAACGATCTTCTGTTTCAAAATTTACAGGGACCAACAAATCAATGCTTTCGCAGATGATATTGCATTATTTTATGCTAACAAAAACAATCAAATGTTATGGGAAAATATTAATTCAGATTTAAAGACATTAAGATCGTGGTGTGAAAAAAATCATATGGAAATAAATATCTGTAAAACCAAGTTTGTTAATTTTGATCTTAGGGGCTATGACCTATCCCACCCGTTAGTTTTTCATAAATTAAACTGTTGTATTTCAAACTGTGACTGTCAAACAATTGAAAAAGTAGTTAGTTTCAAATATTTAGGCGTAATATTTGATGAAAGACTTACCTGGGAGAAACATATATGTGAGCTCAACAAAAAAATTAAGTACAGTCTAAGACAGTTTTACTTCCTAAGAAATATCTGTAATATCTCATTGCTCAGAAGCCTTTATTTCGCATTGATTCACTCAAAAATACAGTACGGTCTTGTTGCATGGGGTGGCACTTATAAATATCTAACTGAAAAACTTAGAGTTACTCAAAATCATTACATTCGCTTGATTCTAAAAAAAAATGCCAGAGAAAGCTCTTATCCTTTATTTGTTCACTTAAAAGTTTTACCCATTCAACATCTGTATGTTTTTAAAGTTTTAAAATTATTTTATATTAGAAGTGGAAATGGAGGGACTAATGAATTATTTTATTTAACCAGAAATGTACATAGTCAAATTTTCAGAATCCCCAAAGTAAAAAAAAACAGTTTTTAGAAATTCATTTATATACTCTGGACCAAAATATTTTAATGTCATTCCCAGTCACATAAAATCATTAACTAGTCTAAAATTATTCAATAGTAAATTAAACAATTGGCTTTTTGAACTCACAGACTTAAATTTTTTTAATAAAGTACATGTTTAGATACTCATAACGTAAAAGTTGCAGTCCTAAAGGTTTCTGATGGATATACAATTTATGTTTTTTTTTCTTTATTTTTATGGGTCCTCCTAGTTGCTAGTGTCCTGTGTAAGTGACCCAAACCTGTTAGTATAATGGACGTGCAGACGCTGCGGAGCACAACGCCTTATCAGTGACCAGTGAAGTGGTGCCGTCCGAACTCTAGACTGTTAGTTTATACTATCAAGTTGATAAGAACATTACTGACCAAATACTGGCAACAGGTCGGTAATAATTCCTAAGTCTTTTTTACATTATTGTTTTATGAGTATTCATTGAAGGAATAAATCATTATTTTCATCATTATTTTCATGTAGAACTTACCTGGCTAAATAGTGGTAAAATTTGAGATTTTTATTTGTAGTTGTTACTATTATTATTATTATCAATGTCACTGTATTTACTATATGTTTGACTGATGGGAATAAACTATTATTTCATTTAATTTAATTTCAATGAAATTCAAAATATATGTACAGTAGTTTCTGGAGAAGCACACAAGAATAAAAATGCTGATATAGTCCAATTGAAATCAATTGTTCATTGTTCAGTGAAAGGATAGACAGGATGCCTCTTTTATAATAGTAGCAAGAATCTTTTTCTATTTTATCGTAAATTATTTTCTATTTAAAAAACTTGTCAATTGAAACGTTGTCAATATTATTTATTTCTCAAGTTTAAGAAAATTGTGCTTTTTGGTTATCAGCATTTTAATTTTAACAGTGGATGGTTACTGGGTTTCGGAGAAAAACTGCCAATAAAAATATCCTTCAGTAAGGTCAGAGCAAAATATGTACTTTTAGTATATTGATATTTAGCAAACAGCACACATTTGAAGGGATTGGTAATTTTTAATACCATAGCTTTATTGTGGTTTGTTTATTAAAACCAAAAAATATTAATATAACTCTGAAATAATTTGTATAAGTCCATTGGTTGTTTTAATCTAAAATGTTACCCACTCTATTTAAATACTAGGGGTTTAAATGAAAAAGATCCAGCATGATAATTTTTTAAATGTGAAACTAAAAACTAGTTAGAATAAATATTTTGTAGAAACATTAATTTGAGCCTATTAACCCATCCAAAAAACACTCTAGGAATGATGACAAAATTAGCTGAAGACAAATATAATAAATAATAACTGTCAGATTGCTGACAACAGTAAAAATTTACACATTCATTCTTACATAACTTCTTACAGAGAGAAGGGGAATGATTACTGAAGGAGGAGAGATAATCATACTAACCCTGCATTAGTTGCTCCTCTCCAGAACAGTTAAGGTAAATACAATATACTGTAACAAAACTAGTGATATTACAGAATTAGTTGACTTGAGTTTTTTTGTAAAACAACAGCTATGTTGAAATACGCTCTTGAATAAAGACAATACTCATTCATTCATTCTACATTTTATTTTAAAACTATATATATACATACTTAAGTGATTATAACCTACAATATATAAATACATTTTTTCGTATTAATTGCTCAAAATGGTCTACTATACAGTAAGTATGTTTTAGGCTTAAATTTGGTTTTGATTACTTTTTCAGTATACTGTATTTTAAAATGCAAATTTCAAAAATGTGAATACCAAGAATAATTATTTACTTTCTCACAAAAAAAATGTGGTCCCAACTGATTACATTTTTGTAATCAGAAAAAAGGCTCTTAGGACAATAAAAAATGTACCAGTAAGGAAATCTTGTAAGCCAATTTTTGTAGAGTCAAAAATAATGACATTACCTAGTTTATACGTATATTGCTGTCTGATTAGTGTTAAAGAACATCTTGATTGTTTTAAAGTGAGAGAGGAACTACATAGGTATCCTACTAGACAAAATCATTTGTTAGATTGGCATCAAGTAAAATTAGAAAAAATCAACAGCAGTCACATTAAAATGAGACTGAAAATGTTTAATAAATTACCTAAAGAGGCTTGGACTGTAAATTTAAAGAAGTTTAAGACAGTAGCTGAAAAACGGCTTAAAGAAAATATATTTTATTCAGTTGAAGAATACATGACCTGTGATATGACTAGTTTAGTATTTTGAATTGTTTAATCATCTATGTTCACTCAATATCACCTGTTTTGTATGTAATTTAACTTATTTAAATGTTTTTAATGTAATTTAACTTATTTAAATGTCTTTTATGTAAGTTGACTTATCGTATTAATGATCATATTTGGTTCTATGCATGTATGACTTATTTATAAAATCACAGCCATAAATTATATGTAGTGACTTTGTCAATTGCACTTTGTAAGAGCTTAAAGACAATAAAAATCTTAAATCCTGAATGAATTACACACCCTCTTCTTCATCGCCCTCTTCGTAGTGGTTTTCAAAACAGCAGTTACTCAGGTTTATGGTACGTTTCTTACAAATGTACCTGGTACACAAAGAACACATCACTTTTGTCATCCCACTGTATCGCTATGTGCAATAAGCACACCAACCAACAGCACCTTGTGCATGAGTGTTCTGATCCTCTTAGATTCTAACAAGTTCCGTGATGTTGGTATGTATTGTGATCACTCACTTCCGTGACATTGTCATCTACATGAAGATGTAGATGAAGATAGATGATTTTCAGAAGTGACAATGGTGAGAGTTGCGAGTAGTAATAAACAAATTTGTTCGTCTTAATTTCAATCAATTTTATTGAAAAAAACATTGATAACTAAGGAACAAAATAATAGATAAGCACTGTCTAAATTAGTCACTTCTAGAAGTTTAGACCGGACAAATATAGACACCGTTACTAGTAGCGCAAAGGACCATAGATTAGGTTATGAACAAAATCAACTCAAACTGTTTGTCTATGTGAAGCGACACTGTGAGAGGGTTGTGGCGTCGTAGGGAGTGAAATTGTGGCAGCTACGGAGAAGTGTGGGGTGTGGGCACGTAAACTTGTATAGTTACACATAAAAGAATAGACCTGGTCCAAAAGATGTTGGCGTGAGTAATCTAGGGCTAACCACAGCTCTCAGGATGAGACTAGGAAGAGTGAAGAATCAATAATTTGGACAGTATCCTTGAAAGATATTTCTGGGGATGAGAGGGGGAAGTTAGAGCTGGCAGTCAACATCAAACTGCAGCTCAGTGAAATATATCAAAGGTCTGGTGTATTTTATAGGTCTTAAAATTATATGAGGAACTTCCAGTGACATATATTCCATGAGACAAGGTTAGTGTATTTAAAACTCTTGAGTAAATAATTATTATAATACACTATAGAATACAGGTTAATTGACACCATAAAATCATTATGATGGTTTTATTAAGATTTCAAAATTAAAGAGTACACTAGTAAAGGATAAAATAAAAAAGTATTATAGATAATTCTCTTTATTTGCACTTTTATTAATAAATACAATGGCATCGTTATGAATAAATAAATTAATTAATCTTGTTTTACATGTTTCAACATATTTCAAAAAAATCCTCGATAGAATAAACTGTTCGTTCAACTAGGTACTTCATTAAACTGTTTCTGTCATGTTCTTTAAGTATTGTGGGAGTGAGTTGATGATTTTTCGGACAATGTAAGAGGGTTTCCTGCTGTAGGCCTACTGTGTTGTATGGTGAGTGGGAAGGTTGAAGTCTGCTGCCCTTCTGGTGTTGCATGAATGAATGAATGAAATGAATGAATGAATGAATGAATTCCCATTTCTAGGTAGGTCCAAATCTCAATTCAGTTTGTGCGGTAGCTATGTAGCATTTTTCAAACAAGACAACTTATCTTCAAGCTTATAAATATATAGCCACACACACTTGAAACTGCTCTTTTATGCAATCAACAAGTTATATGTAAAATAGTAAGAGAGTTAGTAGTAAGAGAACTGGTTAATGTCAAGTACTAAAATTAAGTAAGTCAAACATTACAAATAAGAAATATAATATGCACATAATAATATTTATGACACCAAAAACTGGTACTTTGCGGTTTCATCAGTATATATCTAAATTTATAGAAATAAAATATATCTAAAATATGAAACTGGTGTAAACCAGTTACAGATATTTTTAATCCATCTTCAGAAATATTCCTTAGAATACAATATATTTCTAGACTTACATATACTTTCTAGAGTACATAATGTACAGACATTAAAAGTTAATAAAACCCAGACTGACCTCAACAGTAAATAACCCTGGTACAGAAAAATAGGATACCTGAGTCATAAAGCCTGTTTTGGGATCTATTATAATTATATAAATGTAATATAATGAGCTTTAAGGAGCATATAAAAACTTTATTATACCACAAATAGTGAAAAAATATAAATAAGATAACTGTATTCAACTAGACAAATAACAAGAAATATCTTAAAAATATAATACACAGTATGTCAACTACGAGATAAAAGTATTTATGTAAAAATAATAATTAAATTATAAATAATTAAACATTATATTTTTAAAATAAAAAATTATATAATTAATAATAATATTATAAATGATTATTAACTAAATAATACTCGTACAAATAAACAAACATAAAACAATATCCTATAACTTTGACTTTTTTAAACATAAATGTCTGATTTCAAAAATAAAGTTACATAGCAATTATATCATTGCATAATGGATAGAAAAAACAGCATAAAATATAATACCATACCAAATTATGGATACAGTACTAATAAAGGTATGTTGGATTAAAGATAAGATGAAATAAACATAATATTAATATTTAGTTTAATATTAAAATTAAAATACATATGGATCATAAATTCCATAAAAAAAGTATCCTCACAAATAGGATCAATATGAATATTTATCCATTTCTATTTTATACAGTCTGGCTGCGTTGTTCAGTGGTTTAAGTACCCAATAAGTAATCTGAAGTCGCCAGTTCAATTCTATCCTGAGCAAAATCTTTACACTATTTTGTAATGGTTCAATGCATGACACAGTTTGTTCACTATAATTTATTGGTCAATTGATTCAGCTGATCTTTGTCAGGATACCTAGGATGATACAAGTCATAATATTAATTATTTTCATCACACTTGGCCATCACTCATATTCAATTTAAATTGAATTTTAATATTATTTTAAATTCATGAAAAACTGGGAATTGAATTTTTTCAATAATAAATATTTGTATAAATATGCAAAATAGTGGGAATGATATCTAGATTTAAATGGATAAATTTTCTGCCTTGTTGTATTAAAGTTTGTTCAAAATATTCATTTTATTGTTTTTGATTAGAAAAAAAACGGTTTAACCGGTACTTAAATTTAATCAAATTGATAGAATTTTTTTATTCTGATATTTTACATATTTATTATTTTATTTACCCATCTTGTTGCTGCAGGATGAATTCCCTGACACTGTCCGTGTTTCTAATGGTTTTCATAACCGGAGTATACGGTGCACGTATTCTCGTTGTGCTTCCGTTCCCGGGCAAGAGCCAAATGATATTCTCTTCTTCGGTGGTATTGCCTCTGGCCGAGCGTGGGCACCAGGTTGTCGAATACAGTCCCTTCCCACCGAAGAAGCCCATCCCTAACTACACCCACATTGAGATACATACTCCCTTTGAGGAGGCATTCAGTGAGTATTAACAATTTTGAGCATTTAATTAAATATTATTTGTAGGATATTTATTATATCTCAGACTATTACATTTATTAAAAGCAATAAAAAAAGTTATTAAAATTGAGTGGGGAAGGTCATAAGTTTAGTCGACTGGTGGTGTATTGCTCTTCAGTTTTTTTGCAAAAGAGTGTGTTTTTTACCTTTTTTGATTTCTGGTTAACACCAAAGTGTGGAGCTTGTTATGTTCCAAACGCAAAGGTTGAGGTGCCTTGGTACCTTGGTCTAGTACTAGTGTACTAGACTGTGATAATTGACTGTTCTTAAACTTGTATTTGACGAAATCTATTGATATCGTGTAAATGTCTGAATGATGAATAAATATCTTATTGTCTTATTATTGGTTAATTGTAGTGGAGAAAAGGGTAGTTCAGCTAAAGATATATCATAGAGCAGCTCTGGCAGGTTTCAATCTGCGATACCAATGAGCTGGTGTTAAATGTCCGACATTATTGATAATTGCGCCACCTTCTTGATAATTGGAATTTCCACAGAGAACAGAACAAGGAATCTGCCCCATCTAATAAACTCACTCGTAAGTCATATTGTATCCAAAAACAAAGCTTCCTGCATGAAGCCCCCAAATAAAAATTTACATCCATTATAACACAACCCATGGTCAGGTGTCTCTGAATGATAACAATAACATTATCAGAACTGATTTAATGAAAAATTATTTAGGTAGAAAATAATTAACACATGATATAAGGGTCATCGAGTTCCAGGCAGGTTTCTTATGAGAGGTATTTTAGAGACCAACAAAGATAGTAAGAGAATGTTTAACTATTTTTTTTATTTATACAAAAGATTACAGTCTTCAGACTCATTAAACATATTTCCCCTATTGACTTTATTCATGAGCAGTGGCCACCAAACAAATACATATATCTATCAAATTAAATAGCACACACTCATAGCCTTAATCAAACAACTTAACCTACGGTGACATATGATGAAATTTTGTAATTAATAGATGTTAAAGTTACCCACTAGAATAGTGGGTAACTTTAACCTTGAAATACATTAAAATGTTTCTTCGGTGTCCTAATCAAGGTCCAGATATAGATCCAACCAAAAGTCACTCACTGCATAGAAAGTCCTATCCAATATCAAAGTAAAAAATATAGGTAAAATGTACCTATCGACACGGGCCACGAATAGTTCCAGTCACAGAGTGAAGCACTGTAGGAGGTGGGATCCCAGTAGTCAGAGGCAGAGTTTAGGTAAGTGCAGTCCCAAGATCCAGGTAGCCTGAGAGAGAGAATCTCTCAAGGAGGTAGAAAGAATTCAGTCAGGTATGGTTCCAAGCTGCAGTGGTAAGTCCTCAAAGGAAAAACCCTGGAAGAGCCCTATGTAAATAGTATGACTTCGAGTAATATTACTTAAAATGGCACAGTAACAAATAACATATACATAATACTTATCATATAATATATGACTCGCTTCGCTCGCTGGGGGCTCCGCCCCCAGGCCTTCTTATAGGTGTCGGCAGAATCGCAAATAGTGATTATTATTAGTGTTAGTATTATTAGTAGTAACGTGGACGTGATAAAAGATAAGTATAACATAGATGAACTGTGGGTAACAACAGCATGATAAGAATAATTTTTTTGTGTAAATTTTAAATTATATTCCTGTTGTTAGTGTTGTAGAGATCATTATGTTATAAAATTGGTGGGCGGTGAGTAATAAATATATTTTCAAATTGTGGAGAGTAATAATAATCAGATTTATGAGCAAAAAAGTGAAACCCTGCATTTCACGAAATAAACTCAAAGCATTTGATATGGGAAAATTTTAACATTTTTTCCCCGGGTCGTAATGTG
Source organism: Nephotettix cincticeps (assembly GCA_023375725.1). Taxonomy (NCBI): domain Eukaryota; kingdom Metazoa; phylum Arthropoda; class Insecta; order Hemiptera; family Cicadellidae; genus Nephotettix; species Nephotettix cincticeps. The sequence goes on along the minus strand of CM041787.1, from coordinate 32,490,041 downwards.
TAATTGTTATATTTGGTTGTTTTCCTGTCGGTTGTGGATCTGAAAGAAGGTCCGTGCGGAATTTCAAGTGTCTAGCACTGCTAGAAATGGATTAGAAGTAGCATCCCTAGTAAGTTGCACAAGGCATACAAAGGGCCATCCAGAACTTAATGAAAAACAACTAAATTTTCCATATTTAATAAGTTTTCATTTATTCATTAAAGGTCTTGTAAAGTTATTACGTTTTCCTTTTAGGGATGATTAGAGTGAGGTTTTTTACAAAATATTAGTACTCTAATATATAATAGTATAAGTACTATAATAACTTAATATGGTAGGGATTAAAAAAAAATTTAAAAAATTTTTTTGTAATGAAGGGAATAAGTTACGATAAAAAGTCATATTGACAAAGATAAAGATCTTCAAAAATCCGTATGGTGAGGTACTCTTATTTTTTGAAGACATCTCGTTCAAAAGATATATAAAAAAACCAAAAATATTTGTCATAAAAAGTTTAAAACTAAGATATCTATAATATATAAGGTCTGTGCCAAATTGAAAGTTCCTACCACATCTAGAAGTGGGCTAGAATTAAGCGCACAAAAACCCTCTGTCTTTTGACCTTATGTACTATTATAATGTAATATGGTAATAATTCAAAAAAATAAAAAAACCTTTTCTAGGAATGAAGGAAATGAGCTACGATAAAAATTTATATTAACAAAGACATAGATCTTCAACAATCTGTATGGTACGGTACTCCCAGTCTTTGAGAACATCTCGTTCAAGAAATATATAAAAGAACTAAAAATATTTATTATTTTTTAAATTATTTTTCTAAGTCATAAAAAGATAAAAACTAAGTTATCTGCACTATATTCTGCATAAACAGATTAATACAACAGGTCGTATGAAAGTCACATACGAAAACCTTGGTTATAACTAGACCAGAACCGGAATTTTCTTACTGCTTACGGAAAATAACTAACATTTTAAAAATGATATATAAGTTGAAACATTATTACAGATTCTCACTTATGGTTATAAGAAAGAGGTGCATGTAAAATATTAGCCCTTGATTTACTATAATAACGCAACAAGAAATAAAAATATGCATAAAAAGGAATTTTCATAAAATGTAACGTTATCTAGGGGTGAAAGAGTCGAAATACGAGAAAAAGTCATATTCTACTCAGGGAAACTATTTGACACACACATAAAGAGATTAAAATCAACAGGTCTTCTGAAAGTCACATACAAAAACCTTGTCTATAAATTTATCCAGAACCTGCATTTTCATACTACTATCCGAACTTGGGAAAATCAACTAAATTTCCGATATATGAAAATTTTTCATTTTTCAATTATAATATTATAATATTATGTAATATTATTTTGTTTTCCTTTTAAGGGTGATAAAAGAAAGGTGTGTATCAAATATAAAAGCTCTATGTATTAAAATAACAAAACACGGGAGCTTAATGTGGGTAAAAATGTAGATTTTCAATAAATCTAACGCTATCTAAGGGTGAAGGAGACGAGATACGAGAAAAAGTCAAGGGACCAAAGTTGTAGATCTTGCAAAATCCGTGCACAAAAAACCCTCTTTTTTTCGATAGGACCTTTCGTTAAAAAAATATACCCGAAAAACGAAGAATTTTTTTGAAAAATTTTAAGATTTTTTTTAGGGTAGTAAAAATAAAGATTTTGGAATTCCGATGATTTGATTACTTATAATAACCTCTTAGGAATGTCCATAAAAAATTTCAAGTATCTAGCTCATCAGGAAATTGTATTTTGGAGCGAAAAAGTGAAACGTTACATTTCACGAAATCGACCCAATGCATTTTATATGGGAAAATGTAAACATTTTTTTTCTCGGTTCGTAATGAAAAATTGTAAGATTTGGCAATTTTCCTGTCGGTTGTGGACCTAAAGGAAGGTCCGTGCCAAATTTCAAGTCTCCAGCACTTCTAGAAGTGGGTTAAAATTTGTTTCTGTGTCTCATAAGAATAATTGTAATATGAGTATTCCTTCAGGTATAAAATACTTATAATATATAACACAGTTACTTACTTGTTACTTGTCCCACCTGCTCCCAGATTCCAGACAGCATTCTGTCGGAGAAATTTCCGATTCGAAGGCCCCTGTCGCAATTGTCTCATGAATCCCCCCCCCATCTGCCAACTGCGTCTAGGTCATCCTCTTTTCTTTCTCCATGGCGGAACCCATTCCAAAACTTACCGTAGGATTCAGCCTCCCTCAATCCAATCTACATGGACAAACCAGACTTACTGCTTCTGTTGTACCTCCTCTATTATATCTCCCTCAACTTCCATTTCCATTCGTATGTCCTTGTTCCTCATCCTATCTAATCTTGTCCTTCAACAACTCCTCCTCAGCGCATCCATCTCTATAGCCAACAACTTCCCCACATTCCTCTACTTCAGGTCCCAAACTTCTAAGCCATACAGAACACTTTGCACCATAGACTTATAAATTCTCTTTTTTGTTTTCTTCGAGACACCTCTATCCCACCAGACAGAATTGAAAGCTCTTGTTATTTTCCTCCCTCTCTGAATTCTATCCTTAACCTCTCTAGAGATGTAGCTTATAAGTATTCCGCCTCAACATAAAAAAGAGATCTTCAAATGAAGTTTATTTTCAGAGAACCGGACCTATCAGGATTTCATGAAACAATTGGTCGAATATAACAATTGGTTTGGCGCTGGATTTAGTATGGTGTGGAGTATAGGATACAGACTTTGTGAACAAACGTTTCAACTAGAGCAAATAAAAAAATTGCTAAACTCCAAAGAACATTTTGACCTTGTAATAACAGCATCAACTTTTGGTCAAGAGTCAATGCTGGTTTTCGGTCACAAATTCAAAGCACCGACAATAACAATTCAAAGCTTTGTGTTATGGAGTGCTCTAAACCGAGCAGCGGGAAACTCATTGTCCATCGCGTCAATTCCTGATTTCTTCTTAAATGTGATGACCGATCACATGACCTTCAAAGAGAGAGCTATCAACTTCGCATCCACAATCCTGACACTGCTGCAGTTCTACAACATCCATCTGCCCATCCAACAGCAGATTGTCAACAAGCATTACCCTGGAGATCCTCCGTGTATGCAGGAGTTGGTCACGGACGTCTCCTTGTACATTACCAACTCCCACCCTGCGGTCGAGTACACACGACCGTACACGCCCAACATCATACCCGTCGCCGGCATCTCCTTGACCGAAGAGAGGACTCCTCTGCCGCAGGCAAGTGACATTCAGTAGGCATTCTGTGATCACTTGTAATGTGTTTGAAACTGTGAACTGTGACACTATTTTGAAACTGTGTGATTCAAAAGTTTGTAAGTGTAATAGAACTCCCTAAAATTATTATTTTATATATTATTTTTAAGGAGTGGAAACAATAATTATAAAAACTAAAAGTTTTGATTGAGTCTGTTTAAAATGTCATAAAATTGGCAAGCAAGTATAAAGTTTACTAAGATAAAATTGGTTACAAATCTGTCGTCCTTCAATCCTTGGGTATTTTTTTTTATCCTTGAATGATTATAGTTTTGGTGTTATGTCCCCAGAGCAGTCTGGCTTTACTCTCGGCCAGACACATAAGTTTTAATTTTTTAATTAGTAACAGTGTCTCAGTGTTAATGTAAGTTTAAGTGTGTTTTATATCAAGTATGACGGAAGCAGTTTTCGATATATACAAGTTTGACAGAAACAGATTTGAAAATCGCTATAACCCCAAAACTACAGTCATCCGTTAAAATACCCAAGGATTGAAGGACAACAGGTCAATAATCAATTTTATTTTAGTTAATTTATCAATCCAGGAGACATATTACGAATATAAAGTTTAACAATTTCTGTTTCATTTTTAGGAATTACAAAAGTTTATGGATAATGCCAAAGATGGTGTGATATACTTCAGCTTTGGAACCGTCGTACCATTGCACATCTTCCCAAACGAGTTTCTTCAAATATTTGTCAACGTTTTCAAGAAACTTAATAAGAAGGTGATTTGGAAAATTGAACTGGACGAGATCCCAGGACTACCAAGTAATGTGATCTTACGAAAATGGCTTCCCCAACCAGGATTGCTGGGTATGTGTATTCTTGGGAGTTTTATATGGTTTGGGCTTCTATTAATCAATTAAAATATTGACTTTTATAACAAATAAACGGTATTAGTAAACTAACATTATGCTTACTTCCTTTAAAAGGAAACAAAATATTAATACCTTTACTTCAATTTAAGATTATTAAATCCTTAGTAAAATGACATTAATTGAACAAATCTAAATGTTCAAATATAGTTAGCTTACCAGTTTAGTTTTTCAGCTGATTTTAATGCTAATTAAAGAAACTAAGATAGTTCATAAATTTATTGTTTTCTAGGAAAATAAAAAATAATATTTAGGACATAAAGCTTATAAATTTTACACTGACTCCTCAAATCCATATTCATGGCTCCTCCAAGAAGAATCGGTATCAGATGTTATTGATTTTCCCCCACCACTTCAAATACACATGCCTTTTCACTGTACGCCATTAAATTAAATTCGAAGAACTGCCTACCGTAATTGAATGTAAAGGTGTTCCTGGTGTGATGTAGATGAAACTAGTAGAGCTCGCTTATCATTTATCATATTTTCAATAACGCATATATCTCTTACACCCTCATGAGATGTAACCATCCTTTTCACTTCATTTTCATTTCACTTTCATTTTTGAATTAACTGATTAAAAAATGATTGCCGTTTTTGACAAATATGGATTTTCATGTTTTTATGAGGTTTTAGGGGCAAACTACCCTTTTTTTAGAGGCGGAAGAAATGCTTTATGCACACAGGTGGGCAGCATGGGCGAAGTTAAGAGAGGCAATGCCCCCCCAGACATTAAAAAAAAATTATTATTACCAATCTTAACAGTTCTATTATAACGTTTACTATACACAGATATTTTGATGAGTTTTTACTGTGGTTTTATATTAGTTTTAAGTAAGTTCTCTATTTTTAGGCAATATTGTGACAAAAACTAGGAAATTAACTCCGTGCCCCTTCCCCCAAAGTGTAATCTCTAACTCCGCCTATGTGAGGCTGATTACCTAAATATTTTTTTTTAAAGGTCATAATTACTACTCGATCAAGCTTTGATCATAAAATTAGATCAATAAATCATCATAACAATCTCAGTTAATGAAAATAAATACTGGAGTTTTACATCTAAAATACCTTATTGTTTTAATCCATATTGAATTATTTTTACGAGAAACAGAGCCCTTTGTGGTTAAATACAACGGTCTCAAGAAAAATGGTACATATATTTATTCTATTTCTGGTGAAATAAATAAAAAATAATAATATTTATTTTCAATATTGTAAATTGAAATTTTATTTTAAAAGAAAATTATTTTCTATTATATACAAAAATAAAAAAAAATTCAATCCTATTGGTTACGTATTTATTTACAATATTTCTTTATATACGACATTCTTTGTAATTACTTTATCAGAGTTTGTCAACAATCTCCCTTGATCATTGCTAGGGATGCAACATACAATATTGTCCGTAGCTAAATACTGGTGCTGGTAGGTAGATAACAACTTTATCCAAAGTCTGGGCTTGTATTTTAACTATCGTTATAGCAAATGCTAATTTTATACAAAATTGTCGTCTTTTAAAAACAAATGACAAATATGTGTCCGTCTGTGCTAAACAAATTTTTGGAATAAACACAATTTCACCTGCTGAAGATCCAGTTAAAACCTCTGAAATTATTATATTTAACAACTAATCGTGTGCCGTTATATAACCCCTTTTTTTGTTAAGATTTCTTAGTAATATTATAACAGCTAGTCTAGACTTTTAAATTGATTTATAAATGGATTTTTTTAATATTTGTCTTTCAGTAATGTATTTCCTTGTATTTTATCAAATTTTGATTATACACAGCACACCCAAACATGGCACTGTTCCTGACACATGGAGGACTCAACAGTCAGCTGGATGCTATAAATGCAGGGGTACCAACTGTGGGGATCCCGTTCTTTGGAGATCAGCCGTACAATGTTCGGTTTAACGAACACCACAAGATAGGTGTCAAAGTGGATTTCACAACACTGTCTGAAGAATCCCTTCTTTTAGCAATTAATCAAGTGCTGAAAGATACTAGGTAAGATATTTTGCTTAAACCTAAACTGAAAAAAAATGTTTTATTTGATTTTGTTGGTTACAAATCATAATCTTCTAGTCTTTGTTACCTAAGAAGGATTATGCGTATGTGTAACAAATCAGTTCGTGTGAACAAGATTTCAATACTATGTTCAAATTAAATAAAGAAAAAAATGTAACTTCTTTCAGCAATTAATCAAGTGTTGAAAGATACTAGGTAAAATATTTCGCTTAAACCTCAACATTAAAAAAATCCAATATTCTACTGGATTTTGTTGGTTAAAAATTATAATCATCTGACCTTTACTTTCCTGTGAGGGAAATTTGCCTTTATGCTACAAATCAGTTTGTGTAAACTAATTATTAGCTTTACGATTTAATTAAATACTATACAAATGTAACAACATAAGAAAATTTTCTTGTAGATTGCACATATTATATTTTGGACATTTAGGAGGACATTTTATATTTTGCACATATATTATATATAAATTGGTATATTATTTCTTCAGGAAAATTTCTAAGTTTGACATTTCATACTCTCATAGTGTACACCTCAAGTTAAAATTTTTTAAATTTCATTATGATAGTCTCTGGATCACCGATGAACTTAACAAGAGGTTTAATTTACCTTGTCTGTCAAAGGTTCTTTTGTGTCTGTATTAAACTTCAGCTGTTTTAAGCTATATATTTAAGCACATATTCAGGTCAGAACATTTTCAAGCTGATTTTAATTACTTATCTTAATTACCATTATGTTAGCTCAGGGGTAATGCTCTGGCCCAGTAAGACAAAGGTTGCTGGATTGAAACCAGCTGCCAGCGACTCCTGTCAGATTATGAGCGGTAACCTCTGGCTAGCACCGTAACTATTACCGCTATGGCACCTCGCTGTCCATTCACCGCACAGGACCATGGCCTATGGTGATGGGCAGTTTGATGTTGATGTAAAACATAAAACACATTATCACACAACGTTCAAAAGTTAAACTAAAAATCAAAGCACATGCTTTGGTATAAACCAGTATACAACAATAAAGTATAAAACCGATAAATGAGAGATGTTGATACACCTCTTATATACCCTTTTTTTTATTGGAAGGGGCGGATTACTCCCTCCAATATTCTGCAGTAACACTCATGTGTCCACGTGTTGATCTCTAGATCCACATGTGTCCTGGAAATGCCACAGAAGGGTTGTGGGCCCACGAATGGGATCAAAGCGCCATTGTTTACCAGATGATCAGCTATTTCATTGCCCATAATACCTGAGTGTCCTGGGACCCAGCAAAGGGTAACGTTGTTATGACTACCAAGAGAAGACACCACATTGCGGCATTCCCTCACTATCTTGGAGTCGAAGGTACAGGAGTCCAGTGCCTTGAGAATGGCTTGACTGTCTGAGAAAATGGTAATGTTCCTGTTCCTGTGACCTCTGTTGAGATTGAACAGAGCACATTCCATGATGGCTGCCACTTCTGCCTGGAACACTGTGGGGAAATCCCCCATGAGAATCGCAGAGCTTTACCTTATCTTGCAACCCAGTATCCCAGCTCCAGTTCCCTTACTTCCCTTAGAGCCATCCGTGTACCATTCTGACTCATTTCATTTCTGGCTCCCCCCTTATATACCCTTGTGTATTTTTAAATAAAGATATATCTTAAACGTTGTGTCTTCATTGCAGTGTTAACTTTTTACAGGTATAAAGAGAATGCTCAGAAAATGTCCAGGATATTTCGTGACCAGCCGATATCACCAAAAGACTCTGTAATATTCTGGACTGAATACGTGTTACGACACAAAGGTGCGCAACACTTACAGCCGACTGCAGCGCGACTCAAGTGGTACCAACTTTGGCTGCTTGATATCATTGGTGTGATTTTACTAGTGATACTCACAATTGTCTTAATAATTTGTTTCATAATAAGGAAACTATTATCTCTAGGGTTTGAGAAGAAAAATGTCCAAAAGAGTAAAAAGAATAATTAATTTGAAAATTTCAACGAGACTGCTGATGGAAGATTATTTTTTATTCTTATAAATTACTTATACTTTTTTTATCCCACCTTCTCATTTCAGGACTTTTTGAGCTTATACTACCCCTTAATACAAGGTAATAAAATTCGTAAACACACAAACTGTGTAAAATATCATTTTACAAAGTCAATTATATCCACTTGATCACCATTGATCTTTCAAATTATCCAATGTATATTGCTCACACTTTCTCCAGTGTTAATCCTTTTTTAAACATCCAATCCTTTATTCATCACCTTATCATTTTTTTACATTAGTCTGACGTTCACAAATACCCCTATCGCAGCAGACCTGCATACTCAGCGAATTTCCAAATCAATAATACAATGATAATAATACATGACAAGTTTTATCAATATATTATGTTTTATATAGTTTTAATTGGCTGGGTGGTGTAGTGGTTACAATACCCGCCTTCAAAACTGAAGGTTGTCGTATCAAATCCCGCAAAGGTCGAGTCTGGACCCATAGGTGCCATTTGTCATTGGGCTATACTTCCTAACAACAGGTTGACGTTAGGTAGGAACAAGACCGGGCTTTGAACCGTTCCCCATAAAAAAACCAACCTTTTCACACACCTTTATTGGCTAAAGAGAAAAATATTCTCAAAGTAATATTTAGTTTGCTTTTATATTCTCAAATTGACGGTGGTTAAAAACCTTTTAATTTAAACAACAACAAAACCATTACTCTATAAAATTTTTAGAAGATATAAAAAAGACTGTAGTTATTTTTAAACCTAATGATACTTTGATTAACAAAATCTGTCTACGAAAAAGTGAGAAAATGCACTTTTAATGTTAGCTTACAGAGCCCATGCGCCACCAAAGCACAGCTGCATTAAAAGTATATCTATTGTTTAAAAAATAACCATACATTAACTTTAAAATATTCAATTATTCATGATGCTTATTGAATAGATAAAAAATTTATAAGAGGAAAAAACTAAAATAACTTAGACAATTTTTGGGGATACCAGTCTTTTTGAGTGGGTTTTTTTAGTTATGTGACCCTATTCTGCATATCAAGAATAATGGAACACTGTTGAGGAATAAGGAAGAAATTGATTTTCTAATATCCTCCCTAAGAATAAAATTAGGCACTCTCAGACAACATACTGCATTTACCACGGACGGTAAGTTTAACTTTTCTCTGCAACCGTTAGTTGTAGGCAAATTCAAACTACTTGTCAAGCTATTTGAGCTGTATAATGGTGACAGCCAAACTATTGTATTTTATAAATTTACCATTTTGCCAGAAAATTTATAAAAATGATTGTGTTGACATTTAACAATCCATGACTTTTGAATTATTAGTTTTACAGTCATATGGGAGGTGTCATAATATTCAAGACTTTAATAGCTATATTTCATGAAAAATCAAAGATCGTTAAAGCAAATCTTGAAAAATTGTATTTTTTATATAGGTACACAAGGGTTTTTAGGGTTAACTACCCTTAAAAATAAAAAATTCAAAAACATAGTCTGGAGATACAGACAAAGTGAGCCCCCCTTAATTTCATAATAATTGGATACTCGGTTTGGTCTTGGAGTCTGTACACAGATAGACAGGCATCAGTTTGAAAACCACTTTTTGGAATTAGGGAGTCTCAAAATGGATATTTATACTCTTAACTTAAATACTAAAAAATTCGTTGAAATTTTTGACAGAAAAACTCTATATACTGTTTATAAGGGGAAAGGGTAAAACTAAATGGGTGTAAATATTACACACGAAGTTTGAATGGTTGTTTTTTAATATTTTACTTTCTAAGCAATTTGATAAATAGTATTGGAGAAGACAGAAAAAAATAAATTCTTTTACCCTAATATCAATTATTTTATCGACACCTAAAATACAAAATCATAGCTTTTTTTACTAAGTGTTAGAATTTAGAAAATGACACTACACTTGTGTGTAATAGAAGGAATTTTGAAATATATACTTCAGAATTATCGAGACAGTACCCTACATTTGAGATTATCTATTATCGCCACCATAAATAATAATTTGAAGTAATACTCAGATATGCCTAAATAATAATCAAATTGGTATTTCATTCCAAGAAAATCCTCCTTACTGAAGAAACACATTGAACTTTGCCAATTTAAGAGAAGTTATCAAAAAGATTTATTTGGTAGTTGCCTCCTTCTGTCAGCTGTGATCGTGCAAGCTGAGACAGGTTGATTGTAAGACCAGTCACTGATGTACACAAAGAATTAGGTTAACTGACCCAAGACAAGACCAGTCTTGCATGCATACAAGGTTATAGCTATCCTTTAGTGGTAACTTGCTCTAAGTGCAGTGCCATTCAAGAATGTCCAGACTTGGCGCTGAGTAAAATATTACTGAATTGAGTGTGAATAAATAAGAACTTTTAAAGATTTTTAAACACAGATTGAACTTTTTTGCAGCACTACTTTGATTGTGAAAGAAAGTTTTAAAAAGTGATAACCAACCATAATGGCTAGGGAAATTTGGAGAGACACTTTTATGCTGATGACAGTTATATGTCCCCGAGAACTCGACCCTTTTGAATTCACAAGTCAGTCTCAAATATTGGTACTCTTTACACCATACCTGATGCATGTTCTTCTAATCTTCACCCGTGTCATTAAGGACCTCATCGACGCACGATTCATGACTCATGTTATATCTGCTATATTGTGGTTGGCGTACTTCAAGTTGCGCCTTCCTGAGTTAGAAACTTGGGGCTTTGTGTTGCTTGGTCAAGTTATCCTTTGGTGTTTTTTCAAGCTCAATTTGGATGTCGAGCTAGTCTGGCTTTTACGAAGGAACAAAATCACTCTTTTATTTTGTAGCCTTGCGATTCTCAGCATTGAAACGGTACATTCTCAGTGGGCACCGCATATGAAAGTGACTTTGAAGAAGCCGAACTTTTACTTTTTTATAATCCTGAGTTTTAAAGTTATGCTGATGCTCGTGTTGTATGGGAACAAATGTATCTTGAACTGTTTGTACAAGGATATGGAAAAAGTCTCATCAAAGCTTTATGCTTGACAATTCTCCGGAAATGTGTTGCCTGTTAAGTATTCGTGTTTTTAATTGAAATTGATGTTGGCTTTTTATTTTTTAGCCTTTATATGTTTTATAACCTCATGCTGATTGTTGTCCCTGAACTGGGTAAGTGTCATAAAAACACTCCTATAATAAAAAATGATTAAGACATAACTTATTTGTAAGTTTACTCCAACCCTTGTTTGTAGCTAAACATATTTTTTAGTTGAAACTTATTAACTAAGTAGCCTACATTAATTTTTCATAGCATTTGGTTCTATCATAAGAATAACCAAATATAATTATTTTAGTTTTTTCTAGACCTAATATAGGGTACCAGTACTCTAATATCTAGTATAATATCTAAACCCATAAACAGATAAAATACTAATCATTTGGACAACTCGACCGTAAAACATATATGCAATTGATTTATTTATTTATTCTCTCTCCTATCAATTATGTGATTATAGGATTTGATTTATTTGAAAATTGCTTAAATGTATATAACTTATTATTACTTTGGAAATAAAAATTTTATAAAAATAGGAAAAGGGTTTACTTTACTCTTGTGTCTCTAATGTTGAATTGTAAACATCTTTTTCAATAAAATTTTTAACTAAAAACTATGTAGGCCTAAGGTTTTTGATTAGTAAGTTGACATGCCATCCAGTAGGAATTCTTTGTTTTAAATGTAATGAACAGAAATTAACACGTAGGAATTGGGAAACTTTGTATCTAAGAGTTTGTCAATGATCATTCCAAAAAAATTGAGTCTTATTTAATTCTGGTGTTTTCAGAATAAAAACAACTATATTCCCTCATCTGTTACAATTGTATAATGTAATGAATCGATATGATACTGTGAGTCAAGTTGTATGAAGTTTAGAACATTAATGCAGGTCGATACCATCAAGATTGAAGAAATTAATTGTCTTAAATAGCTGAATGGAAACCAAGCCAAAAAGTTGACATCTATTTAGTTAGTTGTAAACAATGATTAAAAATACTAATTTGTTAAGCTTTTTAAGCTGGCTTTGGAAGTAGTCTAAATATTTTACAAATTTATAACTAAACCCAAAAATTTAAAACCGTTATTTCTTTGACATTTAAAAGTATATAACTTTTGAACCAAAACTTTTACAGACGTGTGGGTGGTGTCATATTATTTAGCACATTGACAGTACATTTAGTTTGAGACCATCAATCAGAATCGTTTGAGCGGATTTTGAGAAATTTGTATTTCTCATGTTAAACTCTTAAAAACAAAAAATTAAAAAATGGTCTGGAGATATATTCAAAGTGTATCAAATTACATAAAAACGGAAGATCAAAGTAGTCTCTGGGTTTTTTACATGGACGGACAAACAGACAGACATCAGTCCGAAAACCACTTTTTTGGGTTTAGGAAGCCTCAAAACGGACATATCCATTTTTATCTTAAACTAGAAAGTGTGGTCGAAAAAATCCATGATTGAGAGATTACAAACTATAAGCTATCTACATGAATCTTCCTAAAATTCCCAATTAATCTTTCTGGATTGAAGTGTAACATAATCTATCACATATAATTGAACATAATCTATCACATATAATTGATTAGTAACAGGTGAGAAATAATTACAACCAATAGGTGACGGGTGACTCTTGAAGCCTTGCATTTCTATATCCTTAATAGAGCATGCAGTCTCCATGCTGTTGAAATAAATATGAAATTCATATTTATTTTTTGTGTATTCGTAACAGTAAGTAATAGATTGATGTTATGGACTTAATTGTTTTTAAATAATGAAGCAATAACTACTTAATGTGGTATTTACTCTGTGTATTTTAACACTGCATTGGTCACACTCTCCAGCTTTTTATAAATGGTCGCATGTTTTATTATTGTAGACTTGAATGTATAAAATATACTACAAAAATCATAAATTAAAATTATAAATAATATGTATACGGGTATAGAATGATATGGGAGTTGTGTTCTTGTCGTTTTTGTATTATATTTTCTGGTAAAGCTAAAGAAGTTTCAAATACTCTCAAAATTAAAATTAAAATCTTTTTTTATATTATATAGATTTTTACTATGGACATTTTCCATTACGATTTAAGTAAAACAAAGTTTCTCGGCGTTTCCGAATCTGGAATCTGATCCCGTCCTCAGGCGAGCTATTACCTAAAACATACCATTACCAAATCTTTGATCATGGCGCAGTTGACTGGTTGATCACGTCAAAATACATAAGAAATGAAAAACTAACACATACACATTATAACATATACTTTGGTAACTAAATCTTTGGTCGCAAGGGCTCTCAAATATTCACAGATATCTTGGCAAAGTACTCCTCAATTAAGTACAGACTATTTTGTTTAAGCCAAGTTCCCACATGTAACTTAAAAAGGCTGACCGGGAGGCACCTAACCGCCACAGGCAACCGGTTGTACATTTTGAGAGCGAGAACCAGATTGCTGTTCGCTGTCAAGCTCAGGCGACGAGGTATATGGACATCCGCACTGCTTCTAATATTGTGATGGTGAAGCTGGTCACGTTTGGTGTTTGTGTCAATTTCCTTCCTGATGAGCAGGAGAGAGTCGGGTACAAATTGTCCATACACAGTCAGCACACCGAGCTCAGCAAACAGGGGCCTACAGTGATCCCTATAACCACTGGAGGTCAGGATCCTCATCGCCGCCTTCTGATGTAGGAGAACTCTGTGGGTGTTTGGTGAGTGACCCCATAGAACGAGGCCATATAAATTTTGGGGGTCATATAATATTATGATTAGTACATAATCCGGACTAAGCCAGTGTTTTAGGTAGTTGCTCGCCTGAGGACAGGATCAGATTCCAGATCCCGAAATGTTGTGAAACTTTGTTTTACTTAAAATCCTCATGTAAAATGTCGTATTGAAAATCTAAATAATATAAATCCACCATCACAATAATGAATTTCAAACAAGGACTTTCTTTTTCATCCCTGTGAAACAGTCTCCTCATCTATTCCAATGTTATTTTTTTTCTTCTTTAGGTGCCCAGAGACCAAAAACAATATACGTTACAAATTTTTTATATATATTATATATATATGTATTTATATTTATGTCTGTTAGCACGATAACTCGCGTAAAATGGTGCGATCGAGACCAAATTTGGTAGAGACGTGTATTCCTACAAATGCTTGGACGAGTTCGTAAACCAGACATATCGGTCAATGGGAACGGGTATTTTGGGGGGGTTTTGTACCCCAAAATGGGGTTTTATGCGTTTTTCACATATAATTTTTAAATATTTCTAATTTTATATTTCACCATTGGAATCAGCTTAAAAAACTACACAATTAAGTTCCTTAAAGTTTTTCTCTATCTCCAACGGTTACCGAGATATAAAAAAATCTAAACACAGTACGTTGTATTTTGAGGCTCCAATGTTAATCTTATGGAGGACAAGGAAAAATTAATATTTCACTTATTAACCAATATTTTTGGATAAAAATTTATATTTAGCTTTATGTGGTTGAGGTTCATCCATTCATGCTTAAAAATCATAGTTTATGTGTTTATCATGGCAGCAAACCTGCATACTCTTTTCCCATGTTAATCATATGGAGAATAGGCAAACTCCTTTATTAATGGACAGATGTTGATGAAAGTTGGTATAAATGTTAAAAATAAATGTTTTTGAAGGTATAAATGCCTACTTAGCGTTCCTCACAGCAGCAAACCTGCACACTCTTTCCCATGTTAATCTTATGGAGAATAATCAAATAATTCTCATGTTCATCAAAAGAGATTTTATCTAATTTAGTTATTTGAATTTAAACAAACAAGGAGTTTCTTTTTCATTTTTGAAACAAATTATGATAGAGTGAATATTCCTATGTTTTGTGACACTATCATTACAGAATATCATAGCAAATTATTACAATATAATCAGGAATACAAATTTCAATAGTCATAACTGTTTATTCTTGAGCTTCAATCAATTTAGTGGTTATACAAAAAATACTACTTACAAAAGAAAGAAGAATAGCAACTTTTTTGATACCGTACAACTATTTATACTGAAGTAAAACTTACAACAAGCTTTTTCCTTGGCAAAGCATTTTACTGCTTGAGCCTAGAACTCATATTACACTAGTTAGATAGATTAGGTATTAAAGGCAAAGCTAAGATGTGGTTCAAAAGCTGTCTTGAAGAACAGAAACAAATAGTAGAAATCACACAAACAAAAAATGGAGTTAGAGAAAGGACTAGATCAAAACCTATGCCTTTGAATCGGGCAACACCACAGGAATCTTACAGGGTGGTTATGAAGTCCCTCCCCCCTATTATTTGTTTTTTGTAAGAGGAAATAAATAACCTTAGGGAAACCATACAAACTTAACCCAAAGTATCTTTTGAAGTTGTCAAAAATTTTCGAGTCGAGTGCCCCTCACAAATGGGGGATTTTGGGGGCAACTCAAAATTTTAAAATGTAAAGCCCCATCGAGATGTACCTAATTTTAGAGGTCTTGAAATTTAAAGACAATTGGCAAAAATTAGGGATCTGTACCTCAACCCAGTACAAAATGGCGGTATTTTGAAAATTATGATCCTGAGTTTTTAAGTTCCTTCCCCCTTGGTTTTTGCTACAATTTACATTTAAAGTGATTTTCAAAGATGGGATTCATTGCAATAGGTACATATTCTAAAGTGTGTATTAATTATTAGTTAATTTAGGGCCCCGTCATCGTTGCAAAGACATTTTCAAACAAAATGTAATTTTGATAGTGTATGGTATTTATATATACAAAGTACTTATTCTGACTTTAAAAAACAAAGACCATAATTTGCAATTAGGTAATTTCCATGACAACAACACCAGGCACGGAGTTTCTTTTTCTTTTCCTCATCACAGAACAACAGCTTATGAAAAGAGCCCATTTTATAAGGGTATCCAGTTTTTCAACAAATTGCCAGTCAATATAAAAAACCCAAAACTCTCCTTCAAGTTTCAGGAAATGCCTTAGAAAATTTCTATTATCACAGGCTTTTTATTCAATATCAGGATTCCTTGAACCATAAATAAATTTAAAAAAAAACTTTTTTTAAGATTTTTATTAGATTTTTGTTGTTGTTTTCTGTTTTCTTTTAATGTACAATTAGCCTTATGACGAAAAAATATGTTTTTACAATTCTTTGATTCAAAATAAAAACCTAAAATTTAATACACTTTTCAGGCATGTGCTGCCCCCAAAGAAGGAGTTCCTACTGGGCCAGGTTAAGTTAATTAACTTTTTAATTATTTTTAGGTCAAGTTACTTGAAATAACTAGTTGTTTCATTATGCTATGATTTTATGTAAAAAGTACCTTTAGATCTCAAATCTTCTAAAATGACACTTTGACATAGTTGACTTTTTAACCCTTGAAATATTCACACCCGAGGCGAAATGTGCATTGAGAAATATCCCAATGCACACCTCGGGTTGTCTGATAGTTTAGTAAAACTAAGATTTGAGATCTACAAGCAATATAAAGGTAAATCAATTTTATTAAATACAAAAATCTCAAAAACTAGATAACATACAATATAGCTTTAATGTTTTGTAGAGAATAGTAAATATTCTCAGTACAAAGAGTACATTGGTGTTCTCTTTGACTCGGTCTTCTCCCTCCTTTGGCGGAACAGTGTTCCTTCAGCACCTCAGCCTGTGGCTTTTTGTGCACTTCTGTTGCTGATTGCCTCATAAACCTAAAACTCAGGACCTTCTAGGCTTAAAAGCCTAGAAAACTGCTGTAGTCTTCTCCATGACGCCAAATCACAGCTTCTCCGGGGGAAGGTAACTGTCCCTCTCCATGACACCAAGAGTGGTAGCCCTTAGTTCAGTAAGCCCATTGTAGTCATACAGCAGATAATTGACAGTCTCCTTGGACTGCAGAGAGACAATTTGATGACTCTCAGCAGGAGAAGCTCCGCCAATCTTCTGCAGTGACACTCATGTGACCACGTGTTGATCTCTAGATCCACATGTGCCCTGGAGATACCACAAAAGGGTTGAGGGCCCACAAATGGGATTGAAGCACCATAGTTTGCCAGACGATCCATTGTTTCATTAGCCATAATTCCTGAATGTCCTGAGACCCAGCATAGGATAACGTTGTTTAGACTGCCAAGAGAATACACCACGTTTTGGCAGTCCCACACGATCTTGGAGTCGAAGTGGACTTCTTCTAAACAAGTTAAATGCATTGGGGTACAGGGAACTGCATTCAACTGGTTTAAAAATTATCTTTACGATCTGAGTACACTTATCATCATGTAAGCATGGTGAGTGCAATTGTACTAGTGTGAGTACGTGTGAATGATTGTGTATGTGTACGTGCATGTGTGTGAGTGTGTGAAGAAGTAAAAAATAATAGAGTAAAACAAAAGAAAAACGACAATTACAATATTGCCCTGACCTATACCTAGATTCACAATTATCTGAAATCACCCAACATTCACACCTAGGCAGGTGTGAGCGTTTTAATCATATTTCTGTGGTGGCTTGTAGTCTTTTGTTTGAGTGTTTTGTATCTAATTAAAATGCATTTAGTTGTTGAAATTTTGTAATGGCCTAAGCCAAGCAAAGGTTCGCCTATGTGGGGAATATTTCTAATGTGTCTATTTAATAATAATACTATGTATTTTTTACACTCTTTTTTTGGAAATAAACCTAATCACACATTAATTCAAAAGGTACATGAGTCTAGTGCTTTGAGGGTGGTTTGACTATGTGTGATTTGTCATGGTGATTATGGACTCTTCCCTCCCACATGCTTGTGCTAAGGAAATAATCCAGTAATAAATATTATTGAGTTAATATTATTATTATTAATTGTAATTCCTGATTTTTGTACAATTATTTTACTCAAACTGAATAAATGATTTGATTTCACATTGGATGACAGGGAAGGGACTTAAAACATAGAACTAATGAAATAGGTACATCCTTGAGCAGGTTCACTGTATGTCAGTATCACAGATATTAATGTTTATTTTCATAAAACATCCATGTATTCCTTACAGTTCGGGTATTTCACATGATGAAAGATGGAATAGGTGTTCAATACACTTTTCCTTGGAAAAGATCAGAACAGAAGACATGTGAACCAGTCACAGTACAAGTTTCGTCTTTCAAAATTACATATGAATGTTACGGAGATAAAAGAGTAGCAGTTGTTTCCATAGCTGGGATTTGCATTGAAACAATATTATTGGTCAATTATAAGCCAGAAGACGTTATTGTTTCTAATCTCAAACAAGTAATAATGCCAGAAAAAAGTACCTCCGAAATAAGGATCACTTATCTATGGAAGAGCAGAGGCCAACAGTCTAAGAGATGTAGAATGAAGAAATATAAAGTAAAGGTTGAGATTAGGACCTTCTATGGGACTGTAGAGAACTTGAAGCTTGAAGATGTTGATTGTCCACCAGGAGTCAACAAGGTAAAACTCACTTTACTCATACACTTTACTAACGCAACTGTTTTCACTAAGTATAATCATCCTTTTTATTTACCTAATGTGATTTAGTTTTTAATAACTGGTGATAATAGGACAACACTTTTTATGGTGAATATATATATCTGACGAGCCATGATTTGGCACGGCACAATCATAAAAATAAAAAAAAAATCAGAATGAGTCTAAAATGCCTGTGATTTTCTATGAGTCAGGCGGTTTTATTAAAATTTCTGTCTCATGGATAAACTAATATATTTGAAAAAATAAGAACTCATTATTCGTGTAATCTTTTTCTCTCTATGTTTTTATGATCACGTATAAAATATTTTTTAAAACTTATCAGTAACCAAGATTGCAGAAATTTCTAACTATATTTTTTTCATATAAGTTTATAATGCTTGTAATTTAAAACTATAGGACAAAAAATGCCATTATGTATTGCATTTTATGATCCGGAGGCTATCCATCATGAAACAAAAAGTGCACTATATTTTGTTATTTTTGGAAAATATGATGATATTTTAAAAATGCCATAAAACTAAGCCACAATTCATCCATCAACAATTACACAGTTTTGTAATGTTGCAGTTCCTTACATCAATTGGAAATCCAGCTAACTTTGGTGTTGGTAAGTACAAAGATTTAAATTTTCCTATTAAAACCTTATTCAAAATGTTCAAAAACATTTCCAAAGTTCTTTTGAGGGGATTATGTATCCCCAAAATGGGTTTTTGGGGGTTGTTACAAATAATTTATTGAATACTAAGTCCATCCGCAAATGACATCCTCATAATAAGACCAGTTCGTAATTCAGAGGCAGTGGTTCGGACTCCATATTAAACACATGTAGATCCCTTAGATATGTCATTGACTGTTGGGCTATCAATTAACAGTTTTGTCTAAAGAACACGATAGTTTAGTCATTAACAAGACTACAAGATCGTGCCCCAATCATCTTACACTCATTTCTTATTCATACTTGGCTTAAAATACCTTACCTTGAAAGGGCTGCCATTTCAGTAACTAATAAAAAAAATTAAATTTGTACTAATAATACCTATGGAATCAACTCAAAATGTTAGTAATTTTTTTATTTTAGCAATTTCAATCTTTGCTTCATGTCAAATGGGGGGGTGGTTCTCGCCAAAAAGCTCTAACAATAAATTTAACCTTGTTTCTCTTGCTGTTATTTTCAGAAATAGTATTATTATTTTTGAAACGATAAAATATAAAAAAATATTTAGATAAACTTTAAAGAATACAATAGTTTTATTATAGATTGGTGTTTTTAAATTTACTTAAGGGAGAAAGTATGTGTCAGACCACTGATACGCTTTATTTCATTTACGTAACTAGCTTCACATGGCTATTTTCTAATAATGAGCTTAAATATCTTTTCCTTACGGTAGTAAACTTACATAATTATTCCCCATGTTATTCGAATAAAGAATAAACATATTTATAACTTTATTATTATTAATATGTTTATTCTTATATAAGAATAAACATGTAAACCATATGTATATACATATGGTACATGATATGTACAACATCAAATCCATAAAAGAAACCAACTTATTTTAAGAAATTCAGAATTGGCACACCAGTTGGTTTTAAAATAAAAATGTCCTATAGGATGAAATCTCAGATAGTTAATATTTTATCTCCTTAAATAAATTAATTCAATTTAACTGCCTAAAAATCATGATTTCAAAATATATTTCATAAACTTAAATTATTATAATATTTACAAATATTTTTGTTTTGTTGTTTCATTCCTTCATTGCTTGAAAACATTTTTTATTGAAACGAAAAAGCTGCAAAATACTTTATTAGCTCTAGACCAACAAATTCTTTACCTTTCACTATTTTTTAGCTTTTCTTATATAAATGATGTAACAGTGAATAAATTTAAATTTATGGACAAAAACTACCTTCAAATCAAAGGTACATCAATGGGTACCTACTAGAATGGCTCCATCATATCGGTGTCAACGTCCTGTAATCTAGCTACTGTACTTGGAGGTCACGAATTTTGGATAGTTGTTAGCGATGGTCGGTGGGTGTAGTGTTCTCTTGTGTGGAATAATGTCCACACAATTATATACTACGCAAATCCGCAAAGACCATCCTCATAATTAGACCAATTTGTAATTCATAGGTTGTGGTTCGGATTCCATGTTAAACAGTAGATCCATTAATTGCCATCGGCTGTTGGGCTATTAAATAACAGTCCTGTCTAAGGAACATGTCAGCCTTGGTCAGTAACAAGACTACAAGATCAAAATTAAATATTAAAATAAAAAAAAGGTTTTGTGTGTATATATCATCTTACACCAAGGTGCCTTAGATCATATAACAGCCTGGTAAACACACTCTCAGGTGAGGGTGCGCACACTCCACATACACACACACACACACATATAAAATCAAATATTCTTTAATAATACACAA
This sequence comes from Nephotettix cincticeps, assembly GCA_023375725.1. NCBI lineage: Eukaryota > Metazoa > Arthropoda > Insecta > Hemiptera > Cicadellidae > Nephotettix > Nephotettix cincticeps. The sequence continues at coordinate 32,468,874 of CM041787.1, read as the reverse complement.
TATCAACTAGGTATATTTATATCCTTCAGATAGCAAAAGGAAACTATAAAAAATATACAGCTTATAATTATAATAAATGTAATATGTATAAATAAACATTATAATTATTTTTAATGTGGAAAACCCATAAACATTAAATTTTTTATCTTAAAACATGATCCCCAAAATCTGAATTGAGAAAAACTATTCACACCATAATTAGATGCCATTGAGTACAATTCCACAATTGCTTCTCTGGCTTACTCAATGGTTCAAATAAAAACGCTGCTGTTTTTACCTAAAGACAACATATGTTGGAGTCCAAAACAAAATTATATCCCTATAAGGTTATTAACATAGGGACTTTGAAGGTGTATAGGGTATAAATTTATGGGAAAATCTTCAAAATAGAAATGAGACTTTTCTATAATAGGTCTTATGAACCACTATACCAAATTTTAGCCTCCTCAGCAATTGGGAAGTGGGAGGATTAGTGATGAATGAGTGAATGAGGGCTTTGACGTTTATATATACAGACCAGCTGTTTCTCGCAGGTTTCGCCACTTATGACTTCATTATACTTTAAGAAAACTAAAATTGTTATTTGAGTTGATGTATGTTTTTATCATTTCAAATGACAAATGACTCTTTTATTAAAATTGCTCTCACTACAATCAACTTTTCCCTAAAATATTTTTGGATTTTCTTTAAAAATTGAATTAATAATGAAATAAATCTGAGAAACATATTTATACAGTATTTATATGTCTTTGGGTACTATTTTATGCTCGCTTCTTTGGCTTGCTCAATGGTTCAAATAAAAAATGTTGTTTAAGCTTTAAGACAACATATGTTGAAATCAAAAACAAAATTATTTCCCCAAAAGAATCCTTATATGATTTAACTTCATCTTTCATAAGGAATAATTTGTATAATGACAAGTAATTCCTAAAGTAAACAAAATTGCTTTGTATGTTGGGTCAGCCACTACAAGAGTTTTTAACTATAAAGGATTATTATTATTATTATTATTACTGTAAAAGTTTACTATTTATTGAACTCAATAAAAAAGGCAAACAAAATCCTTTCTATAGCTCATCCAGATTTAATACTTACTTTACACTTTGTCTTTGCAGAGAATTTGCTGGGGAAAGACAGCCAAATAGTTCATGATATGGATTACTACTTAGGGATTAACGAGTACAAACTGGATAAAACAGAAACACCCTCATTCAAAGTTTCAGACCCACAAGGCAATGGTTACAAGTTAATATGTCCTTTCTTCAGTAGAATAGATAGTGATAACCCCAATCAACCCCCACCCGGATATCCTACGGCCGAGGGGGATAAAGTAGCGGGAACCGAACGTAACATTTGGATTGAATCCATCGTATTTGAAGAGAACAAAGATGTTGTAATAGAGAGATTTCGAGGAGTTAAATGCTATACGCAGACCATGAACATTAACCGTAAAATTCTTAGTCCGGATACTAGTGAGTTCACTTTCGTTTTCACGGATGTTCTAGGTAATTGTTACAGTCGAGTTTACGAACAGTCTGTTCGGAAGAATGAGTTGGTAGAGGAAACCACAATCCACCGAAAGAAACTAGAATGTGTCAAGTGTCCTAAAGTATGGGTGGGGAAAATTGAAAACGAGGCGATCTTCTGTGGGTATGAATATAACATCTCAGCTTTAGTTTACTGGTGGAGGAAGAAAACTGGAAGAGAAAAAGACCTGGAACCTTAAATGAAACATGTCAAATTTCCCATTTTAGGTTAATACTCTGCTACAAATTATACAGTTTATTCAGCCCCGAAATTATATAAATATTTAGAAAACAACTGCGTTGATTTTTTCAAAACTTATTCCTACTCCAATATTTATATTACACAGAGGCATCTTGCAACTCTCTCTACACATTTTTAGTGAAAACCTAAAAACTTCTATAGTTTACATTGTTGACTATAAACATTAAATTTTATGACTGTTAATATACCTCCGAAAGATTATTACCTCTCGATGACTGTGGGTGGACATGGTTCTTTTTACACATTTTTATTTAGATATACTCAGGCTACCGTTAGTTAAATAGTTTAACCCACATCCATCGGACGTATAGCTGGCATCTAACACCATGTTTTCCTTAGATTTTTCTATGAGCTTGTGCCTTTAGTTAGACTTATTATTACTTCTGTACATTTAGAATTATATATTCGGTAACCTAAAGTATTGAATAATACAAACAAATTTAATTATATCTTATAAAAAAATTTAAAAAAATATTTTTTTAAAGTAATCTAGAGTAATAAATAAGCCAGAACTAGTGTTTGAATATTTTTACTTCTATAAAAAATAGTGTAAATATAAATTGGTTTCAATTTAGTAATTATAAATATTTACAACATAGTAAATAACACTATAATTGTGGCACCAGTGTTTGGTGTCTGTCGTGTGCTCTTTGCAAATGGATGTGTCACACTCATTGCATTTGAACATTGTTAATTAATTTTTCTTGTTGTTCAGAAATAAAACTATCCTCTTCCTCTATCCAACTAAGTATATTTTTGTCGAACTTTCTTTGATATTACAAGGAATTGTAGAACACTATTCTGAACAAGTAAGAACTATATTAAAAACCAATGCCTCGGGAGCATGCTGGTCTAGGAGTAGAGTGCTGGGCTTTGGTGCCCACGGTCCTGGGTTCAAATCCCTCCAATCATCAATGACTTTTCGCTATGTGATAATGCCGCAACCAACACAGGGGTGCGCAAAAAGCCGGTACGGCTTGGGAGTAATCCGCCCCTTCCAATAAAAAATCCAGGGCCACACAACAGTCACTCTCCCAAAGACTTTTCTCTCTTGCTCCTCTTCCCAGACTCCTCTCTACCTTCCAATTCCCTTCTCCCTGTCAGCTACCCCGGCCACACCGCTCTTCCAATCCCAATCTTTGGTCTTGGAGATCGAAGCCCCATTGGCACAACCCCTTCTGCTTGGGTCTTCAATTCCGGTGAAAGGGCGTGGTGCTGACCATGAGTAAACTCGCGGTCAACTCTAGGTTATTCACGTGGGAGAGGGTGATTTTTCTTATTTTTTGTGATTGTATTTCGCCTGCGGTAATTCTGTACATCTGGAATATCACCCGAGCCATCTAGACTTGTGGCGACGGACGTGCTCTCATCGCCTTGGGATAACTTTTGTTTGATTTATTCACTTTATGTGATTTAAATAAATATCCCCTGTTTTTGAACATTAATTTACATATTAGTTTCTAAACAATGTCTTTATACTATATATCACTGGTCGACTACATTTTTCTCAGTACCACGAGATTGCACAGCAAAGTATCATATTCCCCGTACAATTCTTCCATTGCATAAATGGAGGGCAGTTGTGTACAATCGCTTGCCCAGGACAAATGTGTCGTGGGTAGTTGCTATAATATGCAGGCGCAAGGATGCACGTTCATGCATTAAACTTTGTTTGCCGCATTTGCTATTTTTTTTTTTACCGCGGATAAGCCGCAAAACAGATATCCGCTCATGGATAATCGGGAGTCTATTGTCAGGAGGTCCATTGATTAACAACAATCCTTTACTAATTATCTAACTTGTTTAACATAATCTAGTTTAGAGTATTGATGAAATTAAAGTCTTTGAATTGTGAACATTTTATTTATAGGTTAGCACCAATGATGACAACAATTATTTACCTATTACTACGGCTTGTTGTTCTAAGTTGTTTTTCAATTTCAAACTGTCTTAGATCAGTCCGCTGCAGAAAGTCTTGTTTTTCTAAGAACCTGGAAAAAGTATAATGATAAATCACAAGTTCTTAATTTATACATGAAATTTGTATTATTAATTTCACAAAGTAATTTTAAACAGGTACATTAGCATTTGTCTTAAGTTATTGCTTATAGTATTATTTTGTTATCATAAATGAATTATTACTCTATGTTGGGTCAGTTCCTCTTGTAGAGGAAGCTACTTCGTTCTTCTCAAACATGGCCTCTGTCTCAACGGTTCTCAATTTGTACTGGTGCTTAATTTTAATTCTTAATTGTTAAATATAAATTCTTTGACCACTTAAATGTGTTATTTATTAAACACCAGTCAAGATAAGTCTACATAATCCCTAATTAAAGCAACATAATCCCTAATTTATAATATACCATCTGGCCCGACGAAGTTTGTAACGCCCAACAGTAAATATGTGTTAACTATAAGATGATATGTGTTAGATTGGCCATGTTCTGAAGTAGAATAGCAATACGGCTTAGTGTTGCGAAACATTAGATATTCTGGCTCACGGCATAGTTAATAACACCGATATGTAAGATATGTAATAATATTCTCACAAAACAAACAAATCTAAGTGGAATGATTCACAATTTTCAAATCCAACCTAAACTGTAACTAACCTAAACCCAAACCAAACCTAACTGCAACTTTTATAGGGAAGATTAAATTTTCTGAATCGTAGCATTGTTTATAATAATACTCACATTACCTAACATTCCTTAATTCCACTAGCACAAAAAAAAACAACTCATAACTACACTGGAACAAACTAATCAACCAGTAATCTATAAATACTTATTTTCAAAACAATTATAAACATTCACCGGAAATGATGCACAATGATGTTAGGTGTCACAAACACAAGATCAGCTCTTAATAAAATATTCACACTATCGATGTATGCATATGATCAAAATGAATCACATATTTTACTCATTTGCCTACTAAAGAAGAAAAAAATAACATGGGTCTCGGGCTTAAACTCTTGCCATGAGACCTACGGTAATAGCTACTTCCCTATGGGAAATTCGCTAAAAATGAAAGATCATTAAAATCGGTCCGGCTGTTCTCGAGTTATGAATATTAACACAACTTGTTATATATATTTAGATATTGGATTGCACTTTAAGAAATCAATCATCCAAATTTTCAATTTTCAGTTAAAAAATCTTGGATTTTATAAGCTGTGTTTGTTAAAAAAATCTACATTTTAAATTTAGTACAATTGAAAAGATTGAATTATACATGGAATATTAATATAGAGTTTAATAAAGTGAATCATTTTTTAGATAGTGAAGTAAGTTTTGTAAAGTTTAGAAAAAGAGTAAGACCGAGAAAATGAAAACTTAATTTTATTAATATTACAGGTATTATATGATTAATAAACTTTAAATTTATAATAGATAGTAATTTCAATGACCAAAATTTAGAATTTTACATAGCCTATAAACATATTGTTAAGTCATCATTTTCTTATCTTTAAATGAGGAACGACAACAAGCTCTGTAACTTAATGCCAATCCTAATTGATATCTACATCATTGTAAGATTGATTTTAGCAATTATAAGGATATAAATTATTTGAAAACAGAGAATTTATGGTCCTCTCTATAATGACACAGAAATTACTGCTTGTGTTTCCTTTCATACTAGGAATACACTTCAATATTCATAGGAAAAACTCTGAAAAATGCTTATCTTTGTATTTCGTTAAAAAATCTAAAAATACTCAGTGCACAAAAACTTGTGAACAAATTAAAAGTAAACAGATAGCAAATAGGCCCCTATGTGGATGATGGACAAACCTAACTGCTACAGTCTTGGATTAAGGTATTCAATAAATTCAGATTTTTCCCAGGTTGGCAATTAGAATGCTCCATATTGATTATATCTTGTCGTCTCTTGCTTGGGCTCACAGATGAAATAATTTCACAATATTTTTAATAACATTCCATTATGGTTTACAGAAGATATAGAGCATGCCACTGAATATATTCAACTCACCCGTCTTTTCCCTTATTGTGTGTCTGAATATCTTCCTCGATTCCCTCTTCCTTTTTGAACCTGTCCCAATCTAGCTTGGATTTCTCCAATGTACTGAGTTTATTCTTCTTGCCAAGCTGTCCGACAATGGCGGCAAGACCGCCGGCTCTCCCCCGCCCTGCTCCAACCACCAATCCTCTGCCCCGCCCCCGACCTCGTCCTGACCCTTGTGCTGGTACTTCCTTCTCTACCCTGTAACAGTAGTGACAGGAAATCAGAACTGATAACGGAAAACTTTCATTTTTTCAAGTTTTAATGTTTTAATTTTAATATAACTACATCTAGTAATTGTTTTTTCACACCATGTTTAATCTAGAATTTATTTTTTTACCAGAACAATACTAAGTCTATCAATAGGCATCCTTAAACAATTTACAATGTCTGTTACATATAAAATGAGAGCTGGTTCTTCAAAATGGCTTGAGTTTTGGTGGCGTTTAAAGTGAAAGTAGTCAGTTGCTTCTTTTCTTGTAGAAAGAGAATTTGTAAAAGAATTTTGAAAAAACACCTTTGAAACAATACATTTTTCATGACATTGATTTAATACTTATGTTCCAAAATTTTTATCGTTGTTTTAAAATTTTATGTCGGGAAAAATTTCACATACCCTTCGAAAGACAACTGATTTCCCCTAAAATCGCTGATGGAGACGCAAGGACTTGCACCCAAGCAGCGTTTAGCCCGTCACCGTGATGATAGCCGCAGCAAACATATTAACACGTCCTCTGCTAAAATGCATGTTATAGAGAGTGGTATAGGCTAAAATTGTTTTTTTTCACCATTTTTTATTTTTATTTTGTGTATTTCTACACCAGTGGCATTTTTAACGTTTTGATGGGGAATGGTCCAAACCCCGGTCTTGTTACTACCTAACCTAATTTGATGCCTTTTGATGTAAACAATAAAGAAACACCATCCAAACCAAAAGAACAGAATTTACGACCATTTTATTTTGTGGCAACGATCGTTGTTGCCCGCACCTGGGGACATTATTTTACCAATCCTCGTACAATTACATTAACAAACAAAGACACTGGAGAATTGCTAGCGGCTCACTGGTGTATTTAAGGGGGTTCACAGGTCCCTATCTTAACAATGTTAAACATGTGTATACATATGCCCCGTTTTTCAATAAACTGGCCAAGCTAGAGGTCTGATTTTTTTGTGACATGTTAACCTCTATGTACCTAAAATCGCCTAGCTGATTTATATTTTTTATCTTTCTGGTTTAGGAAAAAACACTTTTTTAAATTAATGTACTTTCTTTACAAAAATATTTTTTTATTAAGTTTTTCTCAGATATTAGACTTTATTAGATAGCAATTCTTCTACAGTGTAAAGGTACTTACTTATGTCAAGAGTATGTTATAAAATTTTCAAGGAGATAGCTATGGTAGTTTTTGAGAAAACAGGTCAAACGTTGTAAAAAAGTTGAGCGTCGGGAAATTGCAATTAAATCACGGAGCACTGTAGTGAAAGAAGGGAATAAAATAAATAATCTTTTTTCCATTTTCAACCATTGAACCCTTCAAGCAACAATACAATGGCAGCAACAATGGTTGCCGCGCACACCTGGGGAGAGGCCCATTGGAGAGGCGATTGTAGCGGCACGGCAACGATCAAACATGTTAAGATGTATGGCCAAGGAATCAATGATTTATTACAGAGCTTTTAATTTAAATTTAATAAATTAGTAAACTATCTTGGGGTTTATTAAAACTTAGTCTTTGAAAAACCTACACAATTTTTTCTCCAGCAAATTCATATATTTGTGTAACTACGGCCTTATTTTCCTTCTCTACAACTGGTGGTGGAGTGATTGGTTTTGTCTCTTTCTCTTCAGTCTTAGGTTCAGTCGTGGACGTCTTTCGAACTGGAGGTGGGCAGTCTTTCATAAAATCTGAAAAAAATTTTACTAAATGAAGTGGAAAATATGATTTTTTAAGATATTTTTATTTCCTATGATAAATTCTTAAAAATTCTTAAAAACATATTACAAGTATGAATAACATTTGATAATATCCCCCAGACTATACATCTGCTTGAGAGATTGCTAACAAAAAAGTGTGTATTTACTTCCCTGTAGGAAATAGGTTAGATCATGGATGTCTCTAAAATAATGTTTTCAGTTCATCTAAACCATTCTTATAATCAAACTATGACATCACTAACCAAATGATGTCACTGTTTCAAATTTTGGTCACACAAATTCCCAACACCCTTCCCAGAGCTAAGACATATCCGTGTCAATAATGATATCACCAAGATCCCGTAATGCACCAGACTGAATATGAGTTTTGCTCGTATCGTCTGTGGTATTTAAAGTAAACACTCCTCTAGTAGTTGACAAGTAGTATGTGCATGAGCAACAAAAAAAGAAAAGTTTAACCTAATATTTTTATTGACATTGAAGGTGTCTTGAGCTTTCATCAATAACACATCCAAGATATATTTATTTATTTCACATTAAATGCTGAAGTGCAATATCAGCATTCTATGACCAGGATCACGGTGTTTTCTAAAATATTTCAGCAGGCATTTTGTCTTATTTTGTCTTTTTTGGTTTTAATCAAACCAATATTTTAGCTTAACCCATTCATTACTGAGGTATTTTTTTATTAAAAAAAATATTTTTATTTTTTTAAATAAAAGATGACCAGATTGGGTGGAAGTATTTGTAGGCTTGATTGAAATTGCAGTGGACACTTGTTTACTTTTTTAGTTAGGGGTTCTAAGGGGGGCACAGAAGTTTTTTTTATATTTTAATTTTTTGTTGAATTATTTTATTGATGAAATGTAAAGAGACGGGCATTGGACGCATCAGCGCGTTCGTGGGATTTAAGAGATTAACCACATCGGAGGAGAGCCAATCACGCACCTCACCTGAGTTGGCATGACCATAGATGAAGTGTTGATAGCAAATTAAAAAAAAAATACCTTTGATATTCAGTTCATATTTTTTATATAAATTCAAAACTAAAATGTACAAACGGTGCTACCCTAAACTACCACACAGTTAATATTCATACTACCACTGTTTACTCAACTGATCACTGATGTAAATACTATTATTTCTGTTTTTCAAAGTAACTTTCAAAGAATAATTCCTAATAATCATAAAACGTTTAATGTTTATATTTAAAATTCCTGTCTAGTAGATTTTACTTGCAGCCACATTTGCATTGACCTAGCGGATTAAGGTTTTGAATGTTCTAGGTCCGCTTGGATTTTAAGGTAGACCACATGCTATACTTTATATGTTCCTTTAGATGAACTCAAAGTGCACAAAATATGAAAAATGTATAAATCAGTCAAACAATTTTGTCTTGAAATGTCTTATTGACACTTTCCATGATAGTGCCACCCAAAAACAAATTCTATGAGGTACCAAGACCTGTTATTAAGTCTGTCGAGTTTCATAGTGTAAAACCTGTGCACTATGTAATAAGTCATACAATTTAAAAGTAGCTTTCAAAAAGGTAAGTCAGTTTAAACGCAAAATGTTACGCTATGAGAGTCAGACCCCAACAATGAATTTACATCCAATATTTAAATATTTTTAATAACAACTAAATATCTATTTGTATTTTTATTGTGTTATTACCATTCCATAGAGAGTCGGCTTTCTTTTTTTCTTCTTCAGCAGATATTTTTTTTATTTCTTCACTTTCTGCTGGATCATCTTCAGTTTCATTATCAATTTTCTTTTTCTTAGTTCTTTTTCTGTGGCAATAAAGTGTATCCTCATTAACTTTACAGATGTATATATGACAAATTAGGCTTATTAGAAACATCTAAGTGTACATTGTATAATGTATATAATGTGTATAAGTGTTTCTGTTCACAAGTAGTATTTATATTAATTACCAACGCTTTTATGAATTTTCAAAACTCTGTAGTATTTATTGTTCTGAAGTGTGTTGTGAACTTTTGAAACGTCTAATTTAGTTAACAGGCCATAATTTGAACATGTAATATTAGAGTGAATGAATTGACTATTTCTCATTCTTTGAGTCATTTGTGAGATATAGTTTGACAGTTTGGGGAAATGGTGTTGGTCTTGAAAAGATTTGATTCTACAAAAAAGGCTGAGAGATTTTTAGTAGATGCAAAACTGTTCAGAACACTGTAGGCCTCTTTTTGTTCAAACAAAAATTTTAACTGTTGTAAATTTGTATATACTCAATAGTTTAGTTTTAGTAAGGGAAGACTACTCAGCTATGCCTAAAAGAAATATTTTGTATGGTTATCAAACAAGGCACAACAACCAACTAGAACCATAAGTGTTTAGGAATTAAGCCAATTAAGTTACCACCATCCGCACGGAATTTAACAGAAAATTAATTTTCTTAAGTATTATACAATTGACTGTGTGTAAACCCTTTTTATAAGATTGACGAGTTTTAAAAATTAAAAATTTACCTTATAATGACCACGAAAAATTCTTATTGTACATACTGGTAGTTATTTTGTCATCTTATTTATTTATTATTTTATTTAGTCATTATTTATTACATTTTTCTGCATTTTCTTTTGATTCATAAGGTATTATTGTGTATTGATGCTGTCCATTGTAATATATGTGTATTGTTGAAGGAATAAAGAATGTGTATTGTCTATTAGGTAAAGTAAACATTAAAGAATTTCATTCATTCCATTATTTTATTGTCGTTACCAGCGTTTTTCAATGTCATTAGATTACAAGTAATAAGTAATAATAAGTAAGTAGTAATAAGATTACAAGCTTATTACTACCAAACCTGATGTTCTGAATTAATTAATGATTATTATTGCTCAATGGCAAATCAACTGTATCCAAAATTAAACTGACAATTTTAAAAAAAGCATGTTACCACTGAGCTACCCTGAAAATCTTTAACTGCTTTTAACACTGACAACACAATAATATTCTTCAGTATCAATCCAAATAACACATTTGATGCGAATCACTTGCGAAATGCAGTCACATCACATCCACCGCAGTTGCGGACGGAGCGTAGGTGTGTTCCTGCACACCCAATTTTCACTGGTTATAAAACCAGTTTGAAGGTTATGTTTGACTGTGGTTATGTTGTCTGTAGTTCTTCCTTCACCATGTATAATGCTTTGTTCACAATTTTAATGTTTTAAAGTAACAATAACCCTAAAACCCTTTAGCACAGGGCTTGGTATACATAAAAATGATCAGCATTGAACATGTTAAAATCCAAAATACACTTAAACTCAGAAGCACACATTCTCCAACTAAAATAACATCTCAAAATCTGATCATGTATATTAATAGGAAAATGATGGCTTGCTGTATCTTTACCTACGCTTAGTTTGTTTTTTCTTCCGCTTTCCTGTAATTGCCGTGTTTTCTTCCTCTCCTTGATCTATAGGTGTCTCTTCAACGCACCCATCTGAATCTTCTTCTGACGGTAAACTTTCTTCATCTAAAAAAACCTTTCAATATCACAACAAAGTATGCAAAATATAGTTTTTTAACAATCAATAATAAGCAGTATTTTAATAATAATAAGCAGTATTTTTGTAATTCAATAAATTTTTTTATGACAAAATAATCAATTTAAGAAATTGAAAATTTGGTGGCTCAGTTCTAAGCATCATGCAATCTGAACCTGAGTCATCAATTCCACTGATTCAAATCCTGGTGTTGCCAATTAGATGTTATCAATAATGTACCCAGTACTGTGTCAGCTTCCTTTACACCAAACTATTAATAACAATTAATGATATATGAATAAAATTGTTATAATTATTTTAATTGCAGCAATGACTTGCTAATGCAGACAGTATCAACAGGTAGACACAATGTGAGAAGCATGAAATTACAGAGTCAGTTTATAGTATCGCAGCTGTCTTTCGTTTCCACTGGGATCACTCACATTCATGAGTTGTAAGGATGTGAAATTCAAATATCGTTGGTGATTCATCTTTGAATATCTTAAGTAACTTTGAGTTATGGTACTTGTACTAATAATAATCAATATTGATAATGATGGTAATACAGTAAAACCTCGTTAATCCGGACCCCATTAATACGGACTTCGCTTAATCCGGACAGCCATTGGATCGCATGCGCAGAACGCTGATTAGTAGCATACGATCGTCACTGTACGACTGCGCCCGGCGATGTGAGTGTGCGTGTGCCGAGTGCGGGCGGTCACAGCGCAAAGCGTACGTGCCGTTACCATGGTTACTATCAGCCAATAGTAGCTCAGTCACATGATTGTGTTTCTCCTGCTCATGTCAGGTCGTCAGTTGCTCCACAGAGGTCAATTGCACTGCACGTTTTAGTTGCGTTGTTTGATTGTGAAATTAACACAAAAGAAAGGCAAATGAAGTTCAACCCCTTCTTCAAACCAGTTCAGTCACTGGAGGACGAACCTCAACCCTCATGTTCAAAGTAATTTTGTCTTTTTTCGTTGTCTCATTTTTTGTATGGACATTAATACCAAGTGTATATTTTTGTTCAAATGTAACTACTGTTTGTACAATATGTATTTTCAGAATATACATACTATTTAAGTTTATCTGCAAAAGGTGATTTTTGGGGTACCTAAAAATCACTGTCTTTCTTCGTTTAGAATTATTTGTTTTTATCCGGACGACTTTAATTATTAAGAAAAATAATTATTTATTTAAATTAAAATCAATATTATTTGAATAATTCTTACCTTCAGGTTTGAAATCAACATCACTGTCATCAGAATCTGAGGGCAAGTCTTGCTGCTCAGCCATGTTCCTTCTTCACTTAATTACTGAGGATTTCTGTTTTCTTGGGACTTCAATGTTTTTACAAATATCAACCTGAAGTAAATCATACATCAGTAAAAGAAATACTTGTTTATGTTACACAGACAGAAATTTGTTTCTGATTTCAATCCCATTTTTAGATCTACACTTTGTTAATTTGATAGTCCCAACTTAATATTTATAGATTACAGGTTGACTGCCCTCAGTATTTTTGATACTAGTCCTAACTGCTTTAAGTACTCAAGTGCCATATGGCTCGAGGTACTCAACAATTCTCAATGGGAGGCCATGAGTACTTGTTACTTGTGTATTCTGTCCGTAGTCCGGGCAGGCCAGGAGTTGGACAGGTCAAAAGGTAAAGAGTACCAGTAAAACATTAACCTACCTATACTACTAGTTAGTTAAACTGTTGAGGTCATAAAAAACCTTTTCCAAGAAGAAGTTTCAATTTTAAATTTAGAAAATTCATCGATATTACGCAAATTTAGTGGTAGTGCCTCGAAAAGTTTGAGGCCACAATAATTTGGCTTATGTTCATATAAAGTTAGCCTATGTTGTTCAGCAAGGATGCCTTTTTTTCTTGTATTGTAGTTATGGTTTACAAAATTGGGTTTTATATTTTGATTTTTTATATAGCAAACTGCCTCCAGGATGAAGAAACTAGGAACAGTCAAAAGGCCAAGCTGTATGAAATATTCTTTGCAGCTGGTCTGAGGTGGTAAGCCTAAAAATATTCGAATGGATTTTTTTGCCAAACGAATATTTTATCTAAATTTCCCTTAACTGATCCCCAGAGAACAATTGAATAAGATATATGCTGTTCAAACAGGACATAGTAGACCAGCTTAGAGAGAGATGAGAGAGATGCTGCCGTAAGCTCTCATTCGTCTCAGGATAAAGAGCTCCTTAGCAAGTGATCCCTCCAATTTAGCACAACAACAAACTTAGCAAGCTGGCCCGCCCATCCCAGCCCATCGTCCAATCTCACCCCCAAGAAGTCTGCAGAATTTGAAAATTCAGCTTCTTCCTCTCCTATTAATATGTTCGGAGACATATTATTTTTACAATTTTGCCTTTGAGAAGTCTGCAAGATAAGAAATTTTGTTTTTTGTGAATTTAAGTTCAATTTCTTATCAATTTGAGAAAAATTTTGAAAGGTCTTTAACTCTTTGATTTGTCTCTGTTTCCGAAACAGCTACATCTGATCCCCTTGTAACCAATGTTGTGTCGTCCGCAAAGAGATAGACACCAGACTGTGGAATCGAGTACCAGGTACAGTAGGCCTACTCATACTTCCCTAAGTAAGGGGTTGAAATAAAAAATAATTCATAATTGCCAATCATGATTTTGTTACAAATATATAATAAATAATAATAATAATATTCGTGTATCCTTAGGGCCAGGGTCTGGTGTTAAGAGTTTTTAGGTCGTACTAGTACCGCTAACATCTTTTGTCATTGTCATTTGTAGTGTCTAAAGTATTCCCGGTGTTAGGCGAGCTTGACACCTTCAAAGGATGTAACCCTGACTGTATACCCCGAATCGTCCTTGTGTAATGCGAAACACTATTATGTTACCCTTTATACTTTCTCTTCAATAAATCACTTCAAGAAGGAGTGTTCCCAGATGTGCTTAAGGTGAGCTACATTAATCAGGTCCGAGAGATGATGTCACTATTGTCCGGTAGTGATTCAGTCAGCTGAGGTCAAGGTCTTTGAAAAACTTATCTTTATGAAGCTTCATCCCTTTTTTTGTTACATCATCTCACCGAAACAACATGGCTTCCCCAAAGACAAGTGCACAGCAACTAATTTTTTAGTGATGCACAATGAAATTAATAAAGCTTTTGGTGAGGCGAGGCAATGGGATGTTATTTATCTTGACTTCTCAAAGGCCTTTGACAAGGTGAGTCATTGTTATTTGATTGAAAAATTAGAGGCCTATGGCATCATCAGTCAGGCCTTGAATCGTGAGTTCAAAATGCGGTACTCATGGCAGTCAACCTGTTAAAATATTTTATATTCAAATGGCAGATATGTATAAAAAACACTGGACACAAAAAAGCCAAATGCCACAAAAATGATCCATTCACAACTTCATCCATAACTTTTCATTCATAACATGCATCCACTTTGATAACCTACTATAATTTAGATAGGGCCTACTGTATTTTAGTAAAGTATAAAAATTAAAATGGGTGTAAGATTATTGTTGCCCGATCTTATTATCGTGTTACAGATTGATGCTGACATATTCCTTAGAAAGGATCAAAGAGGATATTAAAGGATGAAAAGACTAACATCCTATAAGGACCTACAGTTAAATATGGGATCTGAACCATAATTTTGCCTCTGAAATGTGAACTAGTCTAATTGACCTTTGCAAATGAACGTAGTATTCAATAGTGCATGTTAGTTAATTCAGACCATGGAATGTCACATCCACATGCCATCGCTTTAACTACCCACAATTTGTTTTCGCCAAGTAGCTGGATTTCAAAAAATGCCATTATTCTACATATAATTAGGTTAAGGTGAAACAAATACCAACAATTGCCAGTATAAAATAAAAGTGTATCAAATTATGATGCTTCCCGATAACAGATTGACATTAGGTAGTGACTACACAAAGTAATAAATGATTAGATTAATTTTTTGAAATGGTGATCGACCTAGGTGAGCATTTAATTAAGCCAAGTATGAATAAAAAATGAGTGTAAGATGATTGTGGTGCAATCTTGTAGTCTAGTTACTGACTAAGGCTGACGTATTCATTAGGTAGGACAGTTTAATAGTCCAACAGTCAATGGGATCTAAGGGACCTACAGTTAAATGTGAAATTCAAAACACTTTTGCTTCTAAATTATGAGAATGGTCACTGCGGACAAATGTAGTAATCAATAGTCTAGATGTTAATCCACACTAGGGAATAATACAGCAACCATTACTCACAACTATCCACAATTTTTGACCTCCAAGTAGCTGGATTACTGGAGACATCACCGTCCCAGTCCCAGTAAATAACAAGTAGCTGAGACACCAATTGTAATTACAGTATTTACTCAATGAAACATTCAATTTCAGCAATGAGACAACTATGATCATGTAACAGCATGGAAAGTCCTATTAAAAAGTGGAAAATGTTCAGTTGGGTAGTGTCAAACAGACTTCAAATCCAAAGAAGATTGGAAGTTATCCTAAAACATGGAAATAATTATTAAAGTAGAGAGGTAATAAGTAAGTCAATACGAGAAGCACAACATCTAGCCTATATGAAGCCGGCTCTAACAGGTGACAACAAAGACACTACAAAAACAATAAAAGCATAACTACTCATCAAAAATATTGCACAGTTTTCATTTAAAACAAGGTAGTGTTTTGTAAAAATGTACAACACATTCTTACTATAGGTGTACAGCAAATCACTTACCTAATGAGTAATACTCGTTATTAAATCTTTTCTGTTTTTCTCGTTTCTACGCTTTGTTCCTGTGTTTGGTTATTTCCTAAGTACCTTCGCCATCTTTCTTCTTGGGCCTTGACTTATTCTTTTATTTATATTTCGCATGAGCATTACTTAGTTTCTTCACTCACATCACATGCAACACTTAACTCAGTCTCCAATTATCTCTTCTTACTGCTACATCTGCTCAGCAACAGTGAAGTAATCAAGTCTCTCACTCGTTAGCTCAACCTCGACCTCGGCCAGCCGGGCCAGCTATTAGCTAAGCAAGCAGCCAATCCAAGTCAGCCATCCAGCCAGGTTGCAATACTATCGATATCAGTAGGAAACGATACTTTTCTTTCGATATCGAGGGTATCGAATGTAACAATAC
This sequence comes from Nephotettix cincticeps, assembly GCA_023375725.1. Classification (NCBI taxonomy): domain Eukaryota; kingdom Metazoa; phylum Arthropoda; class Insecta; order Hemiptera; family Cicadellidae; genus Nephotettix; species Nephotettix cincticeps. The sequence goes on along the minus strand of CM041787.1, from coordinate 32,452,457 downwards.
TGTATCGGTATCGGAAGAAAATAGGTACGGTCATAGATGATAGAAGAACTTCTGACTTCTATTCTTAATCAATGGTACGGTACAGTACATCCAGTATGGCATTGAAAAAACAATTCTTATTATAATCATTAAAAATACATTTATTTTAACAAATTTGAAGTTTGTTGTCTTTGAAGGCTCTTATTAATCTAAATAAAATCAGACTTTTGAATTTAAAGTGAAATATTTACGGTACTTTTGTTTTCCAGGGTACTTTATAATTTATTATGAAGATAATTGCCAAATTTAACCTGATTTGGCAATGGTGTAGTGATAAAAAAAGCTATTGCGAAGCAACCCTTTCCATTATTCAGGAAGTCTTTTTGAAAGGGAGAGAGAGAGGTGTTATATTATTCAACATAAACCTATGAGCTATAAACAGTATTCTACATGGCTATATATTGAAGAATAAACTATTCAACAAACTGCCAAATTAGTTCTAAACTAACACGACTAAACATGAACAAATAGTGCAGACTCTCTGAAGTTTGTGCGGGTGTTCTGCGACACAGAGGGGATAGTGAGGGGGTATCTGTACAGGAGATAAGCGCGGAAGGTTTACGGCAAGCACGTGAAAGATGAGGTAGCGGTGTAACACCTGGCAAGGGAGTATCCGCGTGTGGCGGTCTTCAAATAAGCCTTTCTGTCGAAACCTGGAACTACCGATGTTGATAGGTTATATCAAATCAAATCAAAATTTTTTATTCCAGGAAGCAATACAAAAACATTACAGAGTAAAGTAGTTGGTTGCATAGGAATCGTCAGAAGTAAAAACTAAATTAAGCCTAGTAAAATACTAGCTAATAGGCCCTACTATAAATTTACGTATAATCAGAGAAATTATAGTTTAAAAACTCATCAACACTGTAAAAACAAGAATCAATCAAAATTTTTTTAATACAGGGTCTAAATGACTTATCACTCAAATTTCTTATCGAGATTGGCAACTTGTTAAATAGCTTAATTGAGGTACATCTATAACTTTTGATTGTTTTGGAATACATATGGAAATCTTTCTTAATAGCATTATTATTTCTAGTAATAAAGCCACCATGTACATCACTATTCAAACTAAAACTACTCAAATTACTCTTAACATACAGCAAACACTGAAAAATGTAAATAGAAGGTAAAGTCATAATTCGTAATTTGGTAAAAAGTTCCCTACAAGAATGTTGAAAATGTTTTTTACAAATAGTTATAGTTATAGATACAAGATTTAATTAATGTACAACACCAAAAATTTCCTTGATATCGTGTGATGGTCATGGAAATGATGCGCTTGTGTTATGGAGTTTTCAATATTTACGAGTGACTCCTTAACCGCTTACCACTTTATGAAAATGAGCAAAGTGAATAAAAATCCAAATCTCGGTTCCACGACGGTGCTCCGGACTGCTCCGGCTTCACTACACTACTGAGGTTTGGACCATTCCATGTCAAAACTTTAAAAAATTTGACTAGTAGTGTCAAAAACTGAGTAGTGTTTATGAATATAAGAAAATAAATATATTTATGAAACCATATTTTCATATAGTATTCGCTTAAATAAGAAAAGCTCTGAGGGTTGGAATAAAATAACTCTGAATACCAGCACCAAAATTAAATTAAATTTTATTTATATCACTGCATACAGACATTCATTTCTACTTATCAGTATTTTAGACAAATATTCATAAATAATTAAGACAGTTGTCTAACCTGATCATGTATTTTGTATTAATCAGAAGTATCTAATTTTGTTATAAAATAATTCAACGAAATGGGTTCACTAAGGTTGTATGTTTTAGAAAATTCTCCAAGAGAAAAATTGTTTCTTCCGTTGATACTAGTGCTTTCCAATATGGGTTCCTGGAAGGTAATGTTTCTAGGTTGTTTGTACAGCAAAAAGACAAATCTGTGAAGACCAGGGCCTAGTGAATTGCCTGTGCCAAAATATTCCACCAGAACATCCCCAGAAGACACATAATTCTCTGGGATATTCCCAACCAGCCAATGAAGAAATTCTTCTGAGTTAGCATCCCGATCTCTTGGCGTATGCATATGCGGTTGAACCATGGCAAGAAGAAACCAGGAGTTTTGTTCTGCCAAAAATTCAACTCTAGGTTCTGCTTCCACCTGTGAAGGCAATAGGTTGTTTCCGTAATCAACAGTGTTGTTGCCGTAAGATATTCTGAGTGAGACACTCCATTGCAGACTTGAAATCACGTCCGGGATGATGTCTAGTAAGGGTGCTCCCCTTCCACAACACTCAGGATAAGGCTTGGAGACATCCTCGGGAGTTAAGATCCATCCTGGGGAGAGTCCAATTGCAGGGCACCTACAGAATAATATTTAACATTAGTCTCTGTTAAAGTATTTAAATTATAATCTAAACTCGTGATAAGGTTAGGAATATGAATTAAAATTAAATTAAATTGAAATTGAAAATTTTTAATTAAAATTAGGAATAAGAATGTTTGGGAATTTATATTTAACCAGTTAAGGGGGAAATGATATTTTCTTCCTCTTCTTGGCAGTTCAAAGATTTTTTTACCATTCTATTTAAGTGGGTTGTTTTATTTTCTAAAAAAAGAGACTAATATTTTAGTAAAGTTATTCTCTGATTGGTTCCAGGTTAGATTCCTAAAGAGTAGAGGAGGGGATTTTTTAGTGGGTGACCCCAATTCTTATGGGAGTCCCACACTACAGACTGGCCACCTGTGTGCATAAAGCATTTCTTCTGCCTCTACCTAAAAAAAACTACCGTACATGTGATTATGCCGATAACTAGAACGGGAGCCTGGGGGCGGAGCCCCTAGCGAACGAAGTTCTCTGGTTATACACACTTCTATTTATTTCCTGTATAGTTATTAGTTATTTGTCATACTGTACAATTAAGTTATAAAATCCCTATTTATAGAATCTGACCACCTACTCTGACAGCCAAGAGTTCATGGCCCCTTTCACTTCATCGTCGTCTTTGAAGCGTTGCCCCTAAAAGGTGTTTGAGGTATGGTACCAAAAAAGGAGTAGCCTAAATCTAAGCTAGTAGCATGCAAGGTTGGAACTGTATGATGCATGAATCCCAGCCAAAAGAATCAATCAAGTCCTGATATTATTCTGAGACCAATATTATTACTGGCTGATATTTTTAGTGTGAGACTTCTCATGGAGGAGCGAACTCTATCTGTTCACATGCCACGCCATTTATTATTAATCACTGCGCTTATTTATAGTTGTGCAGTAGGCATCTGGGTTGATTATAGTTTTTCTTGGCATAAAGTCACCAAACACTCTGCCGGTCCTAGAACACAGTGAACTGAGCAACAGTGGCCATAATCTTGCACTTTGACATAATCTGTTTACCTTTACGGGTAAGATTAAGTGTCGCAACTCCATCGATTGTTGCTTGCTTTCGGAAGTAATTATGAAATATCCATGTTTCATCTCCAGTAATGATTTTACTCAACATATTCTTCCTCAAAACGAATCAAAAAGTCCAATGAAATTGCAAATCTCTTCCCTTTGTGGTCATCTTTGAGGAGTCTGAGAACCCACAGGGAACACAGTTCATAAAAGTTTAGGGTTTCAGATCTTGAATTTTCAAAGAAAGAGTGGGTATTGTGAATCTTCTGTTTTCATAAATATTTTTGACTGCAGCCACCAAATCATCAGTGATCACAAGAAAATCAGTAGGAAGAAAGGAATCAGAGCAAGGAATCAGAAAGGAAGTATGAGCTTTCTTCGTCATGAACGTTTTGGCGGCCATTTTAAACTCTCTAACTCATTTACACACTTTAGCTTATTCACTAATTGCTTTTAAGTGATAAACTTCTCTTAACTGACGATGAATGTCTGCTGCTAATAGGTTTCTCGCAGTCAAAAATTGTATCACTGTCCTTATCTCACACACGGCAGGCGATTCAATAATCTTAAATAGCTTGATAAAGAAGTACAGTATGCATATATGTCAGCTAAAGAGCTGCAATTGGCTCCAATGGGTGTCTACAAAGTGATTAGATTAGATTAGACGTGGCGGCTTGTTGCAGTGTCCATGCAAACTAAGGGACTACACATGTTAATGGTCTTTACTTAAAAAACAACCTTGGTAAGAAATGCCATCATAAAAAATCTCCTCAGAATGGCCATTATATGGCATGAATCCAGTGACTTATTGAATGTTCCTGAATGTGATTTAATCTATACTGTCATTGCTATAGTTCTTTCAAATATGGTCATCAATAAATCTTCGGCATCAGCTGGCTAAACTTTATGTTCTGAGTGCAACATACTTACGAGTGTAGACCTCATTTCTCTACTAAATCTATGACTGAGATGTATTGATTCTTAATTATAAAGCAATAAAAATAAATTAAAAAATAATCCTTTATCTTTAAATGAAGAGTATATTATTATACTTTTCCGCATAATAGTTGAAAATTATTTTTTTTCTCACAGCTTCATGATCCAGTGTTCGTTTCCAGCGCACTCTCGATACAGGCATTTTTGCTCCACAGCAACTTGCTCCCCCACATTTACAATATGGCCGTCCACTATGCAGCCTTCGACTGAAACAAATTTATGGGTGCTTATTATTGCAGTTTGCGTTGCGGCAGGACAAGTCTTAGGCGGACGGCGAACTCATCGCAGACAATACTCCCCTTTTTGGCAAATAAGCAGATACATATTTGATTTTGAAGAAATATCAACAATTTTTGTACAATAAAAAATACAGTTATTTTGTTATGGGCAAAGAAGACAATTGCCATAAGAATCTGAATATGGCTTATTGCTCCATCTACAACCTTCACCACATTCAATACATGTAAAAAATTCAATCATAACTTACAATCAAGCAATATTTATGTTGCTGCAGTCGTGTTTGATCTTAAACTCACCATTATTTTGGTTTTCAGGTTCTAGTTCTGTGGTGGGATTGAGCTTTTCAGATTCTGAAATGTTGTCAGGAGTTATATCGACCGTGCCCTGTGCCGGATCACATCTGAAAAAAATGTGTTTCAATAAATTATGGAATTTCCAAACTGTAAATTTATTTGTAGGGAAAAATATCATATTAGGTACTCATTGGGTCAATAATAGAAGAAAACATACTTGGTTAATGCAGCCTCTAAATATTAAAAATAATGTAGTTGTTACTAATTGAAATTATACTCAAAAAATTTCACTTCCAAGTCCATACTAACTAATGTTTACATTTACAGTTTGGACTTGGCTCTTGGCAGGCTTTTACTACTGTTTACAGTGAGTTAACATTTTTATGCTATTTATGTTTGTGCCAATAAACACCTTGATGCTACAAATATATCTCTGTCTGGTACGGTATTTATACACATCTGATACTTTTGTTTAGTTATACGGAGTGTCCTATGTATTGATCAAACTAGACAAGACAAATGGAAAATAAAATGAAAATTCATACATCAATGTATCTGGCAATGAAAACAAAAGGTCTAATTAACAGCATGTTAAGTAATTCAATATAGTCTAATTATTAAAAAAATATGGATAGTGTTTTAATGGTATTTTAAGACATTACATTTATTAGTTTTACTTTATGATTTCAATTCTAGTTATGAGCAGGCAGTTCATTTTTGAAAAAAGGTAGCATTACCTACTAAAGTCCAATACGGTACAAAGTCCATTTAGGCTAACTCTGTCACTAAACCCAATTCGTCTCAATATATATTACCTTTAACTATACATTATTGATAACGTATAGTCAAAGATATTACTGTGCAGTAATGACATACATTTAATCCGACCTTAATAAATTAAACTTTTACTCTATTTTAAGTCTTATAATAACTTCTCGTTTTTCATAATCTGTGCCATTGCGCTATCACAAGTTCGCATTGTCAGATAAACATTATCTTATAACGGCTGTGTAGTATATCACAGTGTGCCGAACCTCTCGATAGCGCATGTCTTCGACACTGCTGCTGATGCAGTCCCAGCCCTGCCATCACGTTCTCCTCCACATTTTGGTCCATAACCTTTTGGGTCAACCTCCATCAAGTCGGACATGAAGAAAGAAGACACGGTGTCCGTGAGTGGCAATGAGTTTCTTTGAATTAAAATTATTCATGAACAGATTACAGTTACGGTTTTCGCTGCCATTGCGATCTGGATGTCAATCGTAACAATAAAAATAATATATTTGTTTAGAATATAAACCTGTTTACCCATACAAATACTGAAATACCGACTGAAAAAACACATAATACAATGTTTTGTTTCCAGTCACTGATGAATTGTGATGTCACTATGAATTGTTGAAACATGCAGAAATCTCGGACTTAGTAGTCCAAAATCTTGAGTCACTGCTCAATCACATTGGGGATGTAACTCTTAAGATATGAAGAATTAATTAGTCTGGTAGACTGATTCACGTAGCTTTTATTCTACTCTAATAAAATTCTTTGAGACCAATAAAAACTGTAGGTTCCTTAGATGTCCTTGGCTGTTTGGCTATTAACTATCAGTCCTGTCTAAGGAACATGAACAGCCTTGGTCCTGGGTAGGTCATCATTTCAAAATAGGTACTCTAATCTAATCTGCTATTCCACCTTAATAAACCTTACTTGCTGGAGGTGATGGTGCCATCTGGTAGACATTCATACTGGATGCAATCAGTATGCAGATCCACATCCTTCCAGATTTCACCAACATTGTAAGACTCACCATTAATTTCACAAACACTTTCTGTAATCATAATGATCGCTTCAGATAAAGTTATTTTATCTGATAAAAACATAAAAGTAACTTGGAGTTTAGTTTGTTAGAAGTTTAGAAGTTTTTTTTTAGAAGTTAGTTTCAGTGGCGTGTCCTGTAATCCACCTATTTGGAGGTCACGTATTGTGGATAGTTATGAGCGATGGTCAGTGGATGGGATATTCTCTAGTGGGTTAATGTGCGCACTGTTGAATACTAAGTCCATCTATAAACACCATCCTCATGATTAGGACCAGTTTGCAATTCAGAGACATTGGTTCAGACTCCACATTGAACTGAAGGTCCCTTAGTCAATGATAATAAAGCTCTTGATTCTTGAAGTACTGAGTGTTTTTGTGAACTATTTGCTCCTTGAATTTTCCCAGGATTTAACAGGTTAGTGAAGGGACACATTAAAAACCATTCATAAAGTTTAAAAACCCACTTAAAGGTAAATCTCTTGTAGGAAGTATCTAAAATCAAATATAGAAAATTAAAGAAACATTTTCAGTTTGGTAATAAACTAAATAAAATGATTAGCATACAATTTGTTGAGTTAAATACAACAGGATCCAAGAACTGATTAGGACCAGTTTGCAATTCAGAGACATTGGTTCAGACTCCACATTGAACTGAAGGTCCCTTAGTCAATGATAATAAAGCTCTTGATTCTTGAAGTACTGAGTGTTTTTGTGAACTATTTGCTCCTTGAATTTTCCCAGGATTTAACAGGTTAGTGAAGGGACACATTAAAAACCATTCATAAAGTTTAAAAACCCACTTAAAGGTAAATCTCTTGTAGGAAGTATCTAAAATCAAATATAGAAAATTAAAGAAACATTTTCAGTTTGGTAATAAACTAAATAAAATGATTAGCATACAATTTGTTGAGTTAAATACAACAGGATCCAAGAACTGGAAAACTGTTTAGCTAGAAATCCGAAATTCATTTAAAAATTATAATTTATAAGATTTACTAACTTTTCACAATGGTGATCTATTATTTAGGAAAAAATGAGTAAAAGATTGCTATGAAATAATTTGTCAAAAATTATGGTTCTCCATCTCACATCAAGAATTTCTTTAAAATAATCAAAAACATTTAAAACGTACATATTTTTATGTGTTTTGAAAACTTTTTTAACATATAAAAACTAGTTGACTTAAATTATCAATCATACTTTCTTCCTTAAAATATTTTAAACAAATATTTACAGTTATTAAAAAAAGTTTCATCTTCACAGGGAGTAAAAGATTTTAACTTAATAAAAATGTTTTTGCTGCAACTTGGCAGGTTTGTTTTAGGGTAGACAAAATTTGTATATTCAATCCTTTCACAAGTGTGCTAAACGTACAATATATTAAAAAGAACGCCATATGATTAAATAAAAATAAAAACTTCTATTATTAATTAGAAGTAAAAGAATAAATGTTTTTATGTTTATTGTATAAATAAACAAGTTTTTGTAATTTTGTTCACTTTTATAGTGATTTTTTAACATTAGTGCTTTAGGAAAATCAAATTTGCATGTCCGCAATCGTTAAAGGGTTAAGATTATGCATTCTGTTATAGACAGTGATGCTACTAAACAAGTGAAATATGCATCTTATATGTTTTCTATTTTTATTGTCTTTTACTTTATTTCAATTCCATTTTTGGTTAAACTTAGATTGATACAATATGAAGATATTATTACCTGCTGAGTGTTGACTGAAGAAAAATGTACAGAGAAGATAAGGAGCTAGAGAAAGGTACTGCATGTCTATCCTGAAACACCTGGTATAATGATGTTTGTTGGCCGTTCCCTAGGCAAATTATCAGATGTTTTTCTGCCAAAGTGGGAGAATAATAATCATCCAGATGGACGCCTCTTAAGTGGGTTATTGTGCATATGAATGAGAGAGCAAAATATAAATATTTATATCCCTAATTCATACCCTTTCAGACTAAGTTAGGTGCAACTTTAGAAATTTGCTTCAACCTTGGCCAACGCTCACATGACCTCTGCCGAGTAGAACTAATGAGGCTTCAAGGAAACACATCTTGACATGCAATTTATGCAAATGATTTTGTAACATTACCCTTGAAATGGTGTTTTAACACGGCGATATGTTAAAGTAGGCATGGACTGACTTCAACTATAATTGACGCAAGGCCTTAACTCCCTGGACCAACGTCAACTATTGTATTGTCGACTTGCATTATCCTTTTGGCCAATTATTAAGATACGGTTTTTATTTTCAGTCTGGTTACTAGTTACAGGTCTACAAGGATATCCTCTAAATAAACTGGGAGGATTGGTTTCCATGTGGTGGGGCAACCTCCATATTTTTGGCGACATTTTTGCAAAAAAATGCATTGGCAAAAATAATTGTTTTTAGAATGCAAGATGGTTTGTTTTTTGCTGGTTTAAATAAATTACTGATATTTGCAACCTAATTGATAAGAAAAGAAAAAAATTTGTCTCTGGGAAAATTTTCCACATAAATACACTGAGTTCATAGTATTTTCTATAGATAAAAATATGTACTGTTAATGATCATCGAGGAACTGTATTGTAGTTTATAGAGCCAGGTGTATTAGCGAATAGGGAAGAAGCTATTACCGTAGGTCTCATGGCAAGACTTAAGCCCGAGACCATGTTAGTTTTTTATGTTTAGGTGCCCAGAGACCAAAAAGAATAGTCGTTAAAATTAATATATATATATATATATATATATATATATATATGTGTGTGTGTGTGTGTGTGTGTGTGTGTGTGTGTGTGTCTGTGAACACGATAACTCTCGAAAAAATAGTCCGATCGACACCAAATTTTGTAGAGACGTGTATTCCAACATTTGCTCGGACGAGTTCGTTAACCAGACATATCAGTAAAAACTACACAATTTGGTTCCTTAAAGTTTTTCTCTATCTCCAACGGTTACTGAGATATTAAAAATCTATACACAGTACGTTGTATTTCGGTGCTCCAATGTTAATCTTACGAAGAATAAGGAAAAATTTATATTTCCCATATCAATCAATATTTTTGGATTAAACTTGGTATTTACCTTCATGGAGTTGAGATCTATCCATTTATGGTTAAAAATCATAGTTTGTGTGTTTATTATGGCAGCAAACCTGCATACTCTTTTCCGATGTTAATCATATAGGGAATAGGCAAAATCCTTTATTTATGGACAGGTGACAGGTGTTGATGAAAGTTGGTATGAATATTAAAAATAAAAATTGTTTATGGTATAAATGCCTACTTTCAGTGTTCCTCTCAGCAGCAAACCTGCACACTCTTTCCCATGTTAATCTTATGGAGAATAAGCAAATAATTCTCATGTTTATGGAGAGATTTTAATAAAACTTGTTATATATTATTATTATATTATTGATTTGGAAATTAGCTGAGTACACAGGTCTGCTGTGATGGGGGTATATAAAAATTATACAAAACAGTTTATAACATCATATTATTTTATTTATATAAAACTACACCCTTGATGCTTTCCTTAAAAATGATAAATGTTGGACAGAGTATTACTGCACTGAAGCACTACACACTTTCTTTAGTAATACTATATTGACTGTTACTCAGGTTTTGGTGGGTTGAAGCCTAGCTGCTTGTGAACCTCAGGGACATAGTCGTCGTACTTTGCCTGATAAACATTGACAGCTTTCGGGATTCCGAGACCATACTTCTCTGCAAACTTCCTTGTCGAGAACTTCCTCCTCCATCCAATACTTGTGTTATTCACCTTGGGTTCATCAAAGTTGAGTTTCTTTGGTTGTTGGAATATCAAGAAAAAGTATCTATGGAGGCCGGTGCCAAAGGGGGGTCCGGAGCCAATGTACTCGGCCATGACCTCTCCGGACTTAACTTCGTTTCCGGGAATGTTCCCGACCATCCAGTGCAGGAACTCTCTGGACTCCGGGTTCTGACGGCTGGGAGCATCAGGATCCGACATGATGAGGAGGTAGAATGATTCAGGATCCGCCCAATGCTTGTAGTCTACTTTCGGTTCTGCTTTTACCTGAGGAAATGGTTTGTATTTAATAATGTTGTAACCAGTGGAGGCAATAAGAACCCAGGATGCCCCCTACAAGTTTGTTCATTGTGCTTCCCTCTCCTAATAATCCTTTCTACAAGTCTAAATAAAAAACTAACTAACTTAAAGACCTGTTTTTCGACAGGTTGCCATTTCAGTAACTAACGACCGCAAAAACAAGAGAACTAGTCCTGCTTCGCTTAGCGATCCCAAATCATATTTTCGTGGAAAACACGTGGACATTAATTATGAAGTGGTCTAATTATGAGGATGGTCTTTACGGAACATGTCAGCCTTAGTCAGTAACAAAACTATAAGATTGCGCCACAATCATTTTACACTCATTTCTCATTCATACTTGGCTTAAATCTTGGACTGGTTGCTATTTCAGTGTAATGACTACAAAAACAAGAGAATTAGTTCTGTTTCGCTTAGCAAACCCAACTCACATTTTCGTGCAAAACATACACTATCAAACTCATAATTAGATCAGTTGGTAATTCAGAGGCAGTAGTTCTTTAATACTTTACTTTTAATACTTTTAACTGAAATGGCGACCTACCCAGGTAGGTACTTTAAGCCAAGTATGAATGAGGAATGAATGTAGGATGATTGTGGCGCGATCTTGTAGTCTTGTTACTGACTAAGGCCGACATGTTCCTTAGACAGGACTGTTAATTAATAGCCCAACAGCCGATGGCAAATAAGGGACCTACAGTTTAACGTGGAATTCGAACCACACCCTCTGAATTACGAATTGGTCTAATTATGAGGATGGTCTTTGTGGATTAACGTAGTATTCAATAGTGCGGACGTTAATCCACACAAGAGAACACCACAACCACCACCATCTCTCACAACTATCCACAATTCGTGACCTCCAAGTAGCTGGATTACAGGACGTCGCCACCGGAGACTCCACGTTAAGCTGTAGGTCCCTTAGATATACAATTATCTGTTGGGCTGATAATTAACAATTCTGTCTAAGTTAGTTAGTTAGTTACTTACTGGAATGGCGACGTAACCAGGTATGTATTTTGAGCCAAGTATGAATGAGAGATAAGTGTAATTTGATTGTGGTGCGATCTTGTAGTCTTGTTACTAGCTAAGGCTGACATGTTCCTTAGACAGGACTATATGATGGTCTTTGAGGAACATGTCAGCTTAGTCAGTAACAAGACTACATGATTGTGCCACAATCATCTTATACTCATTTGTAATTCATACTTGGCTAAAAATACCTACCTGGGTAGGTTGCTATTTCAGTAACTATCTAATGACCACAAAAACAAGAGAACTAGTCCTGTTTCGCTTAGCAACCCCAACTCTTATTTTCATGGAAACACCAACACTACTGTATACAAGTCAGATAAACCTGTTTCAAAGAATATTGTCAAAACATCAAGGATTTACTGTAAAAATATTAGGATATTTCTAGAATTGTGTTTTGAGCTGGGAAATAAAGTCTACCTGTGTAGGTGTCAACTCATTGCCAACTTCGGCTGTGATGTTCTCCCCGTAGTTGATATTCATGAAGTAAGTTTCTGGGGCATTATCTAGGATGTCGGGTACAATGTCCAGCGGGGGGATTAACTGTGCACAACAGTCCGGGTACTTGACATTTCCAGAAAGGTCCTCTGAGGTTGCGCTCCATCCCACAGGTACTCCCACAACACCACATCTGGATATCAGTATTTATTTATCAAGATTAAGAAAAACTATTAACATTTTCTATAGTTAAGATAAAATGTTTCATTCTCAGATTTAAAGAGATGTGTGCATGGATGATCAGTGGAAGCCGTTCGTTTTATTTTATGTTTTTGGAGGTATAACCCAAAACAAAATAAAATACAGGGTGTTTCATAAGAAATTTTTAAGTTAGCCGCTATTTTGGAAAATGGTGGCCACATTGAAGAAATCTGAAATTGTATTCCTGAGTGAAAATTAAAATTGAGCAAGTTTCAAGTGTGATACTAAGTCGTATTTAAAAAGTTAGCTATTGGATCACTTAAAAAAACACATCTGGTATATTATAAATATTAAAAATGAAGCAAATCAGTAAGCAAAATATTTACCACAACTGTTTTAATGGAAAAAATTATTTTCAAAAAAGCTTAAAAACATTAAAAAATCACTTACGCTCCATTCAGCCACTCGCCATTTCCTAAACATTTATGAATTCCGCAGTTCCCTGCAACATCAACTTGTTCCCCTACTTTTACTTCTTTTCCGTCTTCTGTCTTACATCCTGTGGCTCCTTCTAAAGAAAATGCATTTGAATTACTATTTATTGGAACAATTTGTTAAAGAAGCAATGAAGTTAAGAAATTGTTGTGCACAAGAGCAGTACGGTAAGTCTCCATGATCTTAAAACTAAACCAAAATACTATAGGACTGAAGGACCTGTAGAAACTGTGTATTTAATATTCATATTCATGAGACATTCATATGATGAGAGTAGGCCTAATCTGTTTGATGAATTTTAGCTTAGGTACAGACAATGACAGCTGATTAAATTGGTTAGACCATTCATAGCACAATAACCAGACTAGGAATCGTTTTTTTAAAGTAGCAGGTTGATATCATGATAGATAGACTGTATGGTTTCTCGCTCATGGGAGAGGAGACATTGACATCCTTTTATTGGAGGGGTAAAAACTCATTAATAAATTTTTAAATATACGTTCAATTAGTATATCTAGTTTTTTTGGTGCGAAGACTTTAGAATGTATCATAGGTTTTACTTGCATTTGCGATATGTAACAATGTTCTGAGTTTGGCTATATCACTGTTAAAATAAATTAAGAAACTATTTAAGACTAATTAATGTTCTAATTAGCTGAGATTGTAAAAACTAGTTAAGATTTAAAAAAAAAATATATATATATATTAATTAATTCTTTTTATTACATAGTGCTTAGCTGTAATAGCAAATTTTTTAACAATTTTCAATTGAAAATTTAATGTACGGTAATAATCTTAATATAAGGTTAAAAAATAACCATTGAAATCTTACTGAATAACCTGTATAATAATTTTAAATATTACAATCAGCAGTTAAAAAATACATGATTATGTTCCAACATTTTAAAATTAAAAAAGGCTTAAACTTTTAAAACAAGTTTAATTTTTATTTTACTAAGATCTACATTTTAATACAAGAAATTCTGGAATGATTATCATACAAATTAAAATATTACAGAAATTTGTAATTGCAAATGCAATATATTTCGTATCATCAGAGCAATAAATGCCACTATTATTTTAAGGTTTGAGGTGCACTTCTTCACATATTATGAAAGTTGTAAAGAATTTAAAAATATCAATCCAAAATATTGTAGAGAAAAGTTAACGTTCCTACAAAATACAGCACACTATATATGTAAGACCAAGAAAAAGATACTTTCTCCAAACACAAAAGGAATGCTGAGAGAAAGTAAAATTAATAAAATAACAAACGAATTCATGAAATACCTTCAGCGCTGATAGACACTCCTAAAGAGACAAAAACAAAAATTAAACTTCGATAAAACATCTCAGAATCGTCACAAAAACAAAACAATGCTCACATAGAAGAGTATCAACACTGATGCTGCAGCGAGTAGCGACGGAACCAAACTATTGTCAGTGCAGCATTGTAAACAAGGTTGGTAACACTGGGTGTGGGAGAACCGGAAACAATCGGATTGGGAAAGTATTGTCCGTGCTCATCACCTGTTTCTCTACCACTCTACTGACGATTAGTTTTAGCTGTTCGTTAAGAACTGATAAAACTGAAGGTTCAATCACATCCTCCCGGTCAGTTGTGTCTGACATCATTCAACAAGTTAATTAGTTCGTCATTCGCATCTTGCATACAAACTCAGTCAGATAATGATCGTCTGTTGAGTGTAGGGGGGGGATTATGCACAAGTCATTGCGGTAACCACCTACATGGGAGAAGAGTACTGTAAGGCGAATATTAATACTAATACCAATACCTATTTCAATTTTGACTGTCGGCTGATTGGCTTGAATGTCTATTCATCGTATGTAACGTGAAAATAAAATGAAAGTTTTGACATGTATAAATAAGTCGCTTTCAATAAGATTTTTTAAAATTTAAAACAAATATTATTTAGATTTTTTAACGGACATTCTCCATCACGATTTTAAGAAAAACAAAGTTTCACGACGTTTCGGGATCTGGAATCTGATGCCATCCTCAGACTATGTAGTATACCTAAAACAACACGATTAGTATATAATCCAGGTATTTCAAACCAGATGTGAATGGAATTATTGAGTACGATGATTGTGGCGCGATCTTGCAGTCTGATAACTGACTGAGGCCAAGATATATTTTTTGTTAGACAGGCCTGTTAGGTAAAATCTTTAAAGCATTTTTTAATTTGGAATTTTATACATTTTGAAAAGGTTTAAGCGTGAAACATATTAAACAATTGTAAAAAACTGCAAATATATACTTAGGTATTATGTACCAAATATAATCTAAATCGGACAACTGGTTTGTATACACATCCTTTGAAAACTATTGATTTGAGACCAGGAGACTACAAAACGGATGTATCCAATGACAACTGAAACGAAAAATATTTAAATAGTGTACCAATTTTACACTATACTGTTAGAAAGTGGTGTTAGGTAAGAGTCTGCTCTAATGGTGAAATATTTAGTTATAGTCCCATAAGACTGGGACCGTGGCGTGTCCTGTAATCCAGCTACTTGGAGGTCACGAATTGTAGATAGTTGTAAACGATGGTCGGTGGATGTAGTGTTCTCTTGTGTGTATTGACGTTAATCCGCTACGATCATCCTCATAATTAGACCAGTTCATAATTCAGAGGCAGTGGTTCGAACTTTACGTTAAACTGAAGGTTAGGCTGGGCCACTAATTAACAGTTATGACTAAGGAACGTGGCGGCCTTAGTCAGTAACAAGACTACAAGATCGCACCACAATCATCTTACACTCATTTCTCACTCATACTTGGCTTAAAATATTTACCTTAGGTCGCCATTTCAAATGGTAATCTAAGAACAGTGTTAATTTTTGTCAGTATTTCCGGTTACACCATGGTCGTAACAAGATTTTGAGTGTTTTTTATATATTTTATTTTCCGAAAAAAATACTACCCTTTGTATCCGATAGTTATCTTTTTGATGATGAAAAAAATGGAAAATGTAATTCCTAAGATAACAACTTTTTCTTTAATTTGACAACTCATCCATATTTTTATGACAATCGCTTAACCAAGTAATATGCCATTTTATCACTAAATTAACTAAAATTCAAGATGACGGAGGTATTGCATACTTTATAGTAACAGCTCACTGTTTAAAGTTAAAAAAATTATCGCATATATATTTGAAACTGTTGTTGAACATTGGACGTTGGGACAAGTCGAGGAAAGTGGATGGGAATTATCGTAAACATTTCCTCGTAAATGAAACACAAGTTGCGCAATACTTGAGATCTATAATCATCACTCTGACCTCGGATCAGACTTGTAATTTAACTTGAATATAGATTCCAAATTAAGGAACATCGGTGATTTCATTTTTATTTTGTTTATTATTTGTCCAAGTGTACCACTTTCCATGGCTAGTCTTCCAACGGTGTCAGAGTGCATACACTTCAAACATACAAATATTTACACAGTGAATCACGTAAGGTGTCCAATATTGATTCCAAGCCGTTGGTCCTACAATGATGAAAAAAAATTTAATAAATAAATGAATAAATAAATTATGGGATAAACAAGTTTTTGTTGATAATTCGAAAACTAAAATAGATATGGATAAGACTTAAATTTGAAAGTTGATTGGATTTGCAATGCCTTTAAAATGATATGCTATTTCACATATGATATTTGAAATTTTTGACTTTTGGCTATGTACATATTTTCAAAAACTAATTTTTTTGAACATTTTTGTTTTCGAGATAGTATTGTAGTGTTGCATATCAAAATAAAGCTTAGCTCATAAAGAGATTAATCTCCGTTTTTAAGAAAAGTACAGTGTTTTCAAAAAAATTTGGATTTTTTCACTAAAGCTCACTTTGAATCGAATTGAGATATTCAAAATCTCATTGCGCGGAAATTCACTGAGTACGCAGGTCTGCTGCGACGGGGGTATTTTATATAATGTTGTGGGATAGTGAAATATTTATTTGAGTCATTACCCTCACAAGACTAATAGTCTCAGCTGATTGAGGAAGGTTGCACATTTCAACTCCACCTTCGTACCCAGACGGCCGGTGCCAACCATCCCTACCGGGTATTCCCCATCATCCTGCTCCATGGACCGGTTCCAAACGTTATCCTGACCTTGTGCATCTAGTGATTACCCCCACACATTCGCAGAACCACCCGCAGTTGGTGTAAAGTCTGCAACATGGTGACGACGACTACAGTTCTCGCATTTCTCTGTGGCTTAGTTCTCCTGGCCAATGCTGAAGGTACTGTGGAGTAGTTTGCGTTAGGCTGTGAAGTTTGTCGGTAAAATTTGTTCCCAAAATCCCAGCCCAATTCTTTATCCAACGTCCTTTTAGTAGGCAATCTATATTTAAATAAAATTGTCCGTTGTGTATATTGTTTAAAATGTTGATGTTTAGTTTATTTTTATGTTTTATACCCAATGAAACCCAAATTTCTGACTTTCTGTGATGCCAAAGAACTCATTAATGTTCGTTTTGGTGTAACTTTTCTCATTATGCTATAAATTTTAGAGGAAGGGTTTTGTATACTGTACTTTACATTAACCCCCGCACTGTTTGAATAAAGTACGATTTCTGAAAACCCCATTTTTTTGGTATTAGACAATTTTCTTTATTTTTTACTAAATATGCAATCTATCACGATAATTTAAGTTAACTGGAAAGATAGAGAGGTATAGGTAACGAACAAACTTCCCACCAAATATGTGGTAGTTAGTGACCAGTGACGTCGTTGTTTATTTAAATAACTGAAGAATGTTTATTCTCGATTTTGGATGATTTCTAAAATGTGGAAATTGACTGTAGCTAAAGTGTTCAGTTGTCGCAAAATGTCCAGGCAGTTTTTATGGGTTACTGTGGAATGAAATAATACCCCAGTCGCAGCAGAACTGCGTACTCAGCGAATTTTCAAATCAATAATATGAAAATAGTAACATATGACAAGTTTTATTAATATTTGTCAATAAATAAGAGAGTTTGCCTATTCCCCATAAGATTAACACGGGAAAGAGTATGTAGGTTTGCTGCTGTGAGGAACATTGACAGTAGGCACCACGAACAATTTTTGTTTTGGCCATATTACAAGTTAGATAAGACACTTTTGTTATTCTTTTGTTTTATATCAACTAATATATACAAAATAAATAGAAATTCTATTTTATTAGCTGCCATTTTGGAAAATGGCGGCTAACTTAGAAATTTCTCAGGGAACACCTTGTATTTTATTTTGTTCCTGGATTCTACTCTCTAAAATAAAATATTTTCGTTATTAGGTGTTTTCAGCACCTCTATTGGTTTAGAAGCTACCAGGATTGAAGTTTTGATTTCTTTTGATATGAGATTTTTAATATCTAATTTAAAGTGTCCTGTCAAATCATGATATTAAAATGGCTATTCTGTATGTCTGCCTATTTTCCATAGGATCAACATGGGAAAGAGTATGCAGGTTTGCTTCTGTGAGTAACATTGAAAGTAGGCATTTTTACCATAACAGTTTTTATTTTGACCATAAACCAAGTTTTATCAACATCTGTCCATGAATAAAGGGGTTTGCCTATTCTCTATATGATTAAAATGTGAAAAGAGTATACAGGTTAGCTGCCATGATAAACACATAAACTATGATTTTATAAGCATTGATGGATGACTTTAACCACATGATGCTAAATACCAAGTTTCATCCAAAAATATAGGTAAATATAAATAGGTAAATGACCTACGGTAATAGCTTCTTCCCTATTGGAAATTCGCTAAAATGGTTCCTAATTGTTTTCACCAGAGATTTGATTTAAATGCTAGCGCGATCAAAAAACTCAGTGTATTTCAAATTCAGTACAAAAATTCAAAAGTATTTGCTATTTTTAAGAATATTATTTTTTTGCAAAACTCCCGGCATGTAGGCCTACCGTACTTATTTATGGCCAGGCCATGTTTTTGGCCAGTAAGAATCGCCAACAAAGACCGATATAATTATAGCACAGCACTGTGCTACGTTCAAACCCTCTCGTAATGGTATTGATACTTACATAGCGGCTTTGACAAGTAAATCCTGAAAGTAACTCCTCCAGTTCATAGTTAAAATTTAAATAAATTAGCGAAAATTGTGCTGTAGTTATGAAATATTAAAAATATTTAAATAGGATTACAATTTTATCAAAATTAAAATTAGGTAGGTAAATGAACCAATTCGGTAGGGATTGTGTGTGTTTTTTACATACTCCGTTTTAAAAGGTTAAAACACCCTTTTCAAAAACACTGAGTGTGTAAAGTCTTCACCAAATTGGGTAGGGTCAATTTCTACTTTCTCTCTTTGTACTGAACATAGTATACTGTTTTCGTCAACATTTTCGAATTTGAGTTGATAGTGGAAATATTCATTTTGAGGCTCCCTGAATCTAAAAAAGTGGCTTTCGGACTAATGTCTGTCTGTATATCCGTGTACAGACCCCGAGGCCATACTGGATCACCCGATTTTATAAAATTTAGTATACGGATGCACTTTGGCCATATTCCAGATGAATTTTTGTTTACTACTTCTAAAATATCAATTTTATAGAATAATTTTTTGACGAAAATTTCTTTAACAATTATTTTAACTTGTTTTTTAAGAAATTGGGTAATTTTTGAACAATAATTTTTTATATTTTAAGTAAACTTTAAAGTATATGATTGTTCAATAAAAGGTGAAAGTTTTTACTTAAGGGAGAAAGTATGTGTCGATCCACTCTGACACATTTTTTTTATTTAGGATTCAAATTAGGGAGCTTAGGCAGTCGCACTAGTCCTCACTTTTTCTTTATATTCAGACTCAACCCAGACTTAACAGTAAACAGTAGTTAGTAGAGAATTGATGAAAACACAGAACCAATACCTTCCAGCTTACAAAAGCGTACAGACTAATTTTTATTGCGAATATTGTATAATAGCATTGTCATATTAGCATATAATTGAAATACAAAAGCTTTTCGGGAAGATGGTCCAAACCAAATTGGCATCAGCCAGAACCATGCATTGCTTTCGTCATGAATTTTATTTTATACAAACTTAAAAAATAGATATGAAAGTAATTTTGAGATTTCTTTATAATGGAAGAAACTCGTTTACCTAATTAATTTATATTCCATGATGTGTTTTTTCAATATTCTTAACTTTTCTTGCATCGGGTACTCATATTCTCTACCAGAACTAGTTAGAGTTCAACTATGAACAAGACACTGGTAGACTGTATTATATTAGGCTAATCAGGCCCCAAACACAAGTAGTCAATCATTCTGTCACCAACTCAATAAAGTAAATAGATAATAGATAACTACTAGTTCAAAATAAATAATAGAATTTAAACAATGTCCTCATATGCGCTTACATTGAAAGGTATTCACCCTGTTTTACCATCATTATTTATGTTTTAGTAAGTAATATTTAGAGGTTTAAAAAGGAAATTCCAGCAGAATATAAACCTAAAGGCATCCATTACTGCCGTTCAATCCTGCTGATTTCCTTCAAACTATCACTTGTCTTACACCCTCGTTAATAACCTTAAACGAGTGTCTAATGCGAAAATTAAACACCATGATAGCAATTATTTAATATTCCAGGGGAGAAGAAGCCCTGCAAAACGGAAGACGGGAAAGAAGTGAAGGTAGGCGAACAATACGACAAGCCTGGGACGTGTAACGCAAACATCTGCCAAGGAGACGATGTGTTCACCGTGGCTGAGTGAGTTGGATAGTTGTGTAGTTAGCATATGCACTCATGCTAAGTGTGAATACATCCACGTCGTATAAAACTAAGCATGCAGTCCTCCTCCTTTAAAATAATGTAATTTCAAAACCAATCTTTAAAACTTTTCACTTAAATGGTGACCTAACCGGGTAAACTATTTTATGCCGAGTATGAATAAGTGTAAGATGATTACTTGTTACTGACATGGACCTCATACAGGAGTTAATAGCCCAAAAGTCAATGGTAAGGGACCTTAAGTTTAACGAGGGATCCGAAACACACGTAAATTTGCCTCTGAATTAATTCTACCATCTGGTCTAATTATGGGGTGAGTATTTTCTGATGAATCGCAAGCTTACATACCTTTTGGATGTAGATTGAAATCCTTCATCGTACAGATAAATGTATCTCATTTTTTATAAATCTTATCTTTATGTTGGTCCAGTTGAAATCTGTGAAAGCTTTCATAGTTCAATACCCAACTTGTTATGAAAGTGTAAATACTAACGAGAAGTTTTTAAACACGTTTTTAATATATGTTGCAGTTCAATGTAAGGATTTATTAAATGAGTTTATGAACATCATTATGTTTAAATGGAACGTCAATGATAATTTATGCTTACTTGTCGAAATGGCTGAGTGATTAGGTGGATATATTATAAGGTTCATAATATCTGAACCTCACCCGTTTCATTCTGAGTCTTTGCGGATTATTGCAGTATTCAATAGTCCGACCGATTAATAAACCACTTCCTTAAATAAACAGCTGATTTCTCGATCGTCGGTATTTACCTCTATAAGTTTACGGGGAAAATCGCGACTTTGACCCCATTATTTTCTATGTCCACGGTGAATTTTCAAAGTTGTTTAAATTGATGGCAAAACTACATGCTAAGACCTTTATAACGACACCTTGGCTATGGTGATTGGTAGCACCACCGCTCCAAAACAATTATCACAAAAAAAGCGTAGTGTATTAAATATATAAGATACTAATTCGTTTAGTTTTTTATCAACATTGAATCATATGTTTTAAAACCATATGAAATCCCTCCCTTCGCCTTATTGTTAAAGGGCTTATTTTATCGGAGATGGAATGAGTTTCTCCGTTGAATACTTCCATTATTGTGATCTGTTAGACACGACCTTGGTTGCGGTAATTTTCTTACAACTCGTCCTTTTTCCCAATGATTATTATGGATGTTCTCAACAAGCACATCCTGCCTCTCCTGGCCAACTCTGAATTCTTCATTTATACTTGCGCTTCTATCATAATACTTTCTGAAGTGTTTGGGTTTTCCCTCATTTGATCTCGTACATTTTCTGGGACAACTCTTAGCATCAATGCTTGTTCGTTCACAGATAATTTTGATAATGGCTGTTCATAAGTTGAGATGGTGAATATTTCAATCCTGAACAGGAGCATTAACATATTTAAAAAAATCCCAACTGTCCTTTCAGCCAAACAGTTTGATTTAGGGAATTAGGGGCTTGAAGTGGGGGCGTTTCAAAAACCGAGTTTTCACTACGCCGAGTAAGGTTAAAAATCCTATAAATATCAAAATTTCACTACGCCGAGGTTTACAATTAAAAATTTCCATTCTTTTGCAAATTGCAACATCTCACTGATGTTGATTGGGATGTTGTCTGCATGCAGTTAATGTTTGGGTATTCCAAATCTGCTATAGGCGTCCTTAAACCTGTTGATAATAGTTGCACTATTATTCCTGTTTATTTGATATACCGATAAATATTTACTCATTAAAAGAAATAAAAATTATTAAATCTTTATTTTATGTTGGCAAAGTTAAAATAATAATTGTACAAAAATAACAACATTGAATCATATTTTTTCTAACCTAACGCCACAAACAATTTAGTGACAATCTCTCCCAAAGGTGCGGTCTGGTACCCTCGATGCGGGGATGGGTGCCCACCCCGGCGGACCCCAGTAAAGGGTTCCCGGACTGCTGCGGGGGCCTCCTCCCTCCTCTGGAGATAGTTCCAGACGTCCTGGACAAGATCGACGGATTTCCTGAGGCGATCGATGTCTCTTACGGCGACAACGCGACAGTGGACATGGGCAACGAGCTCACCCCAACTCAGGTACACAGATAATATGCTCACCGATACTTTATGTCTATAACTTTATATAATATTATAAAGAATATGAGGTTTCTGTATGTTTGTTTGTATCTCTGTTGTGGAAACTACACAGAAAAATACTGAATCTAACGGTTTGAAATTTTACACAAAGATCGAAACTCATACAAGTCCTAGGCATATTCATTTCCTTAAAATCCTCTCGGGCTACACCCCGTGGACGTCCAGGTTTTAATATTTACATCATCAAAGGATATCAACATAAAATTGCTTAGATGTCAACAGCAGTGGACTCTAAAATTTGACGGTTCGGGAAGTTGAAGAAAGAATGTTCATTTTGACAGACAAACTGCTGGATTGAATTTGTGTTCTAATAACTAATGTTCTAGAATCTAACATCTTACATTTAGATGATTAAATCAATTGTACCTAACTTTTATCAGTTTATTCAGAAATTATAAATTTTATTATAGTCATGAGTTGATTTAGTTGTATTGGCACATCCTAGACTTCTGTCTGGAGGTGCTGCTAGGTCCACACAAACCTTTCGATTTCTTGTTTTAGGCATCTAACAATTAAAGTTTTATTCATTGTGACTGTTGTAAAGTGTGCATGTATAATATGCTGTCTATTAATGTAATTAATAAATTTATGTGATCGTATCATATAATTACTCACACACTGTTTAAAATTGACACTTATGTCCTTTTTCCAGGTCAAAGAACAGCCATCGGTGAACTACACGGCAGACCCGCAGAGTATGTACCTGCTAGCCCTGGTCGACCCTGATGCACCCAGCGTCATCAACCCGGAGTCGCGGTCCTTCCTCCACTGGTTGGTTGGGAACATACCGGCTGGTGACGTCAAATCCGGAGAGGTCCTGACCGAGTACGTGGGCTCCGGGCCTCCGGAGGAGACCGGCCGACACAGATACCTCTTCCTAGTGTACAAGCAGCCAGGCAAGCTGACCTTCGACGAGGCAAAGATCTCCAGGACCTCGAAGAAGGGGAGGAAGAAGTTCTCGGTGAAGGTGTTTGCACAGAAGTACAAGCTGGAGGGACCTGTGGGCTTCAATGTGTTCCAGGCCGAGTACGACGACTATGTTCCAGAGCTGCATAGACAGTTTGTGGAGAAGGAAGACAATGAGTAACTGGTATCCAGTGTCAAATGTGTAGTAAAGGTCTTTATAATGATGTGTGGTTTATGTTTGTGTATTACTCATCACCCAATCCTTTTCGCAAATTTCCCATGGGGAAAAAGCTATTACTGTAGGTCTTGTGATAGTTTTATCTCCAACGTTGGAGATAAAACTGTATGTTGTATTTTCGGGCTCCAATGTTAATCTTTTAGAGGATAAGCAAAAATTAATTTTCACTTATAATTCAATATTTTTCGATGAAACTTGGTATTAAGCTTCATGTGATTGAGGTTCATCCATTTATGCTTAAAAATCATAGTTTATGTGTTTATCATGGCAGCTAACCAGCATACTGTTTCTCATGTTAATGTTATGGAGAATAGCCAAATAACTCTCATATTCATCGACAGATAGTGATCAAACTTGTAATATATTATTATTATTGTATTATTGATTTGAAAATTCGCTGAGTATGCAGGTCTGCTGGGACGGGGGTATTTAATGATTCAATTTTCTTTTAAAACCAAGAAGCATACTATGGATGCTACTATGTATATTATTTTAAAGTTTTCAAATAATCGATTATTTATTATTTACTAACAGATTTGGGTAATTTTAGTTTTTTGAAACGAAAAATTGATCAAATCCAAAATTAAGTAACTGCTATCCTCGTACAACCAGTCGCATACCAGTGTGCAGGTAAGCTAGTTGATATCATGTTTTAAAAATTAACATACATCAATATTAAAAATAAAATAAAATTGTATTCTCTTACAACCAGTTATAAACCAGTTGCATATTTGTTTAATATTGAATTGGTCAACCACTAAGTAGGATTTCAACTTGAATATGAGCAAAGATAATCAGGTTTTATATCCCCAGTGTCTTTGGTAAGCGAAGGAAGAGCTTGATGATATTTTTAGTGACAAAAACCAGCTATTCATTAATGAGCAATGAGCAAAGGACACTTGGCCCAGTTTCGAACCATCATAAAATAGTTTACCACAGGATTTGGGGTACTTGTCAGTCGTTACAGTGTAAACACCTATCTAAAAAGATAAATTATAAGTTGGTTTTGGATTTGTACATGATCTTGATATTTCGTCTTTTAAAATCAAAAAAATTCAAAGGAAAATGATTTTAGTTTCAACCTTTGACAAATGTATTGCCATTCAATATAGTTTTTTAAAGAGACAATATTTAATTATTGGTTTATGTCTGACTATAAAATTTAAATTGGGAATATTCCTTTGTTTTTTAGATTTAAAAATATTAAAAATGTTAAATTGTTTTAAATGTTCACCATTTTTCAATATGGTGGTTACTCAATAATTATTCTTCTCGAAGACCCTATATTAGAGACCTATATTATTGGGAGACCTTATATTGTTGATGGTGTTGGATAGTAGGCATATATAATAATTTTAAGACTTTTCTACAATCGAATACCGTAATTTTTGATGTATGTAACCATTTATGGGCCAGAGAAAGACCAAAGTCACATAAAAACTACTGGATTCGTTTGAAATTGTACCTAAAATTCAGAAAAACGCACAGTATTAAAACTAAAATTTTAAGAATTGTATTTCAAACTATATCCCTATTTCCATTCTATTAGTTTTTTCTAAAATAATTGGGAAAGTGGTTGAAAAGTGTTTAATTTCTATCTTAAATATGAATGTTTTTCATATAGTTTTATTAAAAAGATGTCTTACTTCTTTTCCTCTAAATATTTGTCTACTGAAGATGTCAGAGGCCTACTTTATTTCCTTGAAAATATTTATCTGGGTGTAAATGACAGGTTGTTTAGTGAAGCCATAAACATTGATATTACAAAGGCATTTGGCACAGTAAATAAAAACAGTCTGTTGAATACAATGTCAGTCACTGGAATAAAACGATTGCCCTTTAGATGACCCCGATTTTTGGGAAACATAACTGAATGTGTTTAATTTTCCCGTTTTCCCTGCATTACCCGCGTTAGATGATGGTACACCAACCAATACCCGCGCAAGGACTCAGAGGCTGTGGTTAATTTTTACCGATAAAATTGGGGTTGCAAAATAAAACTAAACTATACTAGTGAAATACCTTCCATTCAATAATAGATAAAAGATATTTTAAAGATATATATATATATATATATAAGATATATATACAGTATATATATTTTCATGATATCTACCAACAAATTATAAATACACAAGTGTTGAAAACCATCGTAAATTTTAAATAAAAACCTTGTTTATAATTTTTTTGCGTGAATAAATTTATTAATTATTATGTCTGGAACCATTAGATAATTTTACAGTGAAAAATAAATAAAATAGAAAAATATAGAATTAATGTAGCCCGGTATGTCACACGGAGTTCAGAACACTATCGGTAAAATAAACTTTCTTCTACTTCAAGGTTGCCTTAAACTAAGGGTTATCTCTTTAATCAGTGCAAGGAGGCAGATGCTAAAGTTAGTTTAATACAAAAAAATCTATTGCCAACCCAAACGGTAGTAAAAACAAAAATATCCAGTGCCCGGAACGAGAGCTAATGCGCGAGTAACGCAGGGTTAAGTGGGAAGAGCTTCACAGCCTTTTGAGTTATACAGAGATCCGTATTGCAGTCTATTCTTTTAACTTTTTTCTCTTATTCATAGTTATGGAGAAAGTGTTGTTTTAGTCAGTAAAATTTAAAAACATTCCAAGAACAAACATTTATTTTAAAAATACAAATATTATCAATTGCTCCTGCGATTTTAGGAGAACGAGACAATCATAAGTTTGTATTTTAAGTTGTTTGTAGAATTGAAGGCACCGTAAGAGTAGTCCATGACAAAGTTCCAGCAGTCAGCAGGGAGGGAAGGAGTTAAAAGTAAAAAATCTGGGCCCAGGAAGCTGGCTTCGGTTTTCCATTTAATTAATACAATCAAAGACAATTTATATTTAATTTCTTTGATACAATGCACCACATTACCAGATTCTAAGCCTTTAACATGTCGGGTCCAGTTAGCTTAACCCTAGAGTTAGTCACTTTGTTTTCAACACAGAAGCTACTTACAAGACAAAAATGTACATGTGATGCTTGACATACTGTCTTGTCACTACCAAATAACGTGATCTGAGACTCTTTATACTTATACTTTACTTTATACTTTTAACTAAAATGGCGACCTACCCAGGTAGGTACTTTAAGCCAAGTATGAATGAGGAATGAATGTAGGATGATTGTGGCGCGATCTTGTAGTCTTGTTACTGACTAAGGCTGATATGTTCCTTAGACAGGACTGTTAATTAATAGCCCAACAGCCGATGGCAACTAATGGACCTACAGTTTAACATGGAATCCGAACCACAGCCTCTGAATTACGAACTGGTCTAATTATGAGGATGGTCTTTGTGGATTAACGTAGTATTCAATAGTGCGGACGTTAATCCACACAAGAGAACACCGCATCTACCGACCATCTCTCACAACTATCCACAATTCGTGACCTCCAAGTAGCTGCATTACAGGATGTCGCCACCATCCCAGTCTAAATAGCATATCTGATTCATTAGGTTCAACAATACTGTGATAAAAGGAAAAACCATTTCCTTGTGTCAAATAATACAAGCCAATTTTGTTCATTAGCCCTTTTCCCACTCTAGGGTTACCCTTCTGGAAGGGTGGTTCTCTTATCCTTTTAGCCCCTAGAGAATTAAATTGATGCAAATATTTTACCACTCAACCAAATTTTAAATACTTTTTGGCCTATTCACATGGGTAGAAAACATAAGTTATATTTGATGGAGAAAAGGTACGATCTGTTTATAAATCCTCATGTAAATTAAAGTAAATGCTTAAAGTTGACTTATACTTAAAATAAATCTGGTCAATAAAAAAACTACTTATGAATTATTGATGTATTTGTAATAGTTTCTCACAAAATACAGTTATAATAATACTAAGTCTTTTGGATTTCCCAAACAAAAGGCAACCCACATTGCCCACATCTTTCTTAATCTTTTATTTTTGTTTGAAAATATAAAATAATATCTTTCCAACAACTACTTATTTTTGGTGCGGTAATTAAAATACATATTTCTGAAAAATGAGTTTATCTCTTTATATTTAATTCAATTATATTTCTGTGGTAATGCTTATGAAAAAATTACTCATACATATGTTGGACAGTTGTTCCTCCCTTTTTGCTTCTTACGTGACATCATTGAGTATCCCCATGCATTATGTAATAAAGTAGAAAATAGTTTAAAGTTAATGAAACCACATTGACTGAATTGCAATTAATTACAACAAAAGCTAGTTAATCTTTTGTTGTAACCTTTTTTCAACTTTTCAGTTGAAGGTAGATGTTAAAATGTGTGTCACTAAAAAGTAATTTATCATTAAAATGATTTTAGGCTGGTAGTTAAACCCTTGCAGCGAGAGGGTCTTGCATCATATTTGTGTACCCAAGCCAGTTGGTAGTGTTGATGTTGAGGTTCCACAGCGCTACTAGGAGTTATAAAAGGCTAGTGGTTGGCTTGGTAGCAGTGGTGTAGTGCTAAAAAAAGCTGTGCCGGAGCGGTCCTTCCCAGGAAGGCCATTACTCTTTGGGGGGTGGGGGGTAATGGGTAGTCAAAGTCTGCAAGTTCCTGTGTCATTGCGTGGTCAAACACGTGGAATTGTGTACAATGTTTATCTATTTAAAGAAGAATTACATAAACCGAAGTTTAATTTTGCTAAAGCGACTAGTGATGCTCCTGGGGTACCTGTTGTATTCATGCGAAGTATTGCAGTCGAAGGCAAACGGGCCCCTTTTTAGTAAGGGTTCGCTTTATTTTTTAACCCAAACTGGCGAGTGCAGGTCAAGGAAGAAGAACATATTTGTAGATGAGTTTACCCACCACAAAATACGGAAGAAAATCCTCAAATTTTATTTTGTAAAAAACACCGCAACTTCATCGAAATTAAAGACTGTTCTGTAGGAAGACGGTGTGTTGAAATAAATATGTTAGACGGAGATTAAAATGAATAGGATTTAAATGGTTTAAGCCTGAAAATACAAATAATCTCAACAGTTCTTAACCAGCCTCAAGTTTGTTGTAAAAATAAATATATTTTTCAATTAAAAAAATTGATACTATAAATATTTATATGGTCTTCAAGTAAGCCCTAGTGTCTGATTCTGGTGTTACGATGTTGTTAGGTTAGGGATAATGTAAAACGCCTAAAATTGCCTCGATATTGCGTGTTGATAATGAAATGATGCAAGCTACTCGCTCACCTACCACTCTCTATAAAAAGGCAAAGTACAAAAATATAAAAATCTGAGTTTCGGCTGCACGAGCTGTGCCGGAGCGCCGCTCCGGCTCCACTACACCACTGCTTGGTAGGGATGTTGGTAGGGGGGTTGATAGGGGCGCTGGTATTGGGGTTGGTAGGGCAGCACTGAAGGGTAGAACTGTGGTGCGGCAGCAGTCTGAGACGCTGGATGAATGTATTGTAGATCCTCTCTCTCATACCTGGTCAATGGTTGAATCATCTGCACTGTGCTGGGCTCCCCTGTTCAGACAAATTTACTTCATTTTTTACTTTATATGAATCGATTTTGAATTATACTTGAACAATAAAGGCTAGTTTAAATTTGCAAGCTTTATTTAGTACAGAGATGTATAAATGAAATAAAATAAAAATTTAGACTTCATAAGGTGCTTGGAATTGTGATATTTTTGGTTATTACTTTCTCACTTAACATATTAGCCTACTATTCATTTGGAATACGGTAATATGTTGGGGTAATGTTACATTAGACAGATATATGTTTTTAATTAGGTTTGCTTATCATTTGTAATTTAGTACAGTACTGTATTTTTTTATTTTTGATTTGTTTTATTAATTGTTAAAATTATTATTGTGGAGATTGTTTATGTTGTTTTTTTTAATAGAAGTAAATTGTTTGTTTATTTCTTTCTTTCTTTCCTCTGCAGTGACCCACACACTATTAATATACGTTAACCCATTTTTTAGTGGTCTTAGATACTTTTTAAAGTATTCTGTGATCTTCTGTCATGGTAGATTGATTCTGAAAATCGATATTAATTTGTTTACATTGACAATTATTTATAAACCTATTTCAAAATTATATCTCAAAAATTATTATAGTTTGGCCAAAAATTTAACTTAATAATTAAAAATATTACCTGATTAAAAATATATAAAATTAGCTCTAAATAAACTCTGGGGTGAGTTTATTTTTAGTTATTGTTTACCTTTAGGTTAATATTTTGTTATAATAATACTGTCATAATAATAAGACCCTTAACAGAAAGATGATCAGATCAAACTGACAATTTAAACTGATTGTCTGTAAGATTTGGACTGTGCTCAGGCCAATAGTCAGGACTGAAGAAATCTTATTAAATTAATCTGTTAAATGGACTGATGTCAGACTAAACCAACCATGTAGAGGTAATTAAAGCCATCAGTTTTAAGTGACAGTTCGAACTGATTGTCTGTAGGGCGTTATAAGTATCATACTCCTTTTAGTCATACAACTCTTATATCCAAGACTATTTCTGGGATGTTCTTTATATTAGATGTATAGTGTTTACCTTAATGTAATGTACCAAGGGGAAATGTGAATGTTTGTGAACAACAAATAAAACCAAGTTTTGGGAGCAATTTTAAATTGTAATATTGTTTTCGAGGATTGAAATGTGATATTTTAAGATTCTATACTGCCCCAGGAAAAATATCTCAAAAGAATGGTAGAGAGTTGTGAAACATCCTGCATAGTTGAATACCTATAGTATGTTGACCTTCAATAAATAGATATTCCAACCTCCCAATGCAATACCTGAATGTTTTATTGTTTTCACATATTTGTAGAACCATATTTTTATAGAGGTGGGAAACATTGGACGTTTGGCCAAAAATTTAACTTAATAATTAAAAATATTACCTGATTAAAAATATATAAAATTAGCTCTAAATAAACTCTGGGGTGAGTTTATTTTTAGTTATTGTTTACCTTTAGGTTAATATTTTGTTATAATAATACTGTCATAATAATAAGACCCTTAACAGAAAGATGATCAGATCAAACTGACAATTTAAACTGATTGTCTGTAAGATTTGGACTGTGCTCAGGCCAATAGTCAGGACTGAAGAAATCTTATTAAATTAATCTGTTAAATGGACTGATGTCAGACTAAACCAACCATGTAGAGGTAATTAAAGCCATCAGTTTTAAGTGACAGTTCGAACTGATTGTCTGTAGGGCGTTATAAGTATCATACTCCTTTTAGTCATACAACTCTTATATCCAAGACTATTTCTGGGATGTTCTTTATATTAGATGTATAGTGTTTACCTTAATGTAATGTACCAAGGGGAAATGTGAATGTTTGTGAACAACAAATAAAACCAAGTTTTGGGAGCAATTTTAAATTGTAATATTGTTTTCGAGGATTGAAATGTGATATTTTAAGATTCTATACTGCCCCAGGAAAAATATCTCAAAAGAATGGTAGAGAGTTGTGAAACATCCTGCATAGTTGAATACCTATAGTATGTTGACCTTCAATAAATAGATATTCCAACCTCCCAATGCAATACCTGAATGTTTTATTGTTTTCACATATTTGTAGAACCATATTTTTATAGAGGTGGGAAACATTGGACATCGTTGAACCATAAGGGTAGTACTCAGTTACTGGCCTCCCTAGGTTGGTAGAGGGGGACGACAGAATAGTACTGCGGAGGATGCTGGACCTTAGGGTTGGTAGGGGGTTGGTCCCTATCAGCCGCCTTACAGCCCTCCCAAGGTTGGTAGAGGGGCACGGCAGGGTAGAACTGCGGAGGACACTGGATGATAAGGTTTCAGTTCCTTTCTATCATATGTCGTCAATGGTTGATTTATCCAATGCTCTGTTTATAGGAACTAACTTAGAATTTTTAATGATACTGCTCATACAGCAATATCATTGGTTTACAATATACAAATTACATTCGGCTTGAACGTGGATTTTTTAATCTCCCAGTGTTTAGTGCCTGATTATTTTTATATATTTGTTACTGCTATCTCTATCACAATTTGGCACTTTTATTTTCCCAGATTGTGTTGATTATACATCAATTTAAGGATTTGAGCTATATTTTTTTATTGATCTTATATTGCGTAACTAAGACTTTTAGCGATTAGCTTTTGGATTAGTTTATTTTACACAATGTTTTCGATTTATACAGTATGTACATACATGAGGGTTTGACGAGTTTTCTTCCAACTTCCGTGTTTCTTGTCACTTCCGGTGCTGGTGTATTGTAGTGTTTTGTTCCGTCCCTCTGATTTGAATTCCGATCTTGGTTTTTCCTCTTCACTTTCTTCTTTTTATCACTAGACCATCTTCCTAATTGTAAGATTTGACTTTCAATCTTTTTTTTGAGTAAATCATTACGTTAACATTACTAGTTATATCAACAATGCTAAAGATGGTAAGTGTTAATACTGAATATTAATGCGAGTATTTAACATTAAGCGTTAGTTGCATATTAAAAGATTAATATGGTTAAATAATATACAGGGTGTTTATAAAATAATTATCAGGTTTTAATTGCACCTCACCCAATTCTTGTTCCACATTATTATTTGAAATATGAGCTTAAAAAGCATGATTCTAAGTTTTACAATCAGCTGTTCAATAATCAGTCTTGATTTATTCTTGGACGTGTTTGCAAAGTTTTCAAAATGATTACAATTCAAGACAAAACATTTTTTTGTTTTTCATTATAACTTAAGTTCATCTTTAATAACCCTTCAGCATGAGTTTCGGAGGCATTTTAGATGGACTCCTCCTTTACACCAGAGCATTTTTAAGGTGGTATCGCCATTTTAAGAACTCTGGAGGTGCATTAAAACCTAAAAAAACAGTGGTCACACAAGAGTTTTCTTAGAAACAGTGGCTAGGGTAAGACAGTGCTTCAATCCTTAAACAGTGCAGAAAAACATGAAAGTGCAAATGTTGCATTAAGAAATTGTGAAATAAGATAAGGAAAAAATTTCAAAATAATGTAACTAAATAACCCCGTTGCAGCAGATCTGCGTCCTCAGCGAATTTCCAAATCAATATAATAATAATAATAAAATATGACAAGTTTTATAAAAATCTGTCCATAAACGTGAGAATTATTTGCCTATTTTCCATAAGATTAACATGGGAAAGAGTGTGCAGGTTAGCTGCTGTGAGGAACACTGAAAGTAGTTATTTCTACCATAAATAATTTTTATTTTAACCAATTATACCAAGTTTCATCAACATCTGTCCATAAATAAAGGAGTTTGCCTATTCCCTATATGATTAATATGGGAAAAGAGTATGCAGGTTTGCTGCCATGATAAACACATAAACTATGATTTTTAAGCATAAAAGGATAGATTTCAACCACATGAAGCTAAATATCAAGTTTCATAAAAAAATATTGATTAATATGGGAAATATTAATTTTTCCCTATCCTCCATAAGATAAACATTGGAGCCCCACAATACAACGTACTGTGTTTAGATTTTTTAATATCTCGGTAACCGTTGGAGATAGAGAAAAAATTTAAGGAACTTAGTTGTGTAGTTTTTTAAGCTGATTCCAATGGTGAAATATAAAATTAGAAATTTTTAAAAATTATATGGGAAAAACACAAAAAACCCCATTTTGGGGTACAAAACCCCCCCAAACTACCCGTTCCTATTGACCGATATGTCTGGTTTACAAACTCGTCCGAGCATTTGTAGGAATACACGTCTCTACCAAATTTGGTCTCGATCGGACCATTTTTACGAGAGTTATCGTGTTCACAGACACATATATATATACATATATACATATATATATATATATATATATATATATATATATATATATATATATATAAATTTTAACGACTATTGTTTTTGGTCTCTAGACACCTAAAGAAGAAAAAATAACATGGTCCCGGGCTTAAGTCTTACCATGAGACCTACGGTAATAGCTTCTTCCCTATGGGAAATTCGCTAAAAAGTAAAAGAACAAATTTCTTATTTTGTTATAAAAATAATAATTACATCAGTTATTTACTGAATAGTGGACACCCACTGACCTTGTGAGTTGGTGGCTGACAATGCCTCATAGGCCAATGGAGGGTTCACAAACTTGGCCTTGAAAGCATTCACAGCTTCAGGTGTACCGAGCTTATACTTTTCAGCAAACCTCCTTGACGAGAATCCCTCCCTCCATCCGATACTGGTGCTGGACAACCTTTCCTCGTCTAAATTGAGTCTTCCTGGTTGTCTGAAGAGCATGAAGAAGTATCTATGCGAGCCAGTGTCTTTGGCTGGCTCCGGTTTCATGTAATTCGCAATGACTTCCCCAGAATTCACTTCGCTTCCAGGAATGTTCCCGACCATCCAGTGCAGGAATTCTCGGGACTGTGGGTTCTGACGGCCGGGAGCATCAGGGTCCGTCATTATGAGAATGTAGAAAGAATCAGGATCCGCCCAATACTTGTAGTCCACCAAAGGTATTGAATTAACCTAAGGAAGGGTTGAATCTTGAAAACTGGTTCAACATTGGAAAACACAGTTGGTAACTACCAAACAGATAATAATATTAAAATGGGTCTTTGAATGATAGAAACTAT
The DNA here is from genome assembly GCA_023375725.1 of Nephotettix cincticeps. Classification (NCBI taxonomy): domain Eukaryota; kingdom Metazoa; phylum Arthropoda; class Insecta; order Hemiptera; family Cicadellidae; genus Nephotettix; species Nephotettix cincticeps. The sequence goes on along the minus strand of CM041787.1, from coordinate 32,417,835 downwards.
TATAATGGAAAACTAAGACAATAAATAAAGTGTCGTAGTATTAAGGGCAGCCGCTACTTCTATTTTGATTGGATAATGCAACACAAAAATATAACAGCAAGTAGTTTTGGAGGTTATTTATGCTCTAATAGATGAGTTTATTTCTTCCTGTGATTTCAACTATCTAATTAATCCCGAAAATCATTCACCCCTTTTCTCCTTTCAATACTTTTCCCTTCGTTCCAAAATTCAGGAGTTTAGTCGCCCGTGTCAGATGACAGTTTACTCTTTGGCAAACATTACTTCCAAACAGAAAATTTCTTGAGACTGACCAAAACTATATAATATTTATGAATATTATTGGAGTAGTGAGTGTAATGTATAATGGATGTTATCATGTTGTTACTGACAAATCAGCTGATTAATTTATCTGGATCATTAATTAATAGCCCAAAAACAAAAGTAACTAGGTCAGGTGTCGAACGATCAAAAAATTGAATAAAAATTTCACTCAGGATCAAACCCTAAACTATTAGATTATCAAGCAGATACTATAACCGCTAAACCACTGAACCATTTCTGAGAGCCCAAGTACCCACCGAGTAGCAAATAAAAACTATTGTTCGTTGGTTCTACCGTACTTCAATGCAATAAATTTACATTTTCTGTAAGAAGGAATCGAGGGGCTAGGAAATGGGGCGGAAATCCTTCCAAATTTCTTTAAGTAAATAAAACACTAAAATAAGATTCATAATCTGGTTGGAAATTGAAAGTTTACCTGTGAAGGCGTCAGGTCATTGCCAACAGTAACTGTAACGTTTCCACTGTAAGTAATATCCACAGGCTGTTGCCCTGGCAGCTCATCTAGGACATCAGGCACAATGTCCAGTGGGGGGATTAGTTGGGAACAGCACTGCGGGTACCCGACCTTTCCAGATTTGTCCTCGGGTACAATACCCCAACCGGGAGGTTGGTTGAAATACCCGCATCTGAGGAGGAAAAATAAATAATTGTATAACAGATACAACAAAAGAGTTGTATGGTTGTTCAAGAATAAAAGTAGGTGATGGGTATATTTTAGTAACATAAGAGATACTTCTTCTTTACATCACTTCTATAGAATCCTACTCCCTGTTCAACTAATATGAAAATGTTAAAGGTTTTTTATAGTTTCAAAAATGAATACTTCCTCCACCATCATCCATTCTGGAGAAAAATATATGAGGCCAGGGCTGGAGTTGGTAAGTGTGGGTTTCAATGGCACAAAAAGAAATTCTGACTACATTGTTTTTAATATTGATTAAAAATGTTGTTTTAAAATTGTAATATAGATAACTTACTCGCCATCCAACCACTCATTGTTGCCCAGACACTGATGCACCTGGCACTGTCCCGGGATGTCAACCTGCACTCCTTCATTCACCGTCCTGCCATCCTCTGTGAGGCATCCTACCTGGGACTCTGGAATTGATACAATACTAGTTTTACAAACACTCTATTACTCGCCATTCAACCATTCATTGTTGCTCAGACACTGATGAACCTGGCACTGTCCCAGGATGTCAACCTGCTCTCCTTCTTTCACCATCCTGCCATCCTCTGTGAGGCATCCTACCTGAGGCACTGGAGATAATAAAAAAAACAAAATTCATAATGTTAAATAAATGGAAGAAACATTCCTACACTTCTTCCTCCTGATTATGAGGTTTGGGATCTGGGACTAAAAGGAAAATGTTTGATATAGTTCCAAAATGTTAAGTTAATATTTTGCATAAATATATAACTGAATGTTATATGTAACTGAATTCTGATGATTAACACCCTTTATATGCAGTGTGTGTTTGAAAAGTCTGGAAACACTTTTTTTAACCATTGCAGATAAGAACTTTAAACTTTGTGCATAGTTATATGGCTATCTTAACTACTTTTTGAAGTAATAACCATTAATTGTCTATATTGGAAGGACGGCCCATGGAGGGTGTTATAGAAATCTTAAATGTAAGCATCGGTCTTGTCATACCTCAATTTAAAGGTCCTATTTTGTAGAGTTAAATGCCGCAAACCACATCTAAATAGGTTAATCCAATCATAAGTGAATTTCATGAAGAAGCTCAGAGTGTGATGGCCCAGTGGTGAACCTTCAGTTGAGAAATAGAAAGAAAAAAACTGTTCATGTAGGAATATGTTATTAGGGGTCATAATATCATAAGTCACAGCAAAAAATTATTTATATGTTTATATCTGTGACGTTTTTTTTTAAATTGACAGTTTTATAAAAAAACTCTCCCAACTTCATTTTAACTGAGTATTCTCATACCTAGATTTGATGGAAGCGGCATATTCAGATTTTGGACACCACCATCTTCACGATTTACCAAAACCGCATTCACTGCTACTGGCTCCCCAAGGTTGTACAACCTTGCAAACCTCCTTGTAGAAAAGTTCACCCTCCATCCTTGGGTGGTCTTGTCCAGTCTGGGTAAAATAAAAGGTATCCACGCAGGCTGTTTAAAGACCATAAAGAAGTATCGGTGGTGACCGATGTCATTTTGTTGTTCGGGACTCATGTAGTCAGCAAGGACCTCTCCAAAATGGACGGCGCTCCCAGGCATGTTCCCTATCATCCAGTGAAGGACCTCTTGCTTCTCACCCTGAGGGTGGGGAGAGTCAGGATCTACCATAGCGAGTAAGTAGTAGGAGTAGGGATCCACCCAATCCTTAAAGTCCACTTTAGGCGCGTCTTTAACCTGAAAAATTTGTATGTATTAAATATTGTTGTATATATTAAATATCAGTTTTCTTTGACGTTTCGCTCATTATAAATTTAGTTTGATTATGATTTTCAGTACAATCTTTCTAAACAAATGGAAATTATCTATACTACACAATGTGACAATTGCAATGTCACTGTTAGGGACTACCCCTTAGCTTCCAAGACAATATAAGGAGGTTCAAAAATATCAAATATTATCAGTTGATCATATTACAGATGCTTCTCATTTTGAAGCCGCCAGTCATTTTTATTTTCAAGAGTTTTTTATAAAATTTTCTGGTAATGATTTATTGGACTCCACAGTAGTAAGGAATTAGATACTCCACATATTTCTGTACTTGTACTTGTTTGATGAATTATTCTTAGACTTGCGCTCCAAGGACGAATCAAACACCTGCTATACTGATAAAATGGAGCGATTTTTACAGATATTAAATATTAATTGAAGTAAATTTAACAAGTAAATGTTTTATAATTTATGAAAAGAAATAAATACATTGTTAACTTAACCCTACCAAAAACCCATTCTGCTTCCAATCTCATTTATTTTTGCCTTATTATTATTTTTAATTCCGTCCCTTCCAATAAATAAATCAACCGTACCGTTCTGCAACTCGACCTTGACTAAAAAAAGGATCGTCAGTATCTAAAATTAGTTGTTTCCCTAGAGTACCGGATTTTTGTCATACATCGGACCAGCTAGGTGTAGACAGTTGCGTAACTCAACCCAAACAATACCTTAGCCTTCTCTACATATACTGTAGTATTGATAGATGGCTATGACGTTACGCATTCTTTGTATATTGATGTAAATAAAAATTATTTTATTTAGCTCTCAAAATAATGATGGTTTGCACAGTTTTCGTTCGAAATTATGTTTAAAGCTTAATTTAGTAATTTATGGACAGTACTATCATAAATTTTTTTATATGTGGGAGGATCCGTGTAGCAGAGTCCGCCACAAGTTCTTGAAGAACTAGTAGTGACTAGTTCTTGAAGAAGTAGTGGCATTGTTACTTGGGGCCACCAATAAAATGCCCGAGCCCGCTGTCGCCGCCACCGTAGCCTTTATATTGATTATAATATTTGCTACCGTACCTCACACAGTCTTTAATTCACCGCACAGGCCATAGACCCAAGGTGACGGGTAGTTCAGGTTTAAAAAAATCTCTCTGGAAACAGTTAGGTAGGCCTATACTACAACAACACAATCTCAATGTACCAAACCGGCTTTAATCCTATTTCTTGACATAAAAAATCCACATTAATGAACAGTATTTCCATTTTAGTTAAGGAAAATTGATTAAAAAATGCATCAAATGTCAAATGTCTTAATTATTATACCTTTTAGTGGTCCAGTTAGATAGTAGGCCTACCTGTGTTGGAGTTAGTTCCTTGCCAACTTCAGCGCGGATGTTTCCTGCGTATACGACATCTAAGTACTCCGTTCCTGGAATTTCATCTAAGATGTCAGGTACAATGTTGAGAGGAGGGATCGCCTTGGGACAGCAGTTTGGATATCCGACATTGCCAGATCTGTCCTCGAGGGTAACACTCCAGCCGGGAGGATGCGTTGGTATTCCGCATCTATGAATATATGTGCATGAAACTATCGGTAAATGGTAAGTGTTGCTGTGAAATTGGGGGTGATGTACATTCATTGGCTGAATTAAGTGGCCAACTTTCAGTATTTGGAAATCCAACCAACCTAAATCATCACCATAATATTATGAGGTAACTGATTAGAATAGATTAGATTATTATTTGAAATGGCGACCATACTACAGGTAGGTATTTTAAGCCAAGTATGAATGAGAGTTGAATGTAAGATGATTGTGGCGCGATCTTGTAGTCTTGTTACTGACTAAGGCTGACATGTTCCTTAGACAGGACTGTTAATTAATAGCCCAACAGCCGATGGCAATCAATGGACCTACAGTTTAATGTGGAATCCGAACCACGGCCTCTGAATTACGAATTGGTCTAATCATGAGGATGGTCTTTGCGGATTAACGTAGAATTCAATAGTGCGGACGTTAATTCACACAAGAGAACACTACATCCACCGACCATCGCTGATTTTAGGGTAAGCCAAAAATAAATTTTTAACTTTTTTGAGAAGCGTTAATGTACAAAATTGATTCTTAAAATCTTAAACGATGGTATAGCTGTGAGAATTACGTTGCGAGGTTTAAGTATTATAATACTCAAATGTTTTGAATACGTGTATTCTGAAGAATATAGGATATAGCCTGGATTACCCAAAATTATGGTTAGCAACCAAAACTTGACTTACGCGCCTTCCAGCCATTTGTTGTTGCCCAGACACCGATACACCTGACACTGTCCCGGAATGTCTACCTGCTCTCCTACCTCCGCCGTCCTGCCATCCTCTGTGAGGCATCCTACCTGGGTCACTGGAACTGATACAATACTAGTTACACCCATACTCTGTTACTCGCCATCCAGCCATGCACTGGTTGTTGTGTAATTTGAAAGAGTAAGAAAGGGAATTTGTTAAATTCACCCCACATTTTGGAGATTTGTGGTTTATCTCATTGTGAAATGAGAATTAATGATTTACTATGAATAGAGCCCGCTCTATTGTATATATGGTTTAATACAACGGTCTCTAGAAAAATTGTACTTCTCCATAACTCCTAAAAACATCAAACTTTCACATTTTTCTGCAAATTTACATGAATGAAGCTTTCCAACAACACATTAATTATTAAAATCAATCCAGTATAACTTGAGATTTAGCTGTACAAAGATTAACAAAAATATCTCGAACTCAGTATTTTTTCAATACAAAAAATTGGTAGAAGCTTTGGTTTTTTGTAAATAAATTTTAAACGGTGAGTAAATCAACCAAAGTGGATGGTGATTTTCTTAAAAATAATTAAATTTCCAACATATTACTACTCATAATTTCTTGATAAACTTCAAAAAGGCAGCCAAAATTGCCTTCAAATAGGAGATTTGTAAAATACAGTTTTTCAATGTATTTCAGAAAGAAATACGTTTTTTACTTTTTCACCTTAAATAGTAAAAAACACCAAACTTTCCTATTTTTTGGCAAATCTATAGGATGAAAGCTCTTTAACGAGACATTAATTAACGAAATCAGTCCAGTGGAACTCTAGATATTTTTGTAAAAAGATATTTTCGACCGAATTATTATAAGAATAGATGATTTTTAGCCCTATTCTAGAATGGGTCATAAAAAGGGCCACAACACAAGGGGTTTTGGCAACGTAAATAGGCGTATTATTCCTATTTTCTAGTTACCATTTTTGTTGATAAATATTATTTATATATGTATAGACAAAACATAATGGAAACTGGTAATACTAGCATATTCTATGATTCATCATGTGACGACCTGCAATAGGGCTTATAAAATGATCACTAACCTTGTTGCGTAGGAGCTTCCAAAGGCAACCCTATTGGTTCATTAGTTGGCACACGGTCGACATTATAGCTCAGGAAACCATTCACTGCTTCTGGGTACCCCAAATTGTACTTCCTAATGAACTCCTTCGTCGAAAAGTTCATCCTCCATCCGTTGCTACTCTTTTCTAGCCTTGGCTCGTCAAAAGCGAGTTGACCAGGTTGTTTAAAGATCATGAAAAAATAACGGTGGAACCCGGAGTTCTTTTGTGGCTCAGGACTCATGTAGTCAGCAAGGATTTCTCCAGAATTTACAGCAGCCCCAGGAATGTTCCCGATCATCCAGTGAAGAATCTCTCGCTTTTCACCGTGAGAGAAGGGAGAGTCAGGATCTACCATGGCGAGCAAATAGTAGGAATTGGGATCTGCCCAGTGCCTGAAGTCAACCCAGGGTGGTTGCTGTACCTGAAGGTAGAAATTTCACTTAGTAGCTGATAACTCTGAATAGTTCAAACACCTGAAAATGTAGTTGTGATTCCTTCTGTAAAAAAGTTGGTTTTACTTTTGAACCATCATGTTTAACACAATTCTGAAGTTCTTTGTAAGTTTTTTGAAGTTCTTTTCGTTGATAATCAAATGTAATTCAAGATTACTCATTATTTTTAATTTATTTCTATTGGTTACAGACCCTGTCTGTTTGTGATTAAGGTAATGTGTGTGTATGTAATATAATTTTTGTGCAGAAACTTAATCCGCTGAACTGCCACTTCAGTGACATTAAAAGTGTCCACAAGACATTTTCCTTAACAAGGTTTGAAAATAGCGTAAGTTGAAAAACCTCCATCATAGATAAATAAAACTTATGTCAGAATATATAATATATTTAGCACACATTACATGTAATGATTACTGAGGTTCTAGGAGTTTTACTTTCCTTAAAATTTAGTATAAAAAGTTTTACGATCCCAATTATTTCAGTTTTGACAAAGTTTTAATTTATGGTATCATCTAAATGTGCATTATGATTTTGCTTGAGAAGATTTGATTTTACCTGATAGGGTAGCAGATGATTTCCACCAATAACGCTAATGTAATCCAGGTAGGCATTTCCACTTCCAGGGTAGAGGATATATATTTGATCCATGCCCGGAGGTTCATCTAGGACGTCAGGTACGATGTCCAATGGGGGGATCACTTGGGCACAGCACTGCGGGAACCCGACCTTCCCTGATTTGTCCTCGGGGATCATACCCCAACCGGGGGGTTGGTTTACATACCCGCATCTGCAACAAAACGTCCATCGTCAACTGGAGTCTCCCCTTAACCCCTGTGTTTTTAAATACACAACGTTTCTGGAGGTGGAGAAACTCCTCTGGTTTCAAGTGATTACGTAAACAATTACATTAAAATTTGATAGTTCAAGTTACAGATATTAATTGTAACGTGTTGTCAACCATTTATAAGTTTCTCCACCTCCAGAAAAGTCGTGTAGCTAAAAACACAGACACAGAAAAATCAAATAAAAGATATTGAATTAGTTTAACTCTATTGCTATGGAAAGTATGGAAAGGGGTATTTTAACTACATAATTGATTAGTTAAAGTTAAAGCACTAATACGTAAACACGGGGCATAATAATGTATGAAAATAATAGAGAGAGCATGTTACGTTTGGGGTCCCCTGAAACCAAAAAAGTGGGTTTCGTCGTCTGTCCGTCCGTATATCTGTGTGTGTGTCTGGATGTGCACAGAGCCACAGCCTACCCCATTGGTCCGATTTTGATGAAATTTGGCATGTATGTATATATTAGCTGAATCTCGAAGCGTTTTTTTCATTTTCATTGTTTTTTAGGGTAGTTCACCTCTAAAAACCCTAACAACATGAAAAATCCAAATTTCTCAAAAACCCTTCTAACGATTTTGGTTAAAATTAAATAGTGCATAGTGCACAGAGTACTAAATAATATGACACCAACCGCATGTCTGTAAAAATGACGGTCCAAAAGTTAGAAAGTCCTTTTAAATGTCCAAAAATCAATTTTTAAATTGTCCGTGAAAACAATAAAAGTAATGTAATGTAAGTAATGACTGTTACCATTTTAACCAGGTTAAATAAGTAAACAAATTAGTATTTATCATTATTTGTCCACCACCAACTTTTCAGAGAAAAGTTAAATTTACTGTCCATGATAAACGCAGTACGTTGTCTGAAAGCGTTCAATGTTATTCTTATGGAGAATATAAAAAATCAATTTCTTCCTTATTTTCCAACCGTTTTCCATGAACCTTGGTATGAAGCGTAAGGTCAAATCACCGAACAAAAACCAGCTCAAAGAAGCTTGGTAATACCGGGGGGGGGGAGGTTCCCCCCCATACAATTTGAACAATTAATTTAATTTTGTTTTTATTTACAGAAATAGGATGATTATTTTTGAAACAATAAATTATAAATGCTATTTAGATAAACTTTGAAGAATATGATAGTTTTATTACAGATTGTATTTTTTAAATTTACTTATAGGAGAAAGTTTGTGTCAGACCATTGATACCGTTTATTTTAGGTATAATATTGATGTAGTTTTCGCCTGATACAGTTTAATTCCTTCAGTTATAGCCTACTTTATACTTTTATACTTTTAACTGAAATGGCGACCAAGGTAGGTATTTTAAGCCAAGTATGAATGAGAATTGAGTGTAAGATGATTGTGGCGCGATCTTGTAGTCTTGTTACTGACTAAGGCTGACATGTTCCTTAGTCAGGACTGTTAATTAATAGCCCAACAGCCAATGACAACTAAGGGACCTACAGTTTAACGTGGAATCCGAACCACGGCCTCTGAATTACGAATTGGTCTAATTATGTGGATGGTCTCTGCGGATTAACGCAGTATTCAATAGTGCGGACGTTAATTCACACAAGAGAACACTACACCCACCGACCATCACTCACAACTATCCACAATTCGTGACCTCCAAGTAGCTGGATTATAGGACGTCGCCACCGTCCCAGTCTCAATACAGTGATCTTAATACATCATTAATATAATCCCAAAAAGTGAACAGTGCTCTTATTTTTTCACTCCTCCTGCAGTTGAAGTACGAGTATTTAACATCAAGGAAAGTTTGCTAAAGTATCACTCACTCTCCGTTTAGCCATGTGTTGTTCCCAACACATTTGTTCACTTCACAGCGGCCAGGCAAGTCAACTTGTACGCCAATCTGAACTACTCTGCCGTCATCTGTGAAACACACCTCTGCTTTTCCTGTAATTAAAACATGGTGGTACATTACAATAATTATTTGCGCAACTAGTGGGCAATTGCACATTGAGCACTCTAGATGCACAATAATTTTACTTATAGTTACCGCAAAAGGTAGAAATTGGTAAAGAAATGTACATATTTTTAAACAGAAGTGAACTATTTATTATGTCATTTCAGAATCAATAAAACAGGTATGATTTTCTCAAAAATGATTAATATCCTCTTTCTGAAAAAAATAAATAACCAAAAAATACTTATAGAAATTCAAAAAGAATCAAGTAATATTTAAAATCATCGTCAACGTCCATTTTATACTACGATAACACAACCAATTTAAATGCTTATAAAATTTCAAACCAATAAGATAGAAACATCCCGTTTCAGCGGAAGCTCAGATGTATAAGCAGAACAACAGCTGGCGAGCTGATTTACAGCCAGTGCTACCAACTTATTTTGCATGTATACTTTTTTGCATATTACGTGAGGGTCTCATTCTTTTTCAAGTCCACAGGCGTTCGGTCCACCGATTCCCTACTTTGTCAGATGGAGGAACTGAGGGGGAGACATCGCCAGACAATGTTCTGCGAAGTTATAGTTAATACCGTACAGTAAACTAACTTCATAAGTTATAATAGATAGGTTATTCCATCCAACTAACGGAATAGAAGGTGGTTGACGCTCACACACGCTCTCACAAGCGGTCGAGCCCGGCACAGTGACTAGTGAGAGTATGATTCAACAAAGTTTATCCATAATATAAAACAATATTAAAATACAAATAAATAAATAATAATATCCGTGACATGTCTGACTTAAAATAAAACAAACAAGAGTTATAAAATTTAATAGACAGATTTCAAGTTCTATCCTTGGAAAAATCCTAGGTTATTAGGTAGCACCAGCTGTCATCACTTAATTCTTTTTCCGAACCACTGCTACTTTCACTTGATGAATCACCAGGGCACAAGTTAATCATTAGTTACTGAAAACCTTTCAATCCTTCAATTGCCAAGTCTGCAGCCAAAACTTTCTTAACATAGTTCGACCACAGTTCTGATGTCATAATAATTATTTTACGTCCTTCAGCTGAAATGTCATGTTTCTCATCTCAATAGCGTTGTATAGACAATTATAAGGTGACAGCCTAACTAACTACCGTAAAGCCCAATTCCACGGCTCTGACATCGATCTCGCACAGAGGAATCGGAGACTCTGCAGCGTGATAAGCTGGTAGATTTATGGAATCCGCAAGCCTGGAGGATTTGGTATATTCTTCCGTCTTAGCCAACAATCATTTCAGCTTTTGTGGAAGTCGGGGCTTGTATAATGATCCGGTATAGAGGAAACCCAAAATTATGTAGTTTTTAAACTTTGATACTAAACGGAGGTTATAGTTATAGGCCTAAATGAACCACTAACATTGATGAAACACGTCATATTACGAAATGTCCAGTTCTGTACTGGACGCTTAGTGTACTGACTCATCTACCTCCCCGGGGGTGTATCAATACATAATAATTTAAAAACTCATGTTTGGGTTAAATAATTTGATTTATTTATTTTTTCTAATACTCTCTTATTATTTTCTTCATCTTATTTTATGAATTCAGGTTAATATTTTTACACAGTAATAAGTAAGTATCTTGCTTCAATATTGAGACATACAGCCTAAAAAATAACTATTTACACAACCGATTTTTAGTTGTGTCTGTCTGTGTAGGGGGGATGTAATGAATAGAGACGAGGCTATTGGTCCGATTTTCATGAAATTTCGCATGTAGGAAATAATCCACGGTATCTCGGTACTTTTCTATTTCTTTTGAATCTCTGATTTTTAAGGTTATTTTACCCCTAACTCCTTAAAAAACACATAAAATGAAAATTTCTCAAAAACGGCTCTAACGACTTTGATGAGAATTATATGATGAGGTAAACAAAATTATATTGCATCAAAAGTAAAAAAGAAAATTCCGCAGAAACAATAACAGTTAAGTATAATTTGACTACCTACATTTAATCCAGCTTAAAAAAACTAAACGAATGATTCTTTGAATCATTAATCTACGACAAACGGCTCCAAAGAAAAGTTAGATTTAATGTCCGTGGTAAACTCAGTACAGTACTGTACAATGTCTGACAACGCCCAATGTTATTCTTATGGAGAATATTTAAAAATAATTTCTTCCTTATTTCCCTGCCGTTCTTCATGAAACTTGTTATACAACGCATTACCCAACAAAATCACTCAAAAAAGCTTGGTATCAGAGGGTGGTGGGAGGGGTTCCCCTCCATGAAGTTCTAACAATAAATTTAATTTTGTTTCTCTTGTTATTTTCAGAAATTGGATAATTAAGTTATGTTTGAAACAAAAAATGATTAAAATTAAAATTATTAAATTATATTTAGATAAACCTTAAAGAATATGATGATTTTTAAAAGATTGTCGTTTAAATTGACTTAAGGGAGAAGGTGTGTGTCAGTCCACTGAAAACGTTTATAATATAATATATTTTGTTGAAAAAAATCATTAGGACTTACCTTCACCTAGAAATACATTTGTGGTCACAATAAAAACAAACAGTTTTTTAAAATATATATCCATTATATAAAACACTCACATAACTTAAGAGAATAAATATACTGAGCCGTTATCTAGTTGCTCTTATAACCTTATACCCCGGCCCTTGCATCATAATGGCCAACCATGTCTAGCCAAGAAGGTTGGAACAACTGGTTGTGAGGGGGGAGGGAAAACCAGAATAGAGATAAGGTTTATACTCTACTACTTTTATTTCATAAAAACAATACATATTACAAATTGCAAAACTAAGATAGGTCACAAAAGTTAGTTTTTATAGTAAAAATGTTGCCTAGAGTGTTTCTTTAATTTCTTATATTATTTTTTACGACGGGAAATAGTTAGATATTACAAATATTCTACAGGGTTATTCAAAAAGTGTGGTGCAAAAGTAAGGTTAATTCATTTGCAAACTTTGAATTAGAAAACCATAAAAACAGAATTAAAATGTTTTTTATATTAACAAGTTTTAATCTACATTAAAAAACACATTTGTCTGCATTGTAAATACTCAATATGAGAAGGTATATTTATGCAAGTGTTTGTATGATATTTTAATAAATTAATATATGTAGATTGTTACTTAAATTAAAAAAAAATTATTTTTTTATTATTTAGTAAAACACTTTTTCTAATGTGATAATTTATTTTACTGCCAAACATTTTATTATTCTAAGGTGTTTTTACACAATTTGTCGTTTGTCAATGTGGGGCGTACACAAATAAGTCGGATGGTTTTCCCACGCGGGAACACACAACATAAATACTTCACAGAAATTTCATGTAAATCCATTTTTGTTAATAATACACAATATCTACAATAATATATAAATGAAATAGCTTAATTCATGGATGCGTCTAAAGGGAATTTTTTCAATTCCTCTATACAGCTGTCCTTATAACTATATAACGTCACTTCCGTTTCAAATTTTGGTCTTGCAGATTATTAACACCCTCCCCCAGAGCTAAGACATATCCTCATCAAAGAAGAACCTAATATAGACAAAATCGTCATAACGGATACAAGCCGTTGCAAAACAATAACAAACATATGAAATAAAATGTATGACTAACGTTTTTCTAATTAATTTGTTTTAGTGTTTAAAACCCCAACTTAAACTCCTCTCTATCACCTCTAATGTAAATGCATAGCAAGAATCTCTACAAATCATATAAGCATGATATTATTTTTTAGTATTTTTAAATAAAAGCGATTGCGCAATTTGAGATAATTGTGTTAGACATCAAATATTGGAAATCCCGTGATGTCAAACCAAGGCAATGACGTCCTCACAAGTTCGTCGACTCTTCTGAGCATCTGCTGCACTCTGGTGGAGTTTGATCAAACTTAATTACGACGTTGGCCGAAAGAGGATGTTATTTGACTTGAGATTCCGAAGAATATTTTAATATTTATCAGAGTAAAAATAATACATTGAGCTTTCATATGGAACATGTACTAAATTATTTCAATATCATAATATAATTATTTTACAGCTATTCGTCATTCCCTTTCAAATCTCCCAGAGGCCGGAAATCCCAAAAGTTCAAACGGATAACCTTTAACTTATATATTTTTATTACAAACCCCAGAAAACCCGAATGAGGCTTATCTCAATCTGCCTTTTTTTGTAACCCTGATCAAGGTCTTTTTGCTTCGCTTTTCCGTGAAAACAGGAGCAACCACTATGTTGAAATACATGTTCATTATTCTATACCTATTTTAAAAGGTTTTAGCTCAGGGCACTTAAATCTTTAATATTCTCCACGCCCTCTTGAAATAAAGGAATGAGCTCTCCAAAACCCAGTATTGGATGGATGTACATAAAATCCTGCAAAAGTTTAATATTTCAAAACAATAACAGTTGCTACTACAGTAAGTTGATGTTCTAAATCAATAAGATTTAGTATATCAACACTGCCGTACTTAAAAATCTAATTTTTGAAGGAGTTATCATGTCATTTTAAAGGGCTTACATAGAAGTTCAATGCCAAAAACTGCACTCAAAAAGGTTGATACAAGACAAAATGGGAGAGGTTTTAAAATTGAAGATTGTAAACTTCAAACCGCTTCTATTTTTTTGTTTTGTTCTTTGAGACAATGCCTGAAATTGTATTCAAATTAAAAAGACTTAAAATCCTATACCAAAATTAACATATGGGCCCTACTTCTTCTTAATAAGTTCTTGTAACTAATTATAGATTTATATTATTAGGAGTTAGAGGAAATTCTTAAAGCTGCACAAAAAGTTCCGGCGAGGATGTCCCACCGACCTTCGCTTTTAACTCCACAATTCGTGGTCTTCAAGTACTATAGCAGGATTACAGGACACGCCACTGTTTCAGTCTAAAAATTTTAACGCGTTGAAATCTATTTGATAGATTATTACAGCACTATTTCATTATCACCTTTTAATTATAGGTGGCCCGGGGTTCAGGGGTTTAGTACCGCGGGGGGGGGAGGGAAGGGCTACATTTTTCACAAGTGACAACGGATCCCTATTGTGCAATGAAACAACAGACGTGCTCTTGATAACCCTGATCAAGGTCTTTTTGCTTCGCTTTTCCGTGAAAACAGAGCAACCACATGTTGAAATACAGTGTTCATTATTCTATACCTATTTTAAAAGGTTTTTTAGCTCAGGGCACTTAACTGTAATTTTCTCCACGCCCTCTTGAAATAAAGGAATGAGCTCTCCAAACCCCATATCGGATTATGTACATAAATCCTGCAAAGTTTAATATTATCAAAACAATAACAGTTGCTACTACAGTAAGTTGATGTTCTAAATCAATAAGATTTAGTATATCAACACTGCCGTAACTTAAAAAATCTAATTTTTGAAGGAGTTATCATGTCATTTTAAAGGGGTTACATAGAAGTTCAATGCCAAAAACTGCACTCAAAAAACTGCACTCAAGACAAAATGGGAGAGGTTTTAAAATTGAAGATTGTAAACTTCAAACCGCTTCTATTTTTTTTGTTTTGTTCTTTGAGACAATGCCTGAAATTGTATTCAAATTAAAAAGACTTAAAATCCTATACCAAAATTAACATATGGGCCCTACTTCTTCTTAATAAGTTCTTGTAACTAATTATAGATTTATATTATTAGGAGTTAGAGGAAATTCTTAAAGCTGCACAAAAAGTTCCGGCGAGGATGTCCCACCGACCTTCGCTTTTAACTCCACAATTCGTGGTCTTCAAGTACTATAGCAGGATTACAGGACACGCCACTGTTTCAGTCTAAAAATTTTAACGCGTTGAAATCTATTTGATAGATTATTACAGCACTATTTCATTATCACCTTTTAATTATAGGTGGCCCGGGGTTCAGGGGTTTAGTACCGCGGGGGGGGGGAAGGGCTACATTTTTCACAAGTGACAACGGATCCCTATTGTGCAATGAAACAACAGACGTGCTCTTGATTAAAACGCCGCTTCACCAGTCTAACAGGTAACCGGCGCGGAAGCAAAAAACTGAAACAAAACGGAAGCTTTGTAACCCTTACGGTATTGTTTCAACGGGTCTTTACCGGGAGGGGGGTAACTCGAGCTGTGGGACGACCGAGATGTGAGAGTTCAGCTCTGGGAAACAGTGTGATCTAAATTCATTATCTTTAGATAGATAGGCATCTTATAGTAGTAGGTTGAAAAATTATCTGTATCGATTTTGATGACAATTCGTTCTGTAATAAACACAAATTATACATTTTATAACGTTATTTAATAATTTTTAGTCATATTATACGAGTACGTAAGTAGGGAGTTTGTTACCTTTTCTAGCTTAAACTACTGTTCCGATCATAATGGAATATTTTACACATATTATTGAAGGTGTTAGAATGAACATAGGATAGGCTATATTTTACAAAAAAAATTATTAGGATTAATAATCAGGGGTTAATAATAAACTCCAGTTTTCAGCAGTATTAGATGTATTTTTATTAAATTAAAATAATATTGGTTCGTTTACATAGATCATTAAATCAGATTTTAAATCCATTTCAAATATACTACAGTACGTATAGTAAATGTCATTTTACGTAAAACAATTTAAATAGTAATATACATTTTACTATTTTATCTAATTGTTAGTTGATGCTATATAATTGAGCTAGCATTTCTTTATATTTATTTGTTTATGATTTCAGGTTTATATATTGTTATGTTTTAAATATGTTGCTTCTTAACACCGACTATACAACGTCAGAGCTGGAAATATTGAGTTCTGTTAACAGCCATCTAGCCCAAATCATTGAATCTCTTTTGGAATAATATGGTTATATTAACCATTAAAATTAAAACAGTCAATGATAATAGTCATTGACTGTTTTGTCAAGTTCTTGTTTTTGAAAGTTCTTACGTAATAATTAATTAATCATGCTATAATGTGTCCCCAAGTAGTTTGCTAATTTTATCTTCTAGGATGTATCTCTTTCATTTTTAGGCGATAGAGCTTTCTTATTCATTTCTATAGTGTACATGCAACATTTTTCCTGACATCTTTTGATTTTTCACTGGCATGTTTTCATCTCTGTCTTCATCACCCCAACATTTGTAGGATACGTCTTTGATCCTAGTCTCATAGTCATAGTCGTTCATTCTTAGTCTCATCTCTCTCATAACTATATCATGAAGTTCATCTTTCACACTTCCTAGAACTTTCTTGTTTACCCTCGGTAACCCATACATTTATATACATATTATCATGAGCATAATCCGATGTATACATGTTAAGAGAAAGTTTTACTTACGCTGGCACGTTATCCTGTAGGCAAAACGATTCCAAATACTCAGTTGTAATTAAGGCAAAATTGGTTATTTGTTTTAACTTTTTTGTCCAGTTAAAGTTGTTCATTGAATCAGGGCAGTGAATGTTAAGTTCAGTTTTCTATCCTCCATTAAATTCCACTTACTATCCGCTTACTAGATTAGATTATTGAAATAGCGATCGTACCACAAGGTAGGTATTTTAAGCTAAGTATGAATTAGGATTGAGTGTAAAATGATTGTGGCGTGATCTTTTAGTCTTGTTACTGACTAAGAATCTATTAAGAATGTACCAAGTAGGAAAAGTATATTGACAAACCTATAACTAACTTTTAAAATAATGAATGTAAACAGCAACAAATAATTTGACACTTCTGCATGTGTTACATTTAACATAGTATGTTATCCATCAACTCTCCCCCTCGAATGTCTCCTCCATTTGCAACCATTGTCCATATGTAGGTAAGCATTGCTTATAATTAACGTACCATCTAATGTAATATTTTCCTCCACAGAGAAAATGTCTTTTATTCTTAAAAGAGAAAGAGAGTATGGGGTAATTGAGAGTAACCTTGTGGTCCGCACACAAAGTACAATAATTTTGTTAAATTTTGTTTCACCACTTTTCCACTATTGTTATAGTTTTCCTTATTTCTAAACGTTCTAATTCACTTTAAAATTTTCCCTCAATTGTATGTGAAACTTGTCTTGGCCTTAAATATACAGACTGTATTATCTTGAACCTGGAATTTTCATTTATAATTGGGAATCATTCCAATACCAGGACTAAAAATGTCTTTAAACGTCTTGAAGAGTGATGTTACCTTTGAGCCTCCGATTTCCTCAACAACTCGAATGTCAATTCCCTTATTCTCCTAAAGAATAACACGGGGAAAATAAAATAGGTTTGCTGCCATGAGGAACAAAAGATTTCGGGTTTTCAGTATACATTATTAAATCCTAACTATAATTTTTTGTGTATAAAAGGTTTATCATACTATTTTATAAATATATGGGTTAGTAAATAACAATTTTATTACCCTTTCCTCTTAATATTAACATTAGAGTTCCAAAAGACAACGTACTGTGTTTACCAGTTTCTATATCCCAGTAACCGCTTGATATAGAGCGTAGATTCAAAATACTAAATTGTTTGTTTCTTTGATCTGATTTCAATAGTGCGGATACAAATGTTATTTCTTAGTACATAATTATAAAGTAAAGTATGAATATAAGCGTAAAACTCCAATTTGTGCTACAAAACCTATATGCCACCGTTAATGAAACACTTTTAATTTATACCGGCTGGCCGGAAGAAACTAACAGCTGTCGAGATAAAACAAAAGTGGCAAAAGGTGTGGACAAAAAACAACGCATTCATCCGAAAAGAAAAACTGTAAAAATGTTCTCACCCCTGTAAGGGATGGAAGGGGATGTCCACAGGGTAATAAAACAAAGGGTTCGTCCTGCGGTGGCATTGTCCGTTACTGACCTGGGTCCAGGAGTCTGGTGTGGGGCTGCTACCCTGACCCTTCAACCCTTACATCTGCTCCTCACCACTCTATTAGAGCAATGAATATAGTTGTGGTACTTACTTACTGACAGAGACCAGATGATTCATATTTCAGGATAACTGAATAACAGTAGTCTAAAATAATAGCCAATTTAAAAAAGAAAACTAGACCCAGAATCAAACTATATCAATGCTGTGTCAAACCTTTTATCAGGATCAAACCAACGACCTTCAAATCATAAAATATTCCAGAAAAATTCATTTCTAAAATATTGAATTTTAGAAGTTAAAAATGAGTTTGAAAACTATCCTAGAGATCTACTCCAATTTAGTGCTAGTTGTAAACATTTTTACAATCTTGTAACTTTGAATTATAATTTATTACGGAAAATTTAAGGATAAAATTTGAAAACCAAATCGGATAAAAGAATAAACCGAAATGACGAGGCACTCCCGCGATTACGCTGTTATTTTGACTATGTTACTATTTCGGTGTTTATGAAAAATGGCTTTCAGATACCACCTAAATAGGGGTTTTACCAACAACGTCAGAACTGAATGGATTATTACGTTTTGAGGAATAAGATATGTTGTATTACGCTAAATGATAAAATTCTAATATGTATTTTTGTACTAAATATACTGCACTGAGAGGAAATAAAATTAAACAGGAGAAGAATGTTTTCAAATCAAAGTATTATAAAAACGCAAAGTAATACTTGAGGTAATTGAGTTTTAAAATTTTCTTTAAATAATACAGACGAAGAATAGGCATATCTTTAAAAATAGTTTTTTTGTTGAAGACACAAAAAGTTTAATGTCCTTATAAGAATAATGAAATTCAAATTCAAATACTTTTATTGTTATTCAAAAATGTATTCACAATGGTTTAAAGGAGTCCAAACCTAAACATTGGTTTCACTACGTTCGGGTGACGAGATTATTACTAAACTTAAAGTTTTCCCTAAAAGTACCAAATGATATAGTCTTTCCTATTTTAGGATATAATAGCCTAGTAGAGTGAAATGTGATATTCCGTGGTGAGGGTTATCGTGTATTGAATCCGTCTGCAAAGACCATCCTCATGATTAGACCAGTTCGTTATTCAGAGGCAAAAGTCGTTCGGATCCAACGTCAAACTGTAGGTCCCTTAAACGCCATCGACTGTTGGGCTATTACATAATTAACAGTCCTGTCCACGGGAACATGTCAGCCTTAGTCAGCAACACGACTGCAAGATCGCGACACAATCATCTTACACTCATTCCTTATTACACTTGGCTTAAAATACCTACCTGGGTAGGTGCCAAATCAAAAAGGTAAAGTAAGGTAATAATAACAAATTGTGTTCAATTGGACGAACAATAAAACATTTTATCTGAGATTAGCCTACATAAATTTATTGATTAACGAGGATACCATTTTGTTTTTAGTTAATAGAGTTTATAAAATATAACCCCTTTAATATAAGCTAGGAAGATCTAGGAACTGTACCCTAAAAAAACACCAATAAATGATTTGTACAGTAAATATATTTAATTTTGTTCTCGGAGTAAATATTTATGGTGGATACTTATTAGCACAAGGGATTAACAATAAATTATTTTTAAACATAACAGAGTAATCTTACATATTGAAAAATATAAATACAATTTTTGAGCGGTTATTTCAATTTTAGGTTGAAGTATATGAAGAAGTAGACATCAATATCAATTTAAAATTTTATTCACCATACTTTAAGGGTATGGATACATATTAATTATTAATTGTAACAAAATCGTTTTTTTTATTATTGATTGATTTCTTAATAAACGCAAACAACAATAAAACTTTATGAAAAATTATTAAAATGGATATGAAAAGGATATAGTTTTTAAAATTGTTAAAGAAAGCTCAAGCAAATGTAGACCTAAAATATACAAACAATAGTTTATTTGGACTCTTTATTACATTAAATGTTTGTATTTTAAACGTATTATAGGTCAAGATAAAGATTTACGCCTTTAAAGTTTCATTGTCTATTACACCAGAGAGATATGAACCAGGAACCTATTAAAATACTATTTTTCCCAAAACATTTTTACTTTGAACATTATTTCACTATTTCGATGGTTTGTTTTTACTTTTGTATGTCTAGACTGAAGACTTTAACTTAACCTGGAAATAGGCTGAATACTTGAATAATTTACGTATTTTTTAATGCGCGGAGTATAAAAAAAATATACATAGACCAAGTATAAAGAATATATTCTTGATTAAGTACGGAAATTAGGTTCATCTTTGAGGATGAGTACAATATTTTAGGTTCTTTTAATAAGTAGATTTATTTCTAATCATTAAATCCATTTCAATTCAACTCAAAACTAAGAAAAAGAATATAAACAACAGCAAACATAGTAAATTAGAATAAAAACAGTAAATTTCAAGTTATTCCCATAAAAATTAAACAAAAATTGTTATCAATTAGTTTATTTCTAAATATCACCAATTCATTAAGTGTGAGAGTAAACTAAAAATGTAGCCCCATAGACATAAGCCCGAGTAGACTAAACTTAACGCAATATAGTTGACTAAACCCTATCAAAATCATACAAATTCTACTAATCTAAAGGATTTACGCTACAGTTACGAAATCAATCAAAATAGGTCAAACTTAACGAAACAACAATTCAAAAAATGTTGTAAGTATTATACCATGCATGTTTTATTATTTAAGGGATATAAAAATTTTTTTATTAGATATACTCATAAAATACACAATTAGATAGAAATTGATACAATTAGTTCAAATTAAATCAATATTCACATTCACAAATTAAATTGGATAATCGTTTAAACTTTTTAAACACAATTCTTTGTAAATTCATTGTGTGTGAAATAATTTGATTTTTAGTTGAATTGATATTCATTATCATTTCACATCGAGCTTCCAATTAAAACGTAATACAAATTTACATTATTTCCATGCAAGTTTAGCTGATGAATTTTTAAAAGCAATCTTGTTATGTTTATTCGTGTCTAAATTGGATTTATATTTAAAAATAGATTGTTAGTAATTAATTATTTGTAGACTGGATAGGTGGATAATGGATATTAGAATATAACCCATTTGGCCAACCCTATAGGATATTTTAAATACGTATTTATTGCTATTTATATCACTGTCATAAAGTTTTCGTCACTTGTTGAACGCAATGTCAGATTCGTTTGGTAAGTCTTGTAATTAATTCTGGCCGGAAGGTAAAGCAATCATGGCACAAAAACAGCGGAGAAGTTGGTTCATTCACACGGTCCTAGCCCCAAAACTGGTCCTCCGCCCCACCCGTTTTAATTATTCCAATCTAGCCTCACCACCTCTCGGCCCCTTTTAATAAAGCCCTTTTGTTTTTCAAGAAATGCAAATTCAAGGGACAACTCTGCGCCGGTCGGAGACATCTCGTACCGGCTTTATTATTGAAATTATTTTTACAATTATGATTTTTTGCTGCGTCTAAACCAGTTGATAAAACAATTGATGGGGTCGCGCTCTTTTGTTTCAGGTCTGGGGTTGTCTCCTGTGCTAGGCTGCTAGGAGGGGTCATCGGAATGGGTCAGTCTAGGCTAGGCGTGCTCAGGAACACATCCTAGGTAAGGGTCTCTGTCTGTTTAGTTACTCAAGAAATTTTAGTTAGTTTTCGTTTAGTCATGGATATGTTATATGGCTATGTTATATGGCTTATGTATATGGCTATGAGTCACTAACCAAATGACGTCACCGTTTTACATTTTGGTCGCACAAATTTCCAACACTCCCCTAGAGCTAAGACATATCCATGTTAAAAAGAAAAAGATACATTCTTAAAGCAACAGTCCAATTTTAGCGGTTATGATTCACACTACATGTTTCACCTTAATGAATACATTTTAAAGTGTTTTTTTTGTACAAAAAATCTGTTATAACCTTGATTATAATTCTATACATGCTTTCTTACTGTAATAATTATTAATTGACCATTATTAGCCACATTGTTATAATAATCTTACACTCATTTATCATTCATACATGGCTTATAGCTAGTATATTGTAACGTTTGTTTTGTACACACATTACAAACATTAAACATTTAATTATAGCCCCGTCACCGAAAGCAGCAGAAAGGAAACTGTCATGCCACCATCATCCGTTATGACTATTGCAAAGGTTAATTTGGGATTTAATTCAAAGCAGCAACCAATTTTGACATGGATATGCCTTAGCTCTAGGGGGGAGGGTTGTTGGTGATTTGTAAGATGTAAAACATGTAACAGGTTTCCATAGAAACCACCAGAGTTATTTTATTAAATTTTTAACATAAAAGAATAAGAACAGCTGTTTAGATGAAGTGAATACATTCATTACCTTTGGACATATTCATGATATAACCTATTTCCCACAGGGAAGTAAATACATTTTTTTTGTACGGACACTTACATTAATACGGGAATATTAATAATAATTGTTCATCATTTGTAACATATGGCTAAAGTTCATATAAATATTTACCTAAAAGATTTTAAAGTAATTGTTTGCAAAAAACACTTGAAAATGTTCTTTCAGTTGAACTGTTGATGATATATCTATTTTAATCTTTATAATCAATTAATTAAAAAGGTCTAGGGGTTAAGAAATAAATTTTAATTAGTTTAATTGATATAAATGATTTTTACAGTTGACATGTTTTAGTATTTTTACATTTTTAAACAATATATTGCAATGTAGGTAAAATGAAACGTAGTTGAAGAAAGGGTTGGTATAAACGATGATTTGGAATAAGAAGAATGGCCGCTTTATGATTTGTATCATCGTTATAGGAACGATTTGGTCTTGTATTAGCTGACAGGTGAAATTCATTTCAATGCTAAAACTGTGATAAAATTACATTACCTTAACATACCTTGGGACAAACATACACTAATATGATAGCTTTACTTTAGTGATAAACATTTTAAAGTAATTTGTTAGTTTTGGTAAAACTACAAATTAAATAAAAAACGTAACACGACTATTTTTTTAAAGATAAATATATTTTCCAAGTTATAAAAGGGTTACATAGAGAATTATGGATTAAGCCATAACAACGTTCAATATAAAATATATGACTTATTTTGTACCAAGAGAATATCATTATGCAATATGTTTTATGTTATTATAGTAAAATTACGTTAATACAAAATGTCTATGGATATTTAATTATTATTCAAAATATTCATTTCGACGCTATAAATGTTAATATAAGGTAATCTTGTAATTTTCTGAATTTATATTTAATTAAGTAGACTCATATAGTTAGCCACAGCATGCTAATACAGCAGATAAATACCATACATACAAGAAAATAAATATAGTATAATTTTTTTTAGATTTGAGTCCAAATTAATCTAAACATAGCATGGAGAAAAGTTATATTGAATGTTTTCAGTCCCCAAAAATGTTTATCTGCACGAGTACAATATATAATTTTCGAACCTAATATAAATAAACGTTAAAATTAGGAAATTTAGTGATATTCTTAATTTATACTTAAATAAATAATATAGTACATAAATATTTAAAATTAAACATACATTTTACAACCACAAAAGTAATAGACTGAAAAATATTTATAATTAATAGCTCTTAATTCATAAAGTGTAAATTTTTCTGCCACCAACATAAAAACAATTCTTATCTTTTTATATCTTGTATTATAGAAATTTTTATAATATTATTATGAAAAATTAGGATATTTATGCGTGTTTACTATATTTCTCTAATAAGTCTAGATCACTTACTATACTAACCTGTTCTTTTAGAAATACTGAATTTCTTAGATTTGTATATAAATTCTACATAGGGTTTTAATTTAATATATGCATTGAATATTAATTATAACTTTAACATTTAAAAACGCTTTTACTATGTACATAAGTATATAAAACTCTAATGAACCACAATAATTTAAACTAATGAATATTCACCAAGACAGAGTAAATGATTACAGTATAAGTTAGCTCAAAATATATTTAGCATTTTTATTGCAATTTTCAAGGTCGATGCACAACAATTAGAGCCTCGAGCGAGAGAGGGAAGGGAAGTCTAAGGGGGAGGGGGTGGCATGGGCGGCGAAGGGGTTTTGTTAAGGGGAGAAAATAAAATGGCGACGAATCCGTCCCCTTGAGTAAAACTTGTGTCAAAGAAACAACGTAATATGAAGTCCAACTGAGTTATTTTCATGATTACAGGAACTGGCTTTCCGGGGAAATTGGGTGGAAATCATTATCAAAGTGGAGTCCACATAATTATTTTTTTGACTCTCAAAGAGGAGTAATAAAGAAAAATTTTCAAAGATTATGTACAATCTCATTAGTTATGTAATAACACATTAACATAATGATGTAAAATTAGTTTTCTTAAGTGTCCACGCTATAGTTTTTACATAAGTTAATTTTTATTTTATAATATTGGGGTTTTAATAAACTTGCTTAAAATTGCACTGGACTGGTTATAATTACAGATAACAGAACACTTTATTCTAATTAGAAGTGTGTTCTTCTAAATTTAAATTTTTAAGCTCCCTCAATGAGTGTTACCAGAATAAACTAAATGTATTTTTCATAAATAAAACATAAGTTTAATAGGTCAGTAGTACTTTTTTTGGAAATTGTATGTTCCCCACAGATCTATAAATGAATAAACTTTAGCATTTATGCATGACTATAAAGTAGAGATTGAAAATGTTAAAATAGCAATTAATTCGTAAAAACATCTTCCTACGCACTTTGAAAAAGGAAGGAGAGCTGAAAACTACCAAGAAGTAAAAAACATCCTGAAGATTAATCGTTTGGGGATATTTAACATTTTTTTCCAGATATTAAATGGATAAATAAAATTGCTCTAGGCCATTCAATTAGAACATAAAATTAATGAACACAAGTTTAATAATGGAAAGCGCTTTATATGAAACTAAATTTCCCCTCTAAGAGCTAAAAAACAACATTAAGAATGTTTGTAAATCTAAATCTAAAAAATCTGTATCTTCTTCTAAACAAGATAAATTGATATGTTTTTATCACTGCAAAGAACTAGACCTTAATATTAGGCGGTCATAAATTTCTTTCCATGTTGAAAACATAATCGTGAAATAAAGCCTACATAAATTGTAAATGTTTTGTATACAATTGCCGTCCTACTTTTACAATAAAACACATTGTGGTGAGTGAAAGATAAAGTTGAAGCTTTTTCTTATGAATTAGGCTAGAGCAATTTTAGCTAGGTGTACGAATAGCTGGTATATTGTTATCAAGCTTATGTTTATCAATCAATGGTCATAAATCTCATACAGACTTTTTCTCACAGGCCTTTCATTTTCCTAGCTCAAAATAGTACAAGTATAAAATAATTTTAAATATTATTTTTATAATACTGTTTAAATGTAAATATTATTTCATATATATGCACACAACTTATTTATATGACTAATTATTTAAGTTTTAAAACATAACAGAATATATATTTGTAGCACCACATTGATTTGTTTTTATTACTATCATATACTTAATGATGTTATAGGTTATTTGATTGAGAATATTACTCAAACTAAAATTCTTCTGTAAGGTTTTTAGTTACGATTATGTATACAGTTGTAGACATTATGCATTATAATACTATAACATTATAAAAGGCCTACTATCACAGCAACTATTATGCAGTATAATTGGATTAAAGTAATAAATAAATTGATTACAAAAACTGTTTACGTTTTAATTGGCGATTAAGAAAATAAATCCATCACGCTAAAACGAAAATTATAGTTGAAAATTCTAATTATTATGAAGTCTGTAAAACACTCCACAACCCCCTCGGAAATCTCTGATCCGGATAAAACAGAAGCAACTGAAATTCAAGTTTATTCGTTGTAGTTTACACCAGCCATGCAGAAGGTTTTAATGACTAAAACTCCAGCAATCAGCTGGCACTTAAAATAATTTGACATAACTTTTATACCGGAGCTGTCGAAATCTTGTTGGATTAATTAGTTAAAAAACAACACCTCGAGTGGTCCAATGCTTCCGTGTTCAACCAGCCGATGAAAATGGGGAACTTGGGCTCTAACTGAACTTTTTTCAAAACTGTAAGACCGTAGCAAAACAACCGTATTTTTTACAATGATATTATATTGATTTTGAAACTTTCGTTGGGCTGTTGTAACTTTGTGTGAATTTATTTATTGTTTTAACAGATTACGTTATCATCTACGATAACGTTAGGTTAGATCATGGATATGGCTGAAGAGATTGTTTTCCGTACCTTTAAACAGCTGTTTTCATAACCATATAACGTCACTTCAGTGAAAATTTTGCGTCCCGCAAATTGAAACCCTCCCTTCCTTAAACTTGACATGGAGACATGTCCATGTCAAAATACCCTTAAGTATAGCCTTTGGAATAAAAATTAGCAGAATTGAAAAAAAATCAAGAAATTTATTTGCCGTAAATTTACAACATAACTGTAACATTTAATACTGTAAAACTGTAAATAAAGTATTCTCAGTCAACACAATAGTTCTAGTGGTTTCTATGGAAACCTGTTACATTTTTTCCCAATGTAGGCTACTGTAACATTTTTTAAGATGTTTCATTTCCGTACATAACTGTAACATTTTAACAATAAAAATTGTATTGTGTACCTATCAATAAAATTTTATTTCCAATGTACTGTAATATTTTTAAGATGTGTCATTTATACATGAACTGGATTTAACAATAAAATTGTTTTTTCCTTCGGCGTTTTGTTGTTTAATGTAGCCTATTCGTGATGTGTGCATTGTGTGTTAAATATGTCCTGTCTGAAACCTAGATGAATATAAATTCACATGTCAGCCTTATTCAGTAACAAGACTACAAGATCGCGCGACAATCATCCTACACTTGTTTCTCATTCATACTTGGCTTAAAATACGTTGATATGGTCACCATTTCAATAATCTAAT
The DNA here is from genome assembly GCA_023375725.1 of Nephotettix cincticeps. Taxonomy (NCBI): domain Eukaryota; kingdom Metazoa; phylum Arthropoda; class Insecta; order Hemiptera; family Cicadellidae; genus Nephotettix; species Nephotettix cincticeps. Next base: position 32,390,576 of record CM041787.1, on the reverse strand, counting down.
CTAATTAATTGACAAATATTTGAAAATGAGACGGAACCAGTTACGAAAAACAATTTTATTAAAAATGTGAGTAATGAGGACGTATGGTATTTTAACAAATAACATACAGGCTTAACAACGAGACAGCGAAATTACTTATTGTTTGGCTAATTTTAAAATATTTATAGTGGTTTTCTCTTTCGTTCAACGTTAATTTTACGCTATGTCACATATTTTTACTTTAAACCCAGCCTAACAAAATAATATTTATTGCCATTAATATAGTATACACTATACAGTTCACAGGCTTGCGTCTTAGTCTGAAATCTAAATTTATAATGTGTTTTTACCTGTGTAAAATACACTTTCATCGTTCCTAAGCTTCAAAAGTTTAAAATACTCCTAAGTTTGTATAATCCTTTTTGACATTTATGTCTAAGTTACTGGGGGTGATACCAATTTGCGGGACGCAAACGTATTACGGAAGTGACGTCAAATTTGTATGATTAACATTCACTAAGACATATCCATACTTATTTCCCACAGGGAAGTAGGCCCTAAATACTCTAAATTTTAAATTGTGTAAATTGAATCTTACAGTTGATTGGTACAGTATCAGTTACACGGATCAGTTATAAAAAGTAGGTTAGTATAGGAGAAATTAACTCTTCTTTGTCCTAAGGCTATACATTATAACATTGAAAATATGTAAAAAGTCGCACTACAGTCTATTTTAATAGTTCATGTTTTTAGTGGTTACTGGCCTGTTTAACAGATTATAACCCGTAGTTATAACTAATTTAATGAGCCAATTTAAAGTCTAGATAGCGTTAATAATATAAAATTGAGGAATTAGAGCGTAGAAGGGCGGTTGTGATATATTGAGACATATTGAAGTTTTGAAGTCTTAAATCTTACAAGTACCGTACCACAGAAGTTATATCAAGTACATTAGAAGTTACAGAAGTACTTGTAAGTTACATCTCAGGAGTACCATAGAAATCAGTGGGTTATTAGATTAAATATTTTAAAGCATTACTTTATGGTCCACTGCTGGCTCCCAAGGCATGAAAAAATTATTCTATATAAAGAAAGTAGTTGGAACACACTGAATCAGAGTAAAATATATTATGTGTGGACCCTATGAGGTTCTCACGGCCCCTAACATAAAGTACTATAAACCATATTTCGCTCATGTGACAATCAACGTGCTAAAGACCCTCTATATATCCAAAGATCGTATAAGTCTAAAGTGTTGACAACTCTAAAGCTCCAATGTTCCTAAAAATCTAAAATCTAAAGAATCTTTAAAATTCATAATTGCGTTGGTTATTACTTGATTATTATTGAACCTTTCCAACGCGTCTGTGTTTTTAACTACACGTTTCTGGAGGTGTATAAACTCCTCCCGTTTTCAAGTGATTACCGAATAATTTACATTAAAAGTTGAAAGTGGCCATCGTTATGTGCTTCAGACTAGATATATAAGCTGAAAACCACCTTCGTCTCTAAGCACGTCACTGTACAGCATACTAATAATTGAATCTATGTTTACTTTTATCTATTTTACAATAGGACTACCCTAACAGTCCAAAGTTCATTATTCAATTATTTTATTGGACTTTTCCAACGGTTCTGTATTTTTAACTACATGAAGTTTCTGGAGGTGGAGAAACTCCTCCCGTTTTCAAGTGATTAGGTAATAGTTTACATTAAAAATTGAAAGTTTATGCTACAGACATTAATTATATCTACTAATTTACATTAAAAATTAAAATTTTAAGCTACAGACATGAATTATATCATGTTGTCAATAATGCCAGTAGTACTCCCAACTCTCGTTTTGATCACACGCTATCTTTTGTCGCCCCGCTAGCTCAGAGGAAGAGGGATGCATAATATGTAAGGTTAGTATTATTGATTACATGATATAATTAATATATGTGACTTAAAATTTTAGTTTATAATGTACATTATTAGGTAATCACTTGAAAACGGGATGAGTTTCTCTATTTCCAGAAACGTCGTCTAGTTAAAAACACAGACGCGTTGGAAAAGTCCAATAAAAGATATCGGACTTCAACTCCAAGGTCCCTAGGACTCAAAAGTTCTGCGTAAAAAGTTAAGCACGCTACCCGGACCGTAACTCATTTAACACTTTAACACCCTGAAGCTCCGATTTTCCAGTCGAGGAGCCCAATGCGACACTCGCGTGGTTTTATCTAACGAGCTCGATAAAGGAATATTGAAATTTTCCAGCTGAACAGATCACCCTGTCCTTCGTCTCTATAAAGACAGCAACGACGCAGTATTTTCCGCCTTGCTGCACTAAAATATAATGAAGTCGTAAGATATTGAACGCTACAAGGCTCCCCTCCTCATTACAGACTTGGCATTTAAATTCATTAAACAGCTCTCAAAGAGCGCCGCCTTGCATACACGCCCGTTATTAAAAATCCATCAAACTTTTCGGTTTTACATTTTCTCCCCTCGTCTTGTTTGCTTTCTTCGCGGGGAAGAATGTTAGAAAAGTCCGTTTGATTTTTAGCCGACGCCTAATAAATTTTTATAAGGAAATGGTTGCTAGAATTACATTATTGCCGCTATTTTTTAATAATTTACCAACAAATAAAAATAGGGGTATTTTATTTCGATTTTGTGTATTCTAATGTAAGCTTGATTATTGGAAGAAAAATGCCAACGAAGAAGTGACTTGATGAAACCAGTCATTAAGCTAAGAATTGTTTACCTGCAAAGAAGTAAAAAATAGGAAAAACTATATTCAGTAATAATATATTTATTATTTCAACTTTCAGTTGAACAATAGCTTTAAAAAGTAAATTACATTGAAGAAACTATATGTGTTAATGGTTAACTGTAAATTAAAATTTACATAAAAAGGTGTCAATGTTTGATTTGAAACTTTAAATAGTAAACGATGAATTACTAAAATGATATTCATACTTTAATAGACTTCTTATTTCAAAAACTTTATTTTCAGACTTAATGATTTAAAATTTAGGATGGAATTATTACAAACTGTTAATTATTTTATGTAACATGTAATTATATGTAATATGTATTATTCTATTTATAGATTATTAAGATCTTATGAATCATCATTATGAATTATGTATCAATCTTTGCCAGTAACAAAGCTACATTTCATTATTCACTCTTCTCTCGTATTTATTTCAAAATACCATGTAGTTTCGTACCGTGCCTCAAGTATAAAAGTATTAGACCTGATTATTAGAAAAATGATTTCAAAATTTCTTCAAAAATGAAAGTAGGCAAGTAGACTATTAAAAGATTAAATCATGGATATGTCTAAAGGTGATGTTTTCAGTTAATCTAAACAGCTGTTCTTATAACCAAATTATGACGACATAACCAAATGACGTCACTGTTTCAAATTTCAGTCTCTCACATTGCCAGCACCCCCCAGAGCTAAGACATATCCATGTCAAAAATATCTATGTTTCAGGTCTTTATTTTATGTAGCTTACGAGCATTTTATTTGAAAATAATAATGGTAAGAAACTTAATTTCGTATTTATTATTGTTTGTTGGTGAATAAATGAAATAACTGCTCAACTCAACATTAAAACTGTGTTAGTTTTTTTATCACGATCTTTAGGTAGATATGTATTTTGTAACTGCACATAAAATGATATAGGCCTACTAAGTATTAAATGGTTAAGCCAGGCCTACACTTCTCTAATCGTTTTAGTGGTATATAATAATAATTATTGTTCTATGTTTTTAATCTTAAAAAAATACTACTATAAGTAAAAAAACATTAATATTACAATTACTTAATTAAAGTTTTTCTACGAACAAGGTAATAATTTACTGACAAAAATACAACTACAGTTTTGTATCTACACTACTCGAAATTTTTACTATTTATTTGTTATTTTTACGTTCATTCCATTTGTTTATCTCTAACGCTCCAGAAAGTACATTAGTTCTTCTTATTCGTAATAACAAGTGCATAAATTATCACGAAACGTTTTCATCAATCTGCACATTTTTTGCGTTTTGCTTTTGAACATAAAGTTTCAAGCTCTCAAAAATCCAATTTGCGAAGGTATGTGTCTCTTGTTATGTAATTAACAAATTTTAATGGTACGTATATTAAACAAAGTGATCGGAGATTGCATATTTACGAAATACTTGAGCTTATATTTAGTTATTATGTTTACGAATACATTTAGCTACGGTAAGAAAAAGAACTACATAGATGTTTTTTATAGAAATGCAAATTTAGGTAAAGTAATTGTAGCTACCACGTACACTATCTATATAAATAAAATTAGAGTTTTGTCTGTACATTGCTCAGAATTATTAATTTTTTAGTTATTTTTACTTTTCGTGTGTTAGAGAAGCCGAAACCGGTCTTATCTCAATTTTTGTCTGTTTGTCTGTGACGCTCCAGGAGGCATTTTACGCCGTCTTCTCCGAAAAAACGGGAGAACTGATTACAATGAAACTTATTTCATGTATTCTCTACATTCCAGAGAAGGTTTTTAAATGCTTGAAATCGCCCCCCGCCCCTTGAAAAGTAAATAACGAGCATTTAAAACCCCACTTTTCCATGGATACTTTTTTCAACATGGCGGTCTTCTTTTAGCGAGGCGGCTGCCAATCAGAAAAGTGAGGGGTAAAAATTATCAAGAAAATGAAGTAAGAAAGAGGGTGGAGGGTTGGGGTAGGTTTGTGGGTGGCCTGATACTCATTTGCATTCGGATTATTGAAAATATATTGTTGGCTATCCGGGCACGAGAAACTCCTTGACGATTCGCCTCAAGATCACTCGAGGGGTTCGATATGAATAGGCATTTTTGAATTAAGCGTTTTTAGAATGTGTTTTGGTCTTGTAATTGGTACCTGTTATTTGTTTTTTTGGGCCGCGAGATACCAGAGTGGATGGAAATCGTAAAAAAATAAAATGCATTTATTATGTTTTTAAATGTATTAAAATGGTATTAGTTTGACGGCTTTTGTAGGCTCAAGCGTCTGCATCAGTGGTAGCCATCTTGGATTTTAGTCCCGTAAGAACAATGTTAAATTCTGGCGGAACATACCTTCACTTTGTCGTCTGTAGTGGCGTTAATTATCAAAGTATCAATGTAAAACTTTGGAAGTACATTGATGAGATGTGGCTCAAGGGCATGACTTTTTAACATGTTCAAAAATTTAACTTTATATAAAAACAAAAATCCAGGAATATTTTACAAAAAAAATCATTATTATTTTTTATTGAGAGCGAAAATAAGAAGTTCTCTAAGGTGGTGCTCTGGAGGACTGTAATACCTTTAATTTGACACCTCTTCCGTTAATTTATAACAATAGGTCAAGGAGATATAGGTGCCAGAATTTAACATTGCTCTTACGGGACTAAAATTCAAGATGGCTACCACTGATGCAGACTCTTAATTGGGATTGCAGTGGACACCTGTTTTGCTTTTATGGTTAGCGGTTATAAGGGGGGTATGGTTTGTGTTTTTTTTTGTATACTCGGTATTTTAAGAAGAGTTGTATAAAAAAATCATAGCACTTGGAGGGGTAATAAAAGAATAAATTATTAAAGATATTATTGAAAACCTTTCAAAACAAATCAGAATAACCTTTATTCCATATATCACAAACTGTCCTACCTTAAGGTATACACATCAATCCGTCAAGACCATACTCATAATTAGACCAGTTCGTAATTTAGAGGCAATGGTTCGGACTCCACTTTAAACTGTAGGTCCCTCAGAGATGCCTTTGACTGTTGGGCTATTAATAAACAGTTCTGTCTAAGGAACATGTCAGCCTTAGTCAGTAACAAGACTACAAGATCGCGTCACAATCATCCTACACTTGTTTCTCATTCGTATTTGGCTTAAAATACCTTCTTTGTGGTACGGTCGTCATTTCAATAATCTAATCTAATCACATACAATGCTTATATAAATTTCAAATTATTACTGATATAAAATATATTTATTTGTTGGGTCAAACTCATCAATTGGATTATGCAATAACTTCAAGGTGAGAGAATTTGCTTATTTATAAAATTAAAAGAATCGATAAAGCACAATGTGTAATTTATAGATTAATATCAACATGATAGCACATTTAAGGAACACACAACGACAAAAAAGAAGTACAGCACAATAAAAGACAATATAATTTAGTGGATAAAATATGGGTGATATAACATGATAAATAATAATAAAGAATTTTAACCAAATAAGATAACGATTAATGGTTTAATTATTAGGTACTGATGAAATTGATAAATGCAAAGTAATAGAACAATGGTCAGGGAAATGGGAATAAAACATTTTATTACTTAGTTTTTCAGAACCTATCAACTGCAATGTTTGAAAAAGAACTACTTACTTCATTACTTTGAACCATTACTTTGAACTAGTTTTTGAATTTATAGATTTGGCAGTGAGGTCTTATAAAAAACGTTGAGTTTGCTTAAAGAAAAGCAGTCTCTGATAAACAAAATTTGGGGAATTTTTAAAAAGATAATTTCTTAAAAGAGGCTTATACACTTTTTCGGCTTAGGTATTATTTTCTAATACTAAAATACAGTGCTCGGAAAACTACACAGTGGTTTATAAAGTTTTAGTAATGGGTCTTAAATAGTACTTTTAGTAGTTAGTTATGGACTGGAAATAAAATTACTATTCTATTTACTAGTTATATGAAATATATGTAGAGAAGATGAAGACTTAACAAGTAAACGAGTATATGCTAAAATGATTAAGCTTAAGAAAAGTGATTAGCCTAAAAATAATTTCGATATTTAAATTTTGGAAATACCTTTCCCTGGTACCTAAAAAATATGCCAAATTGTTCATTAGTTCAAATGATTATAGGTCTGTATCATATTATACAAATTATTTGAAACGCTATGTATTCAAAGCGTCTTACAGGACCTATTTGTGTTAATCGCTTTATATTGTTGATAATGATATTTATTTGGAATAAGATTGAGTATTTACTTCCTTCTCCAACTGCCTATTTTAATTGTTGAAATTGTTAGTTGTATTTGTTTTAACTCCACGGACAGACTTTTTATACTTCAACAATATTATTTCCAACGATTTCAACAAATCCAAAAAAAGTTAATCCATACTCTTAAAAATCCCTATGTATTTTAATTTCATCAACATAACCTTTGAGTTCTTTAGAATTACTTTATTTATTTATTTGAGTTCGAAAGCGTAAAATTCTGTTTCTTCAATTTATATGCTGATTATCAGTAATGTGCATTTTAATGTAATATAATAATTTTTAATATCCTGAGACAGTAATTGTATGGCTTTTTAGGGCTCGTGACTCAAAGTACTAATTAAAACTTATATGGAAAACATAATATTTAATTTTTAGTATACAGTATACTAATACAGACCAACCATTCTAAACCATTCAAGATCAAACCATTCAGACAAACCACTTAGACTAAACCATTCAAAATGGACATGAATTAAAATACTTAAAATATTGAAATTCTATATAACATTTTTACATAGTCCTGTTGTAAAAGAGATAAAAGTAAACATAGACGAAATTAGTATGCTGTACAGTGACGTGTTTAGAGACGAAGGTGGTTTTCAGCTTATATACCTAGTCTGAAGCATATAACAATGACCACTCCTTAAAAGAGTCTACGAGACTTTCGTATTATTTTACACATATCAACTCATATCTTCGTTTTCCAACTAAAACATTACAAAACCTATAACACATTCAGACATGTACCATTAAATTTAGCTTATAATATACAAATGCTTAGCTACAGTTCTCAATCTTTAAGGTTAATTTTATTTTACTTTTTGGGAAATTGTATGAATTTAATAATACTTCACTTATCTTTTCATTAATAATATTTAAACTAACGTGAATAAAGCTCTTGAACACTATTAATCTACGTTCTAAGGTTTAGTCAAAGTGTGTTCATTTGCTGTAAAATGAAATAGTAAATTAAATTTAAAACTATAGTTTCATAAATACAGTTTCTGTTCATGTAATCTCTGTTTAGCAAAATCTCTCCTCTGGTGCTAGTTCTGGTCTTATATTAAGTTCGCTCAGAGATAAGAAAAATTATACAGGCCATTCAAGCGCCTTCGTTCAAGGCTGATGTTGCTAATTTTCTAAAGTTAGTTAACCAAATGCTCAAAATGGCGACTCTTTACTGGTGTTTTAATACAGAAAGGTGTTAACGTTGGATGTAATGGAAACTGTTCAGCCAATTACATAAGAATGCTTATTCAATATTTTAGTACTCATTTTGGATTTATATGTGTTATTTCAAACACATTAACTTACATAAAATATGAAGAACATTTTATCGTGTGCGAGACCAAATCACAAAGATGTTTAGCTTTAAATCGCATACTTAGGGCTTACAAAATTAAAATTTATTTTAACAAATATGTTAATATATCGAAAAATGCATTTAATAAATCCTACATGTCCATGTGTCATTATTACATTTTATGAGTAATAACATGTGTTAATGGGAATTTTACGGTGCTATACAAGAAAAGAAAAGAGATTAAAATTTGAACTTAAAATTATAATACATAACTGTGTATTATAATTTCTATAATACATGTGAATTTTTATACAATATTTTATCTTAATTTTATATAATATTTCAAAATATTTTAATAAATTCAGTGAAGTATGTGTAGTATAGTATAGTATGTAGTGTAGTATGTATATCTCATTGAATAACAATAAAAAATCTATAATATTATAAAGAAGAGGTGGTTTATGTATGTTTGTTTGTGGGTTTGTTGTGGCAAGTAAATGCAAAAAATACTGAACCGACCGGTTTGAAATTTTACAGAAAGGTAGATCTTAAACTCATGCAACACATAGGCATACTCATTTCCTTAAAATCCTCTCGGGCTACGCCCTGTGAACGTCCTAAGTTTCAATGTTTACATTTTTAGAGAATGAAAACATAAAATTACTTGAATGTCAACAGCTGTGAACACTAAAATTTGACAGTTCGAGAAGCAGAAGACATGGTTGCTGTAAATACCCTGGGATTCAATGTTTACAGTTTTTAATGTCAACATCCGTTTACTTTACATTTTGACAGTTCGGGAAGAAGAATAAATAAAGTTGATTTTTCAGATAAACTGCTGGATCGAAATTAGTGAATTATTTGAAATAGTGGAATGGAAGATTTTAAGTTTTTCCGACGACTGTCTCTATTACATTAATCCTTATCCTTTCCCAATATTTTACAGATGTTACTTTGAATTAATAATTAATTCTTCATTGTTTACAAAATGACAAAACACGAATGTCTACAACATTTCAAAGTAACATCTGTAAAATATAAAGTAACATCTGTAAATATAAAATAGTTATTGTTAATTATTAACAATAACTTAAATGTATCAGTAGAGCCTACACCTTCTAACCTTCTTAACCCGTGCGAAGAACGGGTACTTCGGCTAGTATAATATAAAACAGAAAACAACATAGGCTATAAAAAGCTTGACATAATAGATGGCAGCTTAAAAGAAAGATAAATTAAATTGAAAGGAATTAAATAAGATTAAATTCTAAAAATCTTAATTAACATTTTACTGATGAGGGCATTTAAAATGCAATACCTAAGATTAAAAATAATTTAAAATTAGTTGTAAACCCCAGCAAACAGTCTTAGTGCAAACCTAAAATGTAAAGTACGGTTTATTGAGATTTTTTTAAATAAAGAAAGCAATTAGGTGTCTTGCTCGCGTAATGGTTGATGTATTGGACTTTCGTGCAAGAATTTGCGGGATACCAATTTGCGTTTTGACCGCTTTCCCAAAAAGCGTTTGTGCACGAATTTTGTCTCTCTTTGACTATTACAAAATGCCTCTGGCGTAGGAAAAAACTGTAAAAATCTGTATAAGTTAAATATTTGTTTCGTTTCTTATGTAAGAAACTCATTAACTAATTGCGTAGTACTAATACGCTTAGACTGCATGATATTCTTGTAGAATAACAAGCCAACTTTAATAGTTTTTTTTTGTTTCAGAAACTACAATGGCAGCAACATGATTCAAAGATCATCTAAAATTGCTGCGTATGCAACCCGGATTGTAGTTCGGGCGGATTATACTCTGCAGAAATGGAGAAACCTTGAATTCCACTTAGTTTAAACTACAATGGCTTGTGACAAGTACAAACATTAAATGCCTAATGAGTTAATTAATTAATGAAAACTTTTAGATAGACGGATAGTAATCTTAAACTTAGATAATCCAATCCAGGTCTGAAACAAGTTGAAAAAAATGTTTAGAATATTTTGAGGAAATGACACCCCCATTTGTAATGTAAACCAAGCTTTTTGATTGGGTTTTGTGTAGTAATGTATTCCTACACTGCATACCAAGTTTACCATACCAAGTATTTCTTAAGCGGAAATGGTTAAGAAATAAGGAAGAAATTGATTTTTCAATATTCTCCAACGTACTGTGTTTATTACAGACAATGTATTTAACTTTCCCTGGCACAGATAATCGTAGACTAATGACTTTATATACTAATTTATTTAGTTTGTTCAGCTGGTATTCATGTATATAATCTATTTTACTAATATATAGTTTTTTCCAGAAAACTGAAAAATGATTTTTACATAATTACGTCAACTACTTTAAAAAACGAAAATTCAAAAAAATAAAAACGGTCTGGACATATAGCCAAAGTGCACCTTGTGCCTGATTTCATAAAAATCGGACGAAAATTATGTTCTCACTGACAGACAGCTTGAAGGACTGACATGCCAACAGATGGACAGACAGACATAAATCCTAAAATCACTTTTTTGTATCCAGGGATACTAAAAACTGATATACTCCCCTTATTTTACGAATAATAATAATGTTACTAGGTAAAAAAGGTTGTAAGCGCAATCCCGGGTAAGAGCCTAACAAAATACAATGGTTCAGCACTGGACCCAATGAGCCATAGATTGTTCCTTGGGTTATTAATGAATGACCCTTGATATTTATAAGCTGGGTTTTCCAATAACAAAGCTCACATGTATCAGCCGGATACACTTATCTAAAAACCCACATTTCACTTGTATTAAATTTAAAATGTACATCACAGTGGATCGATACTATGTGTTAATATAAACATTACCTTGAAATATTTTTAAGGCATCGGTTTATATTAACTATGAATGAATATTCCATTCATAAGTCCTTTTTCATATAGACAGGTGATGAATAGACTGTCTAATTTTCTCCCACCACTGTTTGTAGTATCGGGATATATATTAAAAACGCAACATCGTGATCGATGTAATATGATTTTAAAAACTACCTTTCTCGTTTTATTTTCGTAATTTACAATCAGGATATCTTTTATTCCTCTTCATTGGAGTTTAATTATGTCCGTAATAAATTCAAAATTCAATGTAAACCGGCACACATTTAGAATGTTCCTCACCAAAACAAGAAAAAGAGAACATTTTGTATTATCTGAGGATAAAATCTATAACATATTTTTTGAGATGGAGTTAAGTCGTTTGAAATAATGCGCATTATATTCGTAAAATAATATCACAAAACGAAAGGAAAATTATATAAAGTTATATAAAATGTAATCACCTTATTATAGTATCAAACTGATACTGTTTCCTAACTGTCTGTCACTAAAAATAAATTCAAAATAAATTGTTTCATTTGAAAAGATAATTTAGTTCTCACAGTTTAAATTAAAAACAAATCATGTAAATGGTTAATTAATTTTCTTATGAATCACACAAGGCCAATCATTTCATCAAAATATGAACATTGACGTAACTTTGTGATAACCCTTAGCCACAGCCGATAATCACATTTAAAGGTTAAGAAGTATTTCATATCATTGTCATTTCGTTAAATTTTGAAATATTATTCAAGTTAATTCAATTTCTTTGTAGTTAAATATAGTTTTAGCGAATTTCCCACAGGGAAGAAGCTATTACCGTAGGTCTCATGGTGAGACTTAAGCCCGGGACCATGTTATTTTTTCTTCTTTAGGTGCCCAGAGTCCAAAAACAATAGTCGTTATATATATATATATATATATATATATGTATGTGTGTGTGTGTGTGTGTGTGTGTGTGTGTGTGTGTGTGTGTGTGTCTGTGAACACGATAACTCTCGTAAAAATGGTCCAATCGAGACCAAATTTGGTAGAGACGTGTATTCCTACAAATGCTCGGACGAGTTCGTAAACCAGACATATCGGTCAATGGGAACGGGTAGTTTGGGGGGGGTTTTGTACCCCAAAATGGGGTTTTTTGCGTTTTTCACATGTCATTTTTAAAAATTTCTAATTTTATATTTCACCATTAGAATCGACTTAAAAAACTACACAATGAAGTTCCTTAAAGTTTTTCTCTATCTCTAACGGTTACCGAGATATTAAAAAATCTAAACACAGTACGTTGTATTTTGAGGTTCCAATGTTAATCTTATGGAGGATATGGAAAAATTAATTTTTCACTTACTAACCAACATTTTTGGATAAAACTTGATATTTAGCTTCATGTGGTTGAGATATATCCATTTATGCTTAAAAATCATAGTTTATGTGTTTATCATGGCAGCAAACCTGCATACTCTTTTCCCATAATAATCATATAGGGAATAGGCAAACTCCTTTATTTATGGACAGATGTTGATGAAAGTTGGTATCAATGTTAAGATAAAAAATTATTTATGGTAGAAATGCCTAATTTCAGTGTTCCTCACAGCAGCAAACCTGCACACTCTTTGCTATGTTAATCTTATGGAGAATAGGCAAATAATTCTCATGTTTATGGACAGATTTTTTTTAAACTTGTCATATATTATTGATTTGGAAATTCGCTGAGTACGCAGGTCTGCTGCGACGGGGGTATTTTTCAAAACTACAGTTAAATCCCACTGTTTGGTTTAGGAAACATTTTGTTTTCCTACATCTGAGAAAAAGGTTGTTTGCACACTCAATGTCCGATGCAAAACAGGTGATTTCCTGTTTCATTTTACTTTGCGCACTCCAGTGTTTCAACTTCAATAACACAAAATATTAAATAAACGGTCTACCTAATTGTCAGGGAATTTAAAACAACCTCAAAACCAACCAATATCTGGTTTCAAGCTGTGGAGCACCTTAAGAAGGTGTTCAACTTATACTTGGAGGTCACGAATCGTGGATAGTTGTGAGCGATGGTCGGTGGATGTTCTCTTGTGTGGATTAACGTCCGCACTATTGAATATGTCAGAATATGTAAACTATGTCAGAGGTACAGGTCAGCCTTAGTCAGTAACAAGACTACAAGATCGCACCATATTGTGGTGCGATCTTGTAGTCTCTACACTTCTTACACTCATTTCTCACTCACACTTGGTTTAAAATTCCTGGACAGTTGGTTATTTCATTAACTAACTAACTAGCTCAACATCCCCTCGGTTTACCTTACGTAACCCGTCTCACATTTTCATGTTAGGGCTATAACCTTATAGATACCATTGGACAGTACACATCTCCGCCCAACAAACTCTTGGACACACCAAGTATCCTTCCTCCAAGGCACACCTCCACACTTGACCACTCCTTGAGAGCTCTGATCAGATCTAGCCGGTAGTCAACCAAGCCCCAGGAGAGACAAGAAGGGACTAAGGTGATAGGGAAGCCTGTCACACTGGATAATCAAAGGACTTACCTTCAATGTGACAGCATTTTTTTAATCTACCATATTTCAACTATGATCTTTCAAAATACAGAGAACTAGGACTACATAGGATCCTGAATTCCCAAAGTTGCCAAATTCCCTGAAAATACTTAATAAACAAGCCTTGATAAACATACAGATTGTAACATTATAGATTGAATTACGTTGGGGATGCTAGAGTCATGGTAGGTAGTTCGGTAAGCTACTGGTAAGCCTTCTGCACAATCTAGTTTTTTTATGGATTTATGCACGTACGTACATAAAACGCCCTTAAGAATACAAATATATTGGGAGGGCTTGAATTGGTAACAGCCTAGGTATTAATGTTAACTTAAACAAAAAAGGAAAAGAAAAGACCCTCACCCAAATCATTCATCAAGAATTATTACACTTCTAGACTAGAAAGAAGACTAAATCAAAGTGTGGAAGTAAAAAAATAGTTTTTAAAATATTTTCCAAAGAAAATTTACTTCTGCAAAGCCCTGGGGAATCAAATGTGTCATAAGATAATAGTTGAGCATGGTGGAAGATAACACATTAAATATAAATTTGCAAATAGTTTTACTTCTTCAAACAAAATGTAAAATGTGTTTGTATTTGTATCATATATTAATCAGTGCAAATAAATGACCTCCAATCAATTACTTACCCTTTTTATAATTTACTGAAAATTATAGAATGATGTTTAAACTAATGATCAATAAATTTATATAGGGAACATTTTCGGTTTACTCTCATAAAATTCTTTTTATCAGGATTATATTTGACTTCACAATTAACACAAACGAATATTTTAATCTTAGACTTAACCTCAGCTCATTTTCATGGACCCATTTATTACATAATAAACGTTGAACCATGTCTTCAATTACTGACACTTCACAAATGGCACAAAACCAATCTGCAGCATCAACTTCTATTGACACTAAAGATGAAGTAGTGGGCTCATTCTGCCAAACCTTCTTAGTTTATTTACCTAATTTAAAGCCCGTTGTACCAGGAACTGGAAAAGAAGTAGATGGCTTATTCTGACTCACGTTATTAGTTTTAACATCTATTTTCTTCAAAAAAATATTTTTTTAAGAGCTACAACGTGGTCTGCCATAACAAAATAAAGCAAAATAGACATGCTTAAAGGATGTATATGGTATATATAACAAATCTTACTTAAACAATAACTATGATATTACGATTAACAGCTGAAAACTCCATCAATGTATGGCAAAACACAAAAACTCGCCTGAATTAACAAACAATATATCTATCAACACAAAGTCTGTTACTATCTTACCACGCCACTGGATAGTTTCTTCGTTTTCCGACAGAGCCCTCCAAAAACACTAATTCTATTAAAATTCGCGGTGGTACGATATCGGCTACTCTTCCCTATACTACTACGAAATCATGTTTTAACAAAAGGTTTCAATTTATACTAAACCGGATACCGAATGTGTTCGTAATGAATTCGTTAGTTCATTGTTTTAAACATGAAAAATCTATAAAGTTAGCGTACATGGCATGAAAATGATTCTCATATGTAACTTTCATCGTGCTATACATTAAAATATCTCCTCAGTCTTTGATCAATAAATATGTTATCGTTCAAAAATGTTGATTATGATTTCTTCACACAAACTCCATTATTTTGAGTCTCAAAGAGGCTATTCACATAAGGGCACATCAAAACCACCCTAGCCTTCCATTACGAGCCATTCTTAAACCCCGAATTTTATTTTCAGCCATCGAAATTCTACGGACATCACGCCGTCTCCATGGTAACAAGGCGAGGGGGGCGTTGTAGCCCTCGCCGGCTACAACGCCCCCTCCCCCTCACAGCTCAATTAACAAGTCTTGCCTTGTAATTTGATAACCGAATCAGCAGTCTTTTAGGAATCGACAAATTCACCAACGGAAAGTTTCTATAAAAATCAAGAGTGGTAAGTTAACTAGGTGGTGATTGTTCCAGGGCGGGGTATTGCCAATTGGAAGGAGCGAGAGGTGGAAATTGTACTTCCTGGTGGATAACGAGCTTTTTGTTTTTGTTGGATAAACAAATTCACGGACGCTTCCTGCACTTGAAAAGTTGGAGGTTTTAACGATGGACGAAGCTCAATTTTGCAAATTAACGGTCAGTCCCCCCTCACCAACGAGAACCGATGGTCGCTTTCCTAAACATGTTAGTGATCGTAACAAGTAGTGAATCATAGCTAAACACTCCCAGTTATACTTTTAAAATTTAATAAATTTTGGTTCCATTTATCCCCCATAAAATGTATAGTTCAAGGATTCTGCTTCGTATAAACGTGGTAAACCCTAAATCATTCAATCAATGTAAAATAGCAAGTATGTTTGTTGCCTATAGACTCCAGAACTATTCGAAAGATTGAAATGAATATTTCAGGCATTATGAAGTATGATTCGAGAATGGTTTCTGCGAAGTTTGGTGCGAATCCGTAAAAAGGGAGAGTATAAATCCTTAGAGGGCATATAAGGGTGCAGTGTCAAGTTTTATAAATGCATTGTTTACAAAATTAACAGCTGTGATTAAATAATTTGAATGTTTCCTTAAACTATAACTTGTTAAAATGTAAACAATTTTTACAGGGTTTTTAAGGTTTACAGTTTTTGGGGATTATGGGGATTGTGGAGATATTAAAAGTCACATGTTTATATTTTGGCCAAATAAAAAATATCTACAATGTTCATACACATTCCGTTTATAATAATAATCAGCTGTTGTATATTTTTTATATTATCCTTTCAATATCTGAATTGTATAAAAGGTTGATGTTGCTTATTATTAACAAATGTTTGATTTTGTAAGTGTGTGTGCGCGTACTCGTGCAAGTGTGTGTAAAATGGTAACCAGGTTGTAAAATGATCAATGATACCCTGGTGTGAGATGATAATCTTAGTCTGTCTTCGTTTTTCATATATTTTTTAATTTTCCAAATCTACATGAATACACTAATTTCTTATACAGTACATAAGTTGGATTTAAATATCTGGATAGGCCATCATTTCAGAAAGGTAATAATTCTTATAATATATTTTATATTAGCTAGCGAATCTAAGCCTAATTAATCTGTTATGTACATTGCAGCAACGTGCGACTGGTAACGCAAGTATATGATGAAACATATTTAAATATAAAAGTGATATCGTAAAAATATTTTTTGTCAGATTTTTACTATTCACCAGATAGTTCTCGAGGACAAAAGTGCCATGCAGCAACTAAAAACTAGTTTCAAGTTCTGAACCTCTATGGGCTTTTAACAGAACCTGAAGTAATTGAGAGAATTAAAATAGCCGTCCCTGAAGTGTTGAAGGACTCAGTTGGAGAAAAAGGTCTGACTTACCGAGTTGCTAAACTTGACAACTGTCAATAAAAGCTACCTCTAGCAATGCAAATTAAAGCTGCAAATTAACATTGCTACCTCTAGCAATGTTTAACAGTCGTCAAGTTGAGCGAAAAAACTTACACCGCCACCCGTAGAGCCCGTGTGTAGTGTAAACGTAACTAGCCATCGCAACTAGCTGAGTTATTGAACTGTAATACATTTGTGTTCAGTTGATTCAATTTATCTCCGAGTAATGATTGAAGGATGTAGCCAAAGAGAAGTCAAGTTGGTCATTGAAAATATATTGAAGAAAGTTGTTAAATCTGGTAGTAGGCCTAAAACACTTTTCTTGTCTGTTTAAAAATATACCACTTTCGTAATTATTTATCTGTGTTTATCAACACCAGAGAGGCATTTTTCAACGTTCTTTATAGACAGTAAGTAGCCTAATGTCAACCTGTTTAGATAATTAATATTTAATTGTCTAATTATTTCTTTAGTGGTGACTGGGTCCGTATTCGAACTGAGGACTTTCGGATTACGAGGTAAGCTACGTTTGAGGTACCCGGCAATTAAGTAATAATTAATTGGCAACACAATTAATAAATAAAAGAGTTTCATTTTTTAAATCTACGTAGTCAAACCCAAAATGTAAATCAATTTATAAAAAATGTATGTATTAATTTCCCTGTTTCAAATTTTCATCCTACAAATTGCCAACACCCCCCAAAGAGCTAAGACATATCCATGTCAAAAAAAGTATTTTATTCTTGTGAAAAACTATTATAAAGCTCTTAGCCTAAACTGCTCGACGGCAAAAAATTACACATAAAAAATAGTAATTTATCGAATTTTGTTAGAAGATAGGAGGACGAACGTACTGGGGCCTTTCGGAGAAGGATGGCGAGGAGGCTGATAGATATGGATAAGGGTATTTCAAATCAAATCAAATGGCAGTATTTAACATGAAAAGCCCGCGTAGACTTTTATTTGATTTTTAGCGAATTTCCCATAGGGAAGAAGCTATTACTATTTGTTTCCCTTTTAGTGAAGTTTGTTTTTTTCTTTTTTTCTATAAAGTGGCAGGCGATTGACAAGACTCTTCCCACCCGTTGAGCAGACTACGTTTTCTAATGTTAAACTTATGAAAAAAATCAATAACTAACTTATTTACTTAAATATTCTTCCAATATTTGGTATGCAAGTCCACTTAGCTAGGTTTTATCATTGAATTCATTAAATCCGCAAATTTAATGTGTCTTACGGCAGCAAACCAACGTACTCATTGTCCATGTTAGTCTTATGGAGGGTAGATAGATTGAGTTAATATTAACTTAGTGTGGTCTTTATATGCATACTAAAACAGCCCTTATTGCAGCAAACCTGCATACTCAGTACCTTATGATTACTATGATGGTGATAATATAAGTTCTATAAAATATGCTCTACTCACGCCAGCGTGCTGCGTGCAATCTCGTTTTAATTTTGGAGCACTAATGCCTATTTAAATTTTGTTTCTAGTTGTATAAGAATAGGGTGTAATAGAACAAATTTTAAAACATTAACATGGATTTTAAGTTTACCTGTCTGATGCTAAGTACAGGAAAGGTTTGGGAAAGAATATGTGATGGATAGCTTTGATCTTTTCTAAAAACGTATTTGATTATTCTCCTCTGTGTAACTGTAAGAGCCTCAAGGACAGAGGCAGAGATCCCAACACCAAGATCCTTAGGCTATTGCACAAGAGAACGGTACTAATTTCATTGTTTACAAAGATTATTGGCGTTAATTGATGTTACTAAGAAGATAACCTTGATTCAACAAACAGCTCTGCATGAATACCATGAAACGTACAATAATTTACTTTTCTCCCATAAGATTAACATTGGGGCCCTGAAAGACAACGTACTCTATAAAACATTAAGACATGGAATGCCATTCTTTGTTGGTAATATACATTGTTTCGAGGCAATGAAGTAATTTATAAAATGTAGGCCTAATAGTTTTATAATAACCAATCATTCAATCTGACTGAAACTTGACTTGGTTTGTATTTATTTCTCGATAATGTTAACGTTAGATACTTTAAACATAATCCCTTAAGAGCCCTTAAGAATTTTAAGCAGTTCAATTGAAACCGTTAATGAATTTTTATTTATTTCCCAAAATAATATTTACATGGACTTACAATACATAAATAATAGGTATAAAGAGGATCTATAAAAATTTTTGTATTTACTTCCCTGTGGGAAATATGTTAGATCGTGGATATGTCTAAAGGGAATGTTTTCAATTAATCTAAACAGCTGTTCTTGTTCTTTTAAATTAAAAATTCAATACAATAGCCCTGATAGTTTCTATGGAAACCTGTAACATATTATCCACCTTAAAAACACATAACACCCCCCCCAGAGCTAAGACATATCCATGTCAATAAAATATGGAAAATGTTCCTCTGCAAAGACTATTGATCTGAGCGCAGAGGAAGAGTCAATACGGCAATCCACATTTAATTTCACTCCAACTTGATCACAATTAGGCCTAATTAATACGAATAAAAAATAAAATAACAAGTATAATGTAGACATAACAGTGGCAGTTGCATAGAATGTAGAATGAAACAACTTATACAAATCAGTGCCATATTATCAGAAACATCCGAAGCCTTGTCATTTACTCGTATGGTGTGACCTGCAGTGTCTCTGATGCAGCCCGCTCAACTCGTAGTAGCCACTCACAAAACCCTTTTCTCAAAAACTGAGACACTGTCCTCCTCAGCAAAAATTATTATCCTCAAAAATTATTTCGGCGGTTAAATTTCTATACAAAATATATGCTATATAGAAGGAGGGATAAGTACCTGATCATGATAGACGCTGAACGTTAAAAGGGTTATGTCTTAACTGAAATTGAACCTGTTTCTAGTAGGGTAATCATGTTGTATGGCGGTAAATAGTTCTGTTTTATGGCTTTTAATGAACAAAAGAAGAGATTTTATATACAGTTATCTAATACTCAACACATTAAACTCAATAGAAGATGATCTGTTGGAAATCTTAACGGCTTCTTCAAGATGATCTTTATAAGAAACCTTTGTGTGTGTGTGAGACACTCATCGGTACAAGAATCGAAAAAGATATTCCATGGACGTGACTGACATTTCCAACGTTGTGGAAATTAAATAGGCAGCATAGGGTTTCACAATGTATATCTTTAATGTTAATAATGAAGAGGTGGTATGTTTGTTTGTTTGTCTGTCTGTTGTGCAAACTTAATAACGGGATCCATGCAATCGCGGGACAGAAGAATCGTGCGAGCGCATTTTTCTCGTTATTCCTCCATTTTTTCTCTCTGAAAATACATTGTTGCTCACCTATACAAATCAAGAAGGTGGAGAAAATAAATAAAATATATTTAGGATTATTTTTTCGTCGGCTAAAATATGGAGTAGTGACGAGAAAAATGCGGTCGCACGGTTGTAATATCGCGTACATGAAGTCCTCCCAACTTAAGTAGAAAAAGACTGAACCGACCGGTTGGAAATTTTACACAAAATTTAATTTTAAACACATGCAACTCAACAGCATATTCATTTACTGACCATCCCCTCGGGCTTTGCACCGTGAACGTCCTAGTTTTTAATCTTTACATCTTCAAAGGATATCAAAATAAAATTACTTGATTGTTAAGAGCTGTGGACACTAAAATTTGACGGTTCGGGAAGAAGAAGAATGAGGTGCCATGATCGTCCTAGGTTTTAACGGTTACATTATATAATATAAGTTTGTAATCTGTTTACACTACATATTGATAGTTCGGGAAGAAGGAGAAAGTATGTTTATTTTTACAGATAAACTGCTGGATCGAAATTAGTTTAATTTCCAAAAATGGTAAATTTTAAGTTTCCTCCCGATGTCTGCCTGTAGCATGTTACTGCTTATCCTTTCCCAATATTATTTAACAGGTATTAATTTTTCATAATGTAGACACTCGTGTTTTGTTATTTTGATTATGCAAAATCAGTACACCTATCAGCCTTTTTTCACCCGTGCGAGGAACGGGTACTTTAGCTAGTATTTTATAAATTTTTATATATTCCGAACAGTAATCTTTCTATAATGATTTTTCTTTACGACCAATGGTTAAGAAAAATAAAACGCAAGAAGCATCATAAATGAAACTTCACACTAACAACCTCTTTCTGAATAATAAAATATCCGAAGGCTATTTCCTCAAAAATGAGAAAAATATCTACGAGAAGTATGGAAAATCCAAAACGTAGATATGTCTGATTAATTAACTACTTGAGACAACCCATTAGATAGAGAGTGGGGACGCTCCACGTACCCAGATATTCAACATTACGTAGGGCTGTAGGGCTCCTGAGCACACGCTCGGCTTCTAGGCATTTGACTATAAACTTCTTGATTTTATCTAACTTTTGAAATATGTTGAAAATTTATTTTAGTACTTACGTTACTAACCTACTTACTCATCTAATCTACACAACTCGAGGTTACAACGTGGGATTTTAAAAGACTTTGAGCTGAAACCATTTCGTCTTCTTCATCGAACTTAAAGGAAACTGCTTGAAGACACTGCCAGAAAAATAGTTCTATCATATGTATGAGGAGTCAACTCAACAAAGGTAGAAACAACACTAGGAAATTCGTTGCTTGAAAAACAATGAAGGTCCAAGTATGAAACCCTGATCTGACTGTCGCCTTGGCAGAACTAAAAAAACAAACACGAACAGACTGTCCCGAATTTCCACAAAAAAAAATAATAAAAAAATCTCAAATTCGAATTGTCGATAAAAGAGAATTTTTACTAATATCCATTAAAAATTTAAAAAAAATTGATTGCTCGTAACATAAAGACATTTATAATAAAAAATTATTTAACATTTAATATAAATCAACCAATAATGAATGTTAAACCAAAATTATAAATAATTTTTAGTCAATATGTAACATCAGAACTTAATTTGATTGTAAAGCAGCATCACAAAACAGTAAATGCACTGTTGAGTAATTTTCATACAGCAATAACAATTTATTAATTAAATCATAACGTGAATTATGATTTATGCATATATCGTCATGATGGTCATATAATCTTATCTGATTTAATTCTGGAGACGAGTATGCTAATACTCAAACTCCATGCACACGTTTAAAAAAAATCTTTATCTCAAAACTTGCTGAAACAATTTTTTTATAAAATATACTTATGTTCTAGCAACGAACAATCGAAATATTGTTCCTCTTCCAACGATATAGTAGCGCCTTCTTATTTTTGAAACTAACCCACAACACTCTTCCGTTACGAAGTTTGCAGTTAAAAAGATGAAGGCGTTTCGTGTAACCCTCGTATAAAGTAGACTATACTGTGAAACTATATGGTTTTTGTCTACTTTGAAAGTCTAGTTAAAATGCAGTCACAAAAAAACTGTCTGTTTTTAGTATGGTATTGTAAAAAACAATTATTGGTAAAGTGCATAATAGGCTGTCTTATATAGTTTATGGGTACATAATGAGTTTATCAACAAAATAAAAAACTAAAACAACATCTAGAAAGTCTATGTGTCAGGTTTTAAACATGCTGGATGTAAGATTACTGTCTGTCAACTAAAACACACAAGAGCCTTATGTATTCTTCAGAAAACAATCTATCAAGTACATAAAATATGTAATATTCTTAGATTTTTATTTATTTGTATTATAAAATTGACAGTGAACCAGTCAGTGAGACTGCGGACTATACATTTCATCAATAAATTAGAAAAACGATGAGTAGATTCTCTGCAATGATAAACGACAATAATTGATATTTTTTATATAAATAACTAGCTGACCCGGCGAACTTCGTAACGCCTGACAGTAAATACATGTTAACTTTTAAGTTTGGCCACGTTCTGAGGTCGAGTAGCATTACAGCTTCATTGCGAAAGGTTATATATTCTGGGTCGCGGCATAGAGAATAACAATACTGAAACGATAAGACATACTAACAACATTCCCATAAAAAAAATAAATCTGAGTGGATTAATTCACAATTTTCAAATCGAATCCAAACCTAACTGTAGTACGGCTTTTATAGGAAAGATATACAACAGCTGATTATTATAATAAACGTAATAATATAAACATTTTAATTATCATATAAACACGTGATTTTAATCAGACAGAAAATGAAAATATAAATACATAATCCCCCAAAACCGTAAACTCTTAACGTGGTGAATAAAGCGGTTCATTTTTTACAGTACACATTTACTTCATAGTTTAACATTAATGAATGATTCAGATGGCATTGGATAGTAAAGCATACGGTATTGCTAATGGAAAGTAAACCAATCAGCTGTAGCTAAGAAATCAAATGTTTTCATTGTAGACATTTTGTAAACAAACTTACTCTCATAAGGTTAACATTCGAAATTTAAAACGCCATAAAATGGAAACTTATGGGGTTTTCGAAAATATTTTTTAATAAAACCTTCCCCGACACATGTAGAGCAACTTCCTAAAATTTCATGGCGATGGGATGAGTAGTTTGGCAACGCATAAAGGACATACATACATACATACAGACATACATACATACATACAGACATACATACATTCAATTTTATATATAGAGATTAAAAGTAAACACAGTAGAAGAAGCCATATAGGAATTTTTATCACACAACTTCAAGCAATGAAAGATTAGATTATTGTACCTTTTCCACGAACAGCAGCGCAAGACAATGATATCGTAGTTTTGGCGGGGGGCTACAATATATAACTTACTGTGGTTACCAATTTACATGTCTCAGTGCCCGACTGACAAAAAGCGGATGAATACTACATGAATTAATTGAATATTTCTACTCATTTCACTGGTGACTTAAATAAATTAAATCACTTTAAGGGGACATAGATTTTTAACTATATATTTTTGTATTTTTATTTTTTGCTATAAAATAAAAACCATGCCAGATAAGAGATTTCTGGTTCATAATTTTGTTACAGTTGGTGTCATGAACGGCCTGTAAAAATATCAGAACAATCCATGGATCATTGGCTGAGTAAAGTGTACCTAAAGGGTAAAATCAAAACTTTTCAGGATCACGAGATAAACGGAAAAACTGCTTACTATACAAAAGTGTAGCCTTTTATTATAATAATAATTAATTTTGACATGGATATGTCTTATATCTTGTGGGGGGATGTTGGCAATTTGTTGGATGAAAATTTAAAATAGGTTTTCATAGAAACTACCAGAGTTATTGTATTAAATTTTTAATATATCTTCTTTATATATAAAATTCAAAGCCCTCACTCACTCACTCATCGCTAATTCTCCCACTTCCCGATTACCTAGGAGGCTGAAATTTGGTATACTGGTTCTTTAGGCCGAAAATAAGAAAGTCTAATAGTTTTTGTGACGATTTTCCCATTAATCTCTATACTATATGCCTTCAAAGTTCCCATGTTAATCTTATGGGGAAATAATTTTGTTTTGGATTAAACATAAACATTGGATTAAGATGTAAACTGCAGCTGTCAAGTACGCACTCAGTACGCAGTAGTAAGCACTCAATGGTATCTAATTACTGTATAGATATAATATATATCAGATATAGCTGGTTTTATTGGTTTGTTTATGTATTTCTTATTTACTGTGATATGGTGACAGTTTAAATTGCGATCTTTGAACTTTAAGCATTTTAGTGATTTTCAGAATATCTACAAAACGAAACCGTAATTATATTCGACTTCAGAACATGGCTAATCTTAAAGTTAATATGTATTTACTGTTAGGTGTCACGTAGTTCGCCGGGTCAGCTAGTAATATTATAAACAGCTGTTAAAAGAACTGAAAATATTCCCTTTTATCATATCCATTATCTAACCTATTTATTTGCAGGAGCACATAACTAATAAGTATTTGGTATCAAAATAATCAGGATCAAACAGAGAACATATTAGTGAATAAAAAAAATATTTCATGAAAAATATTTTTTGACGTCCCCCATTTTACTAGTGACTTAAATAAATTAAATCTCTTTAAATCATGGAATTAGGTGTCCTAAAATCGTCTCTTCAGATTGACCAATCTACTTTTCAAAGTTGATAAAAGAAATAACATGTTCATGTCCAAATACAATTTCAAATCCATTGTTATTTACGAGATTTGATACAACAAATGTTTCAATAAATAAAAAACTAAGATAAATTTCATGATGAGCATCGATTATGATCTTTAGTGTCTTATAAAAACATTATTACCGGTTTCTAAAAATACATGTTGCATTATATTTTATAGAAATGTACGAGGTATCAAATTAATAGATATATTTTACATTCACGCCTCATTTTCTCTCATGGATAAAGTGTAGAAGCAATGATTTTTATCTGGAAAAATCGTTGCCTGAGTAAATAAAACCCATTACAAATGTGCTTGGCTAGTAAGTCAAATTACCTGGTGAAACCTTATTATTGCATACAACAAATGATAACTTTTCACATTCACTTTATTAATTTTATGGTTCGATAGTCCTAATTATTTTTCTCCTAACTATCAATATTATCATTGATCAGAAAATTGTATATTACCTTCTTAAAAAAATACATATATGCAATGATAATTTGTATTAAAAATTGTTTGTTATGGATATATGAAAAAATAAATGACAATACCTCAGCTGTTTTTAATGTTTCTGTGAAACATTGGTACAAACAAGGTATAAATAACATCATTTGGTAAATACTGAAAAATATTGATAGTTTAAAAAGGATAAAACATTGAAAATAAAAATATTTATTACTGGACTGTGAGAGGACCAAGGTGGTAAGCCTACAATTCATTTCAACAGGGTCAGGTTGTCGCTACCGTAAGGTGCTGCTACCAGCAGAAATAGAGGGAAGCTTCACGGCAGATTCGACCGTTCTCCACTAGAATGCGTGGTTATGAATCCGGACAATATCGTTTTATATGTTATAAGAATCATTTTAGAATGCTGTAAATATATTTTTTAAATTATATTATATTGTTGATTACAAGCAATGATTAGCAAGCAGTTTAATTTTATCAATAGCGTAAATAGAACATAAGCTTTCGTAATGCAAAAATATATTTTTATAAACGATCAATCCATCAATTTGATATATTATGATATTTACACAATTAACAAATGTATTACTTTATAATTATTTTTACATGCATATTACTTAGCTCTGGGGTGGGGGTGTTAGCAATTTGTAAGAGGAAAATTTGAAACATAAGAACAGCTGTTTATATGAACTGAGAACATTCTCTTTAGACATATCCCTGATCTAATCTATTCCCACTGGGAAGTAAATATAAACATTTTTAGTTCTGAAAACAACTCATGTTTTTAATTTAAAATACAAACAATGTTAAATAGTAATTCTGTTTTTAATAATTTAAAGTGCGGTTTTCTATGATATTCATTTCCTATAATATTATTTAATGGAACACTAAAAATTATTTCATAAAAAATACTGAAATAGATTGGTTTTTGTTACTTTGTATATTCATTGCTCATTATTAAGAATAAACTAGGGAAATTTATACTATTTTTACAGAAACCTATGCAGTTCATGGTAGCTCTTATTTCTTTTTCCCAAACTGTCAAATTTCAGTAGTCCACATCTGTTCAAGTAATTTTATGTTGATATCCTTTGAAAAATGTAAACATTGAAACCTAGGTCGTTCGTGTGACTTAGCTCGAGGATTTTGAGGAACTGGATATGAAAAAATGAATAAAAAATTAAATAAATATTAAGCCTATGGGTTGATGAGTTTAATATCTACATTTGTGTAAAATTTCAATCCGGTCGGTTAAGTATTTTTCGCGTTTACTTCCCACAACAAACAAACAAACATACAGGAATCACATATTCTTTATAATATTATAGATTTCAATACGTAACTTTAAACATTGTTTTGCAGGATTAATAGAATGTCTCCCAAGACTAACGGTTAAGATTTTGGACTGAGATCGCTTTCCCTAAAAGCGTTAATGTGGTGTGACTTAAATAACTAATTGGAATACCTCAGGCGTAGATGTTAGAAAAATGAATCATTCATAACCTCAAATTACTAAATATAAACGGCAAACCGATCATGCTAACTACTGGTTAGTTGGTTAGTTCAGAATCGTGTGGTTTTCGAATATCAGCTGATTAGACGTAAACGGGTCGTAATTATATTAATTAGGCCAATCAGCTGTTCCCTAAGGCCTCCGACTAACCAGCCCGTAGTAACTTGCCTCATCTGGTTACACCTTGTGGGAGGGGATGATCTTGGGAGGGTTCTCAAGAAAGGACGAAGCATCCTTACCTTTGTTAATATAGTCAGGGCCCAGTAAATTCTTGATTTTGTAAAGAAATTGAACTGGATCCATAAGAATTTTATTCGTTTTACAAACTCAAAGGTGACTCTTTAAACAATATTTATTACAGTTAGGCTACGAATGGAAGATAAAAGGTGTATTTTTCTCAAAATGTATTACACAATTAACACCACTTAAACTTTCTAAAAAAACTATTCAAAAATATTTATATATTTTATTAATCGTGATGTGGTGCTTACAATAGTTTTATGATATATATTTTTAATAATTTTCTAACTCATAACTAAATGAATATTTCTTTTTCTGCAGAAACTAATGTTGAAACTCATTTCAGTATTTGTAGGCTATGTTGGAGAACAAAAAATACAAAAGTTATAGATTTCCCCTCCTTTTATACAAACATATTTTAGGTAACTTTTGGTGTACCCCAGGGGTCTACGCTGGAAATGATTTTTTTATCATTACTGATAGTTTGTGTAACGCAAAATAGGATGTTTCAGTTGAATTTTCTATTTATTGATAAAATTTTGTTTCAGTTATAGCTTAAACCTTTCCTATTGATACTCAAAATGACGGAAGTACTCGCCGGGACTTACCCATCACATAGCGGCGACCCTGTAAGTTACTGTGTAGAAGACACTTCTATTGAGATAAATTTACAACCATGACCGTTACGTACCTATGATTTTTCAGGTTTTGGGTTTCAATATTACTCATTGGCGAGGTCTTCTCGCTTAGAAAGGAACTCATCAGGATGTTTTCCGCAGATTCATGGACGAAAAAATACGAGTACATTAGGTAATTGGAAAATCATGTCAAATTTAGGAAAAAAAGAACAAATTGTTTTTGTGCGTGATGAGAAAACAAACTAGCGGGATGGACGTGTGAAGCTTCCTAAAATACGAAATCAATATTCCTTTATTTTCCTGATTTAGGCAGGGCACTGACCCAGTTCAAAACCAACGTGAGCAAGAAATACTCCTACTGAATTTAGGCTAAATATTATTTTAACAAAGCACTAGGGCCTATAAGAATATGTTGGAATTTTATTAGTTTTATATTATAAAAATAATTTTAATAATCAGATATATGCAAAGAAAATAATTTATATGTCACCTCTTAAAGAAGTTAGATATTGATGTATTATTCAGAAGAAAACAATGTTGTGAATCTGATCTCAGAAGGTTAGTATAAAAAAGTATGATTGAGTATTTTTAAATACAGAAAATGTTTATTCTGTTTTATTAATTTTAGATTAAGGTTTGTCGCAAATTAAACAATGTTTGTATTTACTTCCCTATGGGAAATAGATTAAATCATGGATATGTCTAAAGGGATTGTTTTCAAATTATATAACAGCTGTTCTTATTCTTTTATATTACAAATTCAATACAATAGCTCTGTAGTTTCATATATTTTCCTGTTATATATTTTCCATCTTACAAATCACCAACAACCCCCCTCCAGATCTAAGACATAACCATATCAAAACACCCATTCATTCTTCTAATGCATTAGACCCAAAATTTTTATATTTTTGGAAAACAGTAATGTTTGTTACTTTGAAAATTCTGTTTTTATATCGGAGACTCGGAGACATGAAATATATAGTATATCGTTTATAGGAAAAAATATAATGGAAACTAAAAATTAATTTTACAAAAATGTGAACTTTAATAATTTATACTGAATGATTAATTGATTACCTAATGCTGTTCGTCACAAGAAGCAAATGTTTTCCCCGGTGTTATGCAGGGAAATTAGAACTTAAGTTCTTTTTTGCGTAAACTAGTATTATATATTTTTATTATTTAGTTTCAAAGTTTTAATCCGTTCTAGTACTTTCGCATTGTACATTGTACAACTTAAATAGTGCCATTTAAGTTTTATTAATCATTAACAACAATGTTAAAACCTATAGCAAATAAATTTTCAGTACGTCCATATACATTAGCATATAATGGAAATGAAATCGACAATTCACAATCGAGTCTAAACATCTCACCTTTTCAAACACCTGCCTGACAAATTATTTAAATTAATTCTAATTTGCAAACTGGACAGGGATAAAGTATTACGTGGTTTTTAAAATATCTACAATCTTGTTTAACACGAATACGTTAAATTTGGATGAAGTTTTTAACATATTTAGTATTCGTGACCCCTATTGAATTTGCATGCGAAAATGGTTTAATAAATACAACGAGGAACCATGTGTTTCAGCTTATCCCTTACCCTGTTTTTATATGTATTGCATATATTTAATTCACAAATTTTAACCTAATATTAAGTTTCATTTAGGAAAAAAACTATTTATAAAAGCGGAATACACATTGTCACTACAAGTTCATAGTTCGAGTTTGACATGCATGGTCTGTGTTAATGATATAATATAAAATATATAAGTAGTGTCAGTGAACACAAATCTCTTTATTTTAAAAGTAATGAAATGTAGTAATGTCATGCAATGAAAAAATCCTTTTACATTTGTTCCCATAAAGAACACTAGTATATTCTATTTTCTTTATCATATATATCATGAAAATGAATTGTTCAGGAAACATTTTGTCAGTACCACTCACATGGTTTTTTCTACATGTTTACTACGCCCAAGGTTGTAAGGTTTATTTTGTAATGGTGTAGTAAAAACTATTCAAGTAATGGCTGAAGAGATAACTCTCGTAAAAATGGTCCAATCGAGACCAAATTTGGTAGAGACGTGTATTCCTACAAATGCTCGGACGGTTCGTAAACCAGACATATCGGTCAATGGGAACGGGTAGTTTGGGGGGGTTTATACCCCAAATAACGTAATAACGTAACCCCAAATAACGTAATTTTTAAAAACTTCTAATTTTATATTTCATCATTGGAATCAGCTTAAAAAACTACACAATTAAGTTCCTTTTAGTTTTTTAGTTTCTCTATCTCCAACGGTTCCCGAGATATTAAAAAAATCTAAACACAGAACGTTATATTGTGGGGCTCCAATGTTAATCTTATGGAGGATAAGGAAAAATTAATATTTCCCATATTAATCAATATTTTTGGATAAAACTTGATATGTAGCTTCATGTGGTTGAAATATCCATTTATGCTTAAAAATCATAGTTTATGTGTTTATCATGGCAGCAAACCTGCATACTCTTTTCCCATATTAATCATATAGGGAATAGGCAAACTCCTTCATTTATGGACAGATGTTGATAAAAGTTGATATAAATGTTAAGATAAAAATTATTTATGGTAGAAATGACTACTTTCAGTGTTCCTCACAGCAGATGACCTGCACACTCTTTCCCATGTTAATCTTATGGAGAATAGGCAAATAATTTTCATGTTTATGGACAGATTTTTATAAAACTTGTCAATATTATTATTATTATATTATTGATTTGGAAATTTGCTGAGTACGCAGACCTGCTGCGACGGGGGTATTTTTTACATTTTGTTAATATTTCCCAGCAAAATATCCGTTAAAAACTATTCCGTGAACATGAGGGTTTGATGATTATTCTTCATTCTCGGGATCCATTGTCGGGGTGCTGAATGACCATTGTTGAGTGGTATCCAGAGACCGGACAATAAATGACCATTGTGCTGCATTGGAGGACTGCCATTGTGATCATTGTGTATTGTGACTGTAAAACCGCTGCATTCCGAATAACTGGGGGCGATGCAGCATTTGTTGTTGCTCTTTTTATTGGTAACCAAACAAACATTGATTGTATGCACAACCTATCAGACCGCGGATTAAAGTTTATCAGCTTTAAACTTTTTGTAGTAAATACTCGTAATATTGTTTAATATATGGAACAACGTTGTTTATTTATTTTATAGAAAATGCAATTCATTTTCTATTCAACACAATTTTATTGTCGTACTCAAATCTACGAGTGATTATTAAAAAGAAAAAAATCAAACATTTAAAATCCAAACAAACATTTGGACTTAATCTAAGAATGTCCATGATGCAAACACTCGTAAATAAACACAGTGTGTTGTCTGTAAACAAAATAGTGTTATTTAGCCACAGTTACCGGTAGCACCGGTCAGTAACGAAGAGTTAAATGGGATCCACAAAATATCCGACGGTTAATTAACTTCCGATTCGGTTGGTTACTGGACCTACCGAAAGATTTTATGAACACTTCCAAAGTGGAAGTTAAATGTTGAAGGTAAGCTGGATTCTTATTGATCCTTATGTTAACAACGGTGGATGCGGCTAAATACAACCAATGACTCTTGTAAGTATCCAATTTTTAGACATTTAAACGTGCACTTATTCAGTCAAGCTCAAAAACTAGGTTGATAGGTTCTATAGGAGCCCTATTTGACTGAGACGGTGGCGGCGTCCAGTAATCCAGCTACTTGTAGGTCACGATTTGTGAATAGTTGCTACTTTACAGATATCAACGTACGGCAGACTCTACAGTAAACAAAGCGCTGCTAGATATTCTTATTCTTTTCTTCCTCAGCGAGAAATTTCAAGGTTGTAACTGGTCAAATTTGGGCAGTTAATATCTAACGACGGATTACATTTTAATGTCGAGTGGTGAAATCCAATTTCGTCAGTGAAGAGGCTAACTGCAGTTAAAGCTAGGTTAACGGCGGTTTTGGTGAAACCGGCCTTAATTGAAGTCAAAGTAATATCATTATGAATTATATATAAAAATTGGAAATCGGCTGATTACGCAGGTGAATCTCCCCGGTTGAAACATGTTTAGATCGGTTCTCGTAGTTCTCACAGCGTCCGGGAGCGGCGCTGTAATGCGATCTGCGGAAAAAGCGTCCCCGGCACCGCTAGACAATGGCTAATTGATGGGAAATGTAAATTAAAAGAATCCAAAGCAAGGGTTGAGCGAAGGGAGACGGGACAAAAACAAGAGGAAACGCGTATGCAAAAACACCAAGAAGGGTTGAATGCAAATGCACATCTTGGCCGGCGGAGGACGCATTCTACCAACGTTCCCGCTCACGAAATGTGTTGATTGTGTTTTTCGCTTAATTACAGTACATTTTTCATTCATTTTATGTTTTCAAGTTGGCAACAGTTTATTTGGTATGTATTATTTGCTTGTTTTGAGTTCTTCAATTACACTACATCAAATTTTTTCATTGATCTTTACAGTATGTTTGTTTGATCTTTAGTTTAATCTTATGAAATTTATAACGATTATTTTTAGTTATATTTTAGTAATATGATTGATGACAATATTATTTTAAATCTATTACTTGATTTGTAAAACTGTTTTTTTGTTTTTATTTTGATTAGTAGTTTTTAGTCGGAAAAATAACAGTTTTTGATTATAGCTCTACAATATTATTTATAAATTGCATTTTTTTTAGTTTTTACCCCTCACTAAAAAGAATGTATTTAAAAAATAATTAATTTATGTACCATACATTAAACAGTTCTAGATATTTGTTGTCAATATTATATTTTTACTAAGGGAATATAAAAAGGATAAAATTAACTACAGTATAATTGAATTCGTCTAAAACACAAAAAAGTGGGTTTTAATTCAAAACTGTTTGTTATATCATTGAAGCATATTTAAAGTATAGGCTAAGTGTGTGCCTCTGATTTTGTTTTATTGTAACACAAGTTTTTTTGTGTATACGTTTTTGTATTAAGATGATTCAGTATTCGTAAGAATTGACTCTATTTCCCTTTCGACAAAGTTCTATCATTAATTTTTTTCGTAATAATGTTAGTTTTTAATTTAAAACAAAAAATAAGTACCAACTTAGTAAGAATAAACTATGAGGAGTTTATTAAATTACGAGTTAATATACGTTACGTATTGTAAATGATTGAAACCTTTTTAACCACCTCTCTTGAATATTATGTAAGCACTATTTTATCTACGTCAGCGGAATTTTAATTGAGTCAAGAAGTGAAATGACAATAACGTTTTGTGGGAAAGCGGTACAAACCTAAAATATCATCATAAAATTAATCATCTGATTCCTATGTAATTCCTATGTGTAATTTGACTTTAACATCAATTAAAAAATTTCAGTAATGAATATGGAGAAATGAAATGTTAATGAACGTACTTGCATGACTTTTACAAAACAACTTAATGAACTACACAATCCCTCCTCCATTAAATAAAACTATCAAGATATTCTTTAAATATTTCAAGATACGTTATTTATCAAAAAATATACTAACTTATAATTTCTATTTAAATTCATATTTCTTCTTTTTACTTGCTACTTTGTATAATACTTGTTGCGGATTTAAACGACTCTCAGCCTCCACAATTTGCAGTCGTCACAATCTCTTAATTTTTTCTAATTGTTAATATTTCTACTTTAAACAAATTTTAATTTATATTTAAAATCACACAAAGTTAAAATATTTTACAAACATTTTCAAGCCCACCTTAATAAGAGCAACATTGCTGTCATAAACCCATGTTATTTTTTCTCCGAACAAAACATTTCTGAGCTCAAGTACATCACATTTTTTAACGAGAAAATGATGAATATGGACTGAAACTTGAATAATTGTAACTTATACTAGCAAACACTCATTGATTTGCCGGGTTCGTTCAAGCAACTTCGAGTAGTTTTAGCGGTAGTGGTAGACCAGTGGACACACCATGTTGTTGATATTTTTACTACTTTGACGAAATAAAAAAAAATCAATTAGATGCTGAAAGCCACTTGTTTGATAATAATTCGCATCTGAGTGATCTGCGTAACATTGAAAGTTACCTTTGTCTATCTGAAAGCCACTTGTTTGATAATAATTCGCATCTGAGTGATCTGCGTAACATTGAAAGTTACCTTTGTCTATCTGTTACCTGTGACATATGATTAAAAAGGTGCGAAGTTCCAAAATTGATTTCAATTGAAATATTTTCCTGTCTCCTATTGAGTGACAACGTCTACCCTGGTCAAACCACATGCAACTTGATTTGCACACCCGGGTTGATCTGTGAAGCGTTTAGGTGTACTTACTAATTTACTTATGCATTTTACATATATTTTCATTTTATAAAACCAGTAAATATACTTACTGGATAAACTTAGACTTTTAGCTATTTAGATGTCTTTTACGAGTATTCAAACATTTTCGAAAGGACGATTAAAATTGACGATTCTAGATTGGATCAAATTATAGCTTTTATACACTGTCGTCCTCTTTTACAGCTGTTTGATTATTGTCAACTTACATATTTTTATGCAAGGAATATTCAAATCACGAACGTAGTAGGCCCTGCTCCAAATTGTAAACAATTCTCAAAATCCTTCCGGTAATCCTTCGGTGATATTTCCAGATATTTAACAAATCACGCTTAACTTCTCATTACGTCAATTAACCGCGTCTCTGTTTATCCGTCGGATCGCGACAGACCGAATAATAGCTTTATTTTTGAATTCGACAACACATCGATTCCAACCAGCGAAAGAAAGGGGAGGGCCGAGAAAGAGCGGAGTGAACAAGAATGGCGTCGAATCAATACCCCGAGTGGGGGGGAGGGGGCACGCACTCAAATATCTTAGAAAACTGCACAGACTTTACTTCCCTCGCTCCACGTAAAATGGAATCCGAAACCGTATGCAGGGCGCGCTATCGATCTGCTGCTATCGGTATGCATTCGTCCCAGAACCGCCCTTCACGATTTATATGTAAAGGAACCCCTTGGAGACTTCCAGTTTGTGGTTTACAAATTCTGTAATTTTAGGTTTTGATTTTTTACATAGTACTTATAACATGTACTTAAAAAATCGCATATGAAAACAAACGTTTGCAAACAAAATATACGAAGACAACAGAAAAGACTTAGTTGCAAAATTGCGCTTTTTCTGAATACAATTTTATTCCTCTCTGCCTTTCCTTTCGAGGCAGTTTATCTAAGATTACATGAAAATCGTGGACTGTATTGAAATTAGGATAAAGGGGGGAAGGGTTCGTTTGGATGTAAGTTTGATTTTAATCTTAAATAATATTACTTAGTTGAATAAAATATCAATTGAAACTGTAAAAAAACTCATATAATATTAAAACCCTTAACACTTTAAGTACCGAAATTTATTAGTGAAAATATTGGTTCATACTGTCAAAAATAAATTTAGTTTATGGTAATTTTCAAGTGAAAGAATCATTCGTTAATTTTAGATATATTTAATGAACCTCTGGGCGAATGATGACAAAATTGTACCAACGTTTCAATAGAAATTTATTACATTAAGGAGTTGGATCGACTTAAAAATCCCAAATTTATCTTCTTCCGTAAAAAAATACCTCTTCTTTCTAACTATCTCTTAGCTAGTAATTCGTAACTATCCCGTCTTTCATTAAAATGACCAAAAATAAACTACAACAAATATTTCAAACAACCAACTACTTAAAAATCAATCCTTATAGACAAATAAATGTAATTTACTTTTTCTTATCCAAACCAGAAACACATATTATTTATCTTACTAATAAATTAACTAATCATTTTATGTTTATTTATAATATACAGGATTTATTTTCCAAATATTATTAAATCTGTTCATTCACAAAGTACCGGCACTTGCCTTCAATAATTCAAAGTCAATCCCAAGTCGATGCCAACTTTTGATAATGCGATTATACAGCACTGCTAGTTTCTAGTTTCTAGTTAACCACACCGGATGGCAACTTTGTCTAGCTACCTGCCTTAACGGATGTCGAAGTTTTCACCATGATCCGGCTACTTTTCAATTTCTAGGTTATATATATGTAGCGATTTTATACGAGAAAAGTTTGCGGGATAAAGATAATTTTACAATTTATTTAACCTCCTTCGTTACGACAAATGGTGTACTCTTCCTATAATACAGGTCTATATTAGTAATATTCCAATATAACTAAGAGAGACTTATATATTACTATATAATTTGTATTCTAGTCAGATATATTAGATGTAAAATGCATAGCTTAGTGTTTTACATCTAACGAAATAAATCATGATTGATTAGATTAGATTAGATCATTGAAGTGGCAACCATAATATAATGTAGGTATTTTAAGCCAAGTATGAATGAGGATTGAGTGTAGGATGATTGTGGCGCGATCTTGTTGTCTTGTTACTGACTAAGGCTGACATGTTCCATAGACAGGACTGTTAATTAAAAGCCCAACAGCCGATGGCAACTAATGGACCTACAGTTTAACGTGGAATCCGAACCACGACCTCTGAATTACGAATTGGTCTAATTATGAGGATAGTCTTTGCGGATTAACGTAGTATTCAGTAGTTGTGTATAGTATTCAATATGCAATAGTATCTTAACTCTGCGGGGGGGGGTGTTATTTGTAAAAAGCGACAATTTAAAACATAAGAACAGCTGTTTAGATGAACTGATAACATTCCCCTTAGACATATCTATGATCTAACCTATTTCCCATAGGGAAGTAAATACAAACATTACTTGATTACATGATTTGCAACTGATGGTTTTTTCTCATCCGTCCTCAGGTGATATGGAGCCTAGAACAAATCAAGATTAGATTAGTACTAGTGAACGAGTCTTGTTTTGGTTTAGACTAGACTTCAGTTTATCTGAGGACAGGACTAGATGCCAGATCCAGAAACTTTGTGGAGCTTTACTTTTCGTGATGAAAATGTCCGTAGTAACAATTTAAATAACACAATCTCGCTATCTGCAACATTAAATTAGAAACAAAATGGCTACTAAACATTTGTTTTAATTTATAAAAATATTAAATATAATTTACTAAAACCTCCTTTGTGATTGATTAAGCTATGAAATTACGAATAAAAATATTACCAGTAGATGAACAGTAGTTCAGAATATTTACTTTCCCGTTAAGTTATGTAAATTCAAATCAATTTGGTGTCAATCTAGTAAAAGGGTTTCAAAGACAACTTTGTGCACACTGCAATCAAATCTTACTATAGAAACTCTTATCAGAATCAGAATCTTTATTGTGCCCAAGGATACGATCATGTACATAAGCACTCGTCACTAAAAATTAAAAATCCTTCTAAATAAAATATTAACACATGGTTGCTTAAATTTAAAATCTGTCACCTTATATCTGGCACTAATTTAGCCAGAATTTGCCAGAATCAAATTTGTCTATTCAAATTCACCGTGCCCTCTAGTCTCAAAAGTCCGCCGCATGGTGGCGCTAGTTAAGCCTAAGATGGTCCAATGACAGCGTCGTTTGGCAGATTGGTAATTACTCACCAGAGTGCAGCGCAGCACGCAGTGAACTGTGACGTCATACGTTGCTACGCGGTGGAGGGGTGTGACTAATGACTGCGTATACTGTGAAATATTTCCCCTAATTCTTTATCTTTTTAATATGGGAAAGTGGTTATGAAATAATAAAGATGACTGAGACGCAAGTAACATTAACTCAATACGCCTTCTGTATACAATCATATGATTGTCTTCTACCAAGTTTGAACGAAGGTTTTCGTAAAGATAAAATAACTAGTTGTGGTATTTATATCCCTATAAAAAATCCCTTTACGTTCCTTAAAAATACGAAAAAATATGAATATTATTAGGTTAGTGCAGAAGAGTACTTATAAAATAAAATAAATTTCAATAAAAATAAATTACCTAAAATCAAAATGTGATGGATCTATAAGAATAATGATAAATTGCATTTTACATGACTTCTTCATCAATAATCATATAAATTTAGTTCAGGCGTTCAATGGCTATATAATAATGACAATGTAAATAAATTATTAAAATCGTATTTTTATGAAAAAATTAAACTACCCTGTAATTATACCTGATAACCAACAAGTATTTATCTTGTTTTATAGTAAAAAGTATATTTTTTATTTCGCTTGATAACTTCAAACTATGACTTTAATTTAGCTAATAATCATTTTACGACTACAGTATATAGTGGTTACTTCCATAGAGTGCTGTTCCTATAGAGTTAAAACCTAAATACGTCGCCACTGATGAAGGCTAGTATTATTACACTCACATATCATAATTATTTAGATTAGAAAGGAAAATAATGCGTTTTAGTGTATTTAACGTACAAACACTTCTCAAGCACGAAGGTTTACCTTCCGTTCATGTAATAACGGTCGAAACGTGTTATTAAATAAAGTCATTACACACGATTTGCCGTAGCAATGGCCTCGGTGTAGCGGCCCGGTCTGCCTACTTCGACAAACAACTTCATGAATATTAATCGAAAATTTTGCGATAAGCGTCGATCCACGATAACTGCCTGGACGAGAAAATTGATTCAGAAATAGGACGACTCCGGCGTCTTGAGGAGGTTGTGGGTCCTACGTCAGAGGTCACGTGAGCGGAGGACTGGCTACCCATTTTACTAGAACGAACTGTGACATTTTTTTCCTAGATGCAGGTTTTCAAAGGCTCTGAACTACTTTCCTGTCTTGGGTGTTTAGTTTTTCAGTTTTTTTTAAATATTGTTTTGGTAATTACCTAACTAGTAGAGGAGAGGTTAGGTCATTACCAAGGTCAAAATTTGCAAGTGTTATAATGGCTTGACTAGTAAATATCCTCTATATGACGTAATGGAAGATTTTTCTCTTAAAACACTTATATGTAAACCTTCCCAAGGTAAATACTGGATGTGTGTGACTTTATTCTATCTGTGGCCTCTGCATGGACTTATGAGTAAATGATTTGATTTGGCTAGGTGGTTAAGTGGTATAGTATCCGCTTCATGTTCTGAAGGTTGTCGGATTGATCCAAAGCAAAATAATGTCGTAATTTTTTAATGGCTCTATGCAGGATCCAATTGCCCTTGTTCATTAGGTTATTATTTTTTCTTTTTTTAACTAAAATTATTTTACGTTTCACTGACATGGCCACCTACCCAGGTAGATAATTTAAAGTATAAATGATAAATGAGTGTAAGATGATTAGTGAGTTTTGATTACTTACTGAGTAGTAATGCGGACATATTCCTTAGACAGGAGCTAATTAAGGGGATCCGCCACCATCTAAAGAGTAAAACGGATTTGTTTGAACTTATTTTTATGTAATTCTTTATAAAGCACTTTATTCTGAATAAGAATAAGTAATTTTGTGACAATCTGGCTACATTCAGATCTCAAAAATCTATTTACACAAAATCTACTTTAAACACAACAGTTACAGAAAACTTTTAAACAGTGCAACGCTGATGAGAGAGGAGGCGCAAAAAAAATAACTTGAAGTAAAAAAGGTTTTCAACACTTTTAAATGTAAAAAAAGACTTTCAAAACTATGTAAGCCTTCTTCAATTTTTACTATCTTTAAATGCGCAAATTTGAATACATCTGTTATTACTGCACCTAATGTAATAAACTTTTTACCAGATATTCTTGATTATATTGAGAAGATTTTGGTGCATATATATCTCAATATAAAACATATTCAATAATAAATTGCAATTTTTTAAATTGTAAAAGACAGCTACATTTTTCATTTGCGTAAGCATTGTTGAAAATATTCTCTCCAATATTTTTATTTATAGGGTTACAATGTTTTACATGAACCAAAATGTTCCTTGTAATCTTAGCTTTAAAAATGTAGCTTATATTTTGCAATTTATTGGTTGATTAATAAAAAAGTAAACAACAAAGATAATTTAAAAATGCTATAAAATTGGAAAAACTCCCAAATTATCAATTGTCTTTTTCAATTGCCCAATTGCCTTTTTTTTAGCATATCTCTTTTCTAGAATATTTTTTTTAATTAGCCCGGTAATTGTTAAAAAAATAATTCATTGCATCAAGAACCCAAAATGTAAAAAAAGTTGAAGATAGTGGCGGATTCCCTTAATACTCACTCTTCACTCCACATATCCACATTAAAATATGTACATACTTACGTACGTCTACATACGTATAGGTGCTCACTATGGTTTAACGAATATCATAAAGTTTCGTAAGGTGGTGAAGGTAATAGTTTTAGTTTCTATAAGTTTTTTTCTTTGGCTGTACTTGAGCAATGAAATTGTAGAATTGTAAAACAATAAAAAGGAATCATTGAGTTAAGATTAATCTGAATTAAAAAAAATATTTGTCTCAACTAAGAGTTAAATTGTAGTCCACTCATTGTTAATGATTTTCTTTGGGTTCTATAATAGTTTATATGAGTTGATATTTTAGATGATATATCTACAATTTTGGTGACATTATAAAATGAAATAATATTCTAAATCAACGGGTACTCTATTTACAGCCTTCAAATATATTCTACAAAAAATATCGATAAATGTAAAACTGTTTAAAATGATAAGATAATTGTATTCCCGACAAGATTAGAAATTAGATTACCATTTTGCGATCTTGTATTCTTGTTATTGTTTTAACAACTTTCTAGATGATAAGCTATGAATAAACAACAATCCATAAAGAGTCATTTTTAAATTACAAACTCTAATATCGTCATTAATTTAACAGATATAATAATAATTCTTTTAAATATTTTTGAACAAAATATACACAAAGAGAAACACACATTTATATAAATATACTAGCACTTAAACTCATTCCACATGTTGAAAGAGAAAAATTTTACTGTCTAAACAATGGCGATAGTCTGGCCGTGTCTTTTTCAAACAATTAGTTTTTAAACTTCTCAATATTTTTTTATTTCATTTTATGTTAGCTGTTTTCTGAACCCACAGGGATCATTGATGAGTAATGATCCACTTCAGAGCTTATTCCAGTTCCTAGGTGATTATTTCGATGCTTAAACGACGCCTTTTGAATTAGATTAGATTAGATTATTGGAATGGGGACCATACCCCAAGGTAGGTATTTTAAGCCAAGTATGAATGAGGATTGATTGTAAGATGATTGTGACGTGATCTTGTAGTCTTGTTACTGACTAGGGCTGACATGTTCCTTAGACAGGACTGTTAATTTGTAGCCCAACAGCCGATGGCAACTAAGGGACCCACAGTTTAACGTGGAATCAAAACCACGGCCTCTGAATTACGAATTGGTCTAATTATGAGGATGGTCTTTGCGGATTAACGTAGTTTTCAATAGTGCGGACGTCAATCCACACAAGGGAATACACATCCACTTAACATCACTATCCACAATTCGTGACCTCCAAGTAGCTGGATTACAGGATGACGTCACTATATCTCAACACGGTTCTAAAGCAGTGAGAGCAGCAATGGGACAATGAGGGGGATGGGGAAGGAGGCGATGCGGAAAGAGCACTAAACACAGAACATTGTACACCGGGGCTACCAGACAGACAGGTGATCTTCTTTTGTTTTAAACGAGTAAAGCTTTCGGCGTTCGTGTCGTGGGAAACCGACTGGTCAATCCGGCCCACACACCCACACACCCACACACACACGCACACACGCACACCCACACACACGCGCACACGCGCGGACAATGGTCGTGACAAGTAGGCCTTCATGTCGTACGCTTCAATTGTCCTGTCTCTTCAAGACCGATGTCTATTGTCTTCATGTACGTCGTACCTTTATTGATGGCTCACAATGGAAAACTGATTTGTAATGAATTTTGAACGGCTATAAATTTTGTGTATTTAAAAGCTTACATATAAATCAGATTCAGATTCAAATTGCTTTATTTTGACAGTTGTTTTCAAGAACTGCATAATAGTGTCAATAAAATTAGTAAGTAGTCATAATAAACTGTGCATAATAATGAAACAACGTTTTTTCATTAAAATAACTAGGATTTGTCTATATAACCAACAAAATCCTTAACATTATAAAAACATTTTTCAATTGAAAACTTTTTAACCTTATTTTCAAAAATTTTGGGGCAGCTCGCCTTTGCCTTTATGGAGTTTGTAAGAGCATTAAAAAGTGAAACTCCATTGTAAGACAAATGATTTTGAAAAAAACTGGTTTTATGTTTAGGTACTCTTGCATTAAAAGTTTTTCTTAAATTATGATTTCTAATATTGAGGGAATAATTTACAAACACACCAAGATTAGTTTGTTATTGTATAAAATTCGTAATAAAATAGCACTTTAGGAGAACATATTTATGCCTACATTGTTTGAAGTCGGACATATTTCCTACGGAAAAGGTGACTATATTATGAAACACAAAGATTTCTCTTTTTCCCTGAAATATTTTTATTGTTGAATAATAAATACATTCCTACAAATAAACCATTCATTAATTCTACTAATTTATTAGTTGAAAGCAATTTATTGCTTGTTCGGTCTATAAATTTGGTCTCATAGAATGAATATACGCCCGTGTTTTCCGATATAACTTATAGTTACTGAATTATAGCCTATGTTGTAGAATGAACAAATCCTTATAAGCCTTTTCTGTTAATATTAATGGTTGTTTTTTAAATTTCTATAAAAATCCAATCTAAACAGAATCTTTTGGCCTCATAGAATGAATATATAGTATTTTCATATCTAACTTATAGTTTCAGAATAATTATAGCCTATGTTATAGAATGAAAAAAATCCCTATACGCCTTTTCTGTTAACATTAAAGGTTGTTTTTTTATTTTTCTATAAAAATCCAATTTACAACGAAGGATAGTTTGCATAAGGCATACAAATTTAGACTCCAACGATCCGAAAATGAATGTAACTATTTAAATCACACCTTCACATTCAACGTTCGTCTCGTCTATCTTAGTTGAATAATATACGAGCGATTCATTACCATCAAGCCGGTGAAATATGTTGGCAGCGCTGTCGAGAATTTTCGCTACGTTGGGTTGCTCAACCTGCTACGAGTAGCTCATGTAATTACAGCTGATGTTGGAGCAGGTGTCAGCTGATTTATTAACAACTCGGTGACGCTCAGCGGTGACGTCACATGATACAACACGCCTTGCACGCGTTTCTGTAATACGGACATGAAGGAATAATTAATTTATAAGTAAAGTGCTTTTAAAGCAAATTGTTTAAGGAAAATTGAGGAATTACCGAAATCGTCATAAGTTAACTTAGACACGGTTCAATTTATATTTCTTTTGAGGTCCCCAAATGCAAATAAATACCTTTCGTTTAATAACATGATAAATGA
The DNA here is from genome assembly GCA_023375725.1 of Nephotettix cincticeps. NCBI lineage: Eukaryota > Metazoa > Arthropoda > Insecta > Hemiptera > Cicadellidae > Nephotettix > Nephotettix cincticeps. The sequence continues at coordinate 32,347,160 of CM041787.1, read as the reverse complement.
CATTATCTTATAAGGTTCTACAAATGATTACATTAAACCACAGTTTTTTTTATCATGAAAACAAACCTGCATGTTCATTCTATATTTTACTACATACCTAAAGGACATGAAATGTGGCTTAACCTACGAAAAAGATCACTTTGTGTTATCATGTAGGTAATTCAATGAAAATTCACAGAGTACGGAAGTCTGCTTCATCGGTTAATTTTAGTGAATGAAACTTTATTACATTGACAGACAATGTCTCGAAAACAAATTTTAATACTTTACTGATATTTTTTAGCTTAAGTATCCTCACTAGATAGGAACTTTTCAATAAATAGGGGGTAGGCTAAGATGAATACATATATGGTCGACTAAAAAACAGTACAAAAACACAAATAGCGGACCTAAAATCTAATAAGTTTTATTAACATAGTAAAAACTAAGAAGAGGAGCTAGCGGAGTTATGATCACGATAAATTTACAATTAAATAAAGACTTATTGAACAACTTACTACAGAGTATACAGTACTTGGAGAATTGAACCTTTGTGAAAAGTTTTCACACTTACAGAATTCCACTTATGAAGATGGTAAATTTCTTACTACAAATAAACTTTTAGTTGTCCAAAATAAAAAACTTGACTCTGGAATATTCTGATTCAAATGAAAGTTGTATTTCCGGTATTAAATAGAATCGGACTCAAATTGTTTAATATGAATTTCAGAACATAATTATATATTTTTAAATGACGGTGGTTTACAACTAAGCCCTCACTTAATGTTTTATAATGTTTTGAAGGGCGAGTTAGTTGACATCAACTCCAAAACGGGTTTGGATTCTGAATGTACAGTGCCTGGACGGGTTTTGACCCTCTTTTACAAGGACGACTAGAATCGAAACTAGCAATACAGGTCCTCGGCTACGAAACTTCAACATGCCCTTTGACTACTCTCTGAATGTTGGGCTGAGGATAGCTAAATAGTCGTATAATCTCAATTAAATCATAGTAAAGCTGGAAATTTTAGTCATTTTATCTATACATTTAAGTTTGAATTAAAATAAACTTATTTGAAGCTAAATTTTAAACCCTAATCACCTTACGCACCCGTGTAATTAATTTCACAAACACACACACACACACACACACACACACACACACAGTACACACTATACACATTGTACACAGAGAGACAGATTTTAACTGTGGGGAAAATTTAATAGCACTATCTTAGAAAAAAGTAAAAAAATGTATGAAAGATGAGACATCTTCCTAACTTGATTATTAAATTTGAAGTTTTTACTGTTATGAATCAATATACGCATGTAATATAAGTTAAAAATTACTTAAAAATACGCTACCAGGAAAAATATTCGTACCAAAAGACGATCTGAAACAGTGTCATGCCAAAAAATGAATCAAATTTTAAAATAAATTTTCACTTTCTGCTCGACTGCTCCGATTAAAAAAATAAAAATTCACTAATATTTTTTATATTCTACGAGTATTATACGATTTTACATACTCCTATATATTAAATTTGTGTAAATAAATAGTAAGTTATTTTAATCATTGTCTACACTATAAGAAAGCATTATATTGTTATGTGATTAAACATTTACTTGAGAATAGATTTCAGCAGTTTTTAATATATGTTATTCTATTGTAGAATTGATTGTGGAAATTTCAATGTTTCAATCTGAATTCTCATTATCACCTACTAGACTCCTTAAGTCTTTAAGCTATATATACATACTGTATTAGTAATTTTCTGAAAATTTAAACGATATGAGATTAGTTTCTTTTCAAAACTAAATCATTCATTTTAAGACGGCAATTAAAAATTTCAATGAGAAAATTACGAAAAATATGCTTTGTCAAAAATTAATTATGAGTAGGGATTAGAACCCACGACTGCAGAGCTCCGGATTAGGGGGATACAACCTGCGTACGATTCTCCGAGATGAATTTCATAACAATGCCTCTCTGATTGCGGATTGAAGATAATGCAAAGTAATAATCCTTTTGGAAAGTTAGGGAAGAAAATGAAGTAGACTATATCAGGTTAAATCTCGGATTAAAAATATTTTTCAATAGAGTAGCGTCTAAAAATGAAGTACAGTATTAAAACACGTAAAATCAGTTTTCATTTTTTCTACTAGTTGGCGAAAAATTGTACACAGTTTTTATTATATTTTTAAGACGATTCAAGGTTAAGACAGTTTAAAAAAATTAAGTTTCAAGTAGGTGAACCCCGAAATTTGAGAGGACTGAGAAACAAAATTGTAATTATTAAATTAATAATCAAACAAGACGTGGTATACTCTAAAGATAATAATTATGGTCAAAAGTGTATTTATCTATAATTATGTTTTGCTGTATAGGTTTCAATAATAAGTTTTCGTAATATTTCCTCCTTATAATAATACTACATATGTATTTTTCGTGATAAGAACTACTAGGAAACCTATAAACACATCGATAAAATAATTTGTAATGGATATTTTTCTTACAGATAATTATTATTTAATACTATTTTTTGAATCCAATACAATGAATAAGGATTTATAATATTATAAAGAAGAGGTGGTTTCTGTATGTTTGTTTGTGGGTTTGTGTGTTTGTGTGTTTGTGTGTTTGTGTGTTTGTGGGTTTGTTGTGGCAAGTGAATGCGAAAAATACTGAACCGACCGGTTTGAAATTTTAGGCAAAGGTAGATTTTAAACTCATGCAACACATAGGCATACTCATTTCCTTAAAATCCTCTCGGGCTACGCCCTGTGAACGTCCTAAGTTTCAATGTTTACATTTTTAGAGAATGAAAACATAAAATTACTTGAATGTCAACAGCTGTGAATACTAAAATTTGACAGTTCGAGAAGAAGGAGAAGAAGAAGAAAGAGCTGCCGTGACCGTCCTAGGTTTCAATGTTTACATTTTCTAATTACAACATCCGTTTGCACTATATTTTGACAGTTCGGGAAGAAGAAGAAATAAAGTTGATTTTTCAGATAAACTGCTGGATCGAAATTAGTGAATTATTTAAAATAGCGGAATGGTAGATTTTAAGTTTTTTTCCGACCACTGTATCTATTATATTAATCCTTATCCTCTCCCAATATTTGACAGATGTTACTTTGTCATGTTGTAGACACTCATGTTTTGTCATTTTGTAAACAATGAAGAATTAATTAACAATAACTTAAATGTATCAGTAGAGCCCACACCTTTCAGCCTTTTTAACCCGTGCGAAGAACGGGTACTTTGGCTAGTATTCTTATAAAGTATAAAAAATTAATTTCCTTTTACCCCTACCTTTTTTTATGAACCTTGATGTGAAGCATAACTTGGTGGTTACATTAACCAATAAAACTCACACAAAAACGTCACACAAAAACACGTTGTTATTTATTTCATCACAGCTAAAGTTATAGGTACAGCCAAAATATTTTATACTAAGAAGTTCCTTTGTATGGAAAATGTATTTTCAAAAATAAAAACAGAATTATAATAAACAGTAGTTTTTCTTTGAGTTCATGCTTTCAAGTCAAACAAAATTTGCATTGCTAAAGTAATATTATAATCTGATGTAACTTTGACGAATTATTTTTTTCATTACAAGTTAGTTAATTTTTTTAAGCTTTGATATGTAAATGGAATTGGATAATTGTGATAAAGATTTATAATCTTCTTTGTAATTCAAAATACAATATTTAAATTTGTTTAAACATGTAATAAAATGAGGCATTCTCTTTGCTGAACATTATATTTCAGAGTGCTCTAATCGTCTGATTCAGATTCAGATGTAATGTTTATATTGCATTATGTTTCTCTTATAATGTGTTTTGCATAAATTTTAGGTATTTGAAACAGAATTACAGGTTTATTCGAGGTCAAAAATTATCTAAACATTCAATAAAAAAATTCTTTTTCAACAGGACAGATCATATTTAAAACTAAATATAAAGTAATGACTTTTAAAACCTTTTATTCAAAACTGAGTGTTTTAAAAATTATAAAAAATTCATTTTTATAATACATTGTCACATAAAAATACATACATAATATTGTTTATAAAGTTGCCCCTTAATAGTGTAATTGTAATTATTATCAGAGTAATCAGCTATTTTACACTTTTTTATCTTTAATTTTCTTCATTAAACTATTTAAAATCCAGAGTGAAGCACGAAACGTTTAGTTGTGAAAATAGGTCAATAATTCAAATTTTAACCTTTTGATTTCGTTTTAAAGGTGCTCTAAAGAAAACTTTAATTGGAATTTCAGTTTTGCCAAGCTCAATTTATTTGATTGCGTTATATCTATGTTCTGATGTTGAATATTTCAACATCTTATATGATGTTGAGTATAAGATATTTCAACCACAAAATCTAGGCCGAAAGAAATGCATTATACCTGTTCCTACTCAACAAACCCCATCTTCGTACATCGGTTGACTTAAATGGAAACTCAAAATTGTATAAACAGCAGAATCACTAATACCTTACAGAACTCAATTCAGAGTTTTGAATCCAACCAACTAACTTCCCTTCGAATTTTTTTTCTTAGAAAAAAATGCATCTGATTAAATTAGGCCGGGTGTTGGAGAACGGAGACAAACAAATGGAGGTTCATCCGTTACGCCTAGGACTAGAACAATCACGCGGGACAATGAGATATATCAGGCTGTGGATGGGAGAAAAAACGGCAAAAAATCAGCGGCAGATATGGCCCGCGAGACAATGCAGAACAGCTACTCTGCTGGATCAGATTTCAGCTGATTTGCATGGAGAAAATAATTAATATTAGCAGCTGTTTGGGACCCGCGGGTCCAGGTCTAGTTCGGGAGGGAATTTATCACTGCTACGTAATTGGGGCAAGGGCTGGGGGAGGGCACCTGCTTTCATAAACTTTTGGTAATCGTTATTTACGTTTTTGTGAAGTTTAGGGAGTTTTAACTTGGGATGAGAAATAGAAGGTAATAACTACTACATACGTGGAGATATTTGTTGTGAGAGAGAACAGTAAAGGTTTCCATTTAAATTTTCAGATATTTATAGTAAGTAAATATCCAAAAAACAAACTGGACGACACAATATTTTTTGGTAAAAAGAGAATATTATTTAGAAAACTAATACAGTATCTTGCTAAAGTAAATAAACCGATTTGGTGGAATCATTTTTATAAGTATCAAAGAAAATGTACTCTCAAACCGATCATGATTTTCCTTGTTAAAAGGGGTTAAACCGTGATGAAAACGGTTGGGTACCTGGTCCAGTTCATCAAAGGTTGATAGTTCGAGACCATTGGACGGTGACTCCTAACACTACTACAGTATCTCATTGTTAATTCATTGCACAGGTTCTAGGCCCATTTGATGGTTGAGGCTAAAAAATGTCAACAAATCTCAAATTATTATCTTCTAAACCTAACGTTTTGTAAAGAAGCATTCTTTTAAACTCCAAAACTCTGAATGTATGAGAACTGAAACACAACTTGCCTTACTTCCAGGTGAACTCCCGTTGAGTTAATTGCCTCAACGAAATGCAAATACCTCCAAAGGTCCCCTACCAAACACAAAGACCTCTAATAAAATAATTTAATTGTAAGTCGTGTGAAGGCTCCGCAACTGACGAGACGTTACCCTAGGCGCTGAGCATTAGTGAGAAACAGAAGCATTTGCATACGGTGTAAAGGAGGCGTACCTGAAGCCTGGAGCCCGGAGGTCCGACCCAGGGCCTCACAATGACAAGAAGGGGTGGATCTGTATGCAGATAGACGTGCATTTATTAACCCGTGAGTTTTAAAAGATTAAGTCTGATATAGTTAGAGAACCGGTCCCATTAAGACATTGCCGTTGGTGATCTACAACATCCATGCATTGGAAGCTTTGTAGAATTTTATAATTCAATTTTTATAATTCAAAACTATAATTCATAAAATTAAAAAAAACAACTTATAACTTGGTTATTCATTTTATATATGTGTGGTCTAAATTTCAATCACTTTTCACGGGTGATGTTATCTACCATTAGTAGATAGATAAAATAATTTGCCAACATTAAAAATAAAATGCTGAAACCCCTTTAACTAACAAGGGACTTCGTCTTTGTGTTATTCCGACGATATTCTAAGTGCAGTATATATTTAGCATATTAATAAATCCGAAAAGTATATGATCATGCCGATTTGGTTCGGAACATTCAATAATTTTCATTTTTTCATCTACAACTATTTCATTTTTCTAATGGTATTCGCCAATGTTCAAATTTAAAAAAAGTAACAAAACACATTATGTAAACTTTCGACCTATTTCACTTCTTTCACCATTTCTGAAATATCACTGCACACCATCGTTTATAAAATCCAAGCTCCGTTTAGCGTTTAAGAAACAAGCGTTTCCTGCCCTCCCGTAATGAACGGATGGAAACAATTTCACCCCAGCGAGAGAAGGACAAAGGGAAGGTGATGGGAGCCGTGAGAAGCTGTCCCTATATGCAGATGTACCACTCCCATATGCAGATCTAAGAACAATGCTCAACCCTTTTGTAAAAACTATTACACACTCTTTGATGAGGGGAGGGGGGGATCTTGTGTTCTCAGTCTCGGTGTCCGGCCGGTGTTCAGACTCATTTGCCGCCACGGTCGTCTCGTAGCTTCACCTGGCCTCATCACATCTCGCTTATCCGAACGTAAGTGGTTGCATCCAAATTTTAGAAATTTTTCTCTAATTTCCTTTTTCATAACTAATTATTGTTTACAGGCTTTTCAAAGACTATAGAATCAGTTGAAGTTTGTTATTTTGTAAAAATTAGTTTTTAACCCATCAATTATTAGGACAGTTTGCTTTAAGGAGAGTCAAACGATACATAAGGCCCCATGTTAGATTGTCATATTTTAGGTACATATCTCCTAGACTACTGTCCATAGGCAGCTCACGTTTGCACAGTTGTTACTTAACATCTGATAGTTCGTTGGTACTTGGATTATAAAAATATGGTGATTATTTTTGTCATATTTTTAACGGACTTTTCCTTCCTTACTACAATAGTGAACGAAACATAATAATTTTAGCACCAAAGCTGCGTTATGCAGTAAAAATAACGTGACAAAAATTTCATAAAAATATCTTTAACGGTTTCGAAGTTATGCGTACCTACGTTAAAAAAGGTTTTTTAGGAATGGAGGAGTCAGCTGGGTTGGTGGTGCGTCAGCTGCTGGTAAACTGCATAGAACCTCTGTGCAGACAAATTTAAAAAAATGTATAATATACCATACAAATTTAAGAAAAATTTTTGTTTTTGTCTATCAAAACGTTCAGAAAGTCTAATGTTTTTTTCATTTTTGGTATTTTTAGCTAGTTGTCTAAAAAATACTAAAAATTAAAATTTCGGACGTCAGGCTCCCCTTGGGCTAAATAGTTTCAAATTAATTGGTTAACGCATTATGAATGATCGGTATGAGAACATTTTATAATGTGATTGATATAATGTGTCTACAAAATCATACATTATTGTTTATGCTTACATTTTCATCTTTGAACAAAATGTCAGGCTGCATAATTATTCTAATTTTGATCTTATTATACATTTTTCTTCTCAACAATCAGCTTTATTGCATTTTGTAAAATATAATCTATATGTAGTCCTGATAAGGAAATTTAGATCTATGAGAGTTATTTAAGATGAAAATAAATGATTTTTACGCAACTGCATTCCCATTAAAATTTCCAAGACTAACATTTCTAGCAATATCTACAACTACCGTAGCAAACATTAACGATAGCATTAACTAAACTACCACTGGACTTCACTTTGTAAAGAATATTTTATAATATTGGGTGTCATAATAAACATAAGACTTTAGTTTCCAATGTTGTATTCAGGAAAGAGATGTTTTCAGGAGAGATGTTTTTATATTTGTGTACAACAAACTATGGAATGAAAATATTCAATGATTACATTTTTGATAAAGTGTAGTATTAAAAATTAAAACTGGAAATCGTCGTTAAATGATAATAAAATGTTGTCCTAATTTATTATTGTAAACTACTTATGCTTTATAAACAACCAATAAGTCCTAAGAGCTTGTATCTGTTTCCATATGAATCTGCGTGCTCATATAAAAATAATTACTATTCAAAACAAACCGTAATACAATATTTATTATGAACAGCACTAATTAAATATTAACACAGAGCTTATTGAACCAGTGCTCAGTCGTTGATTTGATGTAGTTTTAATTATCAATTATCATTGTACTTTGCAATTTAACAAATGCAATGTCATTTCGAAATCCGCTGGAAAATACGCGTTAATTAAAGTCTTGTAATTATTAACACGGTTTTAATAAAGCTATCTAACCGATGTCGGGATGATTTAGTGGTTATTCCGTAAATAACGTACTTTATTTTTGTGGCCTTTGCATCATTTAGTTTTTAATAAAGAAATAGTTGACGTATTTGTTGCGCAGAATATTTCTAATCAATAAAACAAATAAAATTTAGTGTGATTTGACATTTAATTTTTGTCATAATTAATATACTTCTAAATAAATAGTAAATATACTTCTACTACTTTGAAACTATATATTTCATTTTATATTCTATATTTCAAACATAAATCATCACTCAAGACGATTTAATTTTATTGTTTTTAGATTTAATTGTTGTGGAATAGGTCGACTTTTGTTACAAAAGGTGGTTTCTTACAATACCATCCAAATTGTTATTCCAGGCAAATTAAATAATCATAATTTTTACATATCACAGTTTATTTTAACATAGGGCCTACATACATACATGATCCGTGGTCCTCTGAGACGGTAAATTGGACAGGTCAGGTAATACTATGCTAGCAAAGAATAAAAGTAAAAATTTAACTACCCATTTAGGTAGGTGTCAAAATCAAAAAAGCTGAAACCTACTAGTTACCTTATTACCTCTAATTTAAATTTCTCCAAATTTTGAATACATTGTAATATTTCTGGAAGGGCCTGAAACTATTTCATCCCGATATAGTTTGATACGTTTATGTTCAAAGACTTGAATTGCATGAACACTTTTTTATACGGGTAAATAATACAAATAGTTCGTCAATAGTTAATTTCCCTTTTTTTGATATCTTCTGCACATAATTTTTGCTTTGGTCCAATGAGTCTTTTGCTTATATTGTATGTCTTATCAACTAACTGCCAGGGATATCGATTGTGTGATAACAAAGAAACTGTTTTAAACCCTTATTTGATTTTTTCTTTTGAAACTCTAAAACACTATTTTAACGTATTTGAAATGACGAAATGGATTTGTAGTAAACCCAAAGTGATTTTATAATAACCTAAATAAAAGGTTTTAAAAGTGACATATTTTTGAGATAATTTATTAATATATACGAAACACATACTTCAAAAACGTTGGGTTCACAGGGAACGCGTCTTATTATAATTATTATAACAATTTATTAGATATCTATGACGAATATTATCCCTGTTTGTACTCACATACTTTTGATAATTTTGAGAGTAGGTACATCTATTTGGTTTTAGATTTGTATGCGTAAGTTTAAATGGTGTATTGTAAGGCTATCAGGATAAATAAAAAATCTGGAGTGTACTTAACCTTTATTTAATATATCTTTTATAACGTCATTATAATAAAAATATAATAATAAAAATGTTTACTGATTTAACATCTAACATCTTCTACGGAAATGGGTATATAATCTGTAGTAGTTCAATTTAATAGTAGTTTAAAGGACAACTTACTATACAGATTTTTACTTATATATATAATACGATGTTCGGTAAGATAAAATGACAGAACGTGAAATAATATTATAATAATGGGTATTTCACACGTATCCAGTAGTTTTGAACTATGCAAAAATGGGTAATGGCTGCTGTGTCTTATTAAAAAATGAAATAAATCTACATTGGTGAGTCGAATTTGTATTTCCTAGAAATTCTGTGAACGCTACAATAAAGCCCTCACAATAGGTAATAAACCAATACGGTGAAATTCCAATATTGTTGTAAATAACGCAGCACAAACAATCATGGATAAACTAGACGCGTTTTTCGCAACTGATGCGATTGAATCCTAGATATTGTTTTCTAAATCCCTATCCTTTGTATTATTAAACATGCAATATCCGGTGAACAACCCGACAATCGTGACGTTTAACATAAATATTTACTCTACGGACTAGACAGAATTGTCATTGCGTTACAGGTTTAATTAATTATTGCCCAGCTGAAATTGATGTTCGATCAAATGTGTGTAAAGTTAATCTCCTTTCCGTAAAAACTATGTAATATATTTGGACATGGATATGGATATGGTGTTGGCAATTTCCGAGACCAAAATTTGAAACAGTGACATCATGTGGTTAGTGCCGTCATAGGGTTAGTGACATCATAGTTTGGTTATAAAAACAGCTGTTTAGATGAACTGAAAACATTCCCTGTAGACATATCCCTGATTTAACTTCTTTCCCACAGGGAAGTAAATACAAACATTTTAGTTTAGAAATATAGTCGGACAGCTGTTTTTTCAAAGCCATTTATTTTTTAATAACATATTTTGCACAAGTTATGTTTTAGTAAAAGACAACTATAAATAAAGTCTAAATATTACTGTATTTCATCGTAAACTGTTATTTCTGCAAATTGAAAACAATATAATTTCTAGTCGTAATAATACAAATTTGCAGTGAAATAATATTTTTAATTTTCATTTACTGTATTTTTTAATGACTGAGTTTACTTTTTTTACTCCTTTTCATGGGATCCTGGAAAAGCGCGAGTCTTATTTTCAAATTCCGTTTAAAAATTTAACAAAAACTAATAATACCACAAAACACTTTTGATCTAGCCTGAAGTAATATGTAAAATGTTCCTTAGAGAGTTTTTTTGAAGAAAAGGGGAGGCGCAAAAACAATTACATGCGGTCTATATAAATCTTGAACAGGGGTTGGATATCATATTTATTTATTATTTTCTCAACTTCTTTTTTACATAAACAAATTCTAATTTACAATTTCAAAAAGGTACATGCAAAGTAGGCAAATTTTAAAACTCGCAATTTTCCGCGCAGGGACAATTTTTAATTCAAGGATCTTGATTTTACATGAACAGTGAATAGCGTGAAACTTCTCCGAAGATCATGAGAGAGGGTTAATTTTTAAGCGACTTAATAACCACAGGGTTTTTGGTGGTAACCCTTATCTGACTACTTCATGCCCAGGCCACGTGTCTTGAAGTTTATTGGATCATATAAACCATTTCAGTAGACGCCACTTTAATTTCACATTTTCTCCAATTCATTTTTTAGACCCCACTTCGTCTGTCGCCGTTAGGCGGATGTTTCTAAGTATAAACTGAGGTAACTATCAAACTGTTAATAATTTTCAAAGTAAATTTTAACCCCAAAACAAACCCACTTTTATTGAAATATCCATAATAATAACCTTTATATGTATTTAACTACCCAGGAGTATGCGTTCTCAAAATTTCTATAAAATGGGTTGGTTTTTAAAACCAACCCATTTTCATTTTGTTTAAATGATGATAAAACACTATCCTTATTAGATATATCCAATATTACAAATAAGCGTTCAAAATAATGTAAATACGTAATTTAACATCTAAAAATTGCAACATGATACACGCGTTATTATACCGTATAAATACTAATTTAGGAATCAGAAACTAAAAAAAATTATGTTCCGAAAAAATTACGGAAGTTTTGAGGCACGCCATCGTCAGACAATATGTATATTTTTCATTTTTATTCTCAATTGTCAGTCTTGAAGTTAAAATATTATCAGTCGTACACTTATATTTCAATTTTTATCAAAGTTTTAGCTTGTATCGATATAACTTAAAAGATTCAACAATAATAGATCTCAGGGTGTGTAAAAATAGCATTTAAATTATTGATACACAATGTTTGAAATAAAATAAAACATTCTAAAGGAAAAACTAAAGTGTAGACTTGCATATTTATTCACAATGCATTTGCCACAAACGCGGATTATCCTTCAATTATTCACGGGACCAAACTGAAATTCCAAATCTCCATAAAGGTTCCTACAAAGATCGCCACGTAATGGATTGTTCCCTGCCCCCCCCTCTCCACCACACCGCCCTCATGTAACAATGGGAACTGCCTCGTGTGGATCCCAGATATTACGATCTTCCCCCAAACCCGAAATCACTTTACGTTTTCTCTCTTCTTATTTTACTCGGTGGAATTGAAGACGTTGATATTGCCACACTTGCATACCCCCCTCGCTTCCCGCGCTTTTCACCCGCCAAAATAATTTACGTACACGAAGATCGGAATGCAATAACAAAGGTTCCGTTATTAAAGTTTTTGGATTGTGTTGAAGGATTTAGTTTTATTAAGGAAACCTCGTTTTACCAAATTGAAGTTACGTCTTTAGGAGTTTTTTTCTATCTAAAGATTTTATTAGGATTGAAAAATAGTTTTCCTACATCGAAATAAGTTAGTTAAAAATAATAAAGATTATTTGTCATCCAATAATTACTTCAGCCTATTTTTGATAATACAGTTGTACATTTTAGTTTTAATTAATAACTCTTTATCAGCAATTGTCTAATTTTTAGACAATTTTCCTATTTGGGAATTAATTCCGTTATAACTACTAAGTTACCTCTTGAGCATATTTTCCTACATATGTTCTATACGTATGTAAATATTTGTGTTTTCAGTATGACCTACCACCTATATATTACTGGAAACTATTATTTAATTTTTAATATTCATATTATTAATGAACTATCGACATTATTTCGGTAAAGAAAAGAAAAATTTGGACGGTTCCGTGATTAGACCTTGAAACGTTATTTTACTTTATGGTCTATTCAATCCTTCCTTATATATTTTTATTCGTGTGATTATAACGTCAGATACAATAGCAATTAACTCTTCAACTACAGTTTCAAATATGTTCCTCATGTAAACTATTAATAAGGATATTTTTTATAGTATTAGTAATATTTTATTACGCTTAAAGGGTAAAATAGCTAGGAAAAAATAAATAAACAGTTGCCTTAAAAATAAGTTAAATAAAAATGTAAATATATATATATATTTATTTATTTATTTTAGATTTAAACTGAAGATAAATTAAAACGATACGTTATTATTTCAACAATATAATGATTAACAATTTATCGGATTAAACAAGTGGATTATTTAGTGATCAATTATGATTTTCAAACAAAAAATGTTTTAGAAACAATAGACACGTTTATATAATTTTTTCTAAATACTGATTTATCCTGTAAATAGTGTATTTCAACCGGAATTATAAAGTTAGAAATGAAATCGCTTAAAACTTGATTATGAACATTCAAACCTCGAAATGAGAATGAAAATCTATTTTTATCCTGTTACAAAACGAAGAGAGATCAAATTCGAATTCAGATTTTGTTGAGATTGGCGTTTCTCAAAATACCTAGTCGGTGATTGGGGCTTGATTGCGAACTAACGAGGCGGACTCTTGGCGGGAAATGGCGTCATTTTGGCGGGAATTATAACGACTCTATATTTTCTTATGTTTATTGAAAGATCAATTTATAATATCACTTTTTGTGATTCAAGTGTATTCTTCATATGGTATCAGTGGTATTACAAAACGTTATGGCTTGGTAATTTTAAAATGTCAAGTTTGCTAATTGGTAATTTTGGTAAAAATTCCCAATTGGTTAAAATTGGTAATTTTGAAAAGTTTGTTTATGAAATAATAAAATTTCGTATAAATAATCACAATTATTGGCAATGTGGTTGCAATCTGTATTGTTTGTGGAATCGCAGAATTTACTCTCAAAATACTTGACTTATAAATATCTGTAAATCAAGCAAAAATATTCCAAGCAATTATTGAATATTTATTAATTTTTCTAGACTGTTACTCAGCATAAGAGTAATAATTTTTTAATCATTGAAGGTGAATACAATTAACACGCGTAAAAGTTTTATAGATTTTTAAACCTACAGGAGTGGCAGAGTATTTTATTTCAGCCCCATAAGAACAATGTGAATTTTGTGACATTTCTGGTTACACGACAGTCACAAAAGGATAGTAGAGGTGTCAAATCAAAGATAACTTGAATGTTTAGGGAATTATCCTTCTACCTGGAGGTCAAGAATTGTGGATAGTTATGAGCGATGGTCGGTGGATGTAATATTCTCTGGTGTGGATTGACGTCCGTACTGTCATTAAACTGTAGGTCCCTTAGATGACATTAACTGTTGGGCTATTATACTAGGGGCTATTATTCTTGGGCTATTAATTAACAGCCCTGTCTAAGGAACATGCCAACATTAGTCAGTAACAAGACTACAAGATCGCGCCACAATCATCTTACACTAAATCCTCATTCATACATGGCTTAAAATACCTACCTTGTGGTAGGATCACCATCTCAATAATCTAATCTAGTCTAATTTTCCTATAGAAAAATATATTTAAAATACAATTATATCATATAGTTTACAAATAATTATTGTAAGTTAGAAAATTTTTAAAAAAATTAAAAATTTAAGTCCCTAGATAACCACTTTACTTTAATTTGACACAAAAAGTATATTTTTACGACAATAATTCCGTCACAAAATTAACTGTAAAACTAATGTTCAAAAGGATCTAAAATCCAAAATGGCGGAGACACTTCAGACTCTTAAAAATACTTTACCGTAAATGAAGACGATATTAAGAGTAGTATTATTTTGAAGTTTTAATATCTTACTTATTACACAAATACGAATACGGTTCAATAAAAGTTGTTAACCTCAAAAACCTCTAACGACAAGAAACCCTTGACGTATAACAAAGTGGAATTTACATAGGATCTTGTACCATTATAATGCGTCTCTAACTCGAGTTGTTTCCTAATTGGCCGATGAACAAGTAACCGAGCTTTCCATAATTGGTCCCAGATCAAACTGGATACAAATAATTGTCCTTCCTGCTTCCCTCTGCCTCCTGCTTTCGCCTTTCGAATGAATTCATAAGAAAGGATCAATGGGAAGAAACAACGAGCCCTTGAAGCAATTTCTTAGCTATAATTGGGCGCGTAAAGGAGGAAATGTAAATAAATTTGGGAGTTTCTTTCTCCTTCTACAGATGTTTAATTTTTCGTGAGCAGAAACGTGGCCCAGCAATTACTTCATGTCTTTTTTATTGAATTGAAAATAGTTCCTGTTCTTTCTATAAACAATAACCCACAAATATTTTTAAACATTTCGTAGTTTATATAAATTTTTGAACGTCTATTTCTCCAACGTGAGTGGAAATAAGTAAAAATATTTTGTTATGTATCATTTTATTCTGTAAGAAAGTATGCTTTATGATGAAAATAGCATACATAGTGCCTGTACCATAATTACTTAAGCCTATCAATATGTAAGATTATTCATTTTTATTTTTATTTATAAGCCTCCTGAATTGGTGGATATATTAAATAACAGGTTACTAACCTTATAATCCGTCAATCCAATCTTACTTATCACCAACTTTGTGACCCAGGTTTCGAACACATATATTCATTTTGAAACAAATATCAAGTTAGTCACTCCATTGGAGGTCGTTATAATCTTCAACACTCAAACAACAACTGTACATTAAATTCACATTTCAACATTTAAAAATTTAAAATTTAACCAAGTTACAGTATGGCATGTACTGGCCGGTCTCTACTATCAGACTGGTTATCATCATATCAGTCAGTGTCTTCTGGGTCACAAAGTTGGTGACAAGTAAGAATTGGATTGACGGATTATAAGGTTAGTAACCTATTATTTAATGAAAGATTATATTTATTTCCCTTTTTATATACTACTCTTTTAAAACCACAATAGTGTCTGCTTAAAAATGTGCTCATGAAAAATGAATTCTTCACAAGATAGATAAAAATCCAAACAAAGTACAGGAACACCTTTAACTATTATATAATCATTAAGATGCAATATTGTATGTCTAAAAGGAGCAGTATTTTATCAATGAGTATGCACCACATGTATACTATTTTTACAAAAACGCAAAAATAAAACTAGTCTTTAAAAAACAGCATTGTATTGAAAAGAACACTTCACGTATTTTTAACACCCTTTTAGCTTCCAAACGTAATAGGGACCATTATAATTTAATTTACTGTTTCTCTTTCATTTTCCAATTCCATAATTGAAATATCGAAAACCCAAATCAAACCACCTCCTAACGTAAATCAGGTAAGTGACAATCGGAAGAAGTAGTCACTTTAGAGACACGATTAACTCGATCACAGTGAAAGGTAATTTGTTGGAAAACGGGGAAACTGCGATCAGCGCTCCTAGCGGGAGGATAAAGAGTTAATGAACGAAATAAGAGGGGACCTGACAGGCATTGAACACACATAATCAAGTTTGGGGAAGAAGAAGAAGAACGGGGAATGTTGAAATGTGAAATGTTGAAATGTCTGATGACAAAGGATGGATTTAGTCCAGTAGTAGACTAAGACAGAAACGTGTAATTTTAGAGATTTCTGAGACAGCACATCTGATTAAATCAAGTTTTATTTCAATAACTATTTGTTATAAAAATTATTTAAGTATTTTAACTCGTATAAGCAGATTTGTTTATGATTTATCTCTAAGAATTGTTTTACCTAGTAAATAAAACGATTTGTTATCATATAAATACCATTCTCATAATTAGACCAATTCGTAATTCAGAGGCCGTGGTTCGGATTCCACATTAAACTGTAGGTCCATTAGTTGCCATCGGCTGTTGGGCTATTAATTAACAGTCCTGTCTAAGAAACATGTTAGCCTTAGTCAGTAACAAGACTACAAGATCGTGCCACAATCATCCAACAATCATTTCTCATTCATACTTGGCTTAAAATGCCTACCTGGGTAGGTCGTCATTTTAAATGATAATCTAATCTAATCTAATCTGGAAGTCCTAGACCTTGCGAAAGCTTTTTCAAGAGGATGCAAACTATGGGAGGGAGATCTAGTTTACATTTCTACTACTTTCACTTTGAACAGTTATATTAGAATTATTGACTAAATACTGGAAACCAATTGTTTGAAAGGCAATACTGCTATGGGAAATTTTAACTACATTCTCGGTATATTATACACCATATTTTTAAAATGCTTTCTTAACTCATTGAGCAACTGGTTTTCAGCATTTAGTTATGTTCAAAATTTTAAAAAATACCACAGAAAGGAAGTGGTTATCAAGAAAAAGATTAACAAAAATTATTTAATTTCGACATTTTAATGCTATAAATGTAGTACAAATACCAAATATTATATAATCTCTGGTCTTCTAGTAAATAGCCACTTAATTACTTAATAAATAGTAAGTACTTATTAAAATTAGGAGTATCTAAGTAACATATTCAAAAGAAAATCCATTACTAATGTGGTTCTTTTATACATTAGCCCAAATTATGTAAAAATACAGTACTTGCATTAATGTTCACGTGTCGACAATGTTTTCAATGTAACTAGGTTATGTTTTGCTTGTGCTTTTTGCAATTTTATATTATTTTGTTAGTAGTAAAATATATAGAAATATATTTATATATGTTATAAAATATATTATCCCAATTACTTCTTACAGAAGTAAATCTTTTTTCAGGAGAACAATGCTTTGCCCTTGGTTCCCAAGAGAATTTCACTATCAAAAACCTCAATATCAAGTGTTAGATGTATGAAAATACCTAAACTCCATCCCAAAAGGTATGCACATTTCATAGAATAATTGGAAATTATGTAAAATTAGTGACTTAAGTAGAATTTAATGAAAATTTTAGTGTATTTTTGGAGTTTTGTTTTCTATACTAGTTTTATAAATCTACTTTTATTTAACTACGGTTTCTTAAAAATACAGCACTAAAACTATAGTGTTACAAAATTATTTTCAGTAAAACATATCTGTCCTCAGTATAGATTATGTTACAATGTCCTCCCAATATTTGGAGACATAATGTAATTAAAGCGATGACAGAGTCGGATGCGATCCGGCCCCGGAGTTAGGAGGGACCAAGAATCGACGACCCTTATCTGAGCGAATACGCACTTTAATCAGTTGTTTGCATATATTCAAGAGGAATTTCCCCTGCTGGAAAAGAAAAAGAAATACCCCTCGACCCACCCTACAGTCTGTCTGTAAATTGTATTTCTTTAATAAAAGAACATCACGGTTCAATAAGTTAACGCGGCCGTCTTCATATCAAAAGCATCGAGATTTAATATCCAATTTCTTTTTTCTCTTTGTGATTCCCGGTTTAATTAGGTGTAAATTGTGTTACTTTGAATTATTAATTAACACCCTCGTTTTAACAATTACAATTCGATTAATTGCCGTAACTTTCTGTGACGTGTTTTAGATTCGCAGAATCTCTTTTGATACTGGAGATAATGGAAATTCTTTTAATTTTTAAGACTTTTAGGAATTAATTCCACCTCACTTAGTAAAGAGCAGTATCGATGTATATTTTATTGAAGCGGGAATTTTTTCAAGCATTTAAAATATCAAGAGAAAAGCCCATAGAAACGTTTTTTCAGACTATATTTTTTCACATTGTTAAACATTTGTAGACCTTCAGAATTTAATAATATTATGGGATCAAAAATTGTTCTTTGAAAATCGTTTTATGCAGTATATGAAATGTTTTGTCTTTTCCAAAATTGTGTCTACGCCTCATTTAAGAGCTTTGTTATTCATACACTTTGCCAAAATTTAAGCTCAAAAGCATTAGTACGAGTAGTTGTCCAACCTGCTTTATAAAAAACGCAAAATTTCCGAATTATTCACCCTATGACTCGAAACGTTTGCACTAAAAACCTGATAATTTTTGTTAATATAAAACTCTCCAATAGACTTGATAAATTATTCTATATAAAATCATGCGTAGTAAAAAGCTTTGTAGTTTATATATTTTTTAAATCTTTATTAAATTATCATTTCTACCTGGAAGTTTAATGAGGTGGATTTTCTTCCTTGATTATATTTTTCCTAATCTATTTTAGTGGAAGTGCACAAAAATATGTTTTTACAACTAAGTAATAAGGATGTCAGGGTTTTTGATTTAATTAGAAATTATACAGACAAGATTTATATTTATGTACAATATAAATCTTATTGTATTTAAAAATCAATTTAGGCTTGTAAAAGATAAAATTTCCATAAAAATATACCATACTAGGATCCTAAATATAAGTAGCAAATTTATATTATTCTTTAAAATTAAAGAATATTTTTAAGTTTTTACAAATAATTTTTAGTTAGGATACCAAACTACACCAAAATATTAGAGCTGTAAATACAAAAATCTCATAAAAATAGTGTATTTAGTTTAATTTAAAACGATCCGAATAAAACGTACGATACTCAACAAATAAAATATTTCTAAACAAGACTAATTTCTCATAGGTCCTTGTGGGTGTCATTTGTCAAAACCGGTTATACCAAAAGCCATTATAAGGGTACATTCCACACATTACATAATACTCCTAAAGCCTTGAACAATTATAATAAATTGCTTTATACTTCTGAGTGTAAAATATTTGATCAAAAATTAAAACAATAGAAAAGTAGGCCTAATGATGAAAAAATAAAGGTTACATTTTTTTATCTGCTAAAATTAAGTAGTTGGCTTCAATCTTTTACTATTTTACACAAACACCTGTACACAATTTTACTAAAAATTTTGAAACTAAAATTTCAGAAACTCTGTAAATACTGGAATACTACCAGTAAATACACCATAGTTCATTTGCAGAAGAAATATAATTTAGAAGTTAGTAGGTACACCGGAAAAATATCATGTTATTTCAGTCATAATTAAAAGGAGTTAAAAATGTTAACTTTTTAGGCTAAATGTTAAGTATTAGCTTTGTTCGTAGTGTTATAAGAATTATTTATATGACAAAGTGTGTATGTAGTACTGTAATAAAATCATCAACTAATGAGTACAGTTTCCATGTGAAAGCCACAGTTTCCCTCCAAAGTGCGTTATCAGAGCTCGCAAAACCTGCCGGAATAACGAGTCCGTATCGACCGTTCCCGCCATTTTATTCTCTTATCAGATTGTTATTGGCAATAGGTTAGCCACCCTTCCCGCGTAACGGGTTGCCATGACGACCGGTGGCGGGAACTGCCGCGCATGCGCACGAGCCGACTCGATACCCGTAACAATGGACATGTACTCCCCCGTCTTTGCGTTTCCATTATTAATAAATCTTGTCCCGGTACAGTTTTTGACTAATAAGCCCTATGCGGATGTCCGTTCGGGACCATGACCCTCATTGGGGTAGCGGTCGTGGGGGGTGGGTAAAGGCTGGGGAGGGGTCCAAGTACAACTTAAATCTTACGTACCATTCTTGGGTTTTAAGTCCTGTGAACTTCTGTGTTATTTCCCTAAACTAAAAAAATCACTTATAAATTAGCTTATTCAACTCAAATACATTTCTTTAACTCATATGACCAGGGATGCTGTACTGTTGGCCTATATCGAATTTTGTTTCTCCTGTGCAAATAATCACTACAGTTCGCATTATAAATGTAACAGAAAACCAGGAACTAAAGTTTCTACAAATTTGTCTATATAATATGTTCATTTATTTTACCCTTTGTTGCAAAATGTGCTTAAAGTGGAAAATATGCTGTCAAAAATTACCCAAACAAAATTTGGTTTTTAAAAGAAAAAAAAACTTTTTGAACATTTTCTGACAATATCTTGCGCAATGTGTTTATAACTACTACCTTCTCCCCTATAGGGATGTAATATACACAGTACATCTTTATATACTCAAATTAAAAAATTTTCGTATTTTCGAAATTTTGAGAATGGATATATCCATTTTGAAGTTCCCTAAATCTAAAAAAGATGGTTATCAAGAGATGGGTGTTCTGTTTCTGTGTGTGTGTGTGTGTGTGTAATGACACCAATACCACGCCCATCATCCGATGTTTATGGAATTTCGTACCACAGTCTACTTTTGCAGACCCAGTTTTTATATTTTCAATTTTTGATTTTTAATGATAGTTTACCCCTAAAACCTAGCCCCGTTGCTGCCAAGTTGTGTAAAAGAGCGGTGTGTTTGAACTATGGCAAATGGCAATTGCAAAATTACATTGTAGTTTATGGTTATAAATCAAATAAGAAACTAGGTCATAGCAAGAATAATTTTGACATATGAGTTATCTGTATCTTTAACAGTAAAAATTTAATGAGGAACTTGAGTAAGTGAGGTCTAAAAATGACATACTACTTATTCTACAAAAATTAACAGTAAATTTAATTTATCAGATTATTCCAAATCTGGATTAGCATTCTTATTCTTCCTGGTCACTATCCCACCTTAGACATCCCCAAATTTCTAAATCCAATACAACAAATTTACTGTAGTGGTAAGTTTATTTTGCAATACTATTGAAGTATTTGAGGTTTAAAAAGGACGAAATAACACTTCAAAAACAAGATATAGAGCTCTTGAACAGATAATTGTATTCGCACTCAAACATGCACAATGACCCACAGATGAATTTCAAACACTTGATATAGCACAACCATAATCATCACAAGTGAAATAAGTTGATTAATCTATTAATTCATCGATTAGTTTATTGATATTGATAAGTCGGTTAATCCTTTAATTATGCAAATAATATACTAGATACATAAATTAATCTTGTGTTTTTTTATGTTCTACACCTATTCAAATGTAAACCCACAAATTACGTATTTGAGAGCTCTTCAGCAATAATATCCAATATGCATTAGCAGTTATATAACCGTTAACACACAAAGCAATATCAAGCCCTTCAAGTGGTTTGTTAACAAACAATGAATGAGAGATCCAAACTGGTTCATTGGACTGTTAACAATTTAACGCACATGGCTTCTCCAATCACAAGGCTTTCAATATCAGCATCTCGTACTGATCTATTGGTATTTGATCGCTAAAAGTATTTCAATTTTATTATCTTTAAGCATTTTCGGACGTGTAGTTACATTTATATTATTAGTTTCATCTATTTTTGTTTTGTATTTTTGCATTTAAATATGTTTTGATGTATTTTATTACTTAAATTATTATATAGGCCTAAAATGGTGAAAAAGTTTATTTTAATGATTGTAATTTTTGACATGGATATGTCTAAGCTCTGGGGGGAGGGGTGTTGCAGATTGGCAGATTTGTGTAACGCAACATTTTTAAACGCAAAAAGGGCAGCATAAGTGCTTGGATACCGTTTCCATAGAAACTACCAGGACATTTCTATTGCATTTTTGGTTATAAGAACAGCTGTTTAGATGAACTGAAAACATTTCCTTTAGACGTATCCATGATCTAACTTATTTCCCACAGGGAAGTAAATACAAACATTTTTTAAAACGTTTATAATATCTCACATCCAATAGATTAAGATAATCTAAGACATTTTGTTCTGAATAGGATATTATTGTTGTGGAATATAATTTAAAACATAGTGCTCACCTTTACACGGATGGATCAAAAGTCAATTCATATAAAGAATTTGAAAGCAATCAACTGTTCTGAAATATTATAGCGAATTTCGTTACTATTACGAAAAAAAACATATTTTGCCAGATTTTGTTTGGAATCTAGACTAGAAAACCCACTGGCAAAGTACTTCATCATACTAAAAAAGTATAAAAACCACATTTTCTAGTGTATTATGAAGAAAATAATTACACATTCAAAAATATATTCATACACTCGGATAGGGTTTTATGACTTCTGTACTTTTGTACTTTTTTTAAATCTTATCTGGTATCTTATTTTGTCCAAACAAATTGTCGACCACGTTAACAAATGCATAATGCAATACACGTTAATAATTAATTAGTAACTAGCCTATGCATTTTTCAGGAATTTAAAATAATAAGATTATTTGTTTTCTAATAATTGTTTGGAAAACATTATTTTTCTGTTTATGTTTGACTGGGATGGTGGCGTCATCCTGTAATCCAGCTACTTGAAGGTCACGATTTGTGGATAGTCATTCTTACAATCACAAAAACTAATGAAAGTTTCAAACAATACGAAAGATTAAAAAGTAAAATAGGACTCATTTGAATGATAGCGTAACAAAGCAAACTACATAAAACGGTAAATAAAACGAGTTAAAGCGTCCCCATTAGAGAAAAATCCAGCTTCAGAGGCCGAGCAATTAAGTTATTGAAGGTATTCGTTTGAGCGGGGCTCGCGACCTGCCATTGTTTGGCATTTCCCGTTGTTTTGGAGTAAACCAAATCATCGCTCAATAATGAGGAGGCGTATGCGGAGGCCAATTTGGATGTTTTATTCCGTAAAATGAAAGAAACGTGGGGAGGGGGAGGGGGAGGGGGACATCAGCAAAGTAAACCATAAAATGTAAAGAACGCACACGTCCTTCTCCCGTCTCCTCTATCCGTTACGCCCTGAAAGTCTTTCTGGGGGAGGCGGAGTTGAGGGGTTCTCTTCTGCTGTATACGACGTCGTGTGTATTTCGTTTTCAAAGTTTGTAAATATTACATGAGTTTCTTTCACGGTACAGTTTAGTGCTCACGTAGCGCTTCTGATAAGAAGTTTCTCTTTAAGAATTATTTTGTACAGTTTAAAAATTTAAGTTTTTTACACTTTGCATTTTTATGCTTTGTTTTTGAATAGCGTCGGTTATTTCTTCCAGATTTTTCCACCCGAATTTATAAACACTCACTAAATACATAATTGATGGATAACGAACCTAATATACCTCAATCCTCTTTAATCGGCGGTAAAAGTATGCTAGGATGGTTCTCACTGTTTAGATCATCGAATAAACCAGGATACAATGTATCCTGGTATCCTATAGGAAACGAAATATTATTTTAGATAATGGTGGTAGGTTGGATGTGATTGGTCCATTCAGATTTCAACCATCTTGTTGTACACTTTGAAAGATAACCGTAAAACAAAAATGTTCATCTCAAGTCGATACCATTAATTTAAGAGCACTCTATTGGTACTTCACTGCCTGTTTAGTTTTTGATATGGATATGTGCAAGCTCTGGAAGGGGTGCTGTTAGCAGTTTGCGAGACGAACAGTGTAACGGAAGTGACGTCATAAGGTTGCGAGAACAGCTATTTTTTTGAACAGCTGAACAGAGGATTGCTTTTTTGGGTTAACGTAGTATTCACTAAAGCGGACGTTAATCCACACAAGAGAACACCCCATCCACAGAACATCGCTCACAACTATCCACAATTCGTGACCTCCAAGTAGCTGGATTACAGGATGACGCCACCAAATTGCAATTCGTTATTGGAAAATACATACCTCACTACCTACTGCCTACCATGAAACCTTACCTACTTCCTGTGAACATTAAAAATGCCTATTTGACCTCTAAAATTAAGCATTCCCATTCCCTCCAACAAGGAAGACTCCCGAGGGTTTACTCAGGTCGGCTGCAGGTGAGGGTCTAGTCAGGCTATCATTTACCTGTCAACAGACCCGAGCGTTGACCCGACCGCTCGAGGCCGCTCGTCCTTCACAAACCTTCCTTCAGGATATCAGGCCACTTTACATAATAGACATCTCGTTAGAGGGTTGAATTGTAAATATTTTAGGTAAAATCTATCCGGCGTTTTAATTTTTTAACCGAACGACATACGGAGAAAGCCTTTCCTGAGTTAAGAGTTTGCTGGAGTGGCGAAATATTTCATTTTTGCTCATAAGATATACTAATTTTGGTTTTGGATGGTCGTAAAAAGATGGTTGAGGTGTTAAATTATAGGTAAAGTGATTGTCTAGAGGATTACACTATTAATTTGTATTTTTTTACGGAAAAATACACATTTTTTTAAATTACCACACAATTACCGATAACTAACAAATAATTATATATTATGACAAATTAAAAAAAGTATAATTCCTGAAAAATAAATCTATCTCTAATTTGACATTCAACCACATTTCTTTTTCTTCCTAGGACTAAACCTATTATCACGATGACTTTTTGAGTCCTAGGCCAGAAAAGATCATTGTTAATGATACTTTTGACCTTTCCATTGTAAATAATGGATAAACTTTAACAATAAATATCAATTTTTTGTATTTTTCGGACAATCCAGATATCGATTGTGAAACTGGTAAAATCGACTATTAAATCAACTATCGAATGGTTGAGATTGAACTATCGATAATAACTAAGACTGACATAACCTAAACAAGCAATCAGGATCTAAGAAAGAACTGCTTCAACTTAAATAACATAACAGCTGATTAGTCTAAAGCGACAAAAATGGTCGACAACTATTTATACTAAATCAGGTAATAATTTATGTTTTACGAGTTTGTATACTTTTATTTGCAGTATGACGAGAAATATAGTTCATCACACGGCCCGAAATTGGCTTATTGATATAAGTTTTTTACTCGCACATTTAACAGCCTCGGCTGTTAAACTCGTGCTTGTATCAAAAACGCCTGATTTTGGTCCTAGTGATGAAATAAACTTTTATTGAAAATATAATTAAAAGACGTCTCTAGTTTGAATAGAGCTAATTCAGCTTCGTTTCAGGACAGGGAGGACTCGAACAAAAGCGATCTTCGATGCTTACTTGGTAATGAGGGCAATTTGAGTAATTGGTCTTCAAGCGCCATTTGAACTGGTTTGTCCAAAATTGCCCCGACGGAAGAGAGGGGTTTTGAGTCAACATTCATCCATGTAGGTTATCCAGGTATGTACCACCTCCGCCATATTGGATTTTAATCCCATAGGAACGATGTTAATTTTTTAACAGCTTTACTGACCACTCAATGGTCCTAAAAGTTGGTTTAGGGGTCTTTTTAAATAAAAAGTGATTGTCTAGGGAATTTTGATTTTCTTTTTTAATCAAAACAAATGAAATATGTTTTATTTATCGGATATAACTGCGCAGTATATTTATTTTTTCACGAAAAATATAATTCCCTACATAATTAATTACTTCAGCTTTAATTTGCCACATAAATAATCTTTTCATGACTATTTTGTTACCAGTAATGTTATTACAAAAATTAACATCGATTTAAGGCGCTTAAACTACATATTTCGTTGGTAAGGGCAGACTTTATACAAATTTTAAATCTGAAGAAAAATTCTACTACTTAAATTAGGGTTTATGTTTATTCTACATTGAGTTGAAGCACGCCGTATATATTTTCGTAGGTTATTTATTGACTTAAATGATTTTAGTTTATTTTTCACACGTTGTAAAATTAAATAATTTTTATACTTGGGTTCATCTGGATGTAGATTAAACACTTATCAATGGCTTGTGACTTTTTCAATCGAATTTTTTAGCAATAATGCCGCAAATTTTATAACACAACACCAGGCTATTGAAAGCATTTATTTATCCAGTAAAAGATTGGATTTCAGAGTATAATGAACTGTTTGAATTTCGTGAAAATAGTTATGAAAGAGTTTTAATGTATTTGAATAAAAATTAAATATTAACAAACAAATAAATACTTTTTTAAATAGTTAAACTCTTCGACCCTTTGATATTTGAGGGATGAATTCAATTATAAGATATAACCCTTTATTTTCCAGATGTAGCGGTTACATTTTACGTGGTAAAAATTAATATTTACATAACTTTATAAAACGGTTTTTGATAAGTAGTTTAAATTTAACCAAAAAAAATTGCTAATGGAATACATTTATTTACTGACATAAATGTATAAATAAGCATGGAATTGTGCCACCTTTTGTTTTGTTTTCATTTTTAAAAAGATTAAAAGTCAAAATAACTCATAATGTTAGTGAAAAAGAATAATTTGTGGTTTAAAACATCCACATCATCGTTTGAAACATCAAAAGATAAAAATGTCATCAACAAAGAGGATCAAAACTGGCTACCTTAATGAGTTAATTGTTCCTTTCATTTATTTATTTTTACCGTCCGTTTTATACAGGGTGTTCATTAAAGTTGGGGACAAACTTCGAGGGGTGATAGTACTCATCAAAATAAACCAAAAATTTCCTATAAACATATGTCGAAAAATCCTGCGTTTAGCCGCTAGCCGCCATTTTGTATTTTATACAAAAAACTTTATATATAAAGAACTATTTAAGATACAGAAACCAAACCTTGCACACATATTTATTGGCTAAAGAGAAAAAATATTCTCAAAGTATCATTAAGTTTGCTCTTATATTTTCAAAATGGCGGCGGTTCTTAAAGTTAATGGTTTTTTTGTTATTTAAATTAAAATATTTTTAACCGCCGTAATTTTGAAAATATAAAAGCAAACGTAATAATAATTTGAGAATATTTTTTTCTTTAGCCATTAAATATGTGTGCGAAATTTGGTTACTGTATCTTAAATAATTATTTACATATAACGTTTTTTGTATAAAATACAAAATGGCGGCTAGCGGCTAAACGAAGGATTTTCGACATGTGTTTATTAGACATTTTTGTTTATTTTGATGAGTACTATCACCCCTCGAAGTTTGTCCCCAACTTTAATGAACACCCTGTATATCGTTTTATCTGACCACAATGAACTAGTTTAGTTTGGACATGGCATTTCGAAAATGTTAGTTCTGTAATTTAAATTATTGAAACATGACAGTACAAGAGTTGCATATTTCCTTGTATTCTTTGTAACTCCATTTTTAGAAAGTTTGTTTTTATGAGAGTTTGAAAAGCGTTTATAATACGGTGTTTTCGAAAATATTTATATTACGTGTTTTAATTAAAATGAAATAATTTTATTCAACATATTAATGAATACAAAAATACAAAAACAAATAAAAAATTACTGAAGTGGGAAAATTTCCATGAGTAGAGAAAGAGTTACTTCAGTCCGGTAATCCAATTCCAGCTAATATAAATAATTAAACTAATGTTTAATGAATTGATAGTAAAGTAAAAATTAAAGAATAGTTAAATCAAATAAATAAAATGTTGTTGTTACGCATAAAGATATTAACAACTATTTTCAAAAATAATAGTTTAAGGATTAATATTTTAAATACGAGTAACTAAACGGAATAAAAAAAGTAAATTAGGGATTTGGAAAGAACAAACTACTATAAGCCTGTATAATGAAACTGTCTTGTCCAATTTATGCCGTTATATATCTAAGTACTAAAATAACAGGAGTAAAATATGAAAGAATCTAGCCATGCGTGATATGTTAAAATATCCATCACTAGCAAACTGCACTAAAACTAATATCACTGATAATATAATTATTTTGAATTAAAAGTGTTGATGTGACATTTTGTGACAGAAAATAATATACCTTTTTCGTACGATTAAAATATTGTTGGCTAGAACTCTAGGTATAACAAATGCTGATTATTAAAGATAACAAAGTAAAATTAAAGCGTTAATTATTTTTAAATTCATAATTAATAACCGAAGTCTAAGAGATTGAATATTTTAAGGTCTAAAGTGAATAATTTTTATATCTAAAAGTAGTTTTGTAAAATAAAATGAAATAAATAAAACTTTCTTTTAGACGATTCTTTTTCCTGAAATCCAAAACCTCGATTCCGTTTTCATCGGGTCTCTCTATTTCCTTTCATATTGGAAACAGAGAATGGAATTTCCATCTGCTGTTTTTCCATTGTTGAGAACAGAGTGCTTGTAAAGCTTTAATGACAGTTTTGTTCATCTGTAGTAGGTCCATCGGACTCACTAGATACTAAAATAATAATACTGTTATAAAATGTATTTTAATTCAAATCATTTCTTACGTCTTATCTAATAATAATACTACATGAAACAAGAAACAGTGTCAGTTGAAGTTTTTTTACATGGTTTTGCATTCATTATTTCACTCTCCAAATTATTTAATTCTTATTTAATATATCAATAATTTCATTTATTATTAGAATGATGAACTCGTGTTAGAATTAATGATAGTAAAATAAAAATACTTTTTTGCAATGTTTCGTTAGTGAAATTATTAAATAAATTTCAAGTTTAGAAGTTAAATATTTCAATGAATACAAATCTACGTTACGTTGCCTTTTTAAACTGCCATTTTTAAACATCGCAGTCTTTTCATTTGAAACTGACTATTAACGAATAAAGTGCTACATAAATAATGTATCTTTAATTTATAAAATACTACTGTATTGTAAATTACTAAATGAAAGAAATGTTGTAATAGTCACATTTATTATCCAATTTTAATCAAATTTGATGGAGTTGGAAACAAAAAATTGGGAAACTGCACCTTTGGGAGCGTTTTGAACCCCAAATGGCGTTTTTGGGGTCTTTTACTTATAATCTATTAAAAAATTAAATTTGTTTAACACTATTGAAGTCAGCTCTAAAAACGGTTTAGTATTTTTAATTTTTTAATTTATTGTAGTAAAGTGGTTACTGAGATATAGAAACCGATTAACATAGCACGTTTTTTTGGAGCTGAAATTTTAATCTTATTGTGATAAACTTAAAATAGATATTTCCCTAATAATTTTGAAATATTGTCACAAAAAAAACGTAAGTTATATGGTTCCTCGTGGCATCAAACCTACTCACTCATCCCTCGTGTTGTCTCTATATATAAAATTGAATGTATGCATGTATGTCCTTTATGCGTTACCAAACTACTCATCCGATCGCCATGAAATTTTAGGAAGTTGCTCTACATGTGTCCGGGAAGGTTTTAGTGAAAAAATATTTTCGAAAACCCCATAAGTTTCCATTTTATGGCGTTTTAAATTTCTAATGTTAACCTTATGGAGAGTAAGTTTGTTTACAAATTGTCTACAATGAAAACATTTGATTTCTTAGCTACAGCTGATTGGTTTACTTTCCATTAGCAATATGCTTTACTATCAAATGCCATCTGAATCATTCATTAATGTGAAACTATGAAGTAAATGTGTACTGTAAAAAATAAACAGCTTTATTCACCACGTTAATAGTTTACAGTTTTGGGGGATAATGTATTTATATTTTCATTTTCTGTCTGATTAAAATCACGTGTTTATATGATAATTAAAATGTTTATATTATTACGTTTATTATAATAATCAGCTGTTGTATATCTTTCCTATAAAAGCCGTATTACAGTTAGGTTTGGTTTGGATTTTGGTTCGATTTGAAAATTGTGAATTAATCCACTCAGATTTATTTGTTTTATAGGAATGTTATTAATATGTCTTATCGTTTCAGTATTGTTATTCTCTATGCCGCGACCCAGGATATATAACCTTTCACAATGAAGCCGTATATTGCTATTCGATTTCAGAACATGGCCAAACTTAATGTTAACATGTATTTACTGTCAGGCGTTACGAAGTTCGCCGGGTCAGCTAGTCTTATATACAAAAGGAATAACAAAACTGGGCAAACAACGAGACCATATTTTAATCTAGGGAATGTGCACTAGATGGGTCGAGAGGGTGATGGGGAGGGGGACTGTGAAGGGGGGGAGGGGGGGCTGCCCCCGAGTTATGGATTAATAAGTAGCCATTAGCCAACACAGTTTTGTGGTTACGGATCATTAGAGGCGGCATCGTTCTGTCCCCCCTCACCGACGCGGTGACAGCGAGCGCCGAAGATCACCGGAAACAGCATTTTACCACGGAAATATGACGTGAATTAATTTATTTTCGTGGATTTTCACAGCAATTGGTAAACTTTAAACTTATTATGAACTTAAATACCCCCGTCGCAGCAGACCTGCGTACTCAGCGAATTTCCAAAACAATAATTTAATATATGACAGGTTTTATAAAAATCTGTCCATAAACATGAGAATTATTTGCCTATTCTCCATAAGATTAACATGGGAAAGAGTGTGCAGGTTTGCTGCTGTGAGGAACAATGAAAGTAGGCATTTCTACCATAAACAATTTTTATTTTTAACATTTATACCTACTTTCGTCAACATCTGTCCATAAATAAAGGAGTTTGCCTATTCCATATATTATTAAAATGGGAAAAGAGTATGCAGGTTTTCTGCCATGATAAACACCTAAACTATGATTTTTAAGCATAAACGGGTGGGTATCAGCAACATGAAGGTAAATACCAAGTTTAATCCAAAAATATTGATTAATATGGGAAATATTAATTTTTCCTTCTCCTATATAAGATTAACATTGGAACACAAAAATACATCGACTGTGTTTAGATTTCTTAATATCTCGGTAACCGTTGGAGATAGAGAAAAAGTCTCGCCATGAGACCTACGGCAAGAGCTTCTTCCCTGTGGGAAATTCGCTAAAATGTCACTTTTATGACTACATCGACTTAATTTCTAAGAGAGTGGTAGCTTCATGTACCTGAAGTTTGCACGACCACAAAGTCAACAGCTATGTGCAAGTGAGCGTGGGCGATGAATAGAAGATTGAACTCGATCGAAGGGATAAGCCACCACAGTAAAAAGGTGGACAATACTGGCAAAAACTGACTGGTAACAACCAAGTCCGAACCAGACCCAACGAGGACTCTGGTTTGGAATCCGTCACGCTACCAACTACGTCACTGATTCACATAAAACTATTTACAAGTATCTAAATGAATTGTGTATGGTTGTGAGCAAAGGTCGGTGGATATGGTATTATCTTACGTGGATTAATTGAATACTATGTTCATCCACAAAGATCATCCTCAAAATTAGAATATTTCGTATTTCAGAGGCAAAAATGGTTCGGATCTCACATTAAACTGTAGGTCACTTAGATAGCATCATTGGTGGTTAGGCTATTAACCAACAGAACAAAAAGACTACAAGATCGTGCCACAATCATATTACACTCATTTCTCATTTATACTTGGCTAAAAATAACTACTTAGGTAGGTCGCCATTTCAGTTACAAGCATATAGTTTCCACAACTCCCTAAAATGTAAATTCCTGGACTGTGGACTTAAACTATTCATAAACAATGGAAGAGGTAAAAAAATAAAATAGTAAAAATTAGATCACCTGTTAACTATGAGCGTTTGAAAATAAATTAATTCTCCAGATGAAAGCATTTCTAAGCTCTGGGGTTCATGGTTGGATTTCTAGGTACTCAAATACACTGTAGAAATGCTTATACAATTGTAAAGCTGTTGAAGTAGGGCTTAAGCATACATACATTTTAATATGATGTTAAGCTATTTATGCCCCAAAATGTCTAAACTGTGTGGTTTAACTTAGTTTTAGCGTTTGTTGAAGTTTGCTTAAATTGTAGTCCATGATCAAGACCTACAACTGATTTATAAGTATAATTAAAGTTTATTTAAATCATCTGCCTTTTTAAGTCAATCTACAAACAAACCTTCTGTTGTTCCAGGATAAAACCCCACAGTTACTGTAAGAGGGGGAGGGACCGGACACAAGAACCATAACGGAAAGGAACAAAGTATGATAATGAAGTATGAGAATCGAAAATTGATTTGTATTTGATAACAGGTAATTAAATTTAATCCGTATACGAGACTAATTGAGGAATTGCTTTTGAAAACTTAACGTATAAATATAGTTTATTTGTAAAATAAATAAAAATATTTTTTCTTTGGAACCTGGAGGCTTTATCAAAAATGAAATTAATATTCTACTTTACCAGGTAAATTTTTATAGAATTTAAATTTACAGTTTTATTTAGTGTACTTAATGGAAATTTAGATTAAACAAATATAAAACCTGGAACAACCATTAAAACATAAAGTGTAAAAGACAAACATGAAACATAAAACTTCTTTTAATTACGTTTCCAAAAATATTAGACATAAACAGATTAACCACTAAAGTAATATTGTAACCCTTTTTGCAAAATGTCATATGCTAAAATAATACTGAAGAGTATTCTTTCTAATTGTTTATATTAGTTTCATTTAAACGATTGGATTTAACTAGTGCCAGAAAGATTAAATTGTTTAAAAATGCCTCTCTATACTTGACACCATAACATACTCATTCAATATACTAAAATTTAACGACCTTAAAACCTTTCATATCTTTATACAATTTATACAGATAAAAAACATTATTATAAGGAATGCTGGGACATGGTTTATTTAGATACATAGGTTTGACATCCTGAGTAGAAAGTAATAAGATTCTTTGCTATAAGATGTTGATGAAACAATTTAACAAAACTTTTAAGATAATATTTTTCACTGTATCTTATTGTCAATGAATTATTACTTATAAAAATTCCCTGCAGTGCAAAAACTAGTTGCAAAAACCTACATTACCATTCTTAATATTTTACAGTACTTGAAATTAGAATACTATATCTCGTTGATTATAGCTTAAATAATGTAACCTGGTATGGTGCTATACAAATTATTAAAGAAACGGAAAGTCGCTGAGTACGTAGGTCTGCTGTGACATGGTGTTTATTTAATTTCCCTTCACGTGACAAAAGAAAATAAAATAAATTTATAGTATTATTGACTAGTAAAATAAAATTTATTTTACTACTCATAAAAGTAATTAGGCTTAAATTTAAAAACTTAGCGTAATAATTTATACTGTTGTATATTGTGTACTTAAAATTTGAATACAATAAAAGTATGGGAATTTTATTTGAATTTTTATTTAATTCCTCCTTATCAATAGAATATAGATTAATGAGCTTTTTAAGGACTGTAAGGGTAACAAAAGTCAGTTTTGTATTTTCATTTTTATTTATAGAGCTCTTCTAATTTAATTTATTTTATTTCAAAATATAATAAATGAGGATAATGTTTATCATGAAACTGTAACATAATGAAAACACAAAGTAGAATGTCCATAAGGGCCTACTGAGGTACTAAGATATCACATAAACCTGGAACACTGTGTGTCCGCTACCTACACTATGTCAGACAGGATTACTCGTGAATAATTACTCAAACACGAACCTAAAAACTATACAAAGCATTTGCCCGCCCAAATTTGATCCCTAGCCAATTTCATCCCTCGTGTTTTATACCCAATACCTAATCCCTGAGACAATTTTCCAAAGGGCCATTTATAACCTGAAAACTTCTTTATTGCCAGATGGAAAAATCCATCAGCTTACGAGGTCTGAGTCACCCGGCATTACATATTCCAGATTAGACCCCATCAACAAGACATTAGTCAGGGAATCGGCGAGGCTTAAAAGACGATCGGAAGTCGTGGGGGAAGCAAAGAGAAAAAATGGCGTGGGGAATTCCACATTCGCATTAGGCTTAATGCCCCCCGCCCGCCCCGCGGCGGCCATATTTCTTTTTCCTCCCCCGATATCACGCATCAAACGATATGTACGGTATTGATCCGCCCCCTCCCCCCGCGGGACATTTTTGTACTTTTATTGCCCCAACGCAAGCGGCGTGTACCGCGAACGTGTAATTTGTTTTCAATCAAGGCTCCAAACAAAAGTTTTTCTAATTGCCCCCCTTCCCCCTTGCCAGCTATTTCGCCCGATTTCCTTAATAAGTGGGGCAAATTCCGCGTTGATTGCCCCGATTCTGGACTGAAGTTCATGAGGGTTTAACTCGCCCCTTTTTTCTCTCTTTGTTTAAATTTTGTAACTGACCCAAGCAATTTTTTTGCGATCGTCCGTTTTAAAACAATCGGAAAATGTGTCAATGTTTATGCTCTTACATATTATTAGTGACAAACCTTTTTCATTCCCAATTTTCCTACTGTTTTAACCTTTCTCCTTGATAAGCTATAAACAGCAACACCTAAATCCTTAAAACAATAATGACGTTTTGGTAAATTTATGTAACATACAGTATAAACAAAAGAGAATCATACGCAACCTTTCTTCTAATAACTCACTTCAATAATTGCAATCACTAATACATCATCACGATTATGTTATATTTATGCAGTAAAACACAGGTCTCAAATCGTTGTTTGAAATAATTACGACACTATGAACTAATTCACATGATAGCCCAGGTAAACAGCTTGAGGTGATAATTATTAGAATATAATGTTTCGTAAAGTCTCCGTGGACAGAATTCTTTATCTTTGCCATATCATTTCGGAACCTTGACGGCCAGTTACCTGAAAAATAGACTTCTTTTAACTCTAATAAAAATTGATTTGTCGTTATGTAAATAAAAAATAAAAAATTTTCCACTTCTTATGGTTAACAATATTTTACTTCTTCTAAATTTAAGATCAAACGTGTAGCTATTTCACAAAAGACATGCAAAATAAGTTTAGACAAACCATATTTCATCGGCATTTAAGTCTGGGACGGTGGCGTGTCCTGTAATCCAGCTACTTGGTCATAAATTGTGGATAGTTATGAACGATCCTATATTAAACTGTAGGTCCCGTATTTCTCATTGGCTGTTGGGCTATTAATTAACAGTCCTGAATAAGGAACATGTCAGCCTTAATATGACAATTCAACAAGATTGCGTCACAATATACTTACACTCAGTTCTCATTTACGCTTAAAATGCCTACCTGGGTATATCAGCATTTCAGAAAGGTAATAAAGCATTCATGTTGATTATATTTCAGTAAAACTTAGCCCAACTAATACAGTAAGAAGTTGACACTGCCATTAACATAATTTCTTACACTAGTGACACACGGTTTGGTCGTATCGGTTGGCTGGCTACCAAGCCGACCAACCCTGCCTAGATGCTAATGTAACCACGCTGCCAGGTTACTGATGTAGCTAGTGATGCTTGTAGAGGAAAGGGCTGCTCAATTTGAACCGCCGCCAGGAACTGTTTAGGCTCGACCTTTGCCTCAAATCTACATCGAAATGTCATACATAAGGCGAATCGGGTCTTGAAATGGATCCTGGTTCAAGAGGAAGTAAATTTGCATTGATAATACACTGTTTAAGTATGTCTTTTTTGTAATTACCAAAATAAAAGTATGGTTTGTTACAAGTACTGAAAGTAGATTTCTCTGTGGCGTGCTTAAGATTCGTGTGTAAGGCGAAGCCGAACACAGGAACTCCTAATTTAACGGAGGGCGAAGCCGAGGACGTGAGAGTGATTTTCACAAAAGAGGCGAATCCAATGGGAATAATATTGGAGCAAGTGCCGGAAAATCACTTCTGGTACATCATGAAGGATACTTTTTATCACGGCTCAAAACACACAAACAGCAGAATAAAATTAAAATTTAAAATGGTAAAGTGAATTAAAACTATGGTAAACCCATAGTCAAATTAAAACTATTTTATTTATCAATTGAAATTCTTATGGAAAAGTAAATAGGTTAACCCAGACCTGAACAACAACTTTAAAATTTTAAAGCTCAAGGTTATGTTGATAGTGCAGTTTTCATTATTGGTCACATTAACAAATTCGTTCAGAAGTTGTTTCTGAAGTCCTTGCATTGTTGAAACGATTGTACTCGTAGTAGACAGGATTGTACCTATCATCCATATGTTTCCTTTTCCTTGGTGTGCTTAAACTGAATTTGTATAGATACGCAGGTGAGTCTAGCGGTCAAATAATGAAATAAAAATTGAGAGCAAGAGAAAAATTTGTTTTCATTGAAGCTATGCATGGAGGAAAATAGCTAATACCTAAAAAATAACTTATACTCATGATACTGTACAATGCAATAAGTAAATTACTGAATTACTATGTTAGTATGGTACAAAATGTTAATCAGAATGATGTCTGTGTATAACACATTGAAACCAAAATCCACAACTCATAAATGTTTAACTTTTTTGGCTACACAGTCCCATTATCATCACTTAACAGCCTACAATATTATAGTTAAATTTAATTTTAATTTTATTTGGAACTACAATAATTTCACAGAGTAAAACTTAATAAATCCACGTAACCAAAGATTTAATTCTCTCTAGTAAAAACCAAGCAGATTCTTATACAAAGTTTTCCTACAAAACTGTTAAAAGGCTTAGAAGGATATTCAATAGTCCTTCTTTAACCAGCCAAGACGAAGTTAACTAATTAATTTAGATGTTTTCTTCAGCAGCATTCAGGCTGGATGTTCGCCGTTAGCTCCTGCAACTTAGTTTTAATCAGGACTGGACGAAGTATAAAGATGGCCAGCGATGAAGTTTTCAAGCTGTAATTTTGAATTTCCAGCTCGCAAAACTGTCAGTTTTAATAAAGCATTAGAACCGTATTTAATTTACCTTTTTCCCGTCAATGAAGTTGGTAATTTTGAATATTTTATTGGACTGAAACGTCTGATGAAAATACTTCAATTTAGTTAAAGACAAGTTAGATTGAATTTTACTCCATTTATTGAATGCATCTCTATCTAGAAGTGATTCAGTATTGAGAGAAATAAAGAGATTAAGGAAGCCATTGTAACCCACTCGTGTGTATATTAAGTAGAAAAATATGCTCTAGCTATGTCAATGTTTCAATCTAAGAAATCTTCAATTTTGAGTACTAATGCAGTGATAATAAAACTTTCAAATAATCTTAACCTTAGAAGTTTTCACGTAACAAATTTTACTGGTGAAAGATTTTGACTCTAAAATATCAAAAATAATAATTTGTATGGAATATGTTACTGTTAATTGTAAAAGTATCCAACATGTATTATCCACTTCGAAATATCTTATTGCATCTTTATCAAACCTATTACACATAAACTACTTGAAAGACCTAATTAACTATCTATTTTTGAAAAAAAACTGGTCAACTGAAAACTAATATGGTTTGAAACGATGAAACTTCACACAAATACTTTCAACGGGGTTTTACACTTTATTATATATGTTCTCTCAACTAGCAATAACAGGATAGTAAATTATACAGGGTGTTTCAGAATTCCCTACCAATACTCTAGGGCATTGTTCGTGGGTAAGAAAAATACCTAAGTATCATATTTAAATTGTCCGGAAGTCCTTAGTTACTCATACAGCCTCCATTTTGTTTTTTTCATTTTTTTCTGGATAGTGGTGAAACGTACGGAATTGAAACATCGCACAAACATTTATGACAAATAGACAAAGCCACAAAATAATTATGACAATTTCTCAAATTCATAAATCAAAATGGCCCCGTTTAAACATTATTCAGAAAAAAATTATAAGTGAATAAAAAACAAAATGGAGGCTGTGTGAGTAACTAAGGACTTCCGGACAATTTAAATATGATATTCAGATGTTTCTTACCCAGGAACAATGCCCTAGAGTATTGGTAGAAAATTCTGAAACACCCTGTATAAACATCCTGATAGCCGAATAATTATTATTACTTGAATTACAAAGCTAAATTGATTTGAAGACTTGTCAACACTAGTTCGTAATTCAGAGGCAGTGGTTCGGACTCCACGTTAAACTACAGGTCCCTTAGACGACGGTTGGGCTATTAAGTAACAGTTCTGTCTAAGGAACATATCAGCCTTAGTCAACAACAAGACTAAAATATCATGCCTCAATCATCTTACACCCATTACTCATTTATACTTTACTTAAAATATTTTGACAGGTTACCATTTCAGTAGTCAACTACCTAAGAGAGTGCTTAGAAACATTCAAACATCGGATTTTTTTTATTTTTTTTTGACGTGTATGAGCAACTTACATACGAGCGAAAGGCGTTAGCGTTTACCGCTGTAGCTGCTGGATTACCTCTTGGAGTGGCTAGAACAATCAAATCAGAACAGAGCGGGAGCAAGTGAAATATCATATGTTAATCAAGATATATTAAACATAAACTTAAATAAGGAGAGTCGACGCATTGCTGTGTCAGGCTTTGGCTGGGCAGGTCATGCTGTTAACCTACGGTGGATCATCCAGGATGGCGATGGGCCTAGGCCTCCAGACCTCTACGTCGTCATGTCGTCTACAGAGCTCCCTGATGTGTTCTAGGGTGGATTCGGCTGCTTTCTGAAACAGTCCATGGGCTTTTGTTCTGTTAAATAGAATCAGAATCAGAATCAGACAATCTTTATTCATTATGTCACAATTACAGGACCAGAATGGCGTCACACTTAATATCACATACAAATTAATATAAAATAAAGTTAAGTTAGTCAGTTTAAGTTAAGTTAGTTTAGTTAAGTTAGTAAAGTTAGTCATACCAAAGTCAAGCAATTAAATATTCATCTAAGGAATAAAACGATTTACTAATTATGTAATTTTTCAATTTTCTTTTGAAAGTATTTATTTCATTGATCTCTTTTATGACCCTGGGTAATTTGTTTAAAAATTTTACTCCAGCGGCAGTTGGTTTTTTATTATAAAACTCCAGGTTATGTATATTTATGGCTGGGTAATTTTTGTGTCGCGTATTATAGTCATGGTGTGTGCCTATTTATAGATCAAGAGTTGGGACTCCCAACATCCCCATGATTACGGAGTTTTACGAATCACGGTTGTCGTGTGATTCGTCTCAGCGACTTCGTGTAGAAAACATATACATCTAATCCATAGTTGATGAATATGGAAAAGCGAATGGTGAACGATAATAAAGTAGAAGAATTGAACAATTATTTTGTTGTAGTTTTCTTGTATATTTTCCAGATTTCTTTTTGTTTCATAGTTAAACACCACTATTATTTCATGAAAACCCTGTACAAATTCTGTATTGCTCCGCGAGCATATACGCTAGAAATAGTTACGGTAATTACAAACATTACTGAGCACTCACTCTACGAAAAAGTCATACTGGTTGTGCGACATAAATTATGAAATATGTTTTAACTCCCGTATCCATTAGAGTGGATCAGAGTGTTTCAGAGTTAATAAAAAAGCTGGCAATGTCGATATCGGTGTAATATGGTGATATGGATGTTGAACCCGCGTCGTGAACGCTAAATGGAGTGCGGAGTGTTTACATTAATAATTAAATATGATTATTGCCGATTTAATAAAATTGTATGTCTAAAGTATTTATGGAAATGATAATTGGTGCACCTAGGCTATGTGGAGTGGATAAAACTTCGTTGTATTATATCTCTTCCCAAATATAGATTGATGAAATTCAAATTTGAAAATGTTATTCATGTCACTTCGCATTGATGTATTTAAACTCATAAATAACGTTCGAGGAGGCTTGAAATTAATTAAAATATGTTATTTTTAACTAATAATTAGTTTAAATTTAAAAAGCTCATAGAACACAAAAGAGATTCAAACATAACACTACAAAACATTTTCATACTAAAAGTTCTAAATAATTATTGAAAATAAAGTCAATTTTTAAAAGAACGAATTCAGAGAATAATTTAGAGTACTACCCTTCCGTCTCAACGCTTCTATTAAATATTTTAACATCGTGCACATTTCAAAGTCAAAAGACTTCGTCATCAGATCCAACAAAAACATAATTCGTCCTGTATACCTGTAAAAAAATCTCTTTGCACATAATCACAAATATTTTATATAACTGTCCTGGAAGGATAGTAACGAAAAGAATTCTGTGCATCAACAATTCAGGAGGCTGTGTGTAAATACTTTAAATCTTCAATATTCATTTACCGACTCTCAAACACTCAAAAAGGCTGATTGCGTCATTTTTATTTTAAAATTTATTAAAACCACACAAACATTTACAAATAAATGTAATACTATTTTCTTTGTGGACTTACCTTTTTCACCTCAAAAGCCCCCCTGGGCTTGCATAGAGTTCCATCAATAAGTACAAAGGCCTATTTAACATACGCGGTGGATCTCAGCTCTTAAAGGTTACAACTTCAGACCACGTGCTAGAGAAGTTTAGTGAGTCGAATAGCGTAGGTCCTAGTTGCACGCCTTGTGGATGGCGTAGTCGTGCTACATGTCCCTTGTAGAGATATAATATTTTTTCAAGAGAACTAAAATAAATATTGGCTGTAGTGTAAAAATAGTGGACTCTTGAGAAATTCTCGCTGGCGGTTTTGAGTTAGCCCCAAAGATTTTATAATTATTCTGTAGCAGCTGCATTCTATGGGTTGCAGGACTACTCTACATCTAATTCATAGTTTATAACCATGGAAGAGAGGGTGAGTTTAGATCTCAGTTTCCTCAGCCAAAGAATAGTCTGGTAAAAGGACAAAGAAGGACAGCTGTACTCTCTGTTTGGTCTGGGTGATCTTCCCAAGCCTGTAGTCAACCGAGAAGCCGAGAAGACTGGCAGTTTTATCTTATATGTCTTAATTAAGGTATAAAAGTTAAAAAAAAGAGTTTTGTTCTCATTAATCTTCACACGATTCCTCACAAAACTGACCCTAGCTCGACCAATAAAATAACAGCCTCCACTTACGATACCATAAAATCGATATTTAGGATCAGGAATTTGATTCCGTCATTAGGGGAGCTGGTATAAAGTTGTAATATTTTTTCTTTAAGAGGTCTAAACCTCTATAAATAATACCAATCACACAACAACAGAACACGTCAAAAGACGTCTACGTATCACAAGGGTTCAAGTGCTTCTTCTCTCACCATCAGTAACAATTAATTTCAAACAAAGAACTTTAACACAATCATTCAATTAAGTGTATTTTCTTCAAAACAATACAACCAATCAAATGGTCGTCGGAGAAACACGAGTTTCTCCAACATTAGGAATAACAAATATAATTTGAGAACTGTCTTAACGACAGTTTAGAATGTCAAATTCTGCTTATATTGAGCTCAGTAATTTTTATGCATAGAATCAATTAAACATTAAATCGGGAATCAAAAACGCAAATGCACATCTTAGTATTGTCCTCTTAAAGGCGTTGAAGAAATATTTGCTGGGCGGTTAAGTGGTTATAATACCAGTTTCATATCCTAAAGATCACCAGTTTGATCGTGAACAATACCATGACACAATTTGACAATTGTTCGATAAGGAAACTCAGTTGCTTTCGTTCATTGATCCTGGCAAATAAATCAGCTAATCTTTATCGGTCAATACTAAGATGTCAACTCAAATTCACCTACGTAATTGAGTCGTCTTAAAATGAGAATTCTGCTTAATACTAATATTCAAGCAGTTAATCGTTGTATAGACCCTATTATTTTGAGATAATCCAGGTAAGAGTGAATGATATCCTCAGGGCTGGGCTGTCACTCTTTCGACTAATGTGTCTCAAAATATTATAAAGTTGTCTAATGGAGGAGACAATGTGCTTATTAGGAGATGGAAGAAGACATCAGCCCTGTTTTTACCCTTTCCGCTAACGCTTTTATAATCCCCCAGTGGCCTGCGGTGAACATGTGCGTGGCGTGCGACAAGACATCTTCATCTCCTGTGTCTTGATGTAGGGGTCGAATTACACGGAACAGTTGTGTCCTATACAACGGTGATATAAAGATATAGTTCGGGTAAAACATTAGATGTGTATTAAAAATAACCTGACAGAAAGGAGGTTTTTCTATACATATAATTTAACAATTTTTTTATCTTTTTTTTCTAATTTTTAACCCCCAACTACCCATCACCATGCCTTTTGGGTCTGTGCGCTGAATTTAATTTTCTTAATTAGAAGTACTCTACATAGATACATAGATTTTTTATTGATAGATGGTGTTATAAAAAAATATAATAGTTAGTTGAATAACATTTATATTTTAATTAATTTTATTCCATATTTATTTTTAAATTTTTAATGTGGTTATTCAAACTGGTACAGTAAAAAACTATATGCACAATTCATAATGGGTTTGGGAAACATCCTATACTAACTGGGTATGAAACCCATATTAAGGTTATAACCCTCATTATGGGGGGATATAACCTTTACGGCTGTAATGATAATGGTTTCAGTTTTTCCACCACTGTGTTACTATTCTCTACTGTATATAATAAGCGAAATTGGTGTAACTGATTAGAGAAAAAAAACTAAATATGTGAGTTCAGAGTTTTTAAGCAACAAAAAATAATTATGTTTTATATAATAATCAATTTTTTTTAATTCAGAAAACATCGCAAGTATTCTCTCAATCGTATGTGATTGTATAATTAATTACCTCTGAATAATTCAATCAGTACATAGGCTTTGTTGTGCTGTTTTTCATAAAAGTGTGAAAAAGTAGTAATTTACAGTAATTTCCAAACTTTTATCTTATTTTAAACTGATGTTTTAAATTTTACTATTTTTTCTGACTTGAACTAAAAATAAACAATGCATAGTTCGATTTCAAAACTAATAACCTTTGTTA
This sequence comes from Nephotettix cincticeps, assembly GCA_023375725.1. Classification (NCBI taxonomy): domain Eukaryota; kingdom Metazoa; phylum Arthropoda; class Insecta; order Hemiptera; family Cicadellidae; genus Nephotettix; species Nephotettix cincticeps. The sequence goes on along the minus strand of CM041787.1, from coordinate 32,304,138 downwards.
AATTTTAACATTTGTCAGTATAACGGTGAAGTAAGTAAGGTATAGGTTTAGGCACCTTCTCTATTCTTATTGGAAATGCCTCAAGATGACAATATGGAATACATCCACCTTCATAAGAGACGGTCAATGCTTGATATAGGTCCATGTTTTCGGATAAACAACTAGCAATTATTTTAAATAGTCATCTATGTTTTGGGTTTTTTTATTAAACCAATTCAGTATGAAAGAGTCTTTATTGTGTCCAAATAATAATCCAAACCTTAATATATTTTTTAAAGAGAAATAGTAGAAGTAAAGAAAAAATTTTGATTTTTTTTAGCTAATGCTTGTACCATTCAATTTGTCTCTGGGTGGCAGTATTGTCCAATATGGTTTGTTGAGGTGGTGACCCTGCCTCACAAACAGCTGGTGACAGATCACGAGACCACTTCATTTTTACACGTCACAGAGTTCCTCACGCGATCCACGTATTATAAGGTGTCGGCTGTCGGACGTCTGCTGTTTCTGTTTAATTCCTTCTATTGTTGAAGTGTATTGGCTCGTGTTGTTTAAAAGACGAAATCGCTCGCAGCACGCTGGCGTGAGTAAAGCGAATTTCACAGAACGTATTCCCATCATAGTAAGTGAATAGTACTGAGTATGCAGGTTTGCTGTAATACGGGGTTTTCTACATGTTAATGTGCTTATATTAAGGCTGTTCACTATGTAAAAACACATACAACATTTTACCAAATTATGTCAATAAGTATGAAAACTATAGCAATTTATCTATTCTCCGTAAGAATTGCAATGAAGACGTAGACAAACAGACCAAGGAGTGATGATTAAAAATAATAAACTGTGAGTTAATAATAAACATGCGGGTCGTGTGAATAGCTCACTTTATAATAAGAAATTCGTCATTCATAGCCAATGAAATTTGTAGCTACAGTTCCTATAGTTTTGGAGCTCGATGTAAAGTTGGGAGTTGAGTAAGAATCCTCGTATAAGCCTGTAGAAAATGTTTTAAAATAGCTTCAAAATAAAAATGTTTAAGAGTAATTTCGATGAGCGCAAAGGTCAAGCTTCTGCCAATCACGACCTATCCAACTTTGAGAAAGATTTTCATCCATAAATCTCAAACAATCTGGTATATTGGGACATGTTGCTTGCGTTTTGTTGGAAGGTAAAAGGAATAAAACATCTTCTTAAGTTCGACATTGAATTAATAATTGATAAAATCTTAAGTGAACTAGGAATTGATAATCCACTTCTAAATGATACCCTTATAGCAACAAATCAGTTCTGCAGAGTTTTAGAGATATCATTTCTGTGTAAAGATGACTCACGTTTATAAATTTATATCTTTAACTTCTTTATGGCGTTCTTTCGACTAATTGGTCCTTTGTAACATCCCTTTTCCGAAAACTAACGCAACCTAATTCTAACAAAAGTATACAAACATACGATTTGTATATATATTCGGTTGTTTTTAAGAACTGTAACTTTACTTATTTTGATATATTACTTTTTGTGTGTTTATTTTGTATAAATGATGGTTGTGTTATCTTAGACCAGTATTGTCTTAGGTGCGATTAACTTTTTAATGTATATGTAGATGTTTCTTTACCTCCAACAACGATAGTTTCAAAACTAAAGTCAACTTGGAAAAGTTCAATTAGTGAATTGAACATATTTAAATTTTTTATTTACGTAGATACTACGTAAAAAATGAAAAATTATAAAGTCTGATCATTGCCAACCGAATCGCAAAAGCATTTACATTTAACATTCTTTTAAAATTCCAAAATATGTTAATCCATTTAAACTACATTTCATATAAAACAAATTACGATCAAAACTACCTTAACTTAATTTACGTTGAGCCCTCAAAATCTCAAACTGACCCAACCCCGCCCCCAAATTAGCAACCCCTCAGTAAACTCTTTTTACCACGAATTTCAGCTAATTTATCCCTCTCTCGTGGCTTAAAATCTACTCAATTCTAATCTGATAGTAGTCATAAAGAAGCAGTTAATTTTTCCAAGAAAATCTCGCCTCGCAGTTTCCCTATTATCGTATAATTTGTCACTGTTATCTTTAAATTCAGAGCTGGGATTTGTTCCTTTCCTCGTTCCATTTTATTCTTTTTGCCTAAATGTATCGTTAAACTTGAAAGATTTCTCGATTGCCAAAGGCATTTCTGGGATATTGGGATTTGAGTAATGCCCACCTTCCAAGACATGGTTTAATGTGTTTATTTTGGGTATCTAACATTTCAAAACTGAACATGTTTTGTATAAATAAAAACAAACATATCAAAATAATTGTAACCTAAGACAATAATTGCACTAATTATAGTACAAAAAATTAGTATTTGGAAATGGTCTAAATATTATGGATTTAAGTACTATGGAAGTAATATTACTCATCACTTATTTTATCTATTAATATAATAAATCAGTTATTTTTTAACAATGGAAATTACCACGAAACTGCACCTGGCACCTTATAAAATATGAATAAAAATAGAATAATATATAAATACGAGTATACATTTATCTTCCCTATATTACCACTTTTCTTTACACTTTTCCTAGATGAAATATCTCTTTAAGGCTATAGTTTGACTAGTGGAGCGGTAAAAATATAATTATTTTTCTAGTATTATTATTTAGACAATATATGTAATTTATGAATATTTTCTTTAAGACAATAAACTAGGCAACTGTCCGTGTGAACGTTTAACATTGATTTTTTATAAAAATATCTTTAAAAAATGAAATGTATAATTTGTAATTACACAAACTCACATAAAATAAAAAATCAATATTAATCCATCAAAATATGTTTTTAATCCATTAATATTACAATAATTTTCTAATATAAACAATATATTTACAACACGTAAATTCCAAATTTTTACTCTCAAAACCATGAAATACTCAAAAATAGAATTTCATTTTTAAAAGAAATTAATTTTCGCTTACGACAATTTACATACTTAATCTTGCTCACATTTTCACAGACTATAATCGATAGAGCATGTTTCTTTAAATAAATGATATTTTCTGTACAGTATTTTTTCTAAATCATTAAATAAAGATTTAATAGAAATCTAGTATGAAATAATTTAAAAGAAATAATATTTAAATGTATTGTATTTTCTAACTATCAAATAAATGTTATTTATAAAAAAACTGCACTAACTAAAAATATAATAAAAAAATAATAAAATTATAATAATAAATAAATAAATTATGGAAAAAACTGCACTGGATATAAAATATAAATGAATATAAAAATAGTAATAAATAATAAATATATAAAAGAACTGGCACAACTATAATTAATAAAATAAATACTATACTAAATATATAAAAGGAACTGGCACTGGAACTATAATATAAATGAAACTATAAATGTGAATGGATTAACTGAAATAACTGAAATAGGTATAAAAAATACACTACTATGAAATAATGAAATTATTTAATAGTAATAATGGACTGAAATATGTATGGAAAAGAATCACTGGAACATAATTATAAATGAACTATAAATGTGAATGCATGGAACTGGAAATGGAACTGGAAATAGGTATGGAAAAGAACTGGCACTGGAACTATAAAATATAAATTACTATAAATGTGAATGGAAGTGGAACTGGAAATGGAACTGGAAATAGGTATGGAAAAGGAACTGGCACTGGAACTATAATGTGAATGGAAGTGGAACTGGAAATGGTATGGAAAAAGGACGGCACTGACTATATAAATGAAACTATAAATGTGAATGGAAGTGGAACTGGAAATGGAACTGGAAATAGGTATGGAAAAGGAACTGGCACTGGAACTATAAATATAAATGAAACTATAAATGTGAATGGAGGTGGAACTGGAAATGGAACTGGAAATAGGTATGGAAATGGAACTGGAAATGCGACTGAAACTGGAACTGGGTATGGAAAAGAAACTGGTACTGGAACTATAAATGTAAATGAAACTATAAATGTGAATGGAAGTGGAACTGGAAATGGAACTGGAAATAGGTATGGAAAAGGAACTGGCACTGGAACTATAAATATAAATGAAACTATAAATGTGAATGGAAGTGGAACTGGAAATGGAACTGGAAATAGGTATGGAAAAGGAACTGGCACTGGAACTATAAATGTGAATGGAAGTGGAACTGGAAATGGAACTGGAAATAGGTATGGAAAAGGAACTGGCACTGGAACTATAAATATAAATGAAACTATAAATGTGAATGGAAGTGGAACTGGAAATGGAACTGGAAATAGGTATGGAAAAGGAACTGGCACTGGAACTATAAATATAAATGAAACTATAAATGTGAATGGAGGTGGAACTGGAAATGGAACTGGAAATAGGTATGGAAAAGGAACTGGCACTGGAACTATAAATGTGAATGGAAGTGGAACTGGAAATGGAACTGGAAATAGGTATGGAAAAGGAACTGGCACTGGAACTATGAATATAAATGAAACTATAAATGTGAATGGAAGTGGAACTGGAAATGGAACTGGAAATAGGTATGGAAAAGGAACTGGCACTGGAACTATAAATATAAATGAAACTATAAATGTGAATGGAAGTGGAACTGGAAATGGGAATGAGAATGGGACTATAGTGGATTTTAGCTACAGAATAACAGTTTTAGGCCTCACTCAATACTCATAAAAAGAACATGTTATAATTGAAATAGCTGTGATTATATGGAAATTAAATTCATTGTTTTATTTAAAAATAATTATCACAGAACCTTTATTCATTAATGGAATGAAATTGTGGTTGGACTCTGTATAGCGGTATTATGTTCCCCATGTTGAGCGAGATGGTAACACAATGCAATACTTACCTGTTAATAAATGAGTAATTATGTTGTTTGACAACAATAAAATTAAAAGGAAATATTTTTCCATTTTCCTAAATAGCTCTAAATGTTAGCTATAATTATCTTTCTAATTCTATGGTGTGGTTGGTTTTGGCTACAAAATTATCATATAGGAAAATTTTTAAGTTCGAGGAGATAAAGAAAATTTTTTTTAATATGAACAAGTGTTTTACTTCACTATCTAAATAATGCTTTTTTCATAATTTATTGCAATAGTTATGGTAATAAATAATGAACTTAATAATGATTATTAGGTTAATTTTAAAATCCTTAACGAAATCATTAAACTATTTTTATAGGAAACGTTAAACTTTTGAACGTTTAAACCCCTAGTTTAGTTATTTAGTAAATCTATTTAAAATTGTGGATCCTCTTTAAAATCAATACTCAATCATGTATTGATTCAATTTAAAAAATAAATATGTTTTACTTTGAGGAGTAAAAATACCAGGTTAAGGACCTTTCCTTATCAAAACGTTACACTACAAAAAGGCGTATAAATAGAAATATAAAGTCTCACGATTACTACATTTTTAAGTGCCATTTGACAAAAAAATCATTCCTATTTTATAGATGTGTTGGTTCAATTGCCGAAATTATCAATAACGTTTTTTTAATATTAAATGTGTATATTACGCGTTTAACTAAGATATGGGTAATTATTTTTTGACTAAATTTGTTTCGATTAAATTATAATAAACAATTGCAGTTTGTTGATTTGAGTGTGATTTGAGCTACTACCTACACCTGTCGATAGCCAATTTCCCAGTGTTCGACTACAACACGCTGCGAGCGACAGAGACCGGTGTGTAAAACACTGACGACTCAGTCTTATCGATCCCAGTTTAGTTACGAGTTTTTCCAACAGATAGCAGTGACTGCTCTGAATCTGAGCTTCCTTACATTTATTTGTGAACGTAACTTTCTACTAATTATTAAAAGTTCATTATTGAATAATAATTGTATATTATATTCTAAAATTATTTTACAGATAATGTTATAATTTTGTCAAGGAGGATATTTAAAAACAAAATGCTTTCATAATCTTACGACATGAAAAGATTCACGTAAAAAGTAACAAAAAATGACTAAATAATGTGATATTTTCACTAATGTTAATTTAACGGATTGCTTTAAACATATATTTTCCTAATTTTAAAAGTTAACAATTTAAAAAAGAAAATAAATATCTATGGAAATATCTATATTAAGATTTAACGAAATTTTTTACAATTAGTTTGCTGTAATTTTCTTAACAAAATATAATTTTACTATAACATTATTATACTTGTTGAAGCGATCAATCATTTATTGTATAAAGTCAAACTGGAATGTTTTCGTGACTATTTTAAACGTTTGGAATGTGTTGTATATCAAAAATGCTACACTAAAGGTTAAAAAATATATGTTGTAGTTCACTGATTTTTACTTAATCATTTTCATTATTATTACATTATAGCTTACATTTTGTTATCATTATAATTATTATTTAAAATAAATTATACGTTTGTGTTCATAAATTCAATAAATAATTATAAGCAAATAGATATTTCAGCTCTTTTTAAATGTTTATTGTTTTCTAAATTGTTCACAGAAATTTCACTTGGTCAACGCTTTTTACCTCTCTAACGGTGCCGGGTCCTGTACAAGTTAGGCTGCAACACGCTTTACACAACTACATCTCCAGCTGCAGCTTCTATTTGAAGGCGCTATCGAAATATCAATAATCATGGCAACAAAATCATACAGAAAGGTTTCAATGTCTCGTTAACAATTTGATTATATGTGTATAAAACATTTCCTCATATTTATTATAAAAAACATATTTTTACTTTTATACTGGTTCATAGCTTAACCCCATAACTATTTTTGGTCTGAAACATGATTCCATTTATGGTTTTATACAGTTTTAATATTTTTTCTGAATTTTTTAACTATTTCAATTAACATATTAGTGTGTCCCTTTAGCATGTAACACTTAAAATGAATTTAATTGAACTTTTACGGGAAAAAACCTAAACTTGACTTTGCTTCAACTGCACACAGTGAAGAACGAAGTGGTTGAAAACATTACGCCCAATTTGAAAACTCGTTTTTTTACCAAATATTATTATGTCATCTTATACCATGAGCCATAACCGTGAGCTCAATCAAATAATACATTAATATTTTACTGTAACAAAAATACACAATCCCAATATACAATATTTAAAACAAGCCTCACAGGACAACGGCGAGTCCTGAAATCCAGCAACTTGGAAGTCACCTATTGTGGAGCGATGGTCGGTGGATGTAATATTCTCTGGTAGGGATTAACGTCCGCACTATTGAGTGCTGCATTCATCCGCAAAGACCATCCTCATTAATTGGACCAGTTCGTAATTCAGAGGCAGTGGTTCGGATTCCACGTTAAACTTACAGTCCTTAAAATGAACAGTCCTGTCTAAGGAACATGTCAGCCTTAGTCAGTAACAAGACTACCAGATCGTACTACAATCAGGTAACACTCAATCCTCATTCATACTTGGCTTAAAATACCTACCTATATGTAAGGTCGCAATTTCAAAAATCTAATATGATTCAATTGAAACTAATTTCTCAGAAACAGATCCATGACGATTGCATTATATTTATGTTGCAAGTGAAGTTCCGTGTAACCTTCTGGCCAAGGTCTAATGTTAGAGTTTTCAGGTCGCACTACTGCCTCTGACGTGACCTAACGACTACTTATGTAGGCGGGACCAACGGCTAAACGTGCCTTCCGAAGCACGGTGGCAGTCTGAGAAATTAAATTTCATTTGTCATGACCGGGAATTGAGCCCGGGTTTATTGGGTGGTAGGCCAGTACTCTACCCACTCAGCTATGACTGCCACAACATTTATGTTGTAATGAATATTGATCGATATCCAATTGTTATTTAAATTGGCAAAATAACAATAATTATTGTTCTTGTTTGCATGTTGATCGCAACAAGCCTCACCTCCAATAAAACTTTTGATTTTCTATAAGAATTAATTTTTAAATTTAAAAACTAACATGCAGGTACTATAGCTATTGGACCCTTTGAGGAGACATCAGAATTGGATTCTCCATACTGCATCTTGCCTGCATAGAAAGTTCCAGATAGGTATCTTGTGTTTACATGTTGGTACAATGATTTTAGTCAGCTGTTAACTTTACATGTTGCCTTTTAAAATAGGTGACTGTTTACGACTATTGTTTTATAATGAAATGAATAAAAAAACTACACTATTCTAAAATGAATTTGAATTAGTTTTTATCCCCAAAAAGTCTCACAAAAATCTTAAATCTTTAATATCTCTTAAATCACTTGTCTCTTAAATCTTTAAAAAATCAAATAGGCCTAAGAACAGCTGTTTAGAGGAACTGGAAACATTCCCTTTAGACTTATCCATGTTCTAAACTATTTCCCAAAGGAAAGTAAAGCGTGTTTTTATTTAGATAGTGAGTTTAATAGATTCATTATAAATGATTATTGAAAAATCAGCTCGACAAAAATACTATTCCCAAGATTTTTAATAAAATTTTCATCACATAGATTACTAATAAATAAAAAAAAGTAAAAACTTATTCCAATTAAGTTGGTCTTATTAGTTTTTATTTGACATGTTTTTACAACAATGCTCTGATTGGACGAAACATCCAAGATGGCGGAGACACTGTAGATTTATTATGAAGTTGACTACTAAGATATAATTAAGGATGTTTTCTTGCTTGTAAGTATGTCTCATGTGACATTTCCCTGTGCAATTATTTGAACCAGAGCAAATATGGGGAAATCCACCCCTCGAGAAGAAGCTGGAATAAGCAACTATCTGAAAACTAATTTTCTTATAAAAATTAAGGATTTTTCTTTACCTTGACATTAATGTTCAAGACTCACAACAGGTTCGAATATTTTTTTCGTTATGACAGTATCCTATACTCAAAATCACACTCCAGTATTCTTAGTCATAGTGTAAGAATGGTTTTCCATATTAGACATATTTTGGTCCGTTATTCCTAGTTTTTATTAATTTTTATTTTGAACCCTATGATAAATAATATGGAATAACGGGCTCCATTTGTGATATGGACTCTTACGTTTTAAACGAAACTCAATAAAACCCAGAGTTAACTTTAGATTTTTTTAGTTCATATATGTTGTTCTTATGTTGTAAAAAATGTTGTTTATTAGTAAAAACTTAAACTTTTACATAAGTTACATTTAGCTACATTTTTATGTAACGGATGGACACACTACATGAACATATTAAATAGTATCGAAAAATTCAATAAAAAGATGAAAAATTAAAAAATTAGTGTTATTTTGGGTGGTGATAGAAGGAATTTTGGGGGTTTCAGTTTGGTATAAAATATTGTTAAAGCTGCTATTATTTTAATTTAATTCAAATAGCAAAATATAATATTGTATGATCATCAACAATGCTGATAGAAAAAAATATTCCTAAAAAACTGAGAAATATATTTCAGTGACAAAAATTATTGTTAAGTGTTCCATACTAACTTCCAATCATCAAATATGACATTATTCACCAAAACAGAATCAAAGATGACAGAAAAACAAAATTTCGACAATGGACATTACAGCACACCAGTGCTTATATATGTGGACTGACTTGTGATCGTTACATTACAGCTTAGGTGGTGTAAAGCTTGAATACGACCTACCTGACTTCCACAAAATGACCTATAAGTCAAAAATAGGTCATTTTTTCAAACACCCAAAACGGCTTTTTAGTGTCCTTGACTGCTTTTTTGTATGTTTCTTGGTGTGAAATTAAAGATCTCATCAACAACTCAAATATGACCTATTGTACCTGGCCTCCACCAAATGACCCAAGTTATAGATTAGATTAGATTATTGAAATGGCCACCGTACCACAAAGTATGTATTTTAAGCCAAGTATAAATGAGAAACGAGTGTAGGATGACTGTATAGGTCATTTAGCGTTTTGTTTATTGATATTTTTATATCATATTTGTATACTAATATTTTGCGTATACAGATAGGTCATATTCAGGTTGTCTTTATTACATATTGGCTTTGACTTTATTCTTCAGCTGTTTTATATTGTTTCTATTTAAATATATTTGTTTTTGTTTTGATTTGGGCTAGGATTCAACTCACGCTTGTTTCAGTCCTAGATTAGAACTTTAATTTCACGTCAAGAAACATAAAAATTAGCAAAAAAGCAGTTAAGGATTTTACACAAAAACCATGACATCTATTGAAGTCCTTTTTCAGAAGTGAAGCCTTTTTTATCTAGGATAAGTTGGCAAATTGTTAAATAATTAAAAATAAATGATAGCAAAATATTATTGATATTTTTTGGATGTGTCTTGTAATATGACAATAACAATAAGTTTTTAAAACCTTTTTTATGATTATAATAGTCTTGCGTTTTCAAAAATAAATTGTAAATTTAGTTAAAAATGCATTTTTAAGGAAACTGCATAAAAGTAAATAATATTTTCTAACTTTTTACTTATACACGGCTGCTTTTATGAGGATTGGCTTATAAGCTTACTCACTTTTTATGATTTCTATAAAACTTTTAGGGGGTTTTGATCTTTAAAAAGGAACTGACAAAGAACACCTTTGGTATCATGGACCTTTGGTTTCTCTAGAGTAATTAATTATGCTATGCCTTTACTTATTATTACTTTTAAATACACATCCCGTAGTTAAGTATTGTATGAAACATTACCAAGAATCTTCATTCCCATTTTAAAATAAGAACACATAACAGTTATTTTTAGTGAGTAAATTGTAGATATTAATTTTATTGCTTTATATTAATAGTCTAACGACCAGAGGAAATTGGGACAGATATTTAAACATCAAACATTACTCATAAATAATGTGTTTTCCATAAATTGATATAGATATGTTTATATATTAATCAGCTGCTCAACAACAATGATTACCTAACAGTATTGCCAGCTTTACCACCAATCCAGGTTCCAGGACCAGCTGGTTTCTTGTCAGCAGCTCCAGGTGCCCAACAGTGCTATGCAGATGCTATGCTAATGTTATATTGTAAATTGGACAACCCTTCGGGCCAGTCAATTGGGCCGTCTACAAAAGATGAATAAAAATCAGGTCCGTTGTCATTGAATCCCGCATAGAGAATTAGCTTCGGGAACGATTGTGTATGCAGCCTTATATTTGCATGACAGGCAGGCGGCTGATTTGCATGAGGAGGACAAAAAGGAAAGGCAGGCTCGTCGCGTCGGTTGGGTCTACCTGTCGGAACAGCGACGGTCCCAAAACACTCCCTTGTGGAACGCCAAAGGAAAGGGTTAAAAGAATAGAAGACTGAAAGAATGGTTTATTTGCATAAGTGGCTTAATGCTAGAGGGTTCGGGTTGATTAAATTCAAGCATGAGGAATGTTTTCTTTTGATTTCGCTTGGTAATTGAGTGGTGGATAATTGGGTTTTGTTTCTTTAAGTTGTGTAAATGTTCGAGACAACTGAATTTTTACTGTTCAGTATTTAAATGAACTATTCATTAGCTGCCAAGCTGTTTCCTGAGTGATTTTAAAATGTTAAATAGCTTAAAGTATTCATGGGTATTAATTTAATATTTTATCAGCCGTAAACGAGAAATATAAGGTTATGTTTTCTTAAACCAATGAACCTTCTTAATTATCAGTTATCTTTTCTATTGATTATATCATAGACAATTTGTTTAATGATTTTTTCCAAACTGCATAATATAGACTACCATAATTAGCAAAATTAACAATCTAGATAATTATTTATTGTATATTAAGATGGGATCAAAGTTATAATTAATGATTAATCTGGCAAGTATTGTGGTCAGTAAGTAATAAGTTGCATAAGTTACAAAAAGCATTAATACGCTCTCGTTTTTAACCTTTATTATTTCAGGTTTACATGACACATTGTAAAACCATCCTTGATTTGAAATTTAAAATTTAAGCCTCTTGTTTAAGAACTTCTCCAAAAAAACTTTGATTTATAGTCTACCATAACTCATGATTGTCCCAATCCTTATAAAACAATCTTTATAAATTATCTGGTTCTTATACAATTATATACTTTTTTATCATTTAACTCGTTTAAAAATTGTTCACGTTCAGGACATAATATGATAGTGCATTCATATCACATTAATTGCCTTGAGTAAACCTGACTAAAGGAAAGAACAGTAGGCCTGTGGTTTACGTAAGGCCTGTTTCAGACACTCCACTTAGATATTAGAATTAGTTACGTTTACTAACCAATAGAAAGTATGAGCGAAACTATTAGTGTACTGTTTATGTGATAGGCCTACATTTACTTTATAAATAGCACTGGGTTTGAACAGTATTATTTTTATTATGTAACTACACGTTTTTGCTAGAACGTAAGCGATGTTGTTTATTTGTGATTAAAGGGGAAAATTAATAAAAATACTTATAATTATTCGCCTCAATATACTTTTCTTTTATTCATATTTTTAAATTAAGTACTAATTTTGGGAATCATATCTGAAAATGCAGCAAAGCTTGCAAAATTTGATTATCCGATTTTCGAAAATAATAAGTAAAGTAGGCAAAATCATAAGTAAGGAATTTCGAATAATGTTTGCTAAAAATATAAATTTTGAAACAACAAATGTTTTGAAACGACGTGTTTTACTGGTCTGATCCATTTTGCCATTTAAGCTGTTTAATCCAGTCGTTTCCAAATTTCCACGTAAACTCTGCGGAAACACAGTGCATGTAATCAGCCCCGTTCTGAGACATTATTCAAATCTGCATGGTGGCAATTTCAAAAGGAATCCACGAAGCAGTCGTTTCAAGCCATGCTATTTCATTTTGACAGGGCCGATTTTTCACCCCGAGTTATTGAGTGCAGCCCACATGACGTTGCAACCCCCCCCCCCCCGACAACATGGCCACCGCTCCCCTCCCCCACGTATGACGTCATATACATAACACACGGCTCACTTATATCTTTTATCCCCTCGTCTCATTTTATTAACTTCCCCCGCCCCACCCCGCCCCACGACTGTAGGTTTATGTGATTTCACTGTTTACGATCACTAAAGGGAAGAATTAGAGGGTTATCGGCGATAAGCGTGTTTTTGAGTGGGTTTGTGAAGTACAAGAGCGATGCAAGTACGGAAAACTCCGTTGTGTACATAGAAACCGCGGGAAAAAGTGTTTTTACGGAAATTTTAATATGAATGAAAATTATACATTCGTATTTTGATGTACATGGCAATAATTATACTGTTACAGTACCACAATTTGTATACATGAAATTGATCACTACTCACATATTCTTACAGTTCTGTTCCACTAAAGGTTTATCCATGTTCTTTTATCATAGCCGTCCTGTAGTCCAGCTACTTGGAGGACACGAGTTGTGGATATTTGTGAGCAATAGTTGGTGGTTGTAGTGTTCTCTTGTGTGGATTAACTTAATTGAACGACTCGACGTAAGCCACAGAGCCTGATGTATTCTCCGCCAGACTGCGCTGCGGGCAATGACAAATGAATCCTTCAGACACACGGTAGGCCTGTGGACTAGTTATTGATGATGGGAAAGATTATTACAACACAAGTTCTCGACCAATCCGAACACGCCTTCGCGTTGAATTATTTTTGATAAGTTTTATACCTTTTAACGACATAATTACAATCACACAGCTGGGTAGCTATTAATTAATTGCCTATCTAACCACTACAAATAGTGGTGACCAGGAAATGAAAGCTCTCTACCAAAACGTAAAAAACGTAAACACTTGCATTGATGGACATAAAATAAAATAATTAATATTTGTCAGTAGAATTAAATAAAAATATTTGCATATTTAATTAAAATAGAAAAATAATTTATAAAATTAAAAAAATAAATGTCAGACAAATATTTTCAGGAATCTATTTCCATGTTTTAAACATATAAATTATTTGCTATAACCATTTTAGATTCTATTATATTTTTATACATTTATAGTAAATCTTTATCAACAATGTCCATATATTTGTTTTATTGATTTTTTAAAAATATATTTGTTAAAACAAAAAAATATAACTTAAAATATATTAACCACATAACTAAATAGTTTTTAAAAAAAATTTTTTTATAAATAATTTTTTTTATTAACAATAAATTCATTTGGCTACAATATGTGTTATAATTTTTTAATTATCTCGAAAATGGGAAAAATTTAGGAATTAATTGTGTGAAAGGCTAATGGCTGAAGTAAAATGGAAATTAAAAATTATGTGGCCAAAAAACTTGTAAACAAATATTTAGATATTTGTATTTATTGAATTTAAAAAAGTTTACCAAATGCCTATTAACCATTTTTGAATTTTTTTGAATAATTATATATTTTTAATAAAAAATTTAACACTATTGAAACCTAAAAAAAAATTTGATTTCTAATTAATTAATATAATATTTTCTAATAATTAAAAAGAACATATCATAATATTTGAATAAAAATAAATTAGATGCGAAATACATATTTTACAGATCCTTATGTCAACAAAATGAAAACACAATATTTATTTTTTTGTTTACAGTAGTGCATATTTATTAATTAATATTAGTTAGTTGTTATATAGTTCTAAATTGCAACTAATAGCATGTGTTTGTTTTAAATTAAAGTGTATTAAATTTAATTTAATTTTGTCTTACGTATATAACAAAACCAATGAGTACACTTCAAAAGAAATTGGGCTTACGTTAGAAAAAGATGATTAGAACCTACAATAAATAAAAATTCGTTGAAATAGTTTTACGTGTCGCGAATCAATAGATGTTTACTAGTAACAAAAATGAACAATAGTGAATCCCTTGTGTTGGAGCCCTCGCTAAACATTGTGTCGCCAGTACGTTATTTTAGCCAGACTCCAGCTCGGTCTGTGGTGGGCTCAATGGTAGAGAATGGTAGTGAATATGTGTGAAAGGCTCGGATGGCTGAATATATACGAATATATACGAATTAATGAATATGTGTGAACAGTAATACTTTGTAATCTCTCTGTATACAAATGTATGTATATATGTATGTATGTATGTCCTTTATGCGTTGCCAAACTACTCATTCGATCGCCATGAAATTTTAGGAAGTTGCTCTATAAGTGTCCGGGAATGTTTTAGTGAAAACATTTTTTTCGAAAACCCCATAAGTTTCCATATTATGGCGTTTTAAATGTCTAATGTTAACCTTATGGGCAGTAAGTTTGTTTACAAATTTTCTACAATCAAAACATTTGATTTCTTAGCTACAGCTGTTTGATTTACTTTAACTAGCAATATGCTTTTCTATCCAATGCCATCTGAATGACTTATTAATGTAAAACTATGAAGTAAATAAATGCTGTATGAACAGCTTTATTCACCAAGTTAATAGTTAACGGTTTTTGGGAATTATGTTTTTATATTTTTTATTTTATTTCCGATTAAATGTCACGTGTTTATATGTTGGCCAAATAAAAAATAGTTACAATGTTTATACATATTACGTGTATTATAATAATCAGCTGTATTATAACAAAAGCCGTATTACAGCTAGGTTTAGTTTGGATTTAGGTTGGGTTAGAAAATTGTGAATCGATTCACTTAGATTTATTTTGTTTAGTGAAAATTTTATTATAATTATGTCTTGTCGTTTCAGTATTTTTATTAACTAGCCCGCGGTCCAGAAAATCTAATCTTGCACAACAAAGCCGTAATGCTGTTCGATTTCAGAACATGGTCAATCTTAAAGTTAACACATATTTACTGTAGGGCGTTTCGAAGTTCGCCGGGTCAGCTAGTACGATATAATTGTAATGAAACATTAAGTATATATTCGTTTATGTAATGGTAGTCTATAATCATCTATCAGTCTACCCTACCTACCCTTAAGAAGACGGCCTACGATTAGATTAAGGTTTTAGTAACGGAAGGTAAAAGGTTTTTAAAAATAATTAGTAATTTATTGTCTTATTTTTCTGTTAACTTGGTTATTTCAGCACTATCCGAGAGCAATCCTCTCCAGCTATTTTGTCATGACAACCTCAATCCTCAATCATATTCTTGGGATATCGACTAAAACTACATGGGTGAATGTAGTGGATTTAGAACATGTTTACTTATTACTAAAAAGATCAGCTGATTCAATTGTCAGTATCATTTATTAATAGCATTCTGGTCAATAGTAACTGGGTTCAATATCTAACCATAGCAAAATTGTGTCAACATTTCTTATTTTGTGGCCTTAACATTAAAAACCGGGTACTATAACCTTTAAATTTACCTAATATTTTTTCCACCGTAGGGAAAAAGAATAAACACAAATAAAAATTTTTTTGTCAGTAAAAAGTTAGAGAATTGTAAAAACTCAGAAGAGGAAATCAATAATCAATAACGTAAGTTTCCGTTTCCGGTAGGGAAACCAACGCGACATCGTGCGGTGTCAACAAAGCCGGCAAACCATCAATGAGTCTTAACCGTCTAATCTGTTAATGTGTGTGTGACGTCATGGCGTCTTCGATCGTGCGCCGGCTTGGCCGCGTCTGCGTCTAAGACGCCGGGGCGCCGGGGGGGGGGGGCGAGCGTCGTGGCGCGGGGCGTCGGGACATTCCTCTGCCGCTGCCGATGCTGACGTCGTCGCGGCGCCCTGCCTCCCGTCGCCTCTGGACAGGTAACTGGAACAGATAACAGTAGTGAACACCCAGGGCAACCGCTAGGGTATCCAAAGGAACTAAAGAAATTTATAAATTAAATCAACCTAAATTTAACTAAACAAAATGTCAAAGAAAAATATTTCACAAATACCTTCATGTAAATATCACAATACTTTAGAAAACTTTATTAGTTTTAACATTTTTCCATTATTGGGATTTAAAAACAATTTTAAATATTTTTACATTCTAATAAATATTTTGGAAAAGGAGCGTAAAAATAGTTTTATGAGTTTACTAAGTAAGGAATCATAAAACAATTATTTTATTTTTTATCACTGTTAGGCAGATGCTGTTATAACTTAATTTTAAAATTTAATAATTACAGCTACTTTACTTTGTTTAAACAATTTATAAAATCCATTTAAATACCTTAACAAACATTAACTTAATTAAAATGCTTAATATTTACATTATCTTTAACCTATAATAAGTTATCTTAGTGTTTAGTCGTTATTGTGTTTATTCATTTCAGATGCCAGACAATTTGCTATGACCTTAATAGCTAGGTAAGCTAAGTTTGCTTGAGTAATTTTATCCGTATTGTTGTTTGTAGTTTGCTCATCATGTTGAACTGTCAAATGTTATGTACATATAGTGAACTGTAATAACCACTAATGTTGTATCAAAAAGTTTTTACACAATTTTTTAAATTTAGAACGAATTTTGATTTAGTCATGCTTAATTTTATAATAGTAATCATTATTTTTTAATTTTAACTTCCACTAAGACTCACACAAAAAACTGACTGTATTAGGTTTGGTAAATGTTTTACCTGTTCTATGACACATAAAGTCCATCGACCTCATCACAACCACTCCACAGACACTAGAACAGCTCCCAGTTCGACAACATTGGTGCCACTGAGTCCACAATGGGACGAATATAGGCCAAACTGATGAGGTATTATCTTAGCCCTATTAAACTGAAGCGGTGGAGGGGAAGGGGTCAGAGGGGGAGGGTGCTAATGTTCGGCCAATCAGAAGCCTCCCTTCATTACTCCCCTCTCTGTCGCACCAACGGCTTTAATAACCCTCTTTGTTTTGACCTACCCTAACTACGCGGAAGTGAGGCTGTGTTACTTGGAGGTTTATTTTTAGGTTTTGTAAATTTACTTTTTAATTCTCTGAATTTCTATAACTTTTTCCTGTTCTTGTTTTTATTTTCAGCTCAATATCGTAATACAAGGATTTATGTTTTAAAGTTTCAAAATTTAAATCTATTTATTAACAGCAATATATACTTCTTTTCAAATCAATAATTTTTATCTTCAGTGTTTTTAACTTTACGATATCCCTATTGCATTTCTTGCAAGCTATCACTTGAGGAATCAAAAATAGTTTTTGTTCTTCAACCAAAATAGTTTTTTATCGTTCGTTTGAAAAGCATTCATAAAAGTGGTCTTAATCATAAAATGGGGTTTTATATTTTTAGTATCTCCTCAAACACTTAATTCAATAAATAAAAACATATTACCTTTTTGGGAAGAAATGGTACTCTTCATTTAATTACCGACATTTTAATTTTCTTGCTTTTATAAATTCAAACCCAAGTATTTTGTTTCCAAAAATACGAGTAACTAACGAATGAAATTTACAAACAGCAAACACTATATCTGTATATTGTACATTTCATTGACTACATGCATATCTAATTTTACTAAAAATAAGGTCTGAAAATCCTAATACTCCAGGTTGTTTTCAACCAGTAAAAGACTGAACCAACCTCACTACTTAAATTGTAAAAATGTGTAAACCAGAAAACCTCAAACGATCGCCACTCTTTTGCCGGGTGGGAGGGGGAGGGGGGGTAACCAGACAAGCGGGAAATCAGTGATTATATGGGGCAACGTAACGAACAAAGGGCGGACAAAACTGGGGTAGAAACAAGCTATTTTGAATCCGAATTCGGGCCGGGAAACGACAAAGACTCACATGGGGATCGATGTGTGGGGGCGGCCATTTTGGCTGGGAGGGCCAATCAAACACACAGTCGATATCTGAAAACGCGGGGCGCTCGGGGGGCGGCGTGTCATTTTGTACGTTTGATCACGTCGCAACCCCTACGCTACGCTACTACGTTTCTACGTTACTACGTTGCTACGACACAACTGTACTACGCTATTAGTCAAATGCCTCTCGTAAGATATGACAATACAAAACTGTTCAGCCTATGTTTTCGTTTGATCATGTCACAACCCCTACGTTACTAGACTACGTTGCTACGACACAACTGTACTACGCTATCACTCAAATGCCTCTCGTAAGATATGACAATACAAAACTGTTCAGCCTATGTTTTCGTTTGATCATGTCACAACCCCTACGTTACTAGACTACGTTGCTACGACACAACTCTACTACGCTATCACTCAAATGCATCTCTTTGAAGATTTGACGATACAAAACTGTTCAGCCTATGTTTTCGTTTGATCATGTCACAACCCCTACGTTACTAGACTACGTTGCTACGACACAACTCTACTACGCTATCACTCAAATGCATCTCTTTGAAGATTTGACGATACAAAACTGTTCAGCCTATGTTTTCGTTTGATCATGTCACAACCCCTACGTTACTAGACTACGTTGCTACGACACAACTCTACTACGCTATCACTCAAATGCATCTCTTTGAAGATTTGACGATACAAAACTGTTCAGCCTATGTTTTCGTTTGATCATGTCACAACCCCTACGTTACTAGACTACGTTGCTACGACACAACTCTACTACGCTATCACTCAAATGCATCTCTTTGAAGATTTGACGATACAAAACTGTTCAGCCTATGTTTTCGTTTGATTATATCGCAACCCCTAGTCTACACTACTACGTGTCTACGTTACTACGTTGCTACGTTGCTACGTTGCTGTGACACAACTCTACTACGCTATTAGTCAAATGCATCTCGTTAGATATGACGATACAAAATTGTTTAACCTTTTTTTCGTTTGATCACGTTACAACCCCTACGCTACTACGTTACTAAGTTGCAACGACATAACTGTACTGGGACCGTGGCGTGTCCTGTAATCCAGCTACTTGGATGTCACGAATTGTGTATAGTTTTAAGCGATGGATTAACGTTCGCATTATTGAATACTAGGTTAATCCGCAAAGAACATCCTCTTATCTTATATAATTAATTATACCAATGTATAATTCAGAAACAGTGGTTCGAACTCCACGTTAAACTATTGATCCCTTAGATGTACTATTGACTGCTGTGCTATTAATCAACAGTTCTGTCTAAGGAATATGCCAGACTTAGTCAGTAACAAGACTACAAGATTCATCTTTCCACATTCATCTTTCACTCATTTCTCATTCATACCTAGCTTAAAATATCTACCTAGGTAGGCTGGCATTTCAATAGGAAAGTAGTAGCTGTAGGCCACTACGCTGCTTCGACACAACTGTTCTACGCTAATGCGAACAAGACGTGTAAGATGAAATCCCTAATTCCTCACTGCGTAGCTTTTGTGTTCGGTTGATCACCATTTCTACGTTATTACGTTGCTTCGGCGTGGAGAACATAAATGTCGTGAGATTCTACACCGCTTCACCAATGTGCAAATAACACCAAGAATGTTTAAAAGCTTTTAACCTAGCAGTAAAATTTGGTTTGTAATGAACAAGTTTCTTAGAAAATCCAAAAATTAACATCTGTGGTAGCTTCAATATTTGAAACAAAACAAAATAATGTATTGAGTATTTACATGAGTTTGGGGAGGTCTCTAGATACTGTACTTAGTAATGTACACAAGGACAGTTTGTCGAACGACCGCCACGCCCTCAGGTAGCCCTGTCACGAACTACGGTTCGTGTAAATTTCGCGACACGTCACACACGCATTACTTGGGGTCGTGAAGGGTTAAAGTTACAATCGGTACAAGCGGTACGTATGCAAACCCTCCGTCCCAACCCTTCACCGAAAGGGTTGTTTATTGCTTAGGGATAACTTGGAGAAGGAACCGACTTACGGAGTGAACTAAGGTTAAATTTGCATATGCGTAAGCACGAGCAAAAGTGATATTTTTAGAAGAGGGTAAAAATAAGTTTATTAAAACAGTCTTATCACTGTAAAAAATTTATTTATTAATTTGGGTAAAAATAAGTCAGAAATATTAAATAATGCAAATATAGAGTCAGAATTATCTTATGTAATTTATTCAATTCAAAATTAAATTTATTTCGCCAAAAACAATGTACAATAATTAGCTATCAATTTTCCCCTTACAGAAAGCCTAATAGGAAGTCAGAAATTTCACTAACGTAATTTAAATTAAAAACAACAAATTCTTGTTTTCCATCTACTTTTCACCGTAATAACTGCTATGTAAACTTTATATTCACAAGACTATTAACTATAGATCTGAAAACTCCAAGTTAATATACATTTCTTCTTATGAAATAAATTGGGATTATCTCTCAAGCTAAGCTCATATGGAATATCCATCTCTTTGTTATTTTAAAAGAATGAGACAATGAGCGAGAGCTGAAGCTCATCAGATATTACATTAATTATTTTTATTTTTTTTAGATTAGATTATATTATTAAAATTTCAACCTACCAAGGTAGGTATTTTAAGCCAAGTATGAGTAGGATTATTGTGGCGCGATCTTGTAGTCTTGTTACTGACTAAGGCTGACATGTTCCTTTGACAGGACTGTTAATTAAAAGCCCAACAGCCGATGGACACTAAGTGACCTACAGTTTAGCGTGGAATCCGAACCACGGCCTCTGAATTACGAATTGGTCTAATTATTAGGATGGTCTTTGTGAATTAACTTAGTATTCAATAGTGTGGGCGTTAATCAACACAAGAGAACACTACATCCACCGACCATCGCTTACAACTATCCACAATTCGTGACATCCACGTAGCTGGCACAGCACAGTAGCTGGATTACAGGACGTCGTCACCGTCCCAGTCATTTTAATAATTAGAGACTAAATATTAAGGTTGTAGGCTACACATTCATTTTCCATAACGACTCATGACTAAGTCTTCTGATCTCCACAGTGCAAATTGTTGTTTCCCACTTAGATTTTAAAATTTAATTCGGTTATATACGAATAAAATCATTATTTCTGCTGGTAAAACCAGAGAATAGTGATTAGGTAAACATCAGAGTAACAGCCTACGCTTAGTTCACAGAGGGTAGACCTACCTATTTGCAGAGGCCTACTCATAATTATTAATTGGTCAGAAAAACTTTCGCACAAACTTTCGGCTGACTACTGTTCCTAAAAGGTGAAATTACATCTGCTTCAAAAATTGTTCGAATTTGGAATGGTTTCAGGATTTCGCCTTTTTATCATGTTTTTCCAAAATCGACAATCAAACTGTTTTTGAAGTACTGTAGTAATTTTAAAAAGTTTGCTCACCTATCAAGTTAAGCTTAAGGAACTATCAAACTATTTTGGCGTGTCCTGTAATCCACCTACTTAACGTCTGCACTATTGAATACTACGCAAAGACCATCCTCATAAGACCAGTTAGTAATTCAGATGTAGTTTGGACTCCACGTTAAACTGAAGGTCCCTTAGATTTGCCATTGACTGTTGGGCTGTTACTTAACAGTCCTGTCTAAGAAACATGACATCCTTAGTCAGTAGAAAGACTACAAGATCGCGCCACAATCATCCTACACTCATTCCTCATTCCTAATTGGCTTAATAACCTACCTGAATAGGTTGCCGTTTCAGTTAAAGGTATAAAGTAAAGCAAAAATTTTTATAATTGAAAAGGAAGACGTGAAACGTTTGAAAAGGTTAATATCTAGTATGATTTCAAATCACGTTTTCTCTTCATAAATTTTAACCCAGGTTGAAGTTCACCAAACACGCCCACAACTATTTGAAACTCCAAATTTTGATTTATTTTATAACATAAACTTCAATTTTAATGTTGAAAATATAAAACCAAAAGATTAAAGTGTAACGTAACTTCTATAACAGAACAATATGCTTAGTTCAGATGTGGGTACAATTTCTTCAATCACCTTATGTGATTGGAAAAATTCTTCCAAATATTTTAAATGAATAGTGACGAATTTCCACGCACGCATTACCGATACGTTTCTTTCCGTATAGAAACACATTTATCCGCTGAGAAATAGAAACATTAAGGGAGGAATCGAATATTTGTTGGGTGGGTGAGTCCCGCGTCGCTCGTCGCTCGTCGCTCGCCCGCGTCGCGTGCTAGCTCCCATATATGTATCTGGCGTAATAGAAAACGACCGTCGATAAGCATTGATCTAGACAGCCGCCCGTTCTCACGTGAGTCCCGATAACTGACATTATGTCATCATCCGTGCGCTACGAAAACCATCCTCGTCATAAATCAGGCATGGCTTGTAATCTTTGATCGGGACTACGATATTGCTCGGATATATACAACAAGGATTTTTAGTTGGCTGCTTTATCGGTTTTTGTTTAGCCTACACATTTTTACTTCCTACCCCTGTACATAGTATATGGAGAATGTATTGATTTCGTAAAAATTGTTAAATGTTAGTTTTGTGGCTCTCGGAATCTGTCTATCTGTGTAACGGTCACGAGAGGGCACCAATGGTACGATTTTCGTGAAATTCTGGATGGTTGGTGGATGTGATATTCGCTGGTGTTGATTAACGCCTACACTATTGAATACTACGTTAATCTGCAAATACCATTCTCATAATTAGACCAGTTCTTTATACTTTTTACTTTTTAACTGAAATGGCGACCTACCCAGGTAGGTATTTTAAGCCAAGTATAAATGAGGAATGAATGTAGGATGATTGTGGCGCGATCTTGTAGTCTTGTTACTGACTAAGGTTGACATGTTCCTTAGACAGGACTGTTAATTAATAGCCCAACAGCCGATGGCAACTACCTACCTGTTACCTATAGGTAACATGGTTGTTTTTTCACTATGTGATGTGATCACAAATAAGCAGTAGAATAAATGATTAGTTAAGTTGTTAATTATTGTAATGATAATATCGATTTAATATAAAAGAACAAATTTATTCCACGCTTCCGTTTGGATCTACCCTTACGGTAAACATGGTAATAGCCTTTATAATATTCGTGTTCGGTCCAAATTGCAAAATATAATTAATAATAAATAAAACATAAAAAAACTACAACCATTAATAAGACTATTATATTCTTTAAATCATACTTAATTAAAAAATTGCTGTTTATAAATGAACGCCCAATTTCTTATACTAACAAGAGAGAGCAAGTTTAAAATAATTCTTTCTTTGAAGTTCATCCCCAAATGTCGCGAAGCTTTGTTTTACTAAACGTGATGGAAAATGTACGTAATAAAAATCTAAATAACTTTTTTAGAATTTTTGAGAACATAACCTCCTCCGCCCTCCCGCAGGTAGTACTAAACCTTTTAAGAGGGTAATGTTGGGTGGTGTCACCTTACACTGTATACAAAGTTTTTTTGAAACGGTTGAAAAATAAAGAATTAATTTTTTTAAATATTCTTCATAAGAATAACATTGAGGGCTCTTAGACAACGTACTGCGTTTACCACGGATGGTAAACTAAAACTTTCTCTACACTCGTAGTCGTAGACTAATGATTCAAAATTCTAAGTCAAGTCTGGAGGTATAGTCGAAGTACATTCGTGTACCAAATTTCATAAAAATCGTACGATCAATGTATTATTATGGTCTATACACAGACAGACAGACAAGCAACAGTCCGAAAACTACTTTTTTCATTTAAGGAGCCTCAAAATGGATATATCCACACTGAACCCATCTCAAAATGTTGATCAAAACAATACTTTTTTCCTATACTATGTATAAGGGAGAAAATAAAAAAAAACTAAAATCAAAATTTTAGATACAGATTTTAGATAGCTAAAATTTTAGAAAAACCTAGTACAGATACAGAATTTAGATATCTAAAATTTTAGAAAAACCTAGTTATTCATTCTACACAGCAATTTAAATAACACAATCATTAAAATGAAATATTTACCAGAATAATAAATTACCTAGAATCAAATTTAACCAATATTGTTTATAGTACTGCAGTATAACATGGAAATCCCACAAATAAATAAATATAAAATACTTATAATAACGAAGACATTAAGATAATCTTATGTAAAACTATTTTGAAAGATAAGAAAAGGTATGTTAGAAAAGCTGTTTCGCGAAAAACAGAATTAAGATCAGAAATGGTAAACTAGTTTCACCTGAGCTCTCGGATGAGGCTGCAGACTAGACACACACAGACAGCCGCCACTTGCCTACTAAGGGACCAAAGGGTTAGAGCAAGGGGATGTGGAGGGGGTTGTTCCAACGGCTGTCCTGGAGGATAGCTGTGAAATCGACCCTCTTATCTGCTTTGTGCCCTCGAGCCCTCTATAGCTCATCATCCTCGCATCCTCACAGGTAGTTGCCTCATAATCCGTCACATAACAAAAACTACTCATTTAGGACCCATCTAATCGGTCAACCGAAGACATACTTTCTCCCTTTAAAAGTAAACTTAAAAACTGTAGGCTTATGCTATTTCAAAAATTTCAAAAGTTTATTTAATGAGATGTCACCTAGTAATTTCAAAAACGCCTCTTTCTACAAGTTGGAAGATTTCGGGGTGATACCTAACTTTTACCAAGGGCAATACAGAGCCAGCATGTTTTCATTGGGTGATGTTTTAAGTATCCAAAAGTAGTTGAAAAAGAAGTTTTAAGCAAAAATGTTATAAAAATAATGACGAATTTTTTTGAGCACCAATGAACAATGTGAGGAGCTTTTTTGGAAATGAATTTACACTTTTCCCCACAACAGCTTGCGGTAGCCTAATATTGAAAACTCCTTATTTTTTAGTTTATTGGTTATCATGGTGATGATTAATTAATTATGGTGAGTTTAATGTTGTGCCAAAAAATAAAAGAGTACCGTATGTAGAACCAAGTTAACTGGCTGCTTCATTGAAATTATTTTCAAGTATTAAATTTATAAAAATTTTTCAATTAATAAGAGATTAAAAATGAATCATTAATACATTAGATAGACCTATTATTATCAGTAAAAAGCTACTTTTGTTTGAAATCGGTTGGTAAATTTGTCATCTGATTTTGAAATTGTAGATGTCAATTGGTCAAAAATCAGTCTTAAGAAAAAACATTTTCCAAAACTTAACCTACAATTACTGTAAATTTAGTTAGATTTTATTTAAACCAACTTTTTCTTTTTCTTTGACGTTCGTATAACTTCTTTAAAAAGTATTCATATTTTTCTAAGAATTTACATTGATTTCTAAAAGAGGTAAAAATCTTTACAATACTATTTTACACCATGATAATTATTTCAATCTACTTTCTGATCTTCAAAAAGTCTCACTAAAGTAATCTTACAGTGTTGGAAGATCTCGAAGAAAATAGCACTTCATCTTGTCTTGTTTACATTTCAGGGAACATATTTTAAGCAAACTTTAAAATATATGGCCGCTTCAGAACAACCCCATTCATAAGTTTCCAAGTGTTCATTTTTCAAGTAAAGTTTGCCCAAGTTCTGTGGCCTTGAGTTGAGTCTATTGTTGAGCAGAAGTCGCCGCAACTTGCAACTTGCAGATAACAGCGTCTGTTGAGGTTGGTACCGAGTACACCGGTGTGGTAACATGCGAGAAAGATATTTAAACTTTTTACGCAGTATTTTAAGTTTTGTGGATAAGCAAAAACATTGGTTTAAAATTTATTTTCGTTTTACAATGTACCAAAATAAGTATGAAAACTCAACTTTAATCTAAAGGTTTAAAACTAGATGTTTTAAAACTAATTTTAACATATTGTTTCTTATTCCGAATAAAATTCATGCGTCGTCATTCATTATAATAATAGTTTTACCCTAAAAAGACTTATGGCATATAGTTAGTTTTAGGCAACAACTCCTTTCGTAAACCTTTTCCTTAACCTCTTATTTGGTCTTTAAACTACTTCTCTTTACTATGAAGAAAAAAGAATAAGAATAAGAATAGTTTATTTCTCCAATTAAACACATTTCATTACATTTGGTTCACATTATTCTAGAGGGTAACTTAATAAGCTAATTAACCTATGATACCAAGACTGACCTTTAGGATATGGAGAAAAGTATTTCTTAATTAACGAAAGCGTTTCTATAATCACTTAAAAACTGTATAAGTAGTAGTAGAAATAGTCTATAAATATGTGAAATAATATTATATTCGTTATTCATAATATTCATAAACTGTGTGACTCCTTAGAATCAGAGACTACATAGACAATGACATAGACCAATGTGTATTACCTTAGCTAATTTGACACTTTTTACTGAAATGGTTACATACCCAGGTAAGTATTTTAAGCCAATTATGAATGAGAATTATTTGTAAGATGATTCCTGCGCGATCTTGTAGTCTTGTTACTGACTACGGCTGATATGTTCCTTATACAGGACTGTTAATTAATAGCCCAACAGCCGATGACATATCTGCAGGGAACTGCAGTTTAACGTAAAGTCCGAACCAATGCCTCTGAATTACGAACTACTACTTACTACTACTTACTAATTATGAGGTTATCATTTACGGATAACGTAGTATTCAATAGTGATAGGACTGTTAATTAATTAATAGTCTAACAGCCAATGACTTCCAAGGGACCAACAGTTATTAACGTGGGATCCGAACCACAATTTCGCCTTTTAATTAGGAACTAGTCTAATTATTATGAGGATGGCCATTGTGGTGGAACGTAGTATTCAAATTTGCGGACGTTAATCCCCACCAGGAAGTATCGCATCTGGTTCAACAACCGGTGACAAACCTCAGCACAAATCCAAGACTTCCATCTCGAAACGTGACAGATGACAACAGCCGTAATTGCCCCAAAACCGTTGCATCCCAAAACCCTGCAGATGGCCGACGTTCCGTCCATTACGCAAATCAAATAAAGCCCTTCCACGCCAGAACTGGCGCATAAATTATATTTCACGGGTGGTTTCGAAAATTCAAAAAAGTTTTATGCATGTATCTGCATGCGGCATAAAGGGAAGGGTTATAACCCACGGTTCGCCGGCCGCGAAGAATATCAGGCCCTTTCGATTATACACAATAATAATAACAACGGTGAAAAACGTGATATTTTTGGGTCGAAGGGACGGGATGAGCCACTAATCATGTAACCCTTCCGTCCCTTCCCGCCGTTGTCGGCTGGGATGACTTGCAGGCCTCACCTGTGGATGCGGTCCTTTATACCTACCTTCGCTGCCAGACCTGATCATTAAACGCTATTATGCTCTGCTGGAGAAGAATTAAACTGGCTTCAAGAGGTACCGGTACTGCGTTCAATTTATTCCCTCTAAGATCCAGATGTGTAAATTAAGCAGATTGACATATGGTTCGAGTTTGTTTTCGTAACATTCTTAGTGATAAAAATAGTTTTTAAAATACTGTAACAATGTTTTCGAATTATAATACACAATTTCACTTATTCTAGTACTGAAAAAGTGTCTCGTAACTATACACTGAACGTGTAGAATGATAAAAGTAGCAAAAATGATTACTATGGATTTTCTTAACATGAGGAAACACTTTCCATAAGATTACTGCTTTGTTTTTGCTAAATGAAGCTAAAATATATTTACAAAAAGTATTTAAAACAACGACATAAAATAATCAATAAATTCGAATGACGTACAAAATGATGATACATTTTAATAGGTTTATACAGTAACTGAAATTAATCTACTTGTTAATACAAATATGAAAAATGTTAATGGGTTTTAGATTTAATATAAGTTAGCCTATACCTTTTTAAATCTTTCCCTGTAAATTTAAAAATGAACTGAAATTATAGTTGATTGTGTGATATTTATATTTTATTCCACTTATCTTTGGCACATTATTCATTATTAATAACAAATTGTTGATTAAAATGAAATTAGGCGATAATAGTTATTTCATTATTTTTAGAAAAACCTATGAAATATTCATTTTTTTCCAGACGTAATATATAAAATGAATCTCTATATTTAAATTTAACATTGTTTAAGGGTACAATTGTGGTTTCCAAGCGTGAACAGTAAATCTCTTTTATGTTTTGGTGTTTTATTGATTAACATCATACATTGAAGTTTCTTATAAACTCAAAAACCTAGACAAAATCAATAGTTCTCCCCCGATCACAAAACCGTTCGTGAGAGTCCCAGTGTGTTGAATTTCACCGATTACCCGAATCCAAATCGAATATTTATCGAGGACCGATTCGATTGTGGTGTTAAATTGGTTGTTACCTGCATCCCTCGCTCGTCTTCCCCTCGGATTCGTGTTTAACACACACACACACACACACACACACACACACACACACACCCAGGTAGAGATCAGAACCCTATAAATCGCATCTCCCCTCGACACGGCACCATGGCATTGTCATCTCGACACAACTGGTTTGCAAAAAGTCGATTTTCGATCTAGGGACTCCCGTGTTGTACTCAATAGACAAGTGTTTATTTTGTTGAAGAGGTTTGCTTGTTTGGATTTTTTTGGTCCATTTATTTTTTACACTTCTGAAGCTTACAACCACACTTACATCAGTTTAACTGATTCTCCCAATTTTTAATTTTGATTACCCAAGTTCACAGTGATTACATTATAATTATTATATTTTTAATGATTATTAAAGATTCAATATCAGTAACTACCGATAATTGTCTTAAATCATTGAAAAAATAAAAAAATCTCGTCTGATCAGTGTCACAAAGTTACGTTTGCATATTTATTAGTTATACAACAAAGGAGTAAAAATACCCATTTGTAGATATTAATTTGGCTTTTTCTATAAAAATTTATTAATTTGAATTAAACTCTTTTGGAATGATTGAGTTTAAAATAAAACATACCATGATATTTTTGTAATAATCAAAATTGAATTCCTGCGTATTAGCTTGATCTGATGTCATACAATGTTAATATAAAATATGAGGCTGAATATTCACATATAGAATTTTAAATACTAAAAATAAAGTAAATGAGCTAAATTGATGAGAAAAATTGTTGTTTAAATTATAGACTTATTTTGAAAGTTAACATTTTCCTAAGATAGGTATCCATGAAAAGTGCAACAACAAATAGGACCATTTAAAAAGCAATGTGTTCCATGAAATCTACAGTTACGGAGAAAACAATTTGTTTATGTTAACAAACCTTTTAGTAGGCGATTCTTCTTTTAAAACTATGTTAAATTTCGTAATGTGTTAAATTAAAGGATTATCTATGAAATTAAAATAATAACTTTTGTTTTATTTTCCGGAAAAATATAATTACCGCGCAAATTAAAATGTAATTATCTATGTATTATTCTAAATTCAAAAAAATGATAACGTAATCTTTTGATGGCTATCTAGGGAATTTGATATATTATCTTACAGATTACTTTAATACAACACGTTAACCGTCTTTTAACTGTCTTGTAACCAGTAATGCTTCGCAAAATTAACATTGTTCTTTTAGAGTTAAAACTGAAGATTTATCCAGTTAGCAGACTCTTAAACTCACGGAGGAAGAAATGATACGAGGAATACATTTCAGGGAATTTAAGTTGGATTTCAATGAAAAAATTCTAAAGTGACTTATCAATGTAACAATAGATTAGATTAAGGTCAAATTACCATTTGAAATACATCTACTAAGGTATGAATGACAAACAAGTGTTAGATAATTATGGCGCGATCTTGTAGTCTTGTTACTGACTAAGAGTTCCTTAGACAGAACTGTTAATTAATAGCCCAACAATCAATGGCATATCTAAGAGAACTACCGTTTAACGTTAAGTCCGAACCACTGCCTCTGAATTACGAACTGGTCTGATTATGAGAATGATCTTTGCGGAGTAATGTAGTATTCAATAGTGCGGATGTTAATTCACACAAGAGAACACTACATCCACCGACCATCGCTCACATCTATCCACAATTCGTGACCTCCAAGTAGCTGGATTATAGGACATACCACGGCACCAGTCTATATTTGAACACATAACCGATGAAATCCAGGTATGTTGGAGCGAAGGGATGGAAAGGAGGCAGCCCTTGACGGACGGAAACAAAATATAGGTCAGGGGGTACAGGTGTTTAGCCCTATAATCATACAACTACCTGGCTGGAATCATTCGAAAGGGTGAACATCATAATTTTGTTGTTTCCGGTTGTAATTTCAGAGTCTGTGTTTGACGTTGTCGTCTGTAAGGTTTTTGTGGCAGGATCACAACAATTACACTCACAACTCAATCACTAAACCACAATAGCAGGAGATAAAAAATCGTTATCCCTATTATTTATTTCCGTTAGAAATTAAAGTGCACCCTAACTGTACATTTGAGGAATATATTACGTTTTAATAGTTTCCACTTGGTTTATGCATTTTTCATAAATATATCTTTAGAAAAGTTAATTCCCAACTTATACTACATATTACTTTGAACAAAACTTAATCTTTATTTACTGTATAAACAAGACCTAAATAAAATTTGATGTCTAAATATGTCATTTTTTATTAATTTAAGATTGAACAAGGCATGTGTGGTTTTGCTCTGCTGTATTTAACACATGTGTATTGGAAGCGTCAGCAGCGCTAATTGGTTGTTCCAGCTGTCCTAGTTTCATAACTGGGCCACAAGCCGTCCAAACTCAATCACGCCGCCCATTCATGAGAGTCATTAATGCCGTAGTATGCCCGTGCCGTAGTACTCCCATTAATATGTATGACTCCCTCCCCTCCCCTCCCTCACCTCATTCAGGAGCTGCGCGATCGACGGCGGAAAAGCTTCTTGGGGAGATGCTGGGAGACACGCGAAAGATCAATATTTCTTCGATTCTCTGACGTAATCTTTATGTTCTCTTAAGCCCTAGTATTTTAAACACTGTGCAGCACAAAATTTATATATTTCGAATATGATTTCAATAAATATTTAATTATCTACTGTTATTACTCCTAATATTACTAACCATCTTTTGTCTTGAGATTGACTTACTGACAAAATATTTTGTTTTATCCCCATTAGAACTGTGTTAATTATTTGAGTGCATTACTGGTTTGGGTTACACAATAATCCTAAAGAGATGGTTGAGTTGTCAAATTAAAGGTAAAGTGAATATCTGGGGAATTATTTTTTTCTAAGAAAATACAATTGCCATGCAACTGTATCTGTTGCTTAACGAGTAATTATAATGGTTCAAAATTCAACTAAAGTTTAAGGCTCAACACGAGTCCTGTGGCTCCTGGAGTCTTAGGTTTAACACGAGTCCTGTGGCTCCTGGAGTCTTAGGTTTAACACGAGTCCTGTGGCTCCTGGAGTCTTACGTTCAACACGAGTACTGTGGCTCCTGGAGTCTTAGGTTTAACACGAGTCCTGTGGCTCCTGGAGTCTTAGGTTTAACACGAGTCCTGTGGCTCCTGGAGTCTTAGGTTTAACACGAGTACTGTGGCTCCTGGAGTCTTAGGTTTAACACGAGTCCTGTGGCTCCTGGAGTCTTAGGTTTAACACGAGTCCTGTGGCTCCTGGAGTCTTACGTTCAACACGAGTACTGTGGCTCCTGGAGTCTTAGGTTTAACACGAGTACTGTGGCTCCTGGAGTCTTAGGTTTAACACGAGTCCTGTGGCTCCTGGAGTCTTAGGTTCAACACGAGTACTGTGGCTCCTGGAGTCTTACGTTCAACACGAGTACTGTGGCTCCTGGAGTCTTAGGTTCAACACGAGTACTGTGGCTCCTGGAGTCTTAGGTTTAACACGAGTCCTGTGGCTCCTGGAGTCTTAGGTTTAACACGAGTCCTGTGGCTCCTGGAGTCTTACGTTCAACACGAGTACTGTGGCTCCTGGAGTCTCAGGTTCAACACGAGTCCTGTGGCTCCTGGAGTCTTAGGTTCAACACGAGTACTGTGGCTCCTGGAGTCTTACGTTCAACACGAGTACTGTGGCTCCTGGAGTCTTACGTTCAACACGAGTACTGTGGCTCCTGGAGTCTTACGTTCAACACGAGTACTGTGGCTCCTGGAGTCTTACGTTCAACACGAGTACTGTGGCTCCTGGAGTCTCAGGTTCAACACGAGTCCTGTGGCTCCTGGAGTCTTAGGTTTAACACGAGTCCTGTGGCTCCTGGAGTCTTACGTTCAACACGAGTACTGTGGCTCCTGGAGTCTTACGTTCAACACGAGTCCTGTGGCTCCTGGAGTCTTAGGTTTAACACGAGTCCTGTGGCTCCTGGAGTCTTACGTTCAACACGAGTACTGTGGCTCCTGGAGTCTTACGTTCAACACGAGTACTGTGGCTCCTGGAGTCTTACGTTCAACACGAGTACTGTGGCTCCTGGAGTCTTAGGTTCAACACGAGTACTGTGGCTCCTGGAGTCTTAGGTTTAACACGAGTCCTGTGGCTCCTGGAGTCTTAGGTTCAACACGAGTACTGTGGCTCCTGGAGTCTTAGGTTCAACACGAGTACTGTGGCTCCTGGAGTCTTAGGTTCAACACGAGTACTGTGGCTCCTGGAGTCTTACGTTTAACACGAGTCCTGTGGCTCCTGGAGTCTTACGTTCAACACGAGTACTGTGGCTCCTGGAGTCTTACGTTCAACACGAGTCCTGTGGCTCCTGGAGTCTTAGGTTTAACACGAGTACTGTGGCTCCTGGAGTCTTACGTTCAACACGAGTACTGTGGCTCCTGGAGTCTTAGGTTCAACACGAGTCCTGTGGCTCCTGGAGTCTTAGGTTCAACACGAGTCCTGTGGCTCCTGGAGTCTTAGGTTCAACACGAGTACTGTGGCTCCTGGAGTCTTAGGTTCAACACGAGTCCTGTGGCTCCTGGAGTCTTAGGTTCAACACGAGTACTGTGGCTCCTGGAGTCTTAGGTTCAACACGAGTACTGTGGCTCCTGGAGTCTTAGATTCAACACGAGTACTGTGGCTCCTGGAGTCTTAGATTCAACACGAGTACTGTGGCTCCTGGAGTCTTAGATTCAACACGAGTACTGTGGCTCCTGGAGTCTTACGTTCAACACGAGTACTGTGGCTCCTGGAGTCTTACGTTCAACACGAGTACTGTGGCTCCTGGAGTCTTACGTTCAACACGAGTACTGTGGCTCCTGGAGTCTTACGTTCAACACGAGTACTGTGGCTCCTGGAGTCTTACGTTCAACACGAGTACTGTGGCTCCTGGAGTCTCAGGTTCAACACGAGTCCTGTGGCTCCTGGAGTCTTAGGTTTAACACGAGTACTGTGGCTCCTGGAGTCTTAGGTTCAACACGAGTACTGTGGCTCCTGGAGTCTTAGGTTTAACACGAGTCCTGTGGCTCCTGGAGTCTTAGGTTTAACACGAGTACTGTGGCTCCTGGAGTCTTAGGTTTAACACGAGTACTGTGGCTCCTGGAGTCTTACGTTCAACACGAGTACTGTGGCTCCTGGAGTCTCAGGTTCAACACGAGTCCTGTGGCTCCTGGAGTCTTAGGTTTAACACGAGTCCTGTGGCTCCTGGAGTCTTAGGTTTAACACGAGTCCTGTGGCTCCTGGAGTCTTACGTTCAACACGAGTACTGTGGCTCCTGGAGTCTTACGTTCAACACGAGTACTGTGGCTCCTGGAGTCTTACGTTCAACACGAGTCCTGTGGCTCCTGGAGTCTTACGTTCAACACGAGTACTGTGGCTCCTGGAGTCTTACGTTCAACACGAGTACTGTGGCTCCTGGAGTCTTACGTTCAACACGAGTCCTGTGGCTCCTGGAGTCTTACGTTCAACACGAGTACTGTGGCTCCTGGAGTCTTACGTTCAACACGAGTACTGTGGCTCCTGGAGTCTTACGTTCAACACGAGTACTGTGGCTCCTGGAGTCTTACGTTCAACACGAGTACTGTGGCTCCTGGAGTCTTACGTTCAACACGAGTACTGTGGCTCCTGGAGTCTTAGGTTCAACACGAGTACTGTGGCTCCTGGAGTCTTACGTTCAACACGAGTCCTGTGGCTCCTGGAGTCTTACGTTCAACACGAGTCCTGTGGCTCCTGGAGTCTTAGGTTTAACACGAGTCCTGTGGCTCCTGGAGTCTTAGGTTTAACACGAGTCCTGTGGCTCCTGGAGTCTTACGTTCAACACGAGTACTGTGGCTCCTGGAGTCTTAGGTTCAACACGAGTACTGTGGCTCCTGGAGTCTTAGGTTCAACACGAGTCCTGTGGCTCCTGGAGTCTTATGTTCAACACGAGTACTGTGGCTCCTGGAGTCTTAGGTTCAACACGAGTACTGTGGCTCCTGGAGTCTTAGGTTCAACACGAGTCCTGTGGCTCCTGGAGTCTTAGGTTCAACACGAGTACTGTGGCTCCTGGAGTCTTAGGTTCAACACGAGTACTGTGGCTCCTGGAGTCTTACGTTCAACACGAGTACTGTGGCTCCTGGAGTCTTAGATTCAACACGAGTACTGTGGCTCCTGGAGTCTTAGATTCAACACGAGTACTGTGGCTCCTGGAGTCTCAGGTTCAACACGAGTCCTGTGGCTCCTGGAGTCTTAGGTTTAACACGAGTCCTGTGGCTCCTGGAGTCTTAGGTTTAACACGAGTCCTGTGGCTCCTGGAGTCTTAGGTTTAACACGAGTCCTGTGGCTCCTGGAGTCTTAGGTTTAACACGAGTCCTGTGGCTCCTGGAGTCTTAGGTTCAACACGAGTCCTGTGGCTCCTGGAGTCTTAGGTTCAACACGAGTACTGTGGCTCCTGGAGTCTTAGGTTCAACACGAGTACTGTGGCTCCTGGAGTCTTAGGTTCAACACGAGTACTGTGGCTCCTGGAGTCTTAGGTTCAACACGAGTCCTGTGGCTCCTGGAGTCTTAGGTTCAACACGAGTACTGTGGCTCCTGGAGTCTTAGGTTTAACACGAGTCCTGTGGCTCCTGGAGTCTTAGGTTCAACACGAGTCCTGTGGCTCCTGGAGTCTTAGGTTCAACACGAGTACTGTGGCTCCTGGAGTCTTAGGTTGAACACGAGTCCTGTGGCTCCTGGAGTCTTAGGTTGAACACGAGTCCTGTGGCTCCTGGAGTCTTAGGTTGAACACGAGTCCTGTGGCTCCTGGAGTCTTACGTTCAACACGAGTACTGTGGCTCCTGGAGTCTCAGGTTCAACACGAGTCCTGTGGCTCCTGGAGTCTCAGGTTCAACACGAGTCCTGTGGCTCCTGGAGTCTTAGGTTTAACACGAGTCCTGTGGCTCCTGGAGTCTTACGTTCAACACGAGTCCTGTGGCTCCTGGAGTCTTATGTTCAAAACGAGTACTGTGGCTCCTGGAGTCTTAGGTTCAACACGAGTCCTGTGGCTCCTGGAGTCTTAGGTTCAACACGAGTACTGTGGCTCCTGGAGTCTTAGGTTCAACACGAGTACTGTGGCTCCTGGAGTCTTAGATTCAACACGAGTCCTGTGGCTCCTGGAGTCTTACGTTCAACACGAGTCCTGTGGCTCCTGGAGTCTTAGGTTCAACACGAGTCCTGTGGCTCCTGGAGTCTTAGGTTCAACACGAGTCCTGTGGCTCCTGGAGTCTTAGGTTCAACACGAGTCCTGTGGCTCCTGGAGTCTTAGGTTCAACACGAGTCCTGTGGCTCCTGGAGTCTTAGGTTCAACACGAGTACTGTGGCTCCTGGAGTCTTAGGTTCAACACGAGTACTGTGGCTCCTGGAGTCTTAGGTTTAACACGAGTCCTGTGGCTCCTGGAGTCTTAGGTTCAACACGAGTACTGTGGTTCCTGGAGTCTTAGGCTTAACACGAGTCCTGTGGCTCCTGGAGTCTTAGGTTCAACACGAGTACTGTGGCTCCTGGAGTCTTAGGTTCAACACGAGTACTGTGGCTCCTGGAGTCTTAGGTTTCAACACGAGTACTGTGGCTCCTGGAGTCTTAGGTTTCAACACGAGTACTGTGGCTCCTGGAGTCTTAGGTTCAACACGAGTACTGTGGCTCCTGGAGTCTTAGGTTCAACACGAGTACTGTGGCTCCTGGAGTCTTAGGTTCAACACGAGTCCTGTGGCTCCTGGAGTCTTAGGTTCAACACGAGTACTGTGGCTCCTGGAGTCTTAGGTTCAACACGAGTACTGTGGCTCCTGGAGTCTTAGGTTCAACACGAGTACTGTGGCTCCTGGAGTCTTAGGTTCAACACGAGTACTGTGGCTCCTGGAGTCTTAGGTTCAACACGAGTACTGTGGCTCCTGGAGTCTTAGGTTCAACACGAGTACTGTGGCTCCTGGAGTCTTAGGTTCAACACGAGTCCTGTGGCTCCTGGAGTCTTAGGTTCAACACGAGTACTGTGGCTCCTGGAGTCTTACGTTCAACCCGAGTTCTGTGGCTCCTGGAGTCTCAGGTTCAAAACGAGCATTTTGGCTCCTGGAGTCTTAGGTTCAACACGAGTACTGTGGCTCCTGGAGTCTTAGGTTCAACACGAGTACTGTGGCTCCTGGAGTCTTAGGTTCAACACGAGTCCTGTGGCTCCTGGAGTCTTAGGTTCAACACGAGTACTGTGGCTCCTGGAGTCTTAGGTTCAACACGAGTACTGTGGCTCCTGGAGTCTTAGGTTCAACACGAGTCCTGTGGCTCCTGGAGTCTTAGGTTCAACACGAGTACTGTGGCTCCTGGAGTCTTAGGTTCAACACGAGTACTGTGGCTCCTGGAGTCTTAGGTTCAACACGAGTACTGTGGCTCCTGGAGTCTTAGGTTCAACACGAGTACTGTGGCTCCTGGAGTCTTAGGTTCAACACGAGTACTGTGGCTCCTGGAGTCTTAGGTTCAACACGAGTACTGTGGCTCCTGGAGTCTTAGGTTCAACACGAGTACTGTGGCTCCTGGAGTCTTAGGTTCAACACGAGTCCTGTGGCTCCTGGAGTCTTAGGTTCAACACGAGTACTGTGGCTCCTGGAGTCTTAGGTTCAACACGAGTACTGTGGCTCCTGGAGTCTTAGGTTCAACACGAGTACTGTGGCTCCTGGAGTCTTAGGTTCAACACGAGTACTGTGGCTCCTGGAGTCTTAGGTTCAACACGAGTACTGTGGCTCCTGGAGTCTTAGGTTCAACACGAGTCCTGTGGCTCCTGGAGTCTTAGGTTCAAAACGAGTATTGTGGCTCCTGGAGTCTTAGGTTCAACACGAGTACTGTGGCTCCTGGAGTCTTAGGTTCAACACGAGTACTGTGGCTCCTGGAGTCTTAGGTTCAACACGAGTACTGTGGCTCCTGGAGTCTTAGGTTCAACACGAGTACTGTGGCTCCTGGAGTCTTAGGTTCAAAACGAGTCCTGTGGCTCCTGGAGTCTTAGGTTCAACTTGTGGCTCCTAATATCTTTGGTTCAACACGAGTACTGTAGCTCCTGGAGTCTTAGGTTCAAAACGAGTCCTGTGGCTTCTGGAGTCTTAGGTTCAAAACGAGTCCTGTGGCTTCTGGAGTCTTAGGTTCAACTTTTGGCTCCTAATATCTTAGGTTCAACACGAGTACTGTTGCTCCTGGAGTCTTAGGTTGAACACGAGTCCTGTGGCTCCTGGAGTCTTAGGTTCAACTTTTGGCTCCTAATATCTTAGGTTCAACACGAGTACTGTTGCTCCTGGAGTCTTAGGTTCAACACGAGTCCTGTGGCTCCTGGAGTCTTAGGTTCAACTTGTGGCTCCTAATATCTTAGGTTCAACACGAGTACTGTGGCTTCTGGAGTCTTAGGTTCAAAACGAGTCCTGTGGCTTCTGGAGTCTTAGGTTCAACTTTTGGCTCCTAATATCTTAGGTTCAACACGAGTACTGTTGCTCCTGGAGTCTTAGTTCAAACAGTGGCTTCAGTCTTATTCAACGTATCTTGTTCAACACGATAGCAGATTCGAGTACTGTTGTATTAGGACGAGTCTGTGGCTGAGTCTTCACTTGTATCGCAGAGTTGGAAACATTTCATATCGCATCTGAACGAAGCCTTCAATAAGTATCTCTTTATAAGACGTGGCACAGTGAAGGCTTTGCTACAGCTCCGCTTGAGCTGTAGCTTGTAGCTTGAGCTGTAGCTCGGGGACTACCTGACGCCATGCTGGCGTTGCTAGGCGACGTATGTTCGAACCCCACCCTCACGCCTGTCGCCACCCCCGCTTCCAAGCCACTTCAATCCCTGCCTCTTGTATTACTTCTGTTAGATTGTTTGATTCTTTCACTTTGTATCGGAGTAAAATTGTGACGAATGCAAAAGACGGTTTGTGTTATACAGTTTGATTGACCGACAAGTTAACGGTTTCTTTTCTATAAAATGGTTACCTCTTTCACTGAAACTAACTTAAATTTTGTTTGAACTTTTCTAGTTGGTGAAATAATGTTCTTTTAAATTTATTTGCATAATGGGTGGGGTTTTCACAAAACGTCCTAATTTGTGTACGGTATTCAAATATAATTTAAGAATTGATGAAAAAAGGTTTTTCAAAATGTTGCAAATGTTGTGCCAATAAGATCAATAAAAAAACATTAAAAGTTCATTAGCCGGATAATGTATGTATATAATAATAGCAATAAATATATTCTACCAATAACACCAAAATTTTTTCAGAGATAATTATTAGCTCAATTATCATTATTATTATTAGCTCGTGAATGGTAAATTATGAAATGGCCAAGTTATAAACATCAAAATACCAAAGATTCTTACAAAAACTTACGGAAAATGAAAAAAATTACGATACCAATGCAATGTTTAATATAAGCACATTTATTGATAGTTACATATTTTATATGCCAAGCTTCACCACAAGGAGCGACAGAGGTTGATTTTAGCCAGTAACCGTTTTTTTTTTTCAAGCAAGCAATAACATAAAAAATTCTACAAAGTGCCTAAAACATTTTTGGCCTAAATCCCTATGGGTGCAGAATAAGCCTTAATTTATGGTAAAATTGAATATTTTACTTCTATCTTAATTACTAGTATTTTATCCAAGTACTGTATATTGAAATTTCGCGTTTCAAATGTATTAAGTATGTTTGTTTTGGAAAAACGTCAGTAAATAAACTAAACCTTTTGCAGGAATAATACAACTTTGAGTTAAGCCCAGAAAAAATAACAGACTTAAGGGTCTATGCCTTCATTTTAATGGAACTGTATGCAATTATAGAAACAATATACGAATTATTTAAAGAAGCAGAAATATATTTTAAACACCAAAATACCATAATTCACTTTTTTTACCAGCCAAAAAGTATTAGTCATCAAGTAAACATATACTATTAATACAACCAAAACACTTAAAAGTCGTATTTATAAACAAAAATTAATTTTACAATACTTAACTTTTCCTAACCTCCACAAAACATTGAGACTATATATATAGACTCAATGTATGTGGACATATGAGAAAGTGCTGTATTGTAAGATTCATATAATTTTACTAATTCTACCATTTTACATGGACTCAAAAACCATAAAAGTATGCTACGAGTAATCTACAGCTGAAAAAATGTCTGATTTGTTTTAAAAGTAGTATTTTTTAACTTTAACAAATATTAGTAGTCTAATAACGTACCTTTACAGCAACCGTCGGAGACTGGTCCGGGGTCCGCAGCCTAACCAGCCCGTCGGTCGGGATGCATATTATTCAGCTCCCCACCTTATTCAAATTGGGGCCAGCCCATTTACATAACCCTTCCTTCCAATTTGGGATTATTCATCTCCTACCTGGTCTAGGGTCTAGGGTTACGCCAGCTGCATTTGTCTGAGTCTCTCCGCACGTGAAAAATGATCTAACCGCATTCTATAGACGAGTGGCTACCGTTGTGATGGGGATGGGTGGGCCGGAAGAAATGAAAAAATACTCGACGTCTTCAAAATAATTATCTGTATCTGTAATGCAGCTTCTTGGGGGTCACGAATTGTGGATAGTTGTGAGCAATGGTTGGTGGATAGGATATTCTCTGGAGTGGATTAACGTCCGCACTATTGAATACTAAGTTCATCCGCAAATACAATCCTCATAGGTTCGGACCCACGTCAAACAGTAGGCCTCTTAAATATGCCAATGGCTGTTGGGCTATTAATTCACAGTCCTGTCTAAGGAACATGTCAGCCTTAGTCAGTAACAAGACTACAAGATCGCGCCACAATCATCTTATACTCATTTAAATAAATAAAATTACCTTTTTACTATTGAGCATTTCTCAGTTAACAACTGCTTTCCAGAACAATTCTCGTCATATTTAATCTTACCCTATTACTAATGACAAATGTAACAATGGAAAATATAAACAATGGTAAGGAAATTTGTATAACTATAATAAAAACAATAACATCTACAAAAACAGTTATGCAGGTCTTAAAGGTTATGCAGGCACAACTTTAATAAAGATTATAGAATTATTAAAGGTTAAAAGAAGAAGAAATTCCGTGTGTATGTTTACAGCAACTTTATATATAAATATTAAAATATATTCACAAGTTTAATTAAACGTACAATTACTCCATTCCAAAACTATAAACGAACTTTTTACGTACGTTACTTCTGAACCGAGTAGAGTATTATTAGTTATTATATTCACAATAAATACTCATTATGAGGGAAATATTATAAAAGACAAATTAATACGATAAATTAGTTCATAATTTATGGGAAAAGAAATTAATTATATAGTACTTGGTGTAGAATATGTTTGATATCAAACTGCACAGAATGGTTGGAGAGAACTTTATAGTTATTAAAAATATTTTCTATTGCACACGCTAGCAATTTGCAATATAATCACATCACATAGAAGAACAATAAAATGTGTGGAACGGAAGATATTTGAATTCTACAGACCTCAGTGGAATGATCTCAGAGCGAAACAACTCATTTTATTTTATAGAGACATTCCCAATCGTTTTATGCTTAATTTGTATACTTAAAATTGCGTAGTAATTTTAATAGGTTTTACACTGTTTACAAACAAAATTTACATATGGCAGTTTTTACTTACTCCCCCTATACGATAGTATAAGGAGAAAGTATTTCGTCAGCATTTTCGAATTTGTGTTTCTGGTGGATATATCTGTTATAGTGCCCACTCAATAAAAAAAGTGGTTTTACAGTATTTTCTGAATCTGTGTCTGTGTACTGTATGTGTGTGGGGGATGTGCAGAAGCTTGGATATTAGTGCCTCCTGAAACGAAAAAAGGGTTTTTAGTGACGTCTCTGTGTGAGTGTGTGTGGGGGGGGTGTAATGAAGCCTAGAGACGATTTTCATGAAATTCGGCATGTAGGTAATAATCCATGGTGTCTCAAGTTTTTTATTTTCTTTTTTTAGTGTAAAATGTAAAACGTAAAATGAACATTTCTCAAAAATGGATCTAACGATTTTGATGAAAATTATGTGATTTACTAGCCAAAGTACCCGTTCTTCGCACGGGTTAAAAAGGCTGAAAGGTGTAGGCCCTACTGATACATTTAAGTTATTGTTAATTAATTCTTCATTGTTTACAAAATGACAAAACACGAGTGTCTACAACATTTCAAAGTAACATCTGTCAAATATTGGGAGAGGATTAATGTAATAGAGACAGTCGTCGGAAAAAACTTAAAATCTACCATTCCACTATTTCAAATAATTCACTAATTTCGATCCAGCAGTTTATCTGAAAAATCTACTTTATTTCTTCTTCTTCCCGAACTGTCAAAATATAGTGCAAACGGATGTTGTCATTAGAAAATGTAAACATTGAATCTAGGACGGTCACGGCAGCTCTTTCTTCTTCTTCTTCCCGATCTGTCAAATTTTAGTGTTCACAGCTGTTGACATTCAAGTAATTTTATGTTTTCATTCTCTAAAAATGTAAACATTGAAACTTAGGACGTTCACAGGGCATAGCCCGAGAGGATTTTAAGGAAATGAGTATGCCTATGTGTTGCATGAGTTTAAGATCTACCTTTGTGTAAAATTTCAAACCGATCGGTTCAGTATTTTTCGCATTTACTTGCCACAACAAACCCACAAACAAACCCACAAACAAACATACAGAAACCACCTCTTCTTTATAATATTATAGATAGTCCTTTATGAGGTAAACAAAATGACAACGTCGAAATTTTCAAAACATCGGAGTTTTAGAGTAATGGGCTTTTAAAAGTCAATTTTTTTTAATTTTTCCGC
This sequence comes from Nephotettix cincticeps, assembly GCA_023375725.1. NCBI lineage: Eukaryota > Metazoa > Arthropoda > Insecta > Hemiptera > Cicadellidae > Nephotettix > Nephotettix cincticeps. Next base: position 32,261,406 of record CM041787.1, on the reverse strand, counting down.
AGGAATAATAGAGGTAAAGTATAATTAATTTGACTATCACCATTGAATCCAGCTAAAAACGAAACAAATTAGTATTTTTAATCTTAGTCTACGACTAACGGTTCCAAAGAAAAGTAAAATTGAATGTCCGTGGTAAACTCAGTACACTGTCTTAGAGCACCAAATTGTATTCTTATGCGGAATATTTAAAAATAAATTTCTTCCTTATTTCCCAACCGTTCTGCATGAAACTTGGAATGCAGCGTGAGGTCATATCATCAAAAAATCACTAAAAAATCTTGGTATTATGGGGTGGGGGGGAGGTAGTCGTTTTCTTCCTTAGCAGTATAAAATGATTCTGTAATCAACAGTCTCAATTTAAAGAACCAACAGGAACAGAAAGCATTACATCAAATTACACAACACAAACAGCTTCGGTTCCATTGGCTCGTTTCAAATGACAAACTGCTCCCATTCGCTGTGTGTACTTGTAGTAGTGTTGCATTTCCTTGAGTAATGCGTTTGCTGACGGGACGTCGGAAGAGAGTTAATGTAGGGTACACTGGCAGACAGGAGGGGAGGGGGGGAAACATTAGCAACATATGTTGCCGGCAACGCGGGAGACGTCAGTTGCAGGCGGCGAATGAAATTTCACCGCAAAACTGATATCGAAGTATCTTTGAATGATGGAAACCTCCAGCCTGCCTGTCAGAGTGGAACAACTTCCGGTTGTTAATTCATTTATAAAACGTCTACTTTGAGTTAAAACGGTTGGAAAATTATTTTTCATCCCAGCGAAAATGGTTACTGTTGAATCTGAAATCTCTTACCATGGTAAAATAATATTTATAACATTGCTGTCCGTTCTAGTAGTGTAATGAAGTATTTACCAACAGACTAACGAGTCGATTTTCTAATGTAATTATATTTGAAAGTTGACGATGTCAGCTGACTATAACATTAAGAAGTTGCGTCTGTAGTTTTATTCAAAGGTGGATTTAATTGTACTGAATATTAGTGAAACATATATTATAGAATGAGCTGACAGTCAAAAGTATCTAGTGGTAAAAATATCGATATTTTAAACTAAGAAATACCTGTCCCATTTAAGCTTATACCTGAACTATAGTAAATTAAATTATATTTTTTAATGGATATGCAAATTTTTAAGTGTTTTTTTTGCGGGGGGATTGACAATCCGTCAGACCGAAATTTAAAACCGTGACGTCATATGCTTAGTGACGTCATAAGTCTACAAGGACAGCTATTTAGAGGAACCATAAACATTCCCTTTAGACATTCATGATCTAACCTATTTCTCACAGGAAAGTAAATACAAATCTTTTGAATGTGTTACATTGTTTAAATATTTCAAATAAGAATCTGCCTTATACTGATTTTGATGAATATTTTTTTCAAAATCAGTATTGCCTTACCGTGGAAATATTTCGTTTTAGTCCCTTCAGAACAATGTTAATTTCACAAGATGATAGTTGTCAGAAGATAGAATTACGAGTATTATTTTGACATGGATATGTCTTAGGTCCGGGGGATGGGTGTTGGTGATTTTTAAGATAAACATGTAACAGGTTTCCATAGGAACTACCAGAACTATTGTATTGAATTTTAAACATAAAAAATAAGAACAGCTGTTTAGATGAACTTAAAACATTCCCTTTACACATATCCACGATCTAACCTATTTCCCACAGGGAAGTAAATACGAACATTTTTTATTTTTGTTCCCGGAAAAATAAAATTACTACGCAATTACATCCGATAGTTAACTAACAATTAATTGCCTTTTTGTGATTGTGATTGTGAGGGAAAGGAAAAAAATTAAAATGTAATACCTTAGATATCGTGTAATCAGCAATGCTGTCACAAAATTAACATTGTTATGTATGGGACTAACATCCAAGATGGCGGAGGTACCGCAGATTCTTAGCTTACCTGTTTAAAGGACATGTCTTATTTTTCTAATACATGAAACACATCCTGTTGAGAGAAGGACCTGACTGAATCCCAATATACGACTGTTACAAATCTCGGTTTGAAGCATGTAGTCGTTCCGCAGCTCGGATTTGTACGGGAAAGCCATCAAACTGCTGGATACAAAGTCGTTACAGACAAACGGCTCCATGCAAAGACAAACGGGCTCATGGAGCCGTTACCGAGATAAATACGATCTGCGCCGCCCGCCTGCGACTGGAACATGTTACTTTTTGGAACATGTTTCTCATCGTGACTCGTTCCTCCTGTAACCTATTCCTTTTATAAACATTTTTGTATTTCCTTTTAGCAAATTTCCCATAAGGAAGAAGCTATTACCGTAGGTATCATGGCAAGACTTAAGCTCGGGACCATGTTATTTTTTTAATATTAAAAAATCTAAACACAGTACATTGTATTTAGCGGCTCCAATGCTAATCTTATGGAGGATAAAGAAAAATTGAAATTTCCCTTACCAATCAATAGTTTTGAATGAAACTTTGTATTTAGCTTCATCTGGTTGGGACCTGTACGTTTATGCTAAAAAATCATAGTTTATGTGTTCCTCACAGCAGCAAACCTGCATACTCTTTCCCATGTTAATCTTATGAAGAATAGGCAAACTCCTTTATTTATGTCCAGATAATGATATATGGTCAGATTAAAAATAGTTAATGGTAAAAATGCCTACTTTTACTGTTCCTCAAACCAGCAAACCTGCATACTCTTCATGAGCGATGGTCAGTGGGTGTACTGTTCTCTTGTGTAGATTAACGTCCGCACTATTGCATACGATGTTATTGAGCAAAGACTATCCTCATAATTAGACCAGTTCGTAATTCAGAGGCAGAGGTTCGGACTCCACGTTAAACTGTAGATCCCTTAATTACGATCAGCTGTTGGCCTATTAATTAACAGTCCTGTCTAAGGAACATGTCAGCCTTAGTCAGTAACAAGACTACAAGATCGCGCCACAATCATCATACACTCAATCCTCATTCATACTTGGCTTAAAATACTTACCTTGAGGTAGGGTTGCCATTTCAATAATCTAATCTAATCTAGTCCAACCTTTACAAATGATAGGCTTACTTCTAGTGAACCTTAAATATACAAAAGTATGGAACATTATCTATCGATATTTCGCCGAGAAACAATCCGGGGAAAGTGGAAAGCTCGTTGTAGAAATTGCTTGTAAATCAAGAAATTCGCCTCTCGAACTGAAAGCAGTGGAGCGAACGTCTGCCAACGCACTGATCGCTTACCGAGCTGCTTTGTTTCTTTCCGCGCAGTTTGACCAGTTGTACAATTGCCGATCTAATTTGGTTGTTAAATGGAATGCACCGTCCCCCCCCACTCCACCATAGCCAACTCAATACTCAGCCTCCGGATTATTCCTCTGTTGTGCATTTTATTGGATTCTTATTTATAGGATTTATATTCTTTTTCTTAAATTTTTAACTCAATTGTGATTGTAGTTGAGTTCCAGAATTTATGGTATTTTATGGTGGAGAGATATAAAAATACCCCAATTTCATGATCTATTATTATTTTTTTCAATAACCTTTCCTTAATACAGTACATTAATTAAATCTCGTAGGATTAGTCAATTTGTGGTTTTAGCATATTTTCAATTAGAGATATTAAGCAGTTACATAATAATAATGTATATAATAATGAATAATTATATATTTGTAAGCTTACTCATGCATTTTTAAGATATTTTGCAATTGTACTTCGGCCATTACAATTTTTTCCAAATTTCTAAAAGCAGATTACCTGATTAAAAAAACTGAATTTCCTTTTTTAACTTGACATTGGGATCTTGAAAACTATAAGATGCACTCACTACACCTCGTATATCTATGGGTAAATCTTTGTATGGGAAACATTTCTCGGTTTTTGAATTGATTTGAAAATATTAACCCAACAGTTTTATAAATGGCCGCCATTTTTTAATCATGGCGGTCAATATTTTTTCTTATGGAAGAATTCTTGTTCACTCTACTTTAAGAAAATTTTGGATTTTAAGTATAATTTTAAGACTTTATTAAACCTGAGTAGTTTTTATATACCTAACCGTTTGCAATTCTCAGAGAAACTAAGACCAAGTAAAATTGAGTTGGTTTAACATAAATAATTACAGTTAACAAACTGTATACACCCATTGATATCTCTGACAGTAAACCTAAGATGAGGAACAATGTTTTGTTTTTTTAGAGCAAAAATTATCAATATCAATATTTTAATAAGATTTTATAAATACTCAATATTTTCCAATATGGTGGTCAAAATTGCTCATCATTATTATTTTCCCCTAGTTTTCTAGTGGAATTGGATAGGTAGTAAATATTGTTTTAGGATTATTTTTGTTTGCATGGTTGATGATAAAATATGTCAACAACCATGAAAGCCCCCTCAGAGCTAAGACATATCCATGTCAATATACAAAAAATAAAAAATAAACTTTAAAACATATGGGATGAAGTTATAAAATAACAGGGAATTTTAATAGAATGATTATTAAAAGAAATAAAGTTAAAAGAAAAAATAATTTTTATTATATAAAATATGAATTTCCCTCATTCTTTATTAATAATTGCGTAACATTCGGTATAGTTGCAAATCAAATCAAATTTATTAATTTACATCAACAAACATGTAGTGTAGCCACGTCAAAAATTACAATGCCTTCTAATTATTGTTAAATTATATTAATGTAAAACTATAAAGTAAGTAAATACTGTACAAAATGAACAGCTTTATTCGCCACGTTAATAGTTTACGGTTTATGGGGTTTATGTATTTATATTTTTATTTTCTGTCTGATTAAAAGTCACGTGTTTATATGTTGGCCAAATAAAAAATAATTACAATGTTTATACATATTACGTTTATTATAATAATCAGCTGTTGTATATCTTTCCTATAAAATCCGTATTACAGTTAGGTTTGGTTTGGGTTTAGGTTGGAGTAGAAAATTGTGAATCAATCCACTCAGATTTATTTGTTTTGTGGGAATGTTATTAAAATGTCTTATCGTTTCAGTATTGTTATTCACTATGCCGCGACCCAGAATATATTATCTTTCACAACGAAGCTGTATTGCTACTCGACTTCAGAACATGGCCAACCTTAATGTTAACATTATTTACTGTTAGGCGTTACGAAGTTCGCTGGGTCTGCTAGTACTCTATAAAAACTTAGCTTCATAAGCACAACAACCACGTAGTATATTTCTTATCATTATTTTAAAATTATTTACATCACTACATTTTATATAACAATGTAATATTTAATCTAAACTAAAAATACAATACCGTAACCAAAACTCAGGAGCATCCCCAGACGTCTGCTCCCAGTTACCCCTCCCTCATCCCCACAACAGTCACGTATCAGCTGATTGACTTGCCTTCTTCTTCTCCAATCGTCTTCCAGCTGACGGTTGACAATTTGACAATTGACGGTCGGAGTCAGCCAAGGTAAAATATGCTGCGTGTGTTCCAGCTCGCTGATTGGTCGAGGACGATCGCTGAATACAAAGTCGTCGACTTTGTTTTATCATTGATAAAGCAAACGCTTTGTCTACCGGGGCACGTTTACCCCTTGCGTCTTTTAGGTGTTTGAAGTAAGATAGGCGTCATGCCGGAATACTGAGAAGCTCGCTCACACTGCCAAGTGTTCGGATATTTAATTTGTAATGTGTTAGTACAGCTTTTGCACTGAATGATATTGTTATCAAGTGTATATAAATTATATATATTTTCTCGCTTAAGAGTCTGCAAGAGTGTAGAAATATTAAGTTTTAGCCGCATAAGAACAATATTAATTTTGTGACAGCATTATGATTATCTAAGAAACTACATTCTTTATTGTGTTTCTGTGAAAATATAGCTACCACGCAACTATTTCCGATAGTTAACAAGTAATTTTTCTTTTTTATGAAACAAAATGTTAAAACAATGGATAATGTGATTCCGTAGATAACCACTTTACCTTTTATGTGACACCTCAACCATCTTTTATGACAATCGAGTGATCATCAATGGTATCAAAAATGAACATTGTTCTAAAGGCACTATAATCCATAATGTCGGAGGTACTACAGATTCTTAAGAAAATGTTGTCAGAAACTCTAACGGAAAATAATATTTTCGGGAAATTTAAATATATTAAAATAAATTGAAATTATGAGCGAACCCTAATGAATATAAACATTTTTTATATCACCTATTTCATAAATAAACCAAGCACACTTTAAAGCCGTCTCAATTAAAATATCTTACATTACATTAGGTTTTACAGTATATGAGTTATTTCAAAATTAGTTGTTGAATACAATCATGGTTTAACGCTGCTTAGGCATACATTGTGTTCATGTAGATCAATGTGGAGATTATTACAAATATCACAAAATTGTGAAGATCATGACGATGACTTTGTACTGTATAATTTTTTATACTTTTAACCGAACTTACCCAGGTAGGTATATTAAGCCCAGTATGAATGAGAAATGAATGTAGGTTGTGGCGCGATCTTGTAGTCTTGTTACTGACTAAGGCTGACATGTTCCTTAGTCAGAACTGTTCATTAATAGCCCAACAGTCAATGGCATAACTAATGGACCTACAATTTAACGTGGAGTCCGAACCACGGCCTCTAAATTCGAACTGGTCTAATTATGAGGGTTATCTTTGCAACGTAGTATTCAATAGTGCGGACGTTAATCCACACAAGAGTACAACCACCAACCATCGCTCAAAGCTATCCACAATTCGTGACCTCCAAGTACAGTAGTTGGATTACAGGACACGCCACTGTCCCAGTCAAACGTAAGAAAATCAGATTCGCCATTAACAAGGCTTCTTTACACTCAGCCTTCACTTATATTTTCCTAAAATACCTTTGCTGTCTCAAGGATATAAATAGGAATGAAATGTTTAAACTTTAACCACGTCGGAACACTATCCACAGCGCAACTTGAGCCCTCGCAATATCAGCAGATTCGCCAACCACTCCTGTGAGGCCCGGGACATGGGAAATCCAAAAATCGTTTTCTCTCTGATCAAATCACGACGCCTGGGTTTGACAAAATACAATTCCCTCGTATGAGACACGTGTGCACGAGGCTCCTACGTCTCTATCTCTGCTCTCTCTCTCTCTCTCTCCGTCTCGCGCTCTCTCTCACTCACACACACCCTGTTCAAATACACGAACCTAATTATAATATCTAGTCTTTAAGAGAAAGGTATTATTTTTGGAATATTTATTTTAAAATAGTTAATAGTCAACAATAAGTAGGCCTAATATAACTTGTCATAAAATTTAGCGATATATAAACTATGTTTTCTAAAACAAAAGAAAGTAAAATCAATTAAATTTAATTAAAAAAAATAATTTTCTGTGAAAAAGATCAAATTGTAACTACGAAATCGTATGAGGAATATCATTCTCATAATAGGTATACAGATGGTAATAGCAACTACCTATTGCTATTGATGTAGATGTATATCTAGATTGATGTCCTAATTATGGATGAAAATTTAAAGAAGCTATATCTAATGCTGTGTAGCCAAATACATATGCTGTTTATAAATTTCATTTTAATCTCCTAAATCCTGAATCGAACACATTTCGAACAAACAATCGAGAACATTGTTGCATTAATTTTGTGACTGCATTTATGAGGGTTATCTTTGCAACGTAGTATTCAATAGTGCGGACGTTAATCCACACAAGAGTACAACCACCAACCATCGCTCAAAGCTATCCACAATTCGTGACCTCCAAGTACAGTAGTTGGATTACAGGACACGCCACTGTCCCAGTCAAACGTAAGAAAATCAGATTCGCCATTAACAAGGCTTCTTTACACTCAGCCTTCACTTATATTTTCCTAAAATACCTTTGCTGTCTCAAGGATATAAATAGGAATGAAATGTTTAAACTTTAACCACGTCGGAACACTATCCACAGCGCAACTTGAGCCCTCGCAATATCAGCAGATTCGCCAACCACTCCTGTGAGGCCCGGGACATGGGAAATCCAAAAATCGTTTTCTCTCTGATCAAATCACGACGCCTGGGTTTGACAAAATACAATTCCCTCGTATGAGACACGTGTGCACGAGGCTCCTACGTCTCTATCTCTGCTCTCTCTCTCTCTCCGTCTCGCGCTCTCTCTCACTCACACACACCCTGTTCAAATACACGAACCTAATTATAATATCTAGTCTTTAAGAGAAAGGTATTATTTTTGGAATATTTATTTTAAAATAGTTAATAGTCAACAATAAGTAGGCCTAATATAACTTGTCATAAAATTTAGCGATATATAAACTATGTTTTCTAAAACAAAAGAAAGTAAAATCAATTAAATTTAATTAAAAAAAATAATTTTCTGTGAAAAAGATCAAATTGTAACTACGAAATCGTATGAGGAATATCATTCTCATAATAGGTATACAGATGGTAATAGCAACTACCTATTGCTATTGATGTAGATGTATATCTAGATTGATGTCCTAGTTATGGATGAAAATTTAAAGAAGCTATATCTAATGTTGTGTAGCCAAATACATATGCTGTTTATAAATTTCATTTTAATCTCCTAAATCCTGAATCGAACACATTTCGAACAAACAATCGAGAACATTGTTGCATTAATTTTGTGACTGCATTTCTGGTTACTATATAGTCGAAAATATATGGTCGAACATGCAAATTAAATGTTAAAGTGTTAGTTTTGGGAATTGAATTATTTTTTCTCAACACATCTCAATATTAACAAGTAACCTAAAGGTGAGAGATTTAATTTAACCCCAAGAAATATACCCAAAGAGTAATAAGGAGTTAAGGACGGTAAAAAGCCGATTTCGGGAGTTTCAGATAATGGCCTGTATTTTTTACCTATATGTCATTTTTCTGAGGTCGCCTAGGTCATATTCGAGTTGTTCTAGTTGAGAGCTTTAATTTTAAATCAAAAACCTCGACATCCGTAGAAGTCCTTTTCGGAATTGCAGCCGATTTTTTTTATGATATAAAAATAAAAATATATAAAACGTAATTCCCTAGATAGCTAATTTCCGTTGAATTTCACACATCAACCATCGTATTATGACTCAAGTGGCCAGTAATACTGCCACAAAATTAACATTGTTCTTATGGGAAATGAGTAAAAAAGACATATAGTCATACGGCTATGATAACAGCTATGTAATGTCACAAACTTAAAACTATTATAACAATTCTCTCATCCAAAAAACAACTTTAATTTCATGCAGACTCGTTCACCCGTCACAAGCTGACCTGGAGCGAAGGATTCTATTACAGCACAAAAACGAAAATACCAGAACGCTCTTACCGGTGGAATTTTATTTAGTCGAGCAATTTTCCGGCGCCGTGCGGCGGCGGACGCAATATGCCGCCGGCGCGTAATTTGATTTGTCATTGATGCTACCACAACAAACTCGAAAATGAAATGAAAGCAGAGACTTTGTTTTCGTTCACACGTATCTCATCTGCGCGCTGCCTTTACACGCTGCCTCCAGGTATTGTTGCCTTTAATATCGTATACCTTTAATGTAATACTCTACACATATTGCTTTTGCTATTTTAGAATTTTAGAATTTTATAGTTTACAGACTGTACAAGTTCTTAATTGAGACAACATGAGAAAATTTTTAATCCTTTCAGGAAATATCTGAAATTTTTAAGATTTTAGTTATTATTTGAAAAATTTAATGTTCAAAATAAAATAAATTGATCAAGAAGTATTTCAAAGTAAATTCTTTTAAATAATTAGTTAAGTAAAGTAGGTAATTCTTCACAAAATTGCTTTACACGTTAATTTATAAGCATTTTACAAAGTCCCTTAAAATTTTTTAGGCATCTCAATTGTTTTTGTCATTAAAAAGCCTAGAAAACATTCATTCTCTTTATTTCTATATACATATGTAAAACTCCAAGTCAGGATAAAATTATCATGTGCGTCAAGTGCTCACTGAGTAAAAGTTCCTCATTTATTAATTACTCTAGAGAAATATTTTAAGTTATCATTACAGAATAAATATGTTGTTTTGTTTTTCTAAACTTGATTGTTTTTTTTTATTAAACGACCAATATGCAATCACTTTAACCCGCTTTTTCGAATTTCACCTCTACCTTCATTACTCAGATTTCAATAACTGTCACAATCTTTATTAACCCCAAAATTAGTTAAAATTTAATTAATAAATAATATCTATCCAGTACCTAAAACCATTATAATCGATGTGCACATTTAAAATGATTGAATTATTATTTTTTGGTGGACATCTTAAATTTGACTGAAAATCGTTCGAGAAACACGTTTCCTACAAATTTTATATAACTACCTTTGCTGATACCTCATAAAAATAAAGAGAACTATTTAAAAAACCGGATTTTTTATTAACAACGCATGTATAGATGTTCCTATACGATTCATGTCGACAAACTGAAATCTTAAACTTAAAGTATATGATTGAATTAGGTCTGATTTTTAGAAAACATTTTAGACAACAGACAGTTATTTCTTTTTTTGATATCAGGAAAGGTTTGATATTTAATCATTCACCTAGTCAATGAAAGCATCTTAATTAAAAGAGGAAAGAAGCAATTCGGAATTCAATATATTTTTATTGAAAAACGTCAAATTTCAAAATAACTGTAACAATCAAGGAACGAGGTCAGTGTAACACGAGTTCGTCTTTAAGATACATTAAGGAAGCGGTGTTAAGAAGAGCTCCTCTTTAGTCTTAGGGTGGTGGGGGCTGTTGTGAGGGGGGGAGGGGGGGCGTCGCATTAAGCGGCGTCTCGGGCGGGAATAATTACGTTGCGTCCCGACGCCCGTAATGGCTCAAGGACGCCGACCACGTGTTGATCACGTGACTTTGTTTACACCCCCACCCCTCCACGTCATCAACAATGCTTTACACGTTCTCGTTTCGATTGTTGTGATAATTTTAACTTTGATAAACGCGACTAATTTACGTTTGTAGCTTGAATATCATTTATTTTAAATATCCTTCTTTGAGAATGCAGAACCTTTGGAGTCTTCGGTTTCCAATCCCGTAAGACCGAAAAGTATCAAAATAAATATAAAAAATCAGATTCTTCGAAATCAAAATTTGTGCCGTATATATTTTCAACTTGTTATTTATATATATATATTACATCTTTTTAACAGACCTGCTCAGATACATTATGTGAATAAACTGGGTTCTTCATTGAAATAAATACTAGTTTTATTTAATAACATATCAAAACCGTATTATTTATATGTATGCACATGTATAGTCTAGTTTGTGTGTTTGTATATTTTACAATTAATGTTTGATTTGATATTCTTTTCATTGACTGTTGGGCTATTAATTAACAGTTTTGTGTAAGGAACATTTAAGTCTTAGTCAGTAACAAGACTACAAGATCGCGCCACAATCATTCTACACTAATTTTTCATTCATATTTGGCTTAAAATACCTACTTGGGTAGGTCGCCATTTCAGTTAAAAGAATAAAGTAAAGTATTAGCTTTTACAATTTACTTTTTTCATAATTCCACCAGAATTCGGTTAACTCGGCATTTCCCGGAACGTAGTAAAAAAATTTAAAGTAAATGTAAAGTACAAGACAAGTAAAGTATTATTACACAAATGGCCATTGACCAAGGACGTTATGATCATCTATAATACATAATTTAGCAACAACAAATTTTGAGTTCTAGTCTAGAGGAACCCATCTGCAGGAAGACTTCGGATTCACTGTGAAACTCATCTGATATTTAAAAATTACCATCAGGCTTACTGAGATTAAAAAACCCCCAAATACATATTCACACAGTTGTTCTTAAAATTTGTATTTTGATTTTGAAAGATTGATTTAAAATGGCTTAGAACATCGCAATGTGAGAGTTATATCTGTATGTATGACATAAATATGCAAAAATTATAAAATTGGTCTTTTATAGGAGGATTTTTACTTTATTGAACCAGATTTTTTAATATTTCCAGTTTCAATTTAATCGACTAAGGGGTTTTAATACGCCCCAATCAACGTTCCCCTGGTAGTTAATTGTTTAACAGGCCTTAAACAGATTACATAACAGCCTCTTTGTTAACATCCCAATCCTGGCCCGCGGCAGAACCTCCATTTCCTCACATCTCATTCCAGCACCGTATATTTATCTGGGTTTTCACATTTTCTCCGTTTCTTCAAGGTGACGAACAGCACGTCACCTAGCCAAATGCGCTCTCATGAATTCCAATTCAATTTTCCCAGCCAATACATCATCTTGCGACAGACCCCCCCCGCCACCATGCTGCGGCGCCCTCCCCCTATTCCACCTCTCTTGAATACATTTATGTATACCTGGACCGGCAAACACTTACATTTACGGATACGTACGCTCATCCCTTGACATGTGGCAGGTTTGGGGTTTAGTTTCAACATTTTCCTTTATTAAATTGCTATATTTTTTGGTTCTTTTTACGCAAGAGACATTTTTCTAGAGTTACCGAGTGATTACACTCAAACACTTTTTGGAAAAGTGGTTAAAATACAATTAGGCATCCCAGGATTTGAACCCGTAATCTCTTGAACCGTAGTCCAAGACGCTAACCACTAGGCTAGCAAGACACCCGAGCTATTGGTTCAAGTACTTCACCGACCTGTGATGTGAATAATTCGCCTCTGTCTTTTACCTGTCTTTAATTAGTAAAGGCAGCGAGGTATCATTGCCGTTGGTCAAAGAGGCAAGCCAGAGGTGTTTGCTCAAGATCTGTCGGGAGTCGACGGTCATTGGTTTTGATCCAGCAACCTTTGACTTTCTGGACCAGCGCGTTACCCTAAATCTACTTAAGCTGGTCAATTAGCATTTTAAATGATTTTATATAACATTTAATTTCCAACAGAAAATTTAATACATCTGAAATGTTTTGGGTGAAAATACACTCAGAAAGGATACGAGTTTTTGGAATGGTAAAGAGAGGATTCTTGAAAATGAATCAGAAATAATTGTTCAGTAAAAATTACGTGTTATCTAATCTAATACACTTATCACAGTCATTCACTAATAACCAGTTAGTGGTTATGTCAGTGTCTTTTGGAAATTAATAAGTGTAAGAATAGTCGTCTTTTCGTATTTGCAATTGGAAGGAGAAAGAAAGAAAGGCTGATCTTTTCACTCTCTTTGTTATTTATGTAATTATTGTATAGACAAATTAAACATGGCGACTGCAAACTTAACTGCTTGTGTTAACGTCATTACGAATATTCACTTGTTTTGAGGTTTTATTGATTTTTAGTTAAATGTATATTTAATTTTCCATCACCTTTTTATGTTTTATAGCTACATTTTTCACAAAAAAAATAGTAACGTATCTTCAAATCTACTAAATTATATTTACTACTTTCTAAAAATCACTGAGATAAATTATTCTTATTTAAAAATTATTGATAAATTTATTAAGATTTTATCACTCGCGGTATCGGTTAAAATGATGGAGTAATTAATTTACAAATTTGTGTAATAAACTTCATTATTCAATTATATAAACGTGTTTAAATTGTTTTAAAATAAAAGCTTGAAACCTCAGAGAGGGAAAGGAAACGAGATAGAGAGAGACGAAGATAGAAAGGAAATATATTGGAAGATAGTGGTGCTCGGATCAGACTGAATTGTGTTCCAAAATACATTGGGGGCTCAGCTCCAGCTCTGTTATACAACGGGCTCCGACGTGGAGAAGCCATTCCCCTGGAAATGACAAAGCTAACTCCGCTCTGCCTGAATAACATAGACAGTTGGAAATTCGATTATATTAAATAGGAAAAATATTTCAAAATTCTATAAAATTAATAATGATAAATGAAAATAGGTGTAAGCTTACTTTAATTTGAAGCGTCGAAAAATTAGGTTGGGTTACGATTTTTAAAATAAATACAATTTAACATTAATTGATTACTTAAACTTTAGCTAGGTCATTAGTCAATACTTTGTAGCACATGTCATACTTATACTTTAACTGAAGAGGTGACCTATGAATAAGATATGAGTGTTTTAAGATGATTCTGGCGCGATCTTGTACTTTTGTTACTCAGACTGTTGATACAAAATAATCAAACCAGAACAGCCAATAGCACAGGATTCCGCTGGGCACCTGCTAGTGTGCTGTAAAATGATTTTGGAGTGAAGGTAATTTCTGATAGACTTATTTATCTACAATTTTAACTGTCAAACGCCGTAAAACAAAAATGCTACTTCAGTTGCTTAGCCTCGTGAAGAAAAATGAACTAATGCAGTGAATACGTAATTTATGAATGCTTAACAATTGTCGTCCATTGTCATTGTACTGAAACATACAACATACCGCAGCTAGTTTGCAAACATCCTTAAGAAACAAAGGTTTCATGATTATTAAATTCCTTTAAAATGTATACTATTTCTTCGGAGCACGTGAATATAGTTTAATTATATCGATTTCTGATTTACTATCACTTTATTAAATTATGGATATTATAAATAGAAAAGCTATCCGGTTTTAGCTCTCAAATGATTAAATTACAAAAGTCACTACCAAAACCTTATCTCATTCAACGTCTACTTTTATAGTACTGTATTGGGTTACAACCTAACACTTTCCAAACCATGAAAACCATTCTTTCAAAGATTTTACGTGAAACAATTGGAAAATTATTTCCTTTAAGAAAAATCATCCAGTTATTAAGTTTTAAAACCCATTTTCGAAAATATTTCCGTCTATAAGAAAACTACATAAGCATATTCAGTTTTCTTCACCCCTTATTGCTGGCTCGTCACCCCTAGGCAAGCCTCGCGAGGGGTTCAATATCTCCAAGCCACCCCGACTGGGAAATTCGCTTCGTGTGAAACAAATATATTCCAATACACGTGAAAATTGTAATGTTTATTATCTTTTCCACATAGCACAATAAAACAATTTAAAAACTCACCGACATAAAAGATACACGAAAGTCCTACGTTTATTGAATGTCATTAAATTCAGAACAAAAAAATAGCATGAGCAAAACAATATAAAAACACACCAACATCTAGGATACACCAAAGTCCTACTTTTATAGAATATCCTTTTCAATTCAGAACCAAAAAACAGCCTTACCTTTCTCAAATAGCACAATAAAACATTATAAAAACTTACCAATCTTTAATATAGGCGAAAGTCCTACTTTTATCGAATATCCTTTTTGATTTGGATAAAAAACTAATCAACATTCCATTCCTATTTTCCCCAAATAGCATTATCCAATTTACAATCAAATAACCTGTATTACAGTCCTACTTTTCCTTAATAGTAGCCTATATCAAACCGATATAAAAGCCCATTAAAACTCACCAACATCTGGGTCAAGTCAAAACCTTACTTTATCGAATATTCTATTCAATTAAAAAAAAAACAGTACTTCTGTTTTCTCTAATAGCACGACGAAAACATTATTAAAACTCACCAAAATCTTTCTTTTGAAATTGAAAAATCAAAGTGCAATCATAGCTGGCGAAATGCACGTTCTTCGACGATCACATTTCGATTAATCATGTGACCACAGCTTATGATAGGGTTTTTGTTGTCGCTGCCTTTCGCCTTTGGAATAACCTACCCCTACAAATAAGATACATTAAAAACGGTTCACAGTTTGTGGCGGCACTGAAAATTTGGTTTTATGAGCGGATTGTCTCGGCTGGCGTGTCCTAGTGTTTCAAAGAAAAAAATCAAACACTATCCCATTCCTATCTTTCCAAGATGTATAATCAAAACTCACCACAATGTAGAATACACCAAAGCCCTACTTATATGGAATGTTCTACTTAGTTCAAAGCCAAACAGCAGCCTGGATATATCCCAGTTCTATTTTCGCGTATTGTCGCGGAGCGGGTAACAAACGACACTTGCGCGTCGGAATGGGTTCCGGTGCGAACGTGCGCGCCCGTAAAAACAGGGACAAACGAGCAGCGGGCGGAATAAAAATTGATATTTTACGAATAGAAGTGGCAACAGCGCCTCGGAGAGCGGGAAATATAGGGCGGCCGAGGGAGCGTGGTAACACTGGAGCACTCGCGTTACCTACGTGAAGGGGTTACTTTGCGAGAGACAATTGAAGTAGGTTTTATCTTTTATTTCTAACGAAGTTTTATATTAAACATTATTATCATTTAATGATAAAAATAATTAGGAATTTTCAGTTGTCTCCAACGGTACTGACATACTTTTTAGTTTCGTTCAATAAATATAAACGATTTTAAGTTTTCGTTAAACATGGGAAATAAACGTCAGATTATGCTAGGAGGGTTTCCGTTACGTCATATCGAGATTACGATAAAGAAATTTATACTCGAAATAGAGAAAAGTTATAACTCATTTTTTGGTTTGAATTTTAAAATCGTATACTTGCGATTCTATATATACACATATGCTCTTAGTTTTCGAATAGTTGTGGAAACTAGATAAATATACGTAGTATTATTAAACATAGAAATAATTAAGTTGAAATTGGTTTAGGAATAATTAATTTCAATAAGGAAAATAGGGTTAGGTGCAAGTGTGTTAGGGTATGCAATAATAAATCTTTAGTCTAATGTTAAAGTTTTAATAATAATCACTGTATTCAATAAACATAACATTTTTTAATAATATCCTACCTAGACTATTAATTTAATATAATTTATTATTTTTATAATTTTTTCTGTATTACACCTTTACAGATATTATACAAACCTTTTAGACCTAGTATAAATATTTTTTACTTATCAAAATAAAAATAGATAATGCAACATTTTTTCCAAAATATTTTCAGTAGTTCCAGTCACAAATTACATTGTACTTCCATAAACCTTCCGCTGATGCGGTGATAAAATAATTACAACACAATATACCACCTTTTTGACAAGAAAAATACCTCCTTCAAAACGGATTTACCCTGGAAGTAGTTCCGAGCACAAATGCAATTCCCGCACCTCGCCGTCTGGGAGTCTGGGACAGGACGTCGGAGCAGGAACAGTGGAACAGGAACAGAGGAACAGAGCCTCTCGGAACAGCGGATATATTCATGTAATAATGGAACACGCTCCTTCGGCTCGATATATTCATGAAACTCAATTCCAGCCGCGCTCAGCTCTTCCAATACATTCTGCTTATTCTCTTCGTTACTTTGTGTTCGAGTATCTTTTCATTGTTATTTTTATATTCGTCTCAAAAGTAAAGGTAATGTAAGTACAACAGATATTGGTAAAGTGGGGTTTGAAACTGCTTTAGTAGTCAGAAAATTTTTGAAATAATTTGTGAAGAAAGATAATTCTTAATTTATACTTTTATCAATTTTAAATGAATATTTTATTACGTATAGAATTCTTTCGGGTACATAATTAATCATTAAACTCTACATATTTATTTTAATTGACATTAATAGTACAGAATGTATGAGATTTTGGTCTATGAAAATATTTTTTTAATTAAACAAAGCAATAGTGTAACCAATTACAATTTTTCATAATTTAAATGCTTATTTAAAAAAGCTTTTTTTGAGCTTACATATTCTATTGACCATTATTTATTACTAAAATATGACAAAACTTGAGATAATAAACTATCAGCTCCTCAGTCTTAGTTATTCTCATAATTAATATTTGCCCAAAAGTTTCAGAATTTCCTTAGTTATATTTACAGACCTATTGAACAATATATAGTTTACTTTTCAGTCATTTGCTCCAAAATTATTTATTAGGCGTGGTTTATAAGATTCAACGTTGTCACAAAAGTAAACAAAGATGCTGAGGCATTTGATCTGACCCCCCTCCCCCCCAGGTAGACCACGGGGGGTCTCAATTCTCAATTAATTAACCAACGTAACCAGATATCAGCTGTCAAGCTCTATACCATCTATCAAGCTTGTGAGATCCCCATGTGGAGAAGGCAATCAATTTTTTGCCCATTTTGTTTCGGCTTGCCCCCCCCCCTTCCGGGGGCTGCTGCCCTTACCTCATAGGGGAGGATTCATCTGCATACACAGGCATAATGACAGGGCTGAACCGCCCTGTAACTGTTGTCGTAGTTGGACGTACAGTGTGTAGCTACTAGAAAAATACCAAAATTTGAAACGGTGACGTTATTTGGTTAATGACGTCATATGGTTAGTGACGTCATAGTCTGGTTATAAGAACAGCTGAACTGAAAATATTCCCTTTAGCCATATCCATGTTCTAACCAGGGAAGTAAATACAAACATTTTTATTTATGTAATTTATTCATCAACTTAACCTTCAGTTGCATTAAAATGGCCAATACAGTATTCATTACATTCTATGTTTAAAAGTGTTGTTTTAACAACACCGAGGAGACTGATCTCTGCAAAACAGAGATTGTTGTGCATTGAATTTTAATATTGAAGTAAAAGTAAGTAAATCTTTTAATACTTTAGTTTATACTAGCAGTAAGCCCGTCCTTTGTACGGTTTGTAGGATCCAGTTTAAAGAAGAAAGATTATCATACCAAAAGGTAAACCTGAAATTCTAAACAAATCACGAATAAAATAAATCAATACTCAGCTTTATTATTTAGCATTATTTTACAGTTAAATGGATTAGAACATTTATACCATTATTAGTTATACGTTAAAAACATTTTAATATAGCATGGTTTCGAAATGGGTTTAAAATCAATAACCAATATACCACCACCAGTAACCACCAGTAGGTGGTTCATTGATAATTGAAAGCAAAATGCGACTAATTTCGCGTAAAAAGTGGGTTTTTAAGTGGCGGCGAACAATTTTTAAGCTTTGAAAAACCTTCTCTGTAATGTAGAGAATGCTTGAAATAGGTTTCATTGTTATCAGTTTTCCCGTTTTTTCGGAGAAGAAGGCGTAAAATTCCTCCTGGAGCGTCACAGACACAAATTGAGATAAAACTTGTTTCGGTTTCTCTAACGTACGAAATGTAAAAAGAACTAAAAATGTATAATTCTTAGCAATGTACAGACAAAACTCTAATTTAATTTATATAGATTGGAAAATGGTGATGTATGACTTATTTTTGTTTAGTTTGAGCGTGTTTTCTTCATAATGAATTTACGTTTGAATAAATTCGAGTGAATTGATAAACGTTATATATCATATAATAACCTAAAATATATATTTTTAATCCAACGATAAAATCATTCTCAATATGTCCCCTTTTCAGCAGAACGCATGTTTAACGAATACAGAGCACTTGATTCAATACCATCGAAAACGATCCACAGACCATTTAGCCAATTATTTCGAGAATGTTTTCAATAGAGCTATCGGCCTGTAGTTAGCAATCTCAGCTGTAACCGCTGCGAATTCTGGCGTTTCAGCGCAGGGACGAGAACCTCTCGTTATTGCGAATAGAAACCGAGAGATATCTGGGGACCGAGTTGTCGTCGTTGCCTAGCAACAGTACTCAGACTCACACACGCGATGTATCTCCACATGTTTTATGTATAGTGCCGCCCTGTATCAAAGCTCCTATTATACATATTTCGTTTCTTTATCCGTCGTCCTGATCGTATTCAGCTACGAGCGCGCCGTTTGGCTCAACTTCTTTTCAAACATTTCCCTTTACTTCACTTTCCTTATTTACTTCGTGAAATATGTATTTTGTATCGCGAGCAGTCAGCCTCGAGATCTCGACTAAGATGTGGATGTGCATGCTTTGAGTGGCTGCATGATATGGAATATGTAATCTAAACTACTTACACATGTTTAATGTGGCAAATTTTTCACGCTTAGAGGAAACTACACTTTCACTATATGCTTTGTTCTTTAATGACTGGAATGGTGGCGTCATACTGTAATCCAGCTACTTGGAGGTCACGTATTGTGGATAGTTATGAGCGATGGTGGGTGGATGTAGTGTTCTCTTGTGTGGATTAACGTCCGCACTATTGAATACTACGTTAATCCGCAAAGACCATCCTCATGATTAGACCAATTCGTAATTCAGAGGCCGTGGTTCGGATTCCACGTTAAACTGTAGGTTAATTGCCGTTTCAAATAATCTAATCTAATCTAATGCTACTCAAATAATATATTTAATGGATTCGGAATATCGGTTGAATACGTTAAACCTCCATGAGCCCTAATGAATTCAAATATCAACGGTACTAGCAGACCTACGTACATCTAAAACTACAAGTATATTTATATATGTTAAAGATGGTAATCGTTCCTTTTCCAATTCAACAAAGAATTTATTATTTTTCTATTTAAATTTTCTTATTTGTGAAACGTTTATTATCCCCGCTATACATATTCCCATTATATGGGAGATACAACGATCATAATACCATACTACAACAAATATATTCAGTAGAAAATTTGATTTTGTTGATTGACTGTTTACTCATATTCTCCAGTTATTTCCCAATCAAGCTTATGAGCTTATTAAATATGAAGAAAATATTATCTTACAATACTTATTTTAACAGTGAGATATTTTTAAATTTAATCCTGCGTTGCAAAACTACTGGTGAAGACGAGTGTTTGACACCTCAAACATTAAAATCGTTTATTGTTTAAAAGAGAAGTTTTAAAAGGTTAGCAAACTGGAGTTTGGAGAAACATAAAACACATGTTATTAATACAGTGATATAATTGTGATTGTTATTCAAAGACTGTTACGAATTAAAACATAAAATTAAAATGCTACAACTAAACCTATATGCTATAAAACATTTAAACTGTAATTATAAAACATATTATTTAGCTTATGGAACAACTAAAATGTAATATTTAGTTATACTCTTTACGAATGTGTATTCACAAATAACTGGCAGTTCCTCAAACTAAAACAATAATAACAAATAAGAATATACCGTACTGTAAACAAAACAAACGAAAGTCGGTTATACTAATTGAAAGGTTTCATTAGAAATGTCATTGAGTACAAACACATCCGATAATAGTCACAGTTGCTCAGTTCATTGGATGGTTAATTAGTTTTTAATGATGAAACTAGAAAATGAATCACCAGGTTTGTAACAAAGTTACATGTAATCATAAATTCCTTTGATTCATTACAATCATATTAAATCCACGTAGTTTGTTTTGCGATATCTCAAGTATAAGTAGGTACAAGTACGAGGTTTAGTCCTGTCTGTCCTCCACGTAAGAATCCTTACTTTACGTCGCAGCAGGATCGTGAGTTTCCAAGACCCCGGGCCAAGTCCTTGGGGAGAGCATCCTTAGACACCCCCCTTCACTCCCTCCACCAAAACATGAGTGGCGTTCCTTGTTCAGCTAAGTGTACAACTTTTCGTGTTCCCATAAGCGGACTAGTAAGAAACATGATATTCCGTTTTAAAATTGCATAACCTCTTCAGATAATTTGTAATGTAAGTTTCGTATAAAGTTTGATTTACCTTCTAAATACTTGAGAAACGTATAAACGTTAATTTTTCACTCCAAACTCTTCTGTCCACTATTTTCTAATTCACTACTAACCAGTTATTCGTTCCCCTGAATTAACCGACATAATAAAACAGCACAATGTTATCTTTTCATTACATATACGAGTAGTTTTTAAAAAAATTAACCCATTAATTTTGTATGGTAATAGCTACTCAGAATTTCAGCCAGGACACAAGATTGTGTAGCCACGTCCAATAATCGTCCCCTTCAGGAGTACAAACAAGAATTGTCGGCACAACAATGGGAATATTCTGGTCGGAGAGGACAAGATGGGATTGGGGAGGGCCGATGTATGCACGATGCACACACGACGGGGAATTCCCTCTCTCCCTCCTTCTCCCCTAGTTACATTTACTTCCACGTAAAAATTACGTCCAATAGCTCAATAGCTCGGACCCTTCGACTGGGCAATAAGATGCCTCCATGTGGTGTGGGGGAGGGGGAAATGAAATTTGGATGAAAATGCTTATATATCGTCTACAAGAATGCCACATGGAGTTCAAAACATTTTAAAATTTAAATTATTCTCCTTTTATTAGTGTGACTATATCCAAAGCTGAATATTTAATGAGGATACTTTATCTTGTGTGAAAAATGTTAATTGTTTAAGAAAATTAAAATCTTTATTCAAGTAGGCGCCTATAGGCCCATAGTGATGGGCAGTTGGGGATTTTTTGAAGAAAAATATGTTTGGAATACTTGGTATATATTTCAATATTTATAATATTAAAAAAAACCTATAAAACCATAAACTTGCTTGTATGATTATAATTGGGTGCAATTATTAAAAAAACACATGTTACACGAAAAAACAGATATTTGACACTATGTGAATAAGTTTCACGTCTTTACAACTTGAGAATGGCAACATAATGATGTCGGAACCGGTCGCCATCTTGATTATTTGTTTTATAACCTCTTGGTTTAGCCTGCTAGTCTGGCTAATGGTATGCATTCTACTGTCCATTCTTGGGTATACGGGATCAATATGTGTGTTTTCTTTAACGTTAATGCCGAAATCAATCAAAAACTAAATAACTTAACCGATATAATTGAAACAATATTAAGTAAAACTATAATTCTATAATAACATGAAACCATCAATATTGCTACTTAATTGTAATTATTGATGTAAAAGATAGATCGACAAAAACAAATGAAGAGGTTTATTCAATTTTTTACCCATATATTAAAAACTCCAAGATGATCTGGCTTGAAACTTCTATTAAGTCCCCCCCAAATTCATATATGACACGTTGAGGTGCCCGAGCTTATTAACTGGCTAGGTGGCTCATTGGTTATCGTGCCCACTTCGTAATCTGAGGTCGCTGGTTCAGACCTGAGCAAAATCCCAATTCAGACCCAAATTCCAATTTGGCCCAATTCAGTGACGGTTTGATCCTTCCCCCAGATGCCTTTGTTCATTGGGCTATAATTAATGCTCCTGGTAAATGAATCAGCTGATCTTGTCAGTAACAATCATAAATCCATTACATCCACTCGTCACGCATAGTCTCATTGAATATCCACGTAGGTTTGGGTTGGTATCTCAAGTATAAGAATAAAATATTCTGAATAAGATATCATCAGCTGTTCTGGAACCGCTGAGTGTCACAAAGAGGTCACATAAAAAGATAATCTTGAGGAAGCCGTTTTACTGAGTTTAATATATTGAGTAATAGACAAATATACATTAAACCTCTTCTTTTGTTCAATAATTCAATAAAACAGAAGTATTTACCACCATACGACATGAGTATCCTACTAGAGACATGGTAAATTTTGACTACAACATTATCCGTACAACGTTTAGCTCGATTAGGTACTCATCCTTCAATATTGTACATATTTTGTATAGAAATTTAACCCTCTAAATAATTCATGCTGAGGACTGTGTCTCAGTATTTGATAGAAAGGTTTGTGCGTGGCTAATGCGTGTTGGGCGGGACACTGATAAGGTCACCGTATACGAGTACATGGTTTTTCACTATCTCTTACAAGGCTTCGGATGTTTCTGATATCTGGTACTGAATTGTATAAATTATTTCATACTAAATTTTATTCAAAGTTTACTGTTTCGGCTACATCCATATTTATTATTTTGTTTTTGACATGGATATGTCTTAGCTCAGGGGCGGAGATGTTACCAATTTTAAGACCAAAATTTTAAATATAAGAACAGCTGTTTAAATGAACTGAAAACATTTCCTTTAGACATATCCATGATCTAACCTATTTCCTACAGGGAAGAAAATGCAAACATTTTGTTTTATACCTATTACTTAATATTTTTTAAGTGTGAATTAACTACATGATGCAGTCATATATCGAACGTTTTCAATGATATATTTATTATTGGAACTCCAAGTATATATTCATTTTGGAAATAAATAAAAAATATTTTTGTCAGCAACAATGCTACAGGTCATAAAACTCGTTACACTCACCATACTCACCCTTCACTAATATTCACCCTTATAAAACCCACCAGCGTGGATTGGTGTCTTAAAACAAATATTGTTGGTACCTCGTACCCTCTTGCGGAGCCTCCGCGCTCTGAGATATGAATCGAAAATTTGCGAAAACGTTTACGATACTATGTGACGCTGCGGAGGAAGAGTATTTTGGAAATATTTTGAGACTAGACATAAATCAGAGTGAGGAAGGGCTGAGGCGGTTAGATAAGGGTTGAATGGAGACCGCATAAGCTGTATTTACTACCCTATAAAACTCCCTATTTGTACCTGCAAAACCTCTCAATACCCGGGAAAGTCGTGTGGAAAATCGGCTACTGCGTATAACGTCTTTATGGCTGTTTTATGGATCCCTATCGTTTAAAAGTGTGGCCTTCGGGATTAGTGAATATAAAATACATATATTAACCATCATAAAGAGTTTTAATTGGTGGTTGATTTATAGATTTTCCATCAGGTTCAAGGGAAGGATCTGAATAACGAGTTTTAAATTTTAAATTTTATTTTATTGGTAAAGGTAATAAATGAAATTACTAGGAATTCTTTGTTAAACATGTACTCGTACACGTGAGTTTAGAAAATTAAGTCGACTGACAGCCTGCTTTATAAACTGTCACCAAGTTAATTAAGTTTAGAATAAAAATATTTCACAACTATGTACAATATATAGGATTACTAAAAAACTGGTAACATAAAAAATATGAGCGAAATAAAAAGTAACCATATTGTATACCAATTTTTAACAAACTTACCTTAAGGATTTAAAAAAAATTTAAATCAATTTTAAAACCCCCTAAATATTTCTAAACCATTATTTGGTTTTGAGACCTTTTTAAAGGAAATACAAACTTAAAAACATACCGAGACAAAAATCTTATTGTACCTTACCAAGCACTGACCGGGCAAAGATTTTTCCTGTCCAAGATTCTATGATTTTTTTAATACGGGAAATTTGCCCACGAGCAGGCTAAAGGCTAGGGAAAATTCGGGGTTCATCCTAGAGCCCATAAAAGTGTTCATGTTATCGATAAGATTTTTTTAACCAATTCGCAGTTAACCAATTCGGCTGAATCAGGTTTTTTCATACTAAAATCAGTAAACAATGAATGTTTTATTGAAAGGAATATTTCAAAGAATATAGAAATTTAGTTTTCAAGAATTTATAGTTGCTTAGCTGGAATTATTTATTTTTGTTTAACTTTCCAAAAAAAACACGATATAAACTGTGTTTACATTGAGTGCGGCATAATAAATTTAACTATCTAAATTATCAAATACATGATTTATTCTACCCGAGCAAAGCTCGGTCTCCCAGTACTGTCTCCAAAATAAAACCTGGAATAAAATGTAGAAGAGAATATTGCACAAGATCCACCCTTCACACATGGAAATAACACGGAGGGGATGTATAGATCTGCATGTTCCCGGTCCAATCGAATTTCTTCAAAGACTGCTGATGCAAAAAGAACGTGAGGAGGAAAATCCCTCCCCTCAAGCAGTGAAACGAACCGTGCGGCCTTGTTAGGCGAGCGACCTCCGCCGCTATACCAGGCAGGCTTCCTCACAGGGAGGGACATAGTGCACATGTAGGGGTCGTACTGGCCGTGCTGGATCCTGCTCTAGCTAGTAGCGATGTATTGCAAAACTAAATTGACCGAAAATATTTGAGTAAACCGTTAATAATGATTATTAAAGTCAGTTAAACATCTAAAATGATTTTACATTATACTGCATATAAAATTTATTTATTAAATTTATTAATCATTATTATTTACTTAAACTTATTTATATGTTATTATTTATTTATTTATTAACATTATTATTAAATCTATTAGCGAATTTCCCATAGGGAAGAAACTATTACCGTAGGTCTCATGGCAAGACTTAAGCCCGAGACCTTGTTATTTTTTGGTCTTTAGGTGCCCAGATGCCGAAAACAATAGTCGTTAAAATTCATATATATATATTCATGTGTGTGCGTGCGTATGTGTGTGTGTGAACAAGATAACTCTCGTAAAAATGGTCCGACCGGAACCAAATTTGGTAGAGACGTGTATTCCTTATATATATGTTACAAATATAATTTTAAAAGTCTTTTACGATACAAAAACAAAAGTACATTACATTTACTATTTCGTTCCTATTGGAATTACCCAGCTACAAAAAATTCTAGAAAATAGCTCCTTAATATATTTACACTTATATTGTCATTATATATAAAAGTTGTTCAATTGGCGATCGATTTCGTCCACTTACAACGAACATCATCAGGCTCCTTTTGGGCCTGATGTTTAAGCCAATTTAAAGTCTTTTGTATTATTTACCGTTTGTCACTTCATCCTATAGTAAAACCAACACGTACAATGCTAATCAAGAAGTTATTTAGAAAATAGCTTAAAATAATTTAATTAAATTAAAAAATATATTTTATTTTTAATTTACAGTATTTTCTGCACACTAGAGTAAACCGCACGAAAATAGTCCAATGAGGTCTTGGTTCCCCCTCACCCCCCCTTGCCGAGCAGTGTTGCCATTTTTCATTTAGCCTATCAGCTGATGTAAAGATATGCTATAATAGAATAGGGCGGTTTGGCAACACCGCACTGACTCTCATGGGACTACTTTCTTGCGTTTTACTATAACCAAAAAAGTATTGTATTTTTTTCAGTAAATATCTTTGTTTAGACTGTTTTAGTTGGGAAAAATACACTTTTCGCATTTAAAACACCAAATGTTATACATATTTACTTATCAGATATTTGTATGAAAAAGTAAATTAGGTTTGAGTCATCTATTTCATTTATTTCAATTCTTACCTTATTCCATAATTGCCCTAACCTTTTTTGCAGTACGAGAAATTAAAAATCTTTATTGCATATATGCTACTTTTTATAGTATCTATTTAATCAGGTTCACTCGCCAACATTATATAGTCTTATAAACCACGGTGTAAAATATATCGAGTAAGTTGTGACCAACCTAGTTCTTGAATATAAGGGACCTTCTTCAAATTTAGATAACCTATGTGAGTAGTTATAAGTAAAAGTGTAATTTTAAAAAATGAGGTTGCTGATGAAAAAAATGCAGTTTCCAGAATGCAGAGGTGAGGCAGTGGAAGAATATTGAGCGTTTTAAAAATTGTTGACAACAGATTGTTTTTATGTTACACATGGTTTTAATGATTTTTTCTGTACATTTAAAACATCCTTTGCACCTGATGACATTCTCAAATAATTATTCCATACTTTAAAACTGACTAAACATATATATAATAGGCAGTCCAGCAAACATCCAGGGAGACTACCTTGACCAATATGCTCAATGCATATCTAATTTATGCAAATTTTTACTTAACAACTTGTTTACAAACACTGTGTAGTGATTTCACTTTAGGCTGGAGTCTTTATGAATAACAAAAATATATATTTCATCACTTCGAGACGTAATAGACCTAGTATATTTGACGTTTAATGATTAAAAGTCTCTATCACCTACTTTCCGACCATTTGGCCACAGATAATAGTTTTTCTGTCATCAACCTCGGAGAAAATGATCATAAATAAACTTTTGTGATGTCATGATAAGGTTAAAATGATTATGATTATGAGAATTGCATCAATTCAAAATCAAAATATACTCTCAGAGTGTGTTTTACCCGACCCACGTAGTTGCTCTGCAGCGGAAACAATATGTGTAAGCTCCAACCCCATGCCGCCTCGATAACCCACGTCACATCCGTCGGGGCGCGATTTGCCGCGGGAACTCACTTTTGGCGGGAAAATGTGATAACGTTTCTTATCAGTCTCCACGCTAAGTAGGGCCTGGGGATCTTGGGTTGTCGAAACCTTGATATCTTTGTCGTTTACATCGGGGTAAGTCTAGAGTTATGAGACCTATGGGACTTTACTAGCTCTTGCATCTATGACATATTAAATCTACTGTCTAACAGAGGGAAATAAAGATTTACGTAATTTTAGAATGTAGTTAACCATATTATAACAAACTTTCCTTTTTAGGTTTTGAGATAGCTAAACTCTATTGACATACTCATCATGGTGTAGTTTGATGTACATGTTTGATTTCATAATACATTTCTCAACAATAAATCACTTTTAAGCGGAATAAGAAAATATTTTCCAAAAAATGTTTTATTGCATTTTTATAGTTTGAAATGTCAATAGTTAAAAAATATAAGTTATTTGGTCCAAATTTACTTCTAAGTTTAACAAATAAACTCACAAATATTGCATGTACACTAATTATAGACTCCGCAGGGCTACTACTGCAAATCTTGTTCCCCTTCAATCATGAAATTCTTTGC
Source organism: Nephotettix cincticeps (assembly GCA_023375725.1). Taxonomy (NCBI): domain Eukaryota; kingdom Metazoa; phylum Arthropoda; class Insecta; order Hemiptera; family Cicadellidae; genus Nephotettix; species Nephotettix cincticeps. Next base: position 32,233,166 of record CM041787.1, on the reverse strand, counting down.
AAGACCTTACCTTACCATGTACCTTCTGTTTTTTTAAACATAAAGGTCCATTTAACCCAGAGCAATGTGGCGAAGTAATGAAGCTTTGCATTTGTGGAAGTCAGTATTTTTATTAATAGTGAAGCCATTGTCATTATCTACATAAATAAAAAGTCACGTTTAAATACTATTTCTAAAAAATCACTTGGTTTTAAATCTTTTTAATATTTTAATAAAAAATGGTAAAATAGTTAATATAAAAGTTTAGGATTGTATATTTTTAATTTTCTGAAGAATAGAATAGAATTTATTTTATTTGCTCTTTTTTCATAAGTATTTCATCAAAGATTATTGCAAACACTCACTGAATAACAGTAAATGTCAACAATAGATGGAATACACAAAATAAAATAAAAAGTCAGTCTTAGACAATTACTCACATTAAAAAAAATCATGTCACATACCAGGTTGAATTATTCTGGAAACTTGAAATAAATAAATATACCTAATGAAGAAAAAATTATAATAATATAAGTTTAAATGTACAATACTACTATACTAGGGCGTATTTAGGCAACGCCTGTTTAGAGGCTCTTTTCTAAAAGGAAGGGATATCTTTCCTTTTTTCGTTTCCTTAAGTAATAAAACTTAAGAGTCAGCAAAGTTTCCATCATCTAGGATTTTTAGTGCTATAAGGCCAGTGTAAAATATTGTGAATCATATACCTCTTCAAATCGGAATTTTAAAATTATTATATATAAGTTTTTTTCAAATCTGAATCCGTTTTAAGTGTGAAAAAGGAAAAAAGGGTACTGCAAAGTCGTGACAAAACATAATCCCACGACTAATTTAATCCTCACAAGATAGAGTGGTTGGATTGCAATCTATCTCATAAAAATAGCTCAAATCCAGAAGTGACAGGCCGTCTCATTTGAATCACCCGGACGATTCACCCTCATCCATACATCAAATCCGATGCATTTCTCGATACAGTCTCTGTGTGATTGTGAAATACGAAACAGTGTGAAAGACTGATGTATCATCAGACGATTGTGGGTGGAACCAGGGGGTGGCTTCGAGGGAGGGTAATCCTCCGGGGGTAGTTCCCCCACACCACCTCTGAAAGTAATATCATTTTGATGTGTGAGCGTCAGTAATTCCCCACCTTCGCAATGCGCTCCAGTTGCCATCGAGGACTGTCGGGCGAATAAAGTTGAAATGTTATCTGCACAATAAGTGTTCTTAGAATATAAATTATTGGCTACGGTGATAAAAATTGTTTTATAAACATCCGTTGTAGGATGGCACGAAAATATACATGTTTTATGTTGGTCTCTAAGTATCACGTAGATGATTTGATCAGAGTAGAGGGAAAAGAGAAGAAGAAATAATAAAATATATAAAAATAAAAAACGAATAAAAAAGGTAAAAGTAGAAATTTTGATGAAAAAAGAAAGAAATTAATTGTAAGACTGCTGAAAGTTAGACCAATTCATTGGTAAAAGTATTCATTCGTTAGAGCAACCAAGCTTGAATTAATCTTCACAACTTGTCTCATCATCCTGTAATCCAGCTACTTGGAGGTCACGAATTGTGGATAATTGTGGGAGATGGTCGGTGTGTGTAGTGTTCTCTTGTGGGGATTAACGTCCGCACTATTGAATACTACGTTAATCCGCAAAGACCATCCTCATAATTAGACCAATTCGTATTTCATAGGCCGTGGTTCGGATTCCACGTTAAACTGTAGGTCCATTAGTTGCCATCGGCTGTTGGGCTATTAATTAACAGCCCTGTCTAAGGAACATGTCAGTAACAAGACTACAAGATCGCGCCACAACATCCTACATTCATTCCTCATTCATACTTGGCTTAAAATACATACCTGGGTAGGTCGCAATTTCAATTAAAAAAGTATAAGTATAACGCAAAACACTATGTTGTGTAAGCTCAAGAAGGCTAATAATAGTTTGAGTGTCGTACCTCTTTTGTTATACAGTATGGTGGAAAAACGGGAAAACTCAGATTATAATTTTTCGTTTAAATTATAAACCTTATGGGTATGTTCAAGTTTTAAGCGAAAATTTTAATCGATAAGTTTATATTAACAAGTCTTATTAAACCCGTTCAGAAGAAATAACACTATAATAAGATCGACTTATAATCCGGGCATTGCATAGTGTTCATATATATGAGAATTTAGAGTTTGTAGCATGTTAGTGAAAAATTATTTAATAAAAGTCTGTAAAGTTTACAAAGAAACTTCGTAGTACAATGTTTGCTTACAACAGAACCTATCTGAAATTCAAACACCACCCAATAAACAAATACGAACAAAATGTTTATTTATTTTTTAAATCCGCGCTTTTACAAGTCCTGTACAGTAAAAACGAAGTTGGTTGTACAATAAATCTTTATCTGATAAAGCTTATTCAATGTTTAATTACGTAAATAGATAGGAAAACTAAACGTTTCCTGGAATTACAGTTTTAATTCAACTGAGTACATTTCCATGCTAGTAAAACTAGAGTTATTGGTGCAAAGATTTCGTATACATTTCAATAACAATCTTTTATTTAAGTTAAACTAAGCTCGATAACTAAAGGTTTGAAATCACTTCTCAAGAATTAACTATTCTATCGTTTTAACTTTAACTATTAGAATTAAACCCGTCTTTGTGGATTGTATGACTCGAGAAGCAAGATACGTTTTACTATGAAAATATACTAACAGAATATATTAAAACGAATAGATGAAAAAAGAAAATTCTCAGCTCTACTATTAAGTATAATTTTTAACTTAAATAAAATAAAATATGTAGGTCTATCATTAGTAAAATTTGGTTTACATTAAGATACAACAGGAGGAACATTTAAAGTAGGCGTACTACCCCCAAAATTCAACGTACTTTGTTTAGATATTTTAATATCTCTGTAACCGTTGGAGATGCAGTTAAGCAGATGCAGAACTTTAAGAAACTAAACTGTCTAGTGTTTAAGCTGATTCTAACGGTAAAAGATTAGACCTAAAAATTTTTAAATTACATACAAAAAAGGCAAAAAAACTATTTTTGAGTATAAACCCCCCCCCATTAACCGTTCCGATTGACCGATATGTCTGGATAACGAACTTATCGGAGCAAATGTAGAAATACACGTCTCAATCACATTTTTGGTCTCGAACGGACCATTTTTACGAGAGTTTTCGTGTCCACAGACACACACACACACACACAATATATGTATAATTTTTAACGGCTATTATTTTTGACTCCCTGAGCACCTAAAAACGAAAAAATAACATGGTCCCGAGCTTAAGTCTTGTCATGAGACCTACGGTAATAGTTTCTTCCCTATGGAAATTTCACTAAAATAAACAAAAATATTATAATTCCTGGCAATGTACAGAGAAAACTCTACTTTCAATTATATTCACGTATACTGGATCCTTGAACATTGTACAGCATTACCGTTGGTTTCCTAGAATATTTTCATGTTGAACGCACAAGTGGAAGGGGAATAACCTGCCAAGGGAAACGCTGCTAACAAGGTCGTTATATTGCGGCAGCCAAATCCCATCACAAAGAGTCTTACATGTCTGCGTCGTTATATGATTCACTGAGCAAGGAGGCCGTTGTCACTGTAAAGCGTCACTATATAAATATATTCTATATATACCAGTATTACAAGGAGCCTATAAATAATCTACATTTGGAGGACACGACAGAATACTACCGAGAAACTGGTTTATCTCCAATAAAGAACTGTGCTTTCGAGGTTCAATTCACTTAATTCAGAACTCATTGCTAACATTACCCTATTAGAACCAATAAATTAACTGACCATTGTCTCATCATAATTTAAATCCTCAAAGCAACTTTTTTATTTTAGTCGGATAATACAATCTATTCTATTCATAATCTATTCATAATCGATACCTAACTAAAAAAAATTGGTCAGGTATAATTTGTTTCACTAACCTAGTTAGAAAATTCGATTTCGGTAATAGATAATTCACCAATCAAGTCAACATAAATAAACGATTTCGATGAACACTCTTTCTTTTTTTTTAGTAATAGATGAAATAATTTTTATGTCTTTTTAATTTAAATACTTCTTAGTATTTTATTGTATTGAAAGTGTTTGCATTTTATTTTTACGTAAACGTTTTAAACAGTTTAAAAGGCTTGTGGTGGGGAATTCTCAACTTCCAAGGCCTTCCAAGACAAAAATGTTAGTCGGGTTAAATTGTAGATTAAAATACGTGTATATACAATATGATAATAATGTCCACCGTTACATTATTTACCTAAATTATTAAGTCTGTGTACCAAATTGCATCCAATCGGAAAACTTGTGTAGTCTGTTACTCCACAATACTTATATCTACTGTTTTAAATTTTAATTGCACTTAAATTTAATTGAATTTGAGATCTAAAATATAAATACAGTTCTATTTAAAATTTTAAAATGAGACGAAAACAATTTGAACTTACTATAATTGATACTTGCATATAGAAACGGATGTTATATTAACTATATTATTCTTTCATAGGAAATAATAAACTGAACTTGAAGAGAAAACAATAGTTTTATCTTTGAGAATTTAGTCTACATGTCTTGAGAGGTACTGTGGAAACCACAGAATTGCAAATAAAAACCGTGCAACTGCGAGGGATATCATATGAGATCACAAAGTTCTCATTTTCAGCCCGCCGCCCATAGAGGGGGGAGTGTCAGTGTGGGGGGATGTTACAGATTCAAAAGACGAGTAAGACGCCGAGTGAAAAGTAACTAATCCCCGAGACTCCAAATCTGGTTTTGATTAGCCACGATTTTCCCCTCCTTTCCCTTCCACTCACATGTACATGTTTACTACCGCGGAAAAATCGAATCTTTTGACCTCCTTTGGCTATCATTTCCCACTCAATTATGGTTTGTTGCTTCCTCCCTTCAATTAAAATTGGATAAAAGCCACTTCTGCAAGTCGCTAAAGTGTTAAATCTGTTTTACAGATAAAAATTACGAATCGACTGAGATTTCCTTTCAAAAGTATTGTATAATTTTATAAAAATCTGTATTTTGTATTTATTTTGTATACAAAAATTTGTACTTTAGTAAGGCCTCTGAGTTACATTTGCTTCATTTTGAAAATTAATTATATTGGTGAAATAATTACGAATTACTATAATAACTAACAAAATATGGGTTTAAAATTGCCTGATATTTCTATCAAGTTGTTTCAAATGTGGTTATTCAATGTGCTCACCATTGCAAATCTATGTTAATACATATGTTAGAGGCATGTAGCCTATACTCTTCGATATCACCCTGATATATTTTAATGTTTAAGCTGTTTATCCGTCACCTGAGTTTGATGTTTAATATATGCCGACATCTCAATACAGAAGTAAAATTAAGATTTAATGATACTTGATGACCTCTGAGGTTCAACAAGTGGTCATTTTGAATACCCACATTTTTTTGTCACTCTGAAGTGCAAGTTAGTATTTTACTTTTATCTTTAGTTATCGTTATTTTATAAACACTTTCTCTATAGAGTATAATTTTTAGGAGGATAATTTCAACTACGTAAAAGCAAAAAACTGATGCACTTTAGTATGTTTCAAAGTACAGTATTAGATATAAAATAAAATTAAGGAATATGCATTTCGATCAAAATGCGTTTCCCTTGAACAAACAAATCACTCCGACATGTTGGTTATTTGCACGATTCAAGAGAATTCGTAACAAGAAATTCTCTAGACGACATCCAACGGTGGAAGAAGGGTTACCAATTTGTGACATTTTTGCTCGGATATCCTTTCGACAAAGACAATTTTCCTGAAAACAATTTCGTATATTTTCGCGGAGACGCGGTGCCAATTTGTGAGCGATGAGGCAGGCTTCTCGCGTGTCCTCTCTGCCGTGAATACAACGTATATTAAACTGGGTTATATCCACAATATTCATTCAGTAATATTCATATTCTGTAATATTCATTTACCTCTGTGATAACTCTTGGAGTTGCTGGAACTAATATCATTTGCAAACTGTTTTAAATATAATATTTTAATTTACTCTACTATTGCAAACGATATTTTTTGAAGGTTTCTTGAATTTAATATGTTTTCTGTTTCACCGTGGAAAATAGCTATAATTCGTCCTAAATTTTTTGAAATACTATAAATTTTAAATGAGAATGTAAATAAACTAACTGTTGTAATGTGTGAGAATAACCAAAAGGTGTGTAGAATCTTTCTTTGTTGATAAATAAATAAAAACATTTCAGATTTTCTGGTACACAAATAAATTCCAGATTATAAGGGTTAGTAACAATTTTCAGGTAATATTTAGTTACAGTTTCAAAAATTACATCTAATACGTAACTATTTTAATAGTTAACTAAATAGGAAAAGGCAATCTACTTTAAATTATGTTATTTAATTAAAATAGACGTAAATTATTGAAACAATTGAGATTACTTTGTTACGTTGGCGAGTCCTGTAATCCAGCTACTTGAAGGTCACGGCTTGTGGATAATTGTGAGCGATATTCGGTGGATGTAGTGTTCTCTTGTGTACGCATAATTTTATACTACGTTGATCCGCTCGAATTGATTGTGGATAGTTATAAGCGACAGTAGGTAGATGTAATATTCTCTGTTGTTGATTAACGTCCACACTATTGAGAACTACGATAATCCGCAAAGACCATCCTCATAATTAAACTAGTTCGTGATTCAGAGGAGTGGTTCGGACTCCACGTTAAACTGTAGATCCCTTAGATATGTCATCGGCTGTTGGGCTATTAATTGACAGTTCTGTCTATGGAACATGTCAGCCTTAGTCAGTAACAAGACTACTAGATCGCGCCACAATCATCTTACATTCGTTTCTCATTCATACTTGGCTTAAAATACCTACCTTGGTACGGTCACCATTTCAAGACTCTAACCTAATTTCTCTTCCCCAGCTATGAGCCAACGCAGAATACGTCTCAAATAAGATTGAAGACATGACTTTACAGACCAAGCGATAATTTTTCAAACAATGAATGATCGTTTAATGTATAAAATCCATGTTTTATCTCCTAAGCTGCAAGTCAACATGTAAGACCATATTACTTACGGAATTTCCATCACGTAATTAAAAAATTATCCTAAAATTCTCTTATTCAAAAATGTTATCCAGCATACAACCGATGATCTTTGCCCAACGTCTCCATCTTTCTCACACGATTGTTAAGAATGTCAAAGTCGTCTAATCCATGTGACCAGTGCGTTCGGTTCTTTCTGTAAACAGGCTTGTTGTAAAGCCTTAATGTGTTGTTCAAACATTATTTATGATGATGTCTGAAGTGGATGATGTTATTTAACTCAGAAAAATGTTCTAAATATTGAACTCTGAGCTGTTTTAAATTTCGTAAATAATGTTGTATTACAGTTTAACTTAAAAGAAACAGTTCATGGATTTCTAAAGTGGCTGAAATGGTTGTTTTTTAAGTATTAAGTACGAAAAAACAAGTTAAGTAGCTCCAGACAAGAGTAACGTGCTAACCCAGTAAGTCAAAGGTTACTGGATCGAATCCAGTTGTCGGCGACTCCTGTCATATAGCAGTCTCCTTTGGCTAGCTATCTTTAATTCACAGCACAGTCTTCTAGACACTTTTTGGTGAAGGGTATTTGAGGTTAAGAAAAATAATTTTGTATTTTCATTATCAGACACGCAAACTTCCTTATCAAAACGATGCTTTACATCGCAGACAACGGACAATTTCATCTTCACCCGACCACCGAGACTTATCTGGCTTAACGAGTCCAGATTACGTAGAAACTTGGCTCATCGCGACAAAAGCTCGCATGAAATATTTAGATAACGCAACGGCCCTTCGCGGTAATGCTGGCCGCACACAATATCCAAGGGATTAAGCCAGTATTAAGCCGAGATAACAGGGACGGTGAGCTGACGGCGGAGGCGTGTTACTGACTCCCTCTTAGGTAATGTGCAGCTTATGGCTTACGGACCAGGTTGTGGTTATGGCTCTTCCGAGTTGATAAACTTTTATAGTCCATCGCTGTTCAGCTATAAGATACCAACCCAACCTTTTAAGAGTCTGCATCAGTGTTAGCCATCTTGAATTTTAGTCCCGTAAGAGTAATGTTAAATTCTGGCGGAACATACCTTCACTTTGGCGTCTGTAGTGGCGTTAATTATCAAAGTATCAATATAAAACTTTGGAAGTACATTGATGAGATGTGGCTCAAGGGCATGACCTTTAAATTTGTTAAAAAATTTAACTTGATATAAAAACAAAGATCCAGCAATATTTTACAAAATAAATCATCATTACTTTTTTATTGAGAGCGAAAATAAGATGTTCTGTAAGGTGGTGCCCTGGAGGACTGTAATACCTCTAATTTGACACCTCTTCCGTTAATTTATGACTATAGGTCAAGGAGATATAGGCGCCAGAATTTAACATTGCTCTTACGGGACTAAAATCCAAGATGGCTACCACTGATGCTGACTCTTAAGAGTGTGTGTGAAGGATGTTTGTGATGATCGAGTTTGATTTGGTATCATGTTACTGAGTAAGACCAGTTGATTTTTTTACCAGGATCATCATCCCAATAAAAAAGATACTTTGGGAAATTCCAAATCGGGTAAAAATTCTGTTCAGGATCAAACCAGCTATTCACTGAATTAACTACCCTACCATTAGACGATCACAATCTTTTGTTACCTACACCTTTCCACATATCTATGCTTGGGGCATATTAAGAGAAGGTAGGGTTCACTCGGCTTTATGCACTGTAGACAGTACAGTATGGATAGAAGTTTATTGATATGTATAGAATCAAAACCAAGAGCATTAGGTTCAGTATTGGGTGTTCCAAAGGAAGCTCTTGAACATTAAGTTATTTATTAAACAATCATGCTCCAAATCATATTTCACTAAAAGAGCACTTAATGAATCTAAAATCGCACTACGCACAGTCATTAATTTATGCTAAGCTATAGGTTGCATAATATAAGATAGACAGGGTGATAGAAGGTGCTAAACCCAATATATCTTAAACTTCGTTAAGTAATTTACTAAACAATCACGTTCCAAACAATAATTGACTTCACTTCAAGTGTACGTAATGTCACCTTAAAACACAGATCTTGACTTATGTTTCAATAAGATAAAAGAGCACCTAAAGAACACGTCGTTCAAAAGTTATTGATTTGTACCACATCACAACAGAAGACCGCACTCCGCACATCGCACGGTCGTCTCCGTCTCGCGTCATTTCGCCTAGTTTGCATCCCCGAGGTGCTTACGTGTGAGGGGTGCGGGGCAGGGGTTGTGTCAAGGCATACATCACCACATTTCGGTGTTCTGTCGGTGACGCGACGCCGATTTTGCATAACATTGAGTACCGGTCTGCGCTTTGTATTAGAATAACAATGGGCAAGGAGGCAGGGGTGGGGTGACAAAGGGAAAGGATCGAGGTTTGGTGTTATTTGATTTTATTTTCAATAGGCCCCTCCAGTTTCGGTACAAGGGTATTGGGTTGTTCTCGTGTTTTATTGGAGATGGAGTTAATTTATATACACCGTATAGGTGTAGCAGTGTTTATTTGTATTTTGTCAACCAAATAAAAAACAGCTATTTTAGATACATGTGTTGAAGAAAAAAAGTTGTTTTTTCTTCTTAGGACTAAACCTATTATTATGGTGATTTTTAATCCTAGGACGCAAAAGATCAATGTTAATGATACTTTTGATTCGAGGTTAGCATTTGATTGTAAATAATCGATAAAGTAACTGCAAAAATCACTATTAAATTTTTGTGTATTTCGGACAACCAGATATCGATTATAAAACAGGTAATCAACTACTAAATTGAACTATCGAATGGTTGAGATCGAACTATTGATAATGATAACTAACACTGGTATAACCTAAACAACCAAACAGGAATCAATAAACAACTGCTACAACGCAACTAACATAACAGCTGATTAGTCCAAAGCGACAAAAATGGTCGACAACTATTGATACTAAATCAGGTAATAACTTATGTTTTACGAGTTTGTTTCATTTTATTTACAGTATGGTGAAAAATATAGTTCATTGTACAGCCCAAAATTGTCTTTTTGATATATTCTCGCACATTTGCTCGTATCAAAAACGACTGGTTTTTGCTCCCAGTGATAAAATATACTATTTCTTCTATTCTTGTCCATTTACGAATAGCCAATCCCCGATGAATATGAGGAAAGGGAGTGTGATAAATTTACTGTTGTTGATTTGATGTCCAGTGTGACTGTGACTAGCGCCCCGCTGCCCATAGATCAGGTTAAATAGTTAGTAAACAATAGCAAATATTTTCAAACTTCTACAACATGTCATTCATTTAAATTTCTATAACAACCAATAGTAATCTGTGAAAATATAAAATTAATACCTCTCGTGTCAAATTTACTTCTCTAAAAAGCTTAAATTGTCTAGACGTTTAGTGAACATTCTCACACTAAAACCCGCACTCCGTTAGAATTACAAAGATTAGATTAGATTAGATTATTTGAAATGGCGACCATACCACAAGGTAGGTATTTTAAGCCAAGTATGAATGAGGATTGAATGTAAGATGATTGTGGCGCGATCTTGTAGTCTTGTTACTGACTAAGGCTGACATGTTCCTTAGACAGGACTGTTAATTAATAACCCAACAGCCGATGCCAACTAAGGGACCTACAGTTTAACGTGGAATCCGAACCACGCCCTCTGAATTACGAATTGGTCTAATTATGAGCATAGTCTTTTGCGGATTAACGTAGTATTCAATAGTGCGGACGTTAATCCACACAAGAGAACACCACACCCACCGACCATCGCTCACAACTATCCACAAGTAGCTGGATTACAGGATGTCGCCACCATCCCAGTCACGTATACAATGTATACAAAAAACCATTTTAATACATTTGTGGGTTTTTTATTTAATTTCACCAAACGCTAATAGCTTCGTCCTGTTCGCAACACAAGCCGTTGTTAGATACGTAACAAGGCGGTGGTGCGTGTAAGATGTTCTTTGATAGGATTGTGCCTCAAAACCTGTAACGAGGTAGTTAGATGTAATTCCTTGTCTTGTCGTTGCCTCCGGAAAATACTTTCTATAAATAAACCATATAACCAGATATTATGTATCATTATTTGTGTATTCTTTGTAGTCGAGTTTATTTAACTTATAATACTAATTTAGATATTTTTGGTCTTTATTATTTTAATACAAGACCATCTAAATTTACTTGTTGAAATATATAAACATGTATGAAAAATATCTAGATAGTCAGGACATTCAACTACCAATTCATACTTAGAGGTCACAATGTAATGTGACGCTATGTACGGAATACAGTACTACTATACAAATCGTGTAATGAGCGATGGATGTGGATGTAATATTCTCTGTTGATAATTAACGTCGCACTATTTACTACGATTCGCACAATCATACAATCATCCAGAATTACGTGTCCTGGATTCCTCGTTAAACTGTAGGTCTATTAGTTGTCATCGGCTGTTGGGCTATTAATTAACAGTCCTGTCTAAGGAACATGTCAGCCTTCAGTAACACGACTACAAGATCACGCCACAATCATCTTACACTCAATCCTCATTTCTACTTGGCTTAAAATACTAATCTCTATCCTCCATTCAATTATTTCAAATAGAAATATCACAAAGGGATCTTGCATATTATATACTAACGTGCATGAGAAGCTAGACTCATGTTAATCGCCCATGTGCGTCGTGCATCAATGCCGGCATCGGTCATAATGTTATCATTATTATATGTATTTTCTTTATATTTTATTTAGTTGTGTGTTCGTGTTCTCCCAGTATTATGTTAAATAACGAAGTCCGCCGGACGAAATTGACGCCCTGTAGTTCACGCCTCGTGAAGACCCCCTGCGGGTAAAAACTGAAGTTTTGAGATAAAAAACACAGCAAGAAGGATCAATTTGAAAGTAAGTTATTCAAACAATTTAATTTATAAATTAAACAGTGTGATTCGGAAGGCTAACAATATGAAACAACATTCCAAGTTGAAATGGATTATTCATTAATTTCTTATATAATACTCTCCTCCCTCTTATCTTATCAAAAACACAAACCACAATCAGGGATTAGTATCATAAGTTGATTAACACTGGTAGTTAACACCACAAGAAAGTGAACGGTCGACCCCTTGCCAGCGACCAATCTGTGGGGCGTGTTAACAAACATTTGTGAGCGATCCAAAGAAATCCACGAAATGCGCGGCATGTGGGTTGTACTTAAAACATACAACCGTACACAAATCCTCAAATAAGCCGCTGAATCTTTGTTTATTCAAACTTCAAATTTTCAATAAATCACACCAAATGTCTGGATTTTTCGTGTTGGCCGAAGATGAAAACTATTTAAAAAAAATATTTTTAAGACGATGCTACCTTTCATTTATCAAGAAAAGTTATCAAGCAAAATGTTAAAATATGTGGAAATGAGAACCCACATAATTTTAAAAAACACATCTGAGACAGTGTAAAACTGGATGATTTGTGTGGATTGTTCCACGATAGGGTGATTGGTCCTTGTTCTTACAAAAAGACAAAAATGGAAATATTTACATTGATGTGTTGGGGATTTTGGATTATTCCCAACTAGAAGAATTGCAGCCAAAAATAAGTTTTCAACAGGACAGTATTTCTCCGCATTGGAATAGGTATGAAATTTTGACTAGATTGTTTCCAAGCAAAAAACGTAAAACAAATTTAAGTTAGGTAAACTGTGAATAACATTTCAGAAATCTTCAAACGTAGGTCAAGTTCATTTTTTGGCGTCAACCGCTTCTCAAGCTAGTCACTTTTGTGGCAAAACTTTTGTGTGCCTCAACTCCGACACAGTATATGGCAAAAAATTTAACTAGACAAAATTTAAAAAAATGTTCTAAATTTTGATTGCTGTTTCATAGATCTAAGTGAAAAATAAAGGTTTATGATTGTTTAAAGCTGTAGAGTTTTTTATAAACACCCTGTACGTCGACGCTTTTTATAGTCGAATCCAACAATATAACTGCAACTCTTTTTGCCTATAACCGCTGAACCTTCAACTCTTTCGAACAGTTTGTCAAATGTCCGGTGAGACGTGTGTATTTTACGTCGTATTTACGACACCTTGTAAAATAGATTACTGCTTTACGACTCGTAAACGTATCCAACTGCGGACCTACAGCTGTTGCGCGTCTAATTTACGATGTCGTAAAAACCGGACATCTCCGAGTCTCGTTTGGCATGTTAAGTAGGCGCTGTTAAAAATTAGCACCAATTGCCTTTCCAACAAAATGAATTGGCGGTAAATTTTAAACCAGCTGAGAGTCGTTTATAGCGTCGGAACGAGACGGCAAATATCTGTAAACAATGTATTACTGTCAGCTGTAACTGTTTTAAAATTGACGCATGGTTAATGTTTTTTAGTTAGTTAATTAGTTACCGAAATAACAATCTGTCCAGGACCACGTATTTTAAACCAAATATGAATGAGAGATGAGTGTAGGATGATTGTGTCGCGATCTTGTAGTCTTGTTACTGACCAAGGCTGACCTTAGACAGTACTGATGATTGATAACCCAACAGTTAATAGCATATCTAAGGGAACTACAGTTTAACGTGGGTTCAGAACCACTGCCTCTGAACTACGCACTGGTCTAGTTAAGGGGATGGTCTTTGTGGATTAACGTAGTACTCAACAGTGCGGGCGTTAATCCACACAAGAGAACACTACACCCACCGATCATCGCTCACAACTATCCACAATTCGTTACCTCCAAGTATCTGGATGGACAGGCCACCATCCTAAAGTATATTCTATAATAATTCTATAATAAATGTAGATTTCTTCGTTAAAATCAACATGGAAACGCTAAATTATTATTTATTAGGTGTTAAACGTTTTTACTGCATAGAAAAGTGTTTAGGATAAAAAACGTAAAAGCCAAGTTTGAGATTTTGACCATGGAATCATGGTCAGATCTTAAGCACAGTCTACAGAGTTACCATTGTAGTTAGTTTTGACCCATAAATTTTTAACTACTGGGCCAGCGCGTTATCCATGAGCTATCGTGCCGGTAAATGAAAATTGCAATCAAATTTGTTTATGCCTTACAATTTAATAACAGCTCAGAATCCCATTTAATATGTAATTTATAAAATGTCTTCAACACTAAAACCATTACTGTTTTGCTTGTGTTTAGTCGATTAAGATCTATTTATAATTTAATTTTTAAAAACTGACGACAAAATATTCAATAAATTGATTCTATTTACTTCCCTGTGGAACTAAGTGAGATCATAAATATGGCAAAGAAAATGTTTTCGGTTCCTCTAAACAGCTGTCGTTATAACCATATGACGTCACTGTTTCAAATTTTGTTCTATGGGAATGTTTTCAGTTCCTCTAAACAGCCGTCGTTATAGCCATATGTCGTCACTAATCAGATGATGTCATTGTTTCAAATTTTGGTCTCGCAAATTTGAGACACCCCCCCAGAGCAAAGACATATCCTTGTCTTAATACTTAAGCTAAGTTAAATAAATCTTTAGTTATAAAAACTTGAATATAGACCATTACTTTAAACAATATCACTTAAACCGTATCAGTTTTCTTATAAACAATCTCTTTTCATTTGTCTCAAGAGTTAAAAAATCCAAAAGTCAAAAAATAAAGGTGCAAGACAGGTTTAAATTAACAAGAGAAACGAAAGAAACAAGGGGAGGAAAGGATCGACGAGGGTAAAAAAGGGTGCAAGAAGGTAAAAGAGAAAGGGACCGGTAATCAGTGGTAATCGCTTGCCCTGAGAACCAGGTCGTGACCTTGACTCACTCCCCTCATAACACTTATTAAGGTGCAGATGAGCGGGGTAGCGGGGGGCGGGGGAGGGATGCTGTTTCGAATTCATTTGCCCTCCCCCCCGCCAGAACTGCCACGCAGCGACGTCTCAAGTCCGTTGGCAACATTACTTAAGCGGTGTTTAACTTTTCACATTTTGTCTTTGATCTTGCCTTTTCATTAGCAGTTGTAAGTCCAGTAATGCATTAAGTGATGAGGAAGTTTTTTTAATTTTTAGAACAATTAGTAAAATTTTAGATAATTTAACGTTTTGGAAATTTTTAAGTTACTTGACCTAGATCATTTTAAAACATAAATAATTCTGTTTAAAATTCTTGAGTTTCATTTTTTCAATTATTGTTTTTTTAAATGTCATGAAATTATTTACAGAACGAGTAACACAAATAGTAAGAAAACCAAAAAAATAGCTAGTAACAATTATTCTTAGGCTACCTTAATTTGAAGACACCCTGGAACTTAAAAAACAATAAATGTTATTTAAAAAACAATAATTTTTAATAAACAAAATTAAATGAAATTTAAATCTGTAGGTTTGTGATAAGAAACCGAATACATAGTACGTGTTGTACGTTGTTTGTTTGTAGTAAATTTTTGAACATCGTTGAAGCTGTTTTAGTTTATTGCGTCAAAATTATACTTATCAACTGAATACCCAACCACAGGCAATTGCCCAATCAGTGAAATTTGGTTATTTATGTTTTTTCCTGTATTTATGTACCATTGTAGTTTTTTTACGGAATAAAGGGTAACCCAACATGTTATAATCCTACCGTTTCAACTTGCAACCTATATTATTTGCAGAAGCCTTCAGAATGGTTTATTAATTTTTGTATGGTTTAGGTAAATGTTAAGAATATTTAAGAAGAATATATATTTTTAATATTTTGAAAATAAATTCTGATGAACTATTAATGGCGAAAACTAAAAGTTAATTTTATTTACAAACTAATAAGAAAGAACTACATTAACACAATAATAATACGTAAACTTTTGTTATTTAACTACATAGACTTGTGGCACTCCTGTGGTGTCTTATTTTGACACGTTCTGTGACGCTCCCCTACATTCTACATCTATTCACCAAGGTACCGAACATCCTATACTTCAGACACCATTTATTACACGAATGTCAATAGAGAGGTGTGTCGTAAGCCCTGCTCTGACAACGCACCCCCCCCCCACCTCCGACACCCATAACTTCCTCCAAGAATGCTTCATTCTGTACGATAATATTCCAAAAGCTTTCTATGTGTCAATATCTCCCTATTCATATTTCCAATATTCCCCCTCCGTCCCTTTGCGCACCGTGAATTTATCATATCCCCAATCCAATTCCGAAAGAGGTTTTCTGATTTATTTTTATCTACAGAAAGTTCTCAATTCCCGTCCAATATTTTAGCGCTGTCTATAACGCCTTTATCACCGTTTTATCGGAATGAATGATAACACCGATATCCGGACGGTCTTATCTGCTGTCATTAACTGCTGTGTTAACCCTTCCTTCGTTCCATACAACTTGAAACTTCCAACTATGTGGTTCATGGAACAAGTGGATCTGTTAACAAGAGTTTATTAATAGATTGGAAAGCTAATTCACAATGCAAATTAATTTTCCTGAAAAAATATTGTTTTCTAATAAACTAAAAAGTGCATCAAGTTATTTAAAAAGTTAAATTAATTCTATTCTCTTTGCTCATAATTAATTTTAGTTATAGCTTCTTACATTTTTAGAGACCAAAGTGACTAAGTGACCTATTGACGATAAAATGGTCTATTCTTAATCTTGTCTCTTTTTTCACCGGGCAATATCCTTAGGAACAGAATCGGGCCTAGACGTCAACCCTGCTGCAGCCCGAGTCAGGTGACTTCCGCTAACAACTTCACTTCCGGCTGCCCAAGGTGTACTATTGTGATGGAAATGCGCAACAAAGGGCCTAACTAACGTCTTTGTCGCCCCAGGTATACTGCGGGGCCCCTCGAATTTGCATGTGGGAAAAAGGGGATGACCCGTTGCATATGCATGGCTCAATAAGCCTCGACAAGGGTCGAAAAAGTGTAAAGGTTAAAAACTACCCCTTTAGCCCATCCTTATTTTTCGAACGTAATTTTTTCCCATCACCGGGAACAAAACCCTTCACCCCTTGTAGGGATGAAAGGCCGGGATGATTTGTGTACCATCTGCATACCCCGTGCATGCGAGGAATTATGCAGCCCTCTTAACGAATTTCGCTTTTTATGGAGTGGAAAAAATGAGCCACATTAATTCGGGGTACGCCCCGGTAGCTCATCACCATCACGCCCGTTTTAAGTCACAAAAAGCCGCCGGGATTAAGTCGGTGACACGACCCGGACATGAGGGATGTGAGCTTTCGAAACGTCCGCGGGGAGTAGACGTGATTAATTACGGAGGGGCAAGTCCAGGATCCGTCAAAACAAACCTAGTCTTGGTCTTGGAACAGCCTTGGAGTTTGTCACTAAAACGATCCCGAAAATACTTATTTTCATTCATACACACAGTATGATCTTTTTTCAAACTGGTTGGTTCAGTATGTTTCGCGTTTACTTCCCACAACAAACGAACATACAGAAACCCCATATTCTGTGATACTTGGCTAAAGTACAAGAATTTGTACATATGAAGGTTTCTTAAAAAATTTCAGTTCAGCACATTTGTAACAACATTTTTTTAATAACGAATCACAAGTCGATTCAAATTGACATCCCTAATATTAACAACTCATTCAAGTTAACAAGTTCTGTTTAAAACACATACAACATACTAGCTGGATTTGTGGATAATAAAACTGCTATAATAATCGTCACGGTAACTTTCTGTACGAATATAAAGTAAAGGTTTTTTAATATATCTACGTAAGCTATTTACTGACATAAACAACTCAACCATAATTTCATCTTAATTGTTTTATTGCTTAGAGCCTATACTAAACAAAATGATTATCAGATACTTATTTTAAGAACAATCTGAGACTTATGCACAGGCATTCGTCTATGTGAGATATTTCCAAAATTGTTATGTTTGCATTTCGATTACTTTTATAAGCAAATACTGTAAAAGAATTTGATTAGATTTTGTTGAAAAATAAATAATTTTAAGCTTTTTGCTATTTATAAGGAAACTAGCATTTAAAAGAACAATCAGTGTGAAATAACATTTTTTTAGAAAATTTAGTAATTTTTCATACACGTTTTGCAAAAAAGGTTATAGGTTATATTTTAATCTCACATGAAATTCAGTCACAAGTAGAAAGATATGTAGAATATTGTACGATACAATTTTATATATAAACCACACGAGTCTTGTCGATAAACTTTATTTCTGAGAATATGGAATATCATTTCATCAATAACTAGAGTCTGTGACACAGTCACTAATACAACGAGCTCCAGGTATGAAGACTTTGGAGTCGAGTTTTACAATGTATCCAGGTAGAGTAGGAATCACAATATGCGCACACATCAAAATGATATTACTGTGAGTGGGAGCGGGGCTGAACTTGGGTACCCCCCAGGATTACCCCCCCCCCCACTGACACTACTGTTACATATTACCGCTGTGTGGTACAGTATTGAAGTCATTTACTCTGGAAATGTAATACCACTTCATGTTTCTGTTCATAATACATTTTATTTTAAGTTACATAATAAATATTATATTTTTGTCAAGAATGTAATACCATGTAATTATATGTTAAAATTGAACACTGAAAATTATTAATGATTCGCGTGTGTGTGAATTTAAAAATTATCAAAAAATACTACAGAAATTGTGACAACTATTTAAAAGGTGATCATAATTTTATTAACGTAGTTTTAATACTTTTTGTGTGAAGGAGGGGAACTCATTCAGTCCACAGGCGTTCGGTCCATCGTCTCCACATTGTTGTCTGATGAAGAGGTGCCCCCAGACATCGTTCTGCGGAGTTGGGTTAGGTTAGTTATTGATAGTAAAAATATATAAATATTGGTCAAATGAATTCTCCATCCCCTTCACTTCCTCCGCCAAGACACTTAATCGATGGCCATCAGAAAAACTTTTTCCAAAATACATTTTATTTATTTACTTCACCTACTTTATTACTATTGATAAGTAACAATATATTTAGGGCGGTATTTACAGAAAGAGAGCATGGTGGACCGATCGCATGGTCCCCGATGAAAGTGTGTACACAGCTTCAAGTATCAATATTCCTTCATCGAAGCTAAACACTGAATGGTACATAAACGAAACCATTTATATTATGATAAAAATAAATAAATAAATGTATAAAAAAAGATGATGGGAAACAGCAGTGGGCTTGCATATCGATGTATAAAAGTCAAACATTAACAATATATTTGTAACTATTAAAAATACTATGTCAACTAACTAGTAAAACTGTGCTGGGGTTTTAAAATAAACATGCCATTGTTTGAAACAAGAAATTGAAATCATGTTAAATTTTACGCTAATATAAAAGCAAACGTTGTTGTCGATCGGAAGCAAATGAAAAGGGGACGAGGTAATAAACCATAAAAGAGTGAGAGATGATATCCAAGAGCGTCAAAAGACTCGAGTTTTATTCCTTGGTAATAAACATGCTCAGTACATGTGAGTGGAAGGGAAAGGGGGGGAATCGTGGCTAATCAGAACCAGATTTGGAGTCTCGGGGATTAGTAGGCCTACTTTTCACTCGGCGACTTTTGAATCTGTAACATCCCCCCCAAACCCACCCCAAGACGGTGATCCTCGAACGATGAGACAGAGATCACAAATTGGTGGTTACTTACAATGTATGTTAAACCTGCAGTTTGTATCTTCGTATACTACATTCGGTTGTCTCAGTTTCTGCAATACAACAATACTGTACTTATAACATAGAATATTGGTAATATAAATTGTTTAAATAAAACCTAATTCTTTATTTGAAATGTATTATTGTTCCATCGCGATTATACGAAGTTTCACGACGTTTCGGGATCTATTTTGTGATCCCGTCTTCAGGTGAGCTGGAACCTTCGAAAAACAAGATTAGTTCGTACTCCAGACTCTGGCTGCAACACGCTGAATACAAACATGTTAAAAAAAGGAAACTTACATACTCGTAAACACGTTTTTACTCGTTTTTTAGCTTATTACCGTCTAAGTCCGGATTATATGTCTACTCTTGAAACGTCGTGAAACTTTACTATTCGTGATGGAAAATCCGTAATATCAATCTAAATAAAACCTAATATTAGGTAGATGGGATCAATCTGTATATTTTATAATGTTTATTGAACCTTTACATAATGTAGGCCAATACTCAAGTTTCGTTATTCAACATTCAACAGCGCCTAAGGTCGAAGCAGACAGTACTTATTTTAAATTGGCAAATTTATAAAACCGTTTCAAAAGTTTTTAATAATATACGAAACTTAAAATTAAAATGGTCTTTTAAATTGTCGGTAATTTGTAATAATTAGGAGTATACTCAGTAATTTCTGAAAACGTATATGAAATAAATCGATAGAAAGATTGATCAAAACACAATCACCCTAACGTATTAAGTTGTGACAGTTTTTACAAGTTCTATCGACATCAGTTAAACGCTAAAGCCAAGTCGAAACCCAAGCTGTTGTTTCTGGCGAAGTTGTACGGCGAAACTCGCCAAACTTAACACCAATGTTGAACTTAACTTCGAGGTTGACTTAAGTTACCGTTCTGTTTGACTACCCTAACCCCGTCGCTCTCTGTATCTCTCCCCCTCTCTATTCCCTCACAATCTCTCTCTCTCTCTCTCACACACCTATTGTCTGTACCATGTATCATGCTTACTTTCTATATCGCTGTGATATAAAAAATAAAAATAGCCCTAATACATTCAAATGCTAGGAAAATTGTAACAATTCTTGACATTTAGAATAATAATATAATTTAGTGAGTAATTTGAGTTTTATATTTTAAATTTTTACCAGACCCCATAAGGGATATTTGTAAAAATCTATTTAAACATGTTGCCCAATGATTCCTGAAAAGTAATTGATTGTAGCTCGAAGAAAAGTTTAACCTCTTTGAATCTAAATCTAAAAAAATTGAAGTAAGGTTATTTATTAAATTTACTCGTAGTGAGTTATATTTGAACAATATTAAAAAATTCATAGAGTGATATGTTGTACCTTAAATAAAAAACACACTTCTATGCACACTGGCTGTTATAAAAATTATTCAGAAGCTCTAAAAACCCTGACTATATTTAGACCCATAAAAAGTTTATTTAATACAATTCTAACCAGTTTAACACTCCTACAAACATTAAACAACTCGACGATTTCTGTAATCTTAATACAAAAATTATCAAAAATTGATTTTAGGATTATAAAAAATATATTATAGAATATAGAAAATAATACGTCTACCACTAACTGTAGTAGCGCCAAAATATATTTTTTTAAACATTAGGCCTAAACATCGATAAACAAGATTGACTAATTTGGAGTGTTCATTACAAATAGATGTCTGTAACATCTATTTCAAAAATTGTAGTAATATATTTTCTCTTGAAAGACGTTAACTCACCCCCACCCCCTTCCCACCTGGGACGACGCATCCTCTCGAGAACATCTGCCTACAATTATGCACACCCTCACCGGAAGTCCTGTTTTAATTGTTGTTTGATTTCCAAACGGCTGATGACGCAACCCCACTTCCGCCAGCCGTCCAGGTGAATCTATAATAGCCTAATTATGCACCCTGTTCCGACCCATTTAACCCTTTCAAGACGCGCGGGTCGCGATCACGTCTCGACCTCGCTCATTTGCTTGTCAGCTCACCTAGAGAGCCCAAACTACTCGACGATCAAGTAGTTTGGGCTCTCTGGATATCTTCTATCATTTCGTCTTCCGACGGCCCTTACTTCAAAAACTGAAGTTCTAAATATTTGTGATATACATTTTGTTTTAATAAACTTATATAATTAGCAATTAGACCGTCCATTTTACAGGGAGACTGACTGTGTATTAAGAAGAACGATCCTACTTATTATCTATTCTTATAAAAATTCAGTCTTAAAAATCTTTGTACAAAATATCTACAGTTCCAGTGGACCGATTTAATAAATTAAAGAGTCGATAGAAAGGTTTCATCCTGTAGATTTGCCAAAAATATGAAATTTTGACGTTTTTTAGTATTAATGATGGAAAAGCAAAAATAGTTTCCCATAAGAAATAAATTTAAAACGGTTTTTTACAAATTTCTTATTTGAAGGCAATTTTTAGCGGCCTTTTCAAGGTTTTTTAAGAAATGCATCAATATAATTTGTAGGAAATTTAATTCTCTTTCAGATAATTACCTTCTGCTTTGGTAGATTTCCTCACCGTTTAAACAGTTTTTTACAAAAAAACAAAGCTACTACTGCTGTTTTCATTGGAAAATACTGAATTAGAGATGTTATTGTTCAACTTTGTATAACTAAATCTAGAGTTCTACAGGACCGATTTTAATAGTAATTTATGTGTTGTTGGAAAGCTTAATCCATGTATAGCCTAGATTCCCAGAAAAATGTGAAAGTTTAAATGTTTTTTAGGAGTTATGGAGAAGTAACATTTTTCTAGAGGCCGTTTTATTTATCCCCAACAGGCTCTGTTTATAGTGACTAAATATTTACTTGAAATCAAATAAATATAAATAAAATCCTACCTCAATTTGTAGTAAGGCCTATTTATTTTAAATTAGATTGCATTAGATAATGTCGAATACGATTTCATTTGAATAACATTTTAATGTAGTATAAAATAAATTATCAATCAATCTCATATTGATTTTAACTCAACAATTGGTTATTTCTTTCTATTAGATTACATTTTCAGTAAGAGATATTGCTGATATCATTCAAAACTGGGGGTTTGAAAGCTCATTGTTTATTAGTGGTTGTGAAAAAACTTTCTCTAATAAGTATAGGATAACTAAAAGTTTCACACCTGTTCGATGAATATAAATGTATCATCAAACTTATCAGGTTAAAATATTTTAAAAATATGTTGCCTCTGTCACTAGAAATGATGTGGTATCGATGTTTGAAATTTTAATTGAACGTGGGAACCAAATTAGGAAAAAATTACATCCATAGAAGATAGGTTAAGTTAGGTTTTATTTTTATAACACAAGTCCTATAATATTTACAAATGTTCTATGACATATTTGACATTATTTTACCGAACTAACCAAGAATGTTCCAAGTTTAGAGACATGAATTAGGTTTTTAGAATCACTCTCAATGTGATTATGACGCAATGTAATAATATGCGAGAATTTAGTGACCATAAAGTTTGCTAGTATTGTGTCTAAACAATAAATCAATGTTACTATGTTATTACCTGATTAAAATAGTTCCAGAGATTTGTTAAATTTAATTATTTTTTGTTACTTATCTTTATTTTTTTTATTTTATCCAACATTATGACTCATTTCTTCTTGTTTTTTATAATTTTTCTATCTTTTATTTGTCACAATTTGATAAATTTGTTGTCATAAATACTTTTAGCCATTTTTATGTTTTTAATTTTTTGTTTTTCTTTTAAATATAAATTCTTAATGTTTTTATTAATTGTTAATTATATTTATATTAATCTATATAATACTTTTATCCTTTCTAAAAATTTATATTCATAAAAATTTCCAAAACTATTTTATTCTATTTTTCCTTTAATTTGGTTTTTTTTTTGTCTTTTTATACATTTTGATTGATTGTTGTTATGGGATGTCAGACATCTCACAAACCTTTTTGTATAACAGTTCGACATTATGTCACTTGTTTGCCCATCTGTTTAACCTGAGTTATATTGCTTATCACCAGACATTTCCTAGATGTTATAGCATGCAATGTTTCCTTGAAATATTCTAGTCTCTACAGTTGATTATTTGTCATTTTATTGTTTGCTATAATAACTGTTATTATTATAAATAGACAAATTTATTCAATTACTCAAATTGCAACGTTACTCCTTCAGTTGAAAATTTTAATACAATATAGGGTACAAAAACCAGATCATTTAAATGACATGCATGTCAATCTTTTGCCCACATTTTCCATTAGCAATTTAATTTTATATACTACAAATATTTTGTTTAACTGATTTGAATATCCTGTAAGCTTGTGATTGTTGTCATTAATATTTTTAGGCTATTACTTACGGCTACAAATGCCTGCTATTGGTAAATATTAAAACACCTTTTATCAAATGAAGTAACAATAAAATAATACAAAAATGATATAGTTTAACTTATGATTGAACTGTTTACCATTAATTATTTCAAAATTGAATTCACATTTCAATTCAATTGAGTTCGGTTGAATCCAATTCTTTCATAGTTAAGTTGTAATATATTTATAAAAGAATTCCATTGTCGTGACATTAACTAATTCCCAAGTTTTAATCTAGTTTATTACTTGGTTATTTTTGTAAGGTATTAGCCTATTAAGTTGTTTGACTAGCTACATATTTTAAATTACAAAAACTGTTAAAATATTAGTGTATAAACTAAGTTAATTGTTTTCATTCTATAAATTCATAACTTTATAAAAAGTAACATATAAGTAGTTCAAGCCGTTACCTTAGATAGCTTTGGAACCTTATACACATCTTAATGTGAAGGTCTAATACATGTAAATATTCCCCTAAACACTGTGCGTTAGTTAGGTTTATTTTTGTAAATTCTAAGGGAATTATTATAGAAATGAAAACCTAAACTATTTATTTTTTCACCCCATTTACCCAAACGAATTGAACTATTAAAATTTTCTTTCAAGGTATTTTTTTTCAAAACTGTTAAAAAACTTAAGGACTAGACTATATAAGATGAATATGGACGAGCTTTTGTTTGGTAAGATTTATTGATGAGGTATTGCAAATCAACTTTTAATTTCATATAGTCATTTTAATGCACCTTTAGATCCAAAGGAGTTATTCCTGTAGTATGGAAATGTCAAAATATATATTTTCATATTGGTCTAAATAAATTAAACAATGTGGATTATATAATATGGAAATTAATAAACAAAATTTCAAAGCAAACCTCAAGAATTTTCCATTCTGTATTTTAATTCACAATTTGTTTTATAATAAAAATGTGTTTATTACAGATTCATATAAATTGCATGGATATACTTTGTTTTTAACGTTTAACAGGTAAACCTTTGATGGCAAAAGGTTTCGCTAGTACATAATTTTAATATATTTTTCAAAAATACCATATTTTAAGATTGAATAAAAAGATAGTGCGAAGTAAACTGCTGAAGATTAACTTATCCATTAAAGTGGAATTTTCGCATATTATTTATAAAATTAATATATAAAGTAAAAGTAAAAAGCTATATCTTTTGTAAATTGGTTAAAAATGTTATTTGTTTGTTATAAATAGCAAGTTATAAGTTTAAAATGAAAACACTTTTATTTATAAAAATAAAATGTTTTAATACCATCAATTTGTATTTACTCCGAATTATCTCAAAAAGAATACATTTAATCTATCTACAATGAACTAAATTAAATATTTAAGAATATTAATAATTTATCTACGACGTTAATAAACATATACTCAACACCATAATCGAACCTGAATTCATTCCCTAACATAAAATTACACACACAATAAATAGAGACCAATGCAGTATTAGGTCTCATCAAACCGTTATTTAGAGATGAGAAATAAATTAAACACGAAACAGCACAAAACACACGCACTATTTTATTTACGTAAAAGAAAACTACAAATTGGCGAAGTTGACAGGAAGTGCACTGATGCCTAGCAACGACTACTAAATAATAAATAAAAGTGCAGCCATGTTGGCGAAACCCCACCCCTTTGTTGACGAGCAGATGTCCGACGTTGGCATGGCAACCGACGCGTGCCGCTCACACACGCGCCGCCACACACGCGCTCGTAGTTGACACGTCCGCCGCTAGAGCGCACCACCGCCACGAGCGCCACTGTCCACAACTATTGCATTATTTAATGTCATTATGCTCCCGTCAGTCAGTCGAATGACTATATCGATCATATCAGCTGTCAAATCATCTAATGGTGATATTCGATAGCGTCCAAGCGCTTTTTGGAATTACACGACATCAAACGTGACTTTTATCATATTCTGGCATGGTAGCGAGTGTCCAGTTATTTGTTGGACATGCGCTTTTTATTTAGTATGCATTATGACTTGGAAAACATTATTAAAAATTAAATAAATACAAATAAAATGAAAAAGCACAATAATTAATATTGATACCTAATATAATCAAACCCTTGTCAACAACAGTAAACAAACTTAGTTAGCTAATATTTATTGTAAGGATTCTTTGTGAAAACATATGATATAGGACAAACTACAAAATAAATACTTCTCTAAAGTTGTTACAATTTTGTATGTAAATATTTAACTACAGATTAAATTTTCCATTAATGAAAACATTCTGCTAGTTATAAAGTAAAATTTTAATGTTATCCAGAGAAGCCTTAGTAAATTATTAGACTTCCTTATTGCTTTAACAGTAACACAAATGTCATTACGTGCATTTTTTAACTTTTCTCAAGCCTAAATATCCATATTTTCAACAAAAAAGTATTTATTTCCAAGTAAGCTTCTTTCAATAAAATTGTTGAATTTTCTCATAAATTTTAATAATATTCCCTGATGGCACTAGGCAATTTATCAAAGTTAAATTTTAAGGTAGTTTATGATGTATAAGTTTGATTCAATATATTTTAGTTTTGTTGTAATAGCGTATTATACTTAGGAATTTTGAAGTTCGTGTTGTTTCTAGGTTGAGGCATTGTCCTAAAAATATCTTGTAGTATACTAAAAAAATAAACAATATTTATTTATTTATCAACGGAATCACCATTTTAATCAGATTTTTACATGACAGATAGCGGTATTTCAGCACAAAAATAGTAATAGACATATTATAATAATATAACAATGGTAGATCACATCAGATACATAAAAATAAATAGAAAATACAACATGAAACATAACAAGTGTTTCAACACACAGTATAGGGGTCTATAACAAAGCCATTCGAACATAAAATAGAGCGATAGATAACAATAACATAACAACAGCAATATAAACATATAATAAACATGACAAAATATCAATCATATTATCTACTATAATAGTAAAATATTAGGCCTCACGTTTCCAAAATTAATATAGGTATACAAAAAAACTAAATAGGACCAATGTAAAATCTTGAGAAATCTGTATTTTTATTATTACTTTCTCCCCTTATACATAGTATATGGAGAAAGTATTGTTTTCGTCAAAATTTTCGAATTTGAGTTGAGGGTGAATATATCCGTTTTGGGGTCCCCTGAATCCAAAAAAGTGGGTTTTGGCGTGATGTCTGTCTGTCCGTGTGTCTAATCTCCATATGATTAACATGGGAAAAGAGTATGCAGGTTTGCTGCCATGATAAACACATAAACTATGATTTTTTAGCACAAATGTATGGATCTCAACCACATGAAGCTAAATATCAAGTTTCATCCAAAAATATTAGATAATAAGTGAAAAATTAATTTTTTTAATCCTCCATAAGATTAACATTGGAGCCTCAAAAATACAACGTACTGTGTTTAGATTTTTTTATATCTCGGTAACCGTTGAAGATAGAGAAAAACTTTAAGGAACTTAATTGTGTAGTTTTTTTAAGCTGATTCCAATGGTGAAATATAAAATTAGAAATTTTTAAAAATTACTTGTGAAAAACGCAAAAAACCCCATTTTGGGGTACAAAAACCAGCTTAAAAAACTAGTTCCCATAAAGATATGTCTGTTTACGACTCGTCCGAGCTTTGTAGGAAAGACGTTCTACCAAACATTTAACTGTCCACGATAAACGAGAGTTACGTGTCACAGACACACACACACAAAAAGTTCTATGGAATATAAAAAAAAAATTTAAATTTTAACGCCCAATGTCCTTTTTCTCTGGGCACCATGAAATGATGAAAAAAATCAACATTTCTCGGGCTTAACTGCTTGAAAACTTGGTATTAGGTTCTTCCCGGGGAACAATAAAGCTTGACAAAAAGCAATTACCGGGGGGGAATTACTTTGTAGAACATGACAGTTTTATTACAGATTGTCTTTTTTAAATTTACTTAAGGGAGAAAGTATGTGTCAGTCCACTGGTACCGTTTATTTTAAGGGTTTTTAGGGATAAACTACCCTTAGAAATAAAAAAAATTAAAAGTAATTATTGATCGGGCGATCAATCTGATCT
Source organism: Nephotettix cincticeps (assembly GCA_023375725.1). Classification (NCBI taxonomy): domain Eukaryota; kingdom Metazoa; phylum Arthropoda; class Insecta; order Hemiptera; family Cicadellidae; genus Nephotettix; species Nephotettix cincticeps. The sequence continues at coordinate 32,204,980 of CM041787.1, read as the reverse complement.
TGGAGGTGTTTCACACACAGACAAATAGACAGACATACATCATGTCCGAAAACCACTTTTTAGGATTCGGGAGCTTCAAAACTGATATATCCACGCTCAACTCAAATTTAAAAGTTTTGACGAAAACAATACTTCCTCTATATACTGAGTATATGGGGTGAAGTAAAAACATTAATTTTATGTAATATGGTAAACTTTAGTAAAATTACTTATTTAGTAGGATTTATTTATCATTTTACTCAGTAGCATGGTACATGAAACTAATAAAATATAAAACAAAACATTAATACAAAAATTGTCCTGAGAATTTTATACGTGTAGCCCAGACTTATTTATAATGAATAAAATCGATCTGAGTTTCAATGTAAAGCCTATGTAGGTCATATAGCTATAAAGATTCATTTTAATTTTTATTGCAAAAAAATTATATACAATGACTTTATTTTGTACTTGATTTAGCTCCTTCAATCAACTAGTCCGCAACACGCAGCACACGTAGGTTGTGCCAAGAGCATTCCAGATAATTACGGCAATAAAATTTTTTTTAAATACGAATTATGAAAATTTTTAATTCGTTATCCTACGTAAATAAATAAATTCAATTTAATCTATATAATAAACAAAAACTAACTGATGTTATATATGCCTACTGATGTGTTTTTTTGTGTGGGAATAGATCAGTTTATAAATTATTTATTCTTCTTAAACTGATTTAACTGCCGATTTCAATGAGCTTGTTGGATTACACTTTAATATTATGAATATTACCACAAAGGACACATACCATAGAGAGAATGTTACGTAGAAGAAACGTCTGTTTCTAAAGCTATTATAGATGGTTCACCGTAGTTGGGTGAGTTTTAAATATTCTACGTAAAATTAATTAGTGTCATTAATATTTTTTGCATGTTTCAGGCTATATAGCTCCAAACTGATAACCTCCATAACAAGTAACAAACAGTGTAGGCCTTTTTACTATCCTTTGGGATACAGCTTAGACAATGGATACGATAATAAATGGATATGAATCATGGATATGTCTAAAGGGAATGGTTTTAATTCCTCTAAACATCTGTTCTTATCAGTATACGACGTCACATACGTTTCAAAATTTTGTCTGACGGATTGTCAACCTCCCCCCCACCCAAAGCCAAGACATATCCATGTCAAAAGAAGTATGGGTTCTAGTGCCACGATAGCCTACCGGGTGCAGTAGTACCATATACCAGGTTGTTTATCGTTACCGGTTGACCATTCCATTTCGTCGCCGCGTCAGCTGTTCCCAGTGCTACCACCTGTCCTGCTGGTAGCAAGTGTGAACATTCTGTTGGTACACCTGCCTGCCCACCACATGTGGTGGATTCCCGCGGTTTTACAGCTGTTTTTACACCACCAGTAATCCCTAAATCGGAGTCTTTATAGTTCTTTAACGCGTGTGATTCGAATTTGAGCTACTATCATGGAATTGTAAAACAAACTATATATCTGACCAACATTATTCCTACGGAGTATTAAACGTAATTTTTCATTACTTATAGGATACAAGTAATCATTATAGATGTAATAATTGTTTCGTAAATAATTACTATTTATTTAAGGGTAGTCTGTTCCTTTTTGGGTAAAATAAACGGTATCAGTAGACTGACACTTACTTTTTCCTTTAGTCAATTTAAACAAAAATCTTTACTGTCTCAAACATAATCATGATTTTTTGAAAATAACAACAAGAGAAAAATAAATTAAATTAATTGTTTGAACTTCATGGGGGACTAACCCCCCTCCCGTAATACTAGGCTTTTTGAGTGATTTTGTTGGGTGATGTGAGCTTACGTGGCATACTAAGTTTCATGGAAAAAGGTTGGGAAATAAGCAAGAAATTATTTTTTAATATTCTCCCTATGGAACCATTACTAATTTGTTTAGTTATTTAAGCTGGTTTTAATGGTGGTAGTCAAATTATACTTTACCTTTATTGTTTTCGCAGAAAATTAAAACAAATTTTGACTTAAAAAGACGATCCAAGAACCGAAAATCGAATCGTTAAAATATACTTGATTTTTGATGCAGAATATTCATATTCATAAGACACACACCCAACCACGATGTAGTTATTTTAAAGGGAATATGAGTGAAGGGTGATTGTGATGACTTAACTACTAATAGAGGCGAGCTGATTCAACTACAGTATAGTTAATTAATAAGCCCAATTACCTAAGGCAACTAGGTTACAATACATAACACGTATGTTACGTATATAATACAAAACAAAAGTAATTTTAAAATATGAGAGATTCAGGAATTAATCTGAAAGAGGGAATAAATATTAAAATAAAGCATCCTATGAAGTTTGTAAATGGTCGAATTCATGCCAAATCATTTTATTAACAATATAGAAAAGCTGTCAAAACGAGAGAGTAAACTATAAAGATAAAATCCAATTTCATCTCCCAAGTTTCCAAAACACTTTGGAAATTGTATCAGTTCTAACGACTTGCGCCATACATCCAGATTAAAATGGATCATTCCGATAAACTACCAGCAAAGTTTCTTTTCTCTTTTCCAAATCTTCAGTATTCTTGTTTTCAAATCACATACGAGTAAATGGCATGGTTAAAGTGTTATGCTTATGTTTATGCTGCATATGAACATTATTTATGGTTCTTTTAGTGTTGAACGCACAATGATTTTAATAAAGTTTAAAATTTTGAAATTAAATAACGTTTTCAAATGTAATTTTTATAATTTATATGTGTGGGAAAAAGTGTTTATGACTGTTTCATTAACGGTAAGAGGATCGGGCATAATTAACAAAAGGTTTTATAATGTTATGTCCATACCATTGAAAATATTACTCATTGTCATCCAAAATATGGCAGTATCGTAACACTTCTAATTCTACTCTAATTATTTACTTTTCAGGAAGACAATCGGTAATGAATGATTTCGAAAAAGCACGTTTTCGAAGGTCGTTTGATTAAAAAAAATAGTGGAATATGAAGAAAATATCTGATTTCCGTTACTTTCGAAGTGAGAAAGAATGCGCTGGTTCATTGATACCATTTTATTGTAATAAAGCAACAGTACCAAAAAACTGTTGGCATCGTTGGGAACACATCTGACGTCAGACGAATAGTTTTGTTAATTTAATGTTGCGGAATGTCAAAATTTATAGACTGCACGCTTGCGTATCCTGAAATCCACCTACTTGGACGTCACAACCGTCCACTCATAGTGTGAATATCCGCACTGCTGAAGATTACGATCATCCACAAAGAACATCATCATAATTAGACCAGTTTGTAATTCAGAAACAGTTCATAATTCACAATTCAGAGGCGAAGTTGTGGTTCGAACCCTCGTTAAACTTTATGTCTCTTAGAAGCGCAGGAAAATGTCAGCCTTAGTTACAAGACTACAAGATAGCGTCATCATCATACGTATATTTTTCATTCAGTTAGTTAGTTACTGACATGGCAACCTACCCACTTAGGTATTCTAAGCCTAATATGAATAGGAAATGAGTGTAAGATGATTGTGGTGCGACCTTGTAGTCTTGTTACTGACTAAGGCTGATATGACCCGTAGACAGAACTGTTAATTAATAGCCCAACAATCAATGTCATATCTAAGGAAGTTACAGTTTAACGTGGTTCGTTAAACTGTATGCGTGTGTGAGGCAGTGGTCAGTGAGGGTAGAGTCTTAACCACTGCCTCTGAATTACGAATTAATCTAATTATGAGGATGACATTTGCGGATGGATTTAGTAATAATACTTAAGTTAAAACACGTACCTTGGTAGGACGTCATTGCAGTAAAAAAATATTAAAATCGTTAAAACAAATGAACCAGCCAATAACAGCCTCTATCCACCATTAATTGGACATTAAACTCTTCACGTTTTGAACATGTTCAGTGTTATTATAACCCGAGAATTATTAGTATAAACCGACTTTTTTATGACATCCGATATAGATTTAGAACAGAGAGTATTTTTCTGTGAATTACTCATGCAAAATATTTTACCTCAAATGTTGGTTCCCGAAGAGTCGACCTCATTTTCCATCAATAAAAGTGTTTTCCCAACAGAATTGTGATGTTCCAATGAGTGGAGTGAATGCGAAAGACTTTTATCTTGAAACAACAAACGAACGCACGACTCCCAGGTGCATAGACGTGTCAAAGAGTTCCAAATCAAATTTGCCGGCACAACCAATTTCACCTTTGTGTTATTTATTTATTGATTTCACCGAGTCTTCTCCCTGATTGGTCGAGTTTGCTTTATTGTTTTCCCATAAATGTGCTCGTCTATGATTTTCACTTTTCAAATATTCTGATAATTGCAATAACCTTGTACACTGATGTGTGAATAATGGAGGATCATTTTTGATGAGAAAATATTTTCTATCGTACTTCATATAGGTGTAAAATTATTGTATCTAAGAATAAAAACGAAATATATTTTCAAACATTTTTATTGAATTTGACAGTTTGGTATTAGCTTAGTTGAGTAAAGTGAATAAATAAATGTACATAAGTAAATTTTAAAATTGAGTGGATAGTGAGTCAATGAATATCATGTGATAGCTATATAGTGAGTTAAGGGTCTGTTCCGTATTTCTTCGAATATTACGGATTATGCGAATACAGGGAAAATTGTGTTAAAACTTACAGAAAAAATGTATTTACTTCCCTTTGGAAAATAGCTTAGATCATGGATATATCAATAATGTTTTCAGCTCCTCTAAACAGCTATCCTTATAACCACTAGACGTCTCTTCCGTTTCAAATTTTGGTCTGACGGATTGGCAATACCCCCACCCAGAGCTAAAACATATCCATGTCAATTAGTTTTAACAAACACAGAGTTTTTATAAGTGTGCCATTATTATGGGATATAGTAAACGGTTCATCTGATAGTAGTCTCAAGTTGGAGAAGGACAATACTTTGTTAATTTGACACTACTTGTTGTTTTGTTATTCCTTATTTGAAATTTACTTTTAGAGGCATAATTTATAAGGCCAATAGTGAAACTGTTTAAAACACCATATTTTAACTATATTATTTGAGATTATTAAGAATTTTACTGTAAAATGTTTTGAAATAAAATAAAAATGAAATAAAAATGTAGACCTACTACGGAGAGTACAATCGATTTCGTACTGTGTCTATCCAGTAGCGAAGCAGTTCCGCAATTCGCCGCCAGAGGCGCTAGCGTGTTAAAAGGCATTGACAACGCCCTCTCGGAGCTAAGATTGCAACTACATTACTGGATCAGTTATATATTATTTTTTATGAATTACAGTACTACTTTCTCGTTTACTTTTTTCAAACTATACGTTAATAATATAATAAACATTTTTCGTATAAAACTATATTCATACCTCGTTATTGTAAATACAGTACTGGTAAAACATGATTTTTTGAGATCATAATCATCATTACAAACACCATATTTATAAAACGTTTCATTGGAAGTAAATTAATTTTTTAGCCTAATCGAATGACTTTTTTAATAAATCTAGTTGTTAGTACAAAACTCCTACACCACAGCGTTCTCAAAAAATGTATACATACATTGATACTATATCATGTCTAGTGAAAGGGACCATATCTTTTTAGGATATTTTAACCGAGTGAATGATAAGTTCAATGATATATTTATATTTATAAGTATATTTTTCATGTATCATTGATAGTATAGACAGATCAGAACGACGGTCCATTGCCATTGTATGCTGAGGAGGTTGTTGTTTGTACGGTTTCTTGAACCTCTATTCGGCTAGTGTGGATTTAACAAGGTCATCTATATAAATAAAATTAGAGTTTTGACTGTACATTGCTCAGAGTTATTTATTTTTACGTTTCATGCGTTAGAGTAGCCAAAACAAGCCTTATCTCAATTTGTGCCTGTGTATCTTCCTTTCTTCTTTTACTGGATCCTACAACCCGTTCAAAAGACAGGCTTACTGCTAGTCTCTCTATATAAAAATGAATGTATGTATGTGTTTATGTCCTTAATGCGTTGCCAACCTACTCAACCGGTCGCCATGAAATTTTAGGAAGTTGCTATAAATGTGTCCGGAAAGGATAGTGAAAAAAACCTTTTCGAAAACTTCCAACATAAGCTTCCATTTTATGTTGTTTTAAATTTCTAATGTTAACCTTATGAGGAATAAGTTTGTTTACAAATTTTATAATATATAAACATTTGATTTATAAAGCTACAGCTGTTGGTTTAGGTTTTTTGTGATTTGCTTTTTTATGTCTGCTGTATCAATCGTCGTTTGAAAACTAAATAAAATAAAATGAACAGTTTTACTTACCAAGTTGAAACCTCACAGTTTTGGGTATTTATGTATATATTTTTTAATCCGTGTCTAATAAAATAACATAAGTTAATAAATGCCATAGTATCTAAATATTTGAATCAAATTCGTGTTGGTCCATTTTTATAACTTGAGAATGGCTGGACTGATTTTAATGATTTTTGATTTTTGAATTCTCCTCTGCTTCGAGCAGGCTATAGGCATATTCCGTTTTGTATTTAACCTAAGGGCTAAGCCCCACTGGCATGTAAAGTTTGTATAAAATTTTAAGCTTATGAGGAAAAGATGCGTTCATCAATAATGTGAATATTTTATTTTAACAGCTGATTTAGTGTTCAACTGGATTTTATGATTGAATAGTGAAAGAGCAAACGCACACAGGATACAAGAAGCCCTACAAATGACCTTGGTGTAGTCCCGGGGGTTGATCCAATGGTCAGGGTGTGATGGAGAGGGTGGTGGGGGTGCATGGTAATGAGGGGAGAGGGATAAGGGATGATCAGGAGTCTTCCTTGGGAAGAAACTCGCTGCAGGTAACATATTAGATCACCTAAAGTAGTGTCAACTGCAATCCAGGTTATAAAACTGTATTACAACCGAGAATTTAAGTTTTATCCGAGAATTATGATAATTTTTAAAATTTAAAAATTTAATTAATTAACTAGTAAAACCAAAAACCGTATCTTGAGTAAAACTAGGCGAGTAAAACTAATTTGTAAAACCATCAGTTGCATTAGGTTAACGGGTACACCACTACCACCGACCTGTTTATTTTTAGATATTTCATGTTCATTAGTAGTCTATAGTCTGTTTATAATTCATTAAATTAGATGATCTTTACTAAAAAATATTTAGGATTTTAAAATTAATTACTTGATTAATATGCGTTTTTAGTTTTTTTCATTAAAATATTTTAAGTATTTCATTTCGTGAATAATTTGTTTAGATATTAAAAAAAAATGTTGAGATAAAGCACGTTTCAAGTTTTAAGTAGAGCAGTGTTTGCAGTGCAAACCGATAAATGCAGTGTTTTATTTCATTAGGAGTTTTTGGATTTATAAAAATTAAGTATACTATCATAATCGAAAGTATTTAAAATGATGTAAATAAATTAAATAATGTACTACTAACTGTATAAAATAGATTTCTGTTACTTAATTGTCCGTTTCTTGTGAAACCTCCAATTATACGAATATTTGGTTAACCTAATTGGGTCCAGTCCGAATTAATTCGGATAATTGGAGATCTACTGACTTTCATCCGCTAAACCCATCCTCATAATTAGACTATTTCGTAATTTAGAGGAAAAAGCTGTTTGGAACATACGGTAAACTGTAGGTCCCTTAGATAACATTGGCTGTTTGGCTATTAATTAACAGTCCTGTCTAAGGAACATGCCTTAGTAATGAAGATCGTGCCACAATCATCTCACACTCATTTTTTATTCATAGGCTACTTAAATCAGCTACTTAAATCATAGGCTAGCTTAAAATCACTACCTGGATAGGTCACATCCAGGTAGTGAACTAGTAAAATGGATAGGTCTATTTCAAAAAGTTCTCTTATCTACTATATTAATTAAAATACTTGTTATAATTTTATAAATAATTATTATATTTGTTCACTCTGTGAAAAGATTTCAGAAGGTTAATATAGTAAAAGCGTCAAATAAAAGCTGATATCCAAAATTCCTAAATTTTTCAAAAATTTATAATTTACATAAATGAATGAAAATCACACAGATAAAATGGAAAGTGAATCTTAGGAGCTATAGGGTATTTACATAAATGAAACGGGTAGAAAGTAAAGATAAGGGTTGTTTTGAGCGTCTCACACAGGTGTAAAGGACACAGGTAGATGGAAGGTTAGGGGATGAACTCCCCTATCGGGTGGTCTCGGAAAAAATCTCAAGGTCGTCTCGTCTAGATGTAGTCTATATGTCTGGAGGCTCGGGGGTTTAAATTGCCTCACACAAAAACCCACCCCAGCCGCAGAAGTGTGCGTTCGCGTCTACGATCAGACCCGAGGCTATAAATAGTAAACAGAGTGTTTGAATAGGGAAATACACTACAGTATTGCATTTTTGCCACCTCCACCACAATGCTATTCTTTATATTTATTACAATTTAAACGTTTTTAATGAATAAATATAAATATAGTGTTGCTACAAGAACAATGTGTTGTTGTCAGGGGCGCACCCACGGGGAGGGGGTGGCTAAAGGGGCTGTAACCCTCACAAGAAAAAATACATTATGTAATACATTAAATTACATACATTGGCGCTTTTCTCCAACGAAATGCACAAGTCAATAAAACGTCATTGAAACGCACGCCACGTGAACGCAATTGATTTATACCTACTTGTGGTAAAATAATCTTTCTAAACATCCATATCCTGCCTAATATTTTTGTCGCTTTCTCTGTGTCGTCCAGCTCAGCAGAGCGCTCCTATTTCACTATTCGGAGAATCAAGACATAGGAACACGATGTCTGAGAGAATGTAAAAGAGAATCCAGGGACTTCAATATTTCCGGACAACTTTTATCGCCTTTTTTCAAACATTACGGTTTCTGAAAGAATATGACAAATTCTTTATTGAGTGACTTGCATACAAGCATTGAATGGGTCCACTTAAACTAGCAGAACTAATATCCTATATTAACTACGAGTCTATGGTGATAAACTATTGCCGATTTTAAAAATATACCCGTAGATGTAATTGAAAAGGATTTCTATTGTTCAGAAAAACTTAGTAACCAACTTAATTAAACCTTTGAACCATTACCAGCCGCTATCTACTATCATGCCAATAATTTATAGGTCGCTCCTATGTAATAAAACATTGCTTACTCAATATCCCAGTTAGTGAAGATCGAAAACGTGTAAAGCTCGGAAAGGTTTTGCATAAGATTAAATTTTGTAACATCAACAGAGGATCATTATGACAGAAGTCTCCGAAAATCTCATAGGAGCTTTCGCCAGATGTGTAAGATGTTCGTAATTCAGGGGCGAAATTGCAGTTCGGATCCCACGTTAAAATGTAGGTCCCTAAGATGTCATTGGCTGTTGGACAATTAATTACAGTCCTGTCTAAAGTCTCCCATACACGATCCGATGCGGTCTGCCGTGTCTGCCGGTTGCCACACACGATCAGACCAAGTCCGCGAGCGTCATATACCTTCAGGCCTATTCGTGTTGCTTCTGACCCTCGGAAGCTGTTTATGAACAGCCATTTATCACTGGCAGTCTACAGACCGTGTCTGAGGAGCCCATACAAGGGAAGCCGCGGTTGTACGGTCCCTCGAGAATTCTCAACAAACCGTAGACCAGACCGACAGACCACAGATAAGACCCATCAAGCCCACATGTGGTCTGCAGTCCAGGTCTGGGGACCGTGTCTTGGCTTAAAACACCTACGTGGGAAGATTGACATTTTAGAAAGGTAGTAAGAGAACATTAGTATGTTATCACAGTTTCGATATAGCTAATATCGATATTTTGTTTACAGTTATATCGTTGTGTCCATATTTATCGCTATCGATATTGAATATTTAGATAACTTGATATCGTTAAATCCCTAAGGTTAGTATATCTCTACAGTATACCTCTACACTTGTGACGCATGTGTGACGGCTGTGAGCGTGTTCAGACATGTCAGGAATCATTAATGCGAGAATTTCATCAGATGAAAGCCCTCGGTGTCGCCTATGGTGATGCATCATTGGTCCCCGAGCGCTTCTGACACGCCACATGCAACCTCGCTAAACAAACGACACTGTCACTAATTAAACTATGTATTAATTAAAACACGCTGGTTCAATTATGGGCGGAGGTGAAAACGTATTTACTTTACACTAACCAATTTTAGTACTTGTTTTAAATGCGTTGTTGGTCATGGAGAATTTATGAATTTATGACTGGGGCCGTTGCGTGATAGTTATGAGCGATGGTCGGTGGGTGAAGTATTCTCTTGTGTGGATTAACGTTCACACTATTGAATACTGCGTTAATCTGCAAAGACCATCCTCATAAATTTGACCAGTTTATAATCAAGAGGCTGTATAAGGTAGTGGATGTTACTCGGGTGGCGAGGCCTTTACCAGATCTCTTACTAACCACAGAAGAGTCTCCAAGTGAATACAGAACGATAGATACAACACAAGGAGCTACCAGAAGGCAAATGGTTTTCCGGTGGGTGGAACCACGCCGGGACAAAACAGCCTTTCCAAACCCCTTACTAAGTAGCTGAGCTATTCCAGAGCACACTTTGTAATGCATTAAGCACCTTATGTGCCAAGGATGACGTGTATCTGATGTATTTGACGTGTACTGGGATGGTGGCGTCATCCTGTAATCCAGCTACTTGGAGGTCACGAATTGTGGATAGTTATGAGCGATGGTCGGTGGGTGTGGTGTTCTCTTGTGTGGATTAACGTCCGCACTATTGAATACTACGTTAATCCCCAAAGGTCATCCTCATGATTAGACCAGTTCGTAATTCAGAGGCCGTGGTTCGGATTCCACGTTAAACTGTAGGTCCCTTAGTTGCCATCGGCTGTTGGGCTATTAACAGTCCTGTCTAAGGAACATGTCAGGCTTAGTAACAAGACTACAAGATCGCTCCACAATCATCATCCTACATTTGGCTTAAAATACCCACCTGAGTAGGTTGCCATTTCAATAACCTAAGTATCTAAGACTCTAAGTGTCCGTCAACGTACGTGTATCGCTATTGCCTTTCTAGTGGAAAGTACCCCCACCACGAGTTGGCTTGACCGAGAGCAACTATATATTATGGTGACGCTTCATCGGCCCTTGTGGTGACTACCAGGGTAGTAGAAAGAAACGCCGCTTAACTGGAAGCACAACAAAACATCAAAAATTGAAATCGCGTGCCGAACTTAATTAAACGAGCGGCGGTAGTAGCGTACTAGAGCTGCCGACACACCCAAACTGTTAGCATCTGAATGTTCAACTAACTTTTTTATTGGTTTTTTATGCTCCGAAGGTTATTTTAACCTATAATAAGTTCTTCTACATTTTCCACAAAAAGCGCCGACGTAGGGGAGGGGGAGGTGGTGGGTGGGATGCGTAAGGGGTGGTCAGTGCAGATAGGACGCGAGCTCACGGAGCTCAGTGGCTCAGTGAAACGCGGTCAACTCAATGAGTGGTGAGCTTCACACTTACTTTTTACGTAGTTTTAGACTCTCCATCATTGCTATTTAAAATTGTCTAATTTAGTATACAGTATTCGTTTTACATGACCAGCAAATACGTATATTGTTTTCTTAGGATAACGTACAAAAATTGAATAATCTTAATCTTATTCCTCTGCATCCTTCCATGTAAATTATTATATGCAACATAAACTGAGAATAATGTTAAGAGCTGATTCGGCAGTTCAAACCATATTGAAAATTGTCTCACTCGCGCAACACATTTTACGGGGAAAGAGTTAATAATGAAAATTAATAGGTTCGTTCAAAAGAAAAGCTCTAGAATATAGTTTATTGAGCGATATTTATATTTTTGGAGTCATTTAAACTGAGGCTATTACAATTAAATGTACATTGTTATAAAGAAGTTCTAAACTAACCAAAAAATATATTTTATGTTTCTAGAACTGTTCTTTTTTGTGTATTGAAATAAACGTTAGTGTGAGGATAACACCACACAGTCCAAGTAAAAGGCTATATTTTTATTGAGAAACTACACAACTGTCTATAACTAGATGATCTAGTTTTAGTTTAATATGAATCTATTTCATTTTAGTTTTTATTTTTTTCGGTTGCCTTCACTTTAACTATGAAATTCTTAAAGAAATTCTCTCTATAATAATGGTTTAGTAGTTTTTTTTATTTTCTCACAGGAAAACTGTAAATAATAATTTCTATTAACAAAGTCAGCCAATTGTTTAGTCTGACGCAATCGACACCTGCCGAACTGTTTTATCTCAACAGCTAATCCGTTAATCATTATTGTTTTACACAATTCGCTAATTTTAATTTTGAAATCATTATGTACCAGTGTAGTAACCGCATGTAGTCCTTAACGAATACCTTCAAAGGTGAATCGTTTAAAACCAATTTTCAAACCCTCATGATTTGCCCCTCAAATATGTTTGAATATACAACATACAATAATTGTAGTTAATATATGTATCAATTTTCGTACTTAACATATAATAGCACAAATTATATTGCATATAACATTATGGGGAAACCCCAAAAGGGTTCAAATATACCACCATACAGTCTGAACATTCGAACTTATGACTTTGATGTACCGCACCAAACATTTCTGAGGACAGATTTATGATATTGCAAAATCAATATTAGCCTAAAATGTATGATGTCTAGAAAAAATATTAAAACCTTAAAAGCGAATTAGTGATATTTGTAGCAAGTGCAAGGGAGGCACATGATCCTTATCTACATTTCAATATCTACATCCTTCAATATATTGGAAGTTAAAAGATTCATTATCTAGCGACAGGGCATGCATCGAAGTCGATTTTAAAAGCCTTCAACCCCTCATGACAGATAGGGGTTTAACATGTCCAAGGGCTGCTTCGGCCAGCACTTCAGCGCCACTCAATTGCAACCCCCTTCTTTGCCAACAGAGTGTTATTTACCACTATAAATTATTAAAAAAAACTACGTATTTGTTTTAAATACATTTAAAATCTTTAGGAAAAAACTCAGTACTGTATAATTCGAAAAAATAACTTGAAATATTTGTTTTCAGTGCCAGTGCGTGTCAGTGTGGTGTGGTGGCTAAATGGATTAAATTTCTCAAAGTGGATATTGTATTGAAGGTGAGTAGCATTCTTGTGGAATTTTCACTGTTGCATTTAGCCTAATTGACATGTATGACAATTCTTAAAGTACAACCAAAACCTATAAAGCGTGCTGAACGTAAAAGATAATTCAGCATTTATTGTCAGTAATCAGTTTAATTGTTCAGTACTGCTTTTTAATAACGGGAGACATTTATTTAAATTTCCTTAAAGCGTTGAAAAAAGTGTGAACAGAAACACAGCCTTTTTGGTCTTTAGCCAGGTCCCAAATTTTGCAAAACGCGTTGTCATCCAGATGACAGCCTATCCTTTGTAAAAGAGTTCGCAAATATTCTGGTTTCCTCGAGATCAGAAAATCCTTCGGGCTCAGTCCGTAGTTGCTGAACAGGTTGGGGCTGACGATGCCCAGTATATCCACATGAGGCTCAGGAGGAATCCCTGCTCTCGGTACGTCTTTCGAGTTTTCCATCTCCCCGGAACAATGATACTTGAAAGCTCTCTGATTGGTTGTTTCAAAATTCAGATGTTCATTGGGAACGTCATAGATTTTAGTGATGTCTGGGAACTCTGTGTTTACGTTTAAAACGTTTAATAGCTTTTCATAAGTCACAGTTCCGTTTTCACCCAGGATATGTAACCGGCACATCAATCCTTCGAAAAGATTTTTGTCTGGGAATATCATAAACTTGAAGAGTACTTTGTAGACCACGTCTAAGGGCAATAGCTTGCTGTTTTGCACGTCCAGTTGACGTAACTGGTCCATCACGTCCCTCAAAGGGGACGGGTGTCTGTGAGATATTTGTTGGCGAAGAGTGTTTACGTGGCACAGCTCCTCCAGGAGATCCACTTTGTCCAGATTCGGCGGACACTCCTTCAGCAACTCTCCCGCACCGAGAGCATCCCTCTTGATCAACCTACCGAAAGCATGTCCCTTCGGTACACACTCGATGTTGTTATTGGGGGCTGACACCTTCCCCACCAGATCTCTACTCCTGGTCCGGTGGTCGGCCAGGATCTTGGACACGAATATCTTCTCGTTGACGTCTTCGTTCATGACCTTCCTCACGCAGCCACCCTGGGGGTCGCACGGGGTGGGTTTGCCGTACACCAGGTCCTCGCGGTACGGAGCAAGGTAATTCCTGTCCGTCTGCTCCCCTGGGTCATAGTCGTTATGGGTCCGCTTGTATATTTCGTGTCCTACCTTAGACTCTTCCATCACGTCCACGTAGCACTTCGGAGGATTAACCAGCTCCCCGGCCGTTATTCCCGAGGGGGTTGGTTTCCCGAAGAGGGTGGTCATCGGGTCCATCCCCTTGGGCAACATGGGGGTCGGGTCCGCCACTCTCCCCACCCGCTGGTTCCAGTAGCTGTCATACACAGTTTGTCGGAACTCATCTTGCAGCTCGTCAAGGAAACTCTTGCTGGTGTCCGGTTGTATGCATTGCTTGACGTCGGAGTCGAAACCCTTGTAGATGTTGACCGTGGGTTGGGGGAGCTTGTAGTCCACCGGGCCAAGCTGGGGTACAAAGTTTTCTTCCTCGGTTACCAAATGGGTCAAACAAGCTGTCATTTGTTCTGAGTTTTTAGAATTGTTATTTTTTATACTCGAAGGAACTCCGGCCGTCCGCAAAGCTGAGACTCTGTCCACGAATGTATTTTCATCCATTTTCAAACTTAAACAAAAAATATTGACAGTAAAATTAAATTTTTTAAATTTTTAGTTACAGGTATAGTTATGAAATCATGATCTGGCTTTCTGTAGTTTAAACCAGGTAAAATATTATTGAGTGGGTTATTATTAAATAGTATGATTATCCAAATGTTTGTTTACAAACAAATAAAGTATGTTAACAAAAATATTTTTTAAACGTAAATATGACAATGTGCAAGGTGTACACGGTCGAATATTCTGAAGCGAGAACTACAAAGGCACTGTAAATGCATCCTATTATATTATGAATCTGAACGTTTGTGAGGTTGTTTGTTCTAACCATTGAATCAAACAAATGTGCCAGAAATTAACCTGTTAATCTTGAGTAACTTTCGAAAACATCATATACACAGTGAAGTGTGTCAGCTGTTTGTTTAACCCGTGCAAGTGTGCAAAGTGTCACCTTGCTGCACTCAAGAAATGTTTCCACACCAACTGCGTGCGTGTGAATAGTTTCTCTTAAGTGCAACTGGGACACTGTGCACACGAGTTGCACATTAAATTTTTCCTACGTCTCCCAAATATTCATTAAGTAATACAATTTATATACCAAACCGTACATAACCTTTCAAATTTTCATTTCGAGCTAAACATTTTACATGAATTCATAATCGTTTGTAGAAGTAAGTATAACCTTTGCGTATAAACGTGGTATGTCCTCTGTGGTATAACATTCAACGAACAAACTACTCAATTTGGATTTAACCTCAATATTTGATCAAAACGCACTTGTAGTTGAGTTGTAGGTAGTCGGAAGTTGACAGTAGCTTCTGCTCCTCACTCGCTTCCCCCACTCTTCATTTAAAAGCTGCTCCTCACTCGGTAAAAGCCTGGTTTCAGCTGCTAGTCTGGTACAACAACAATAGGTCAGTTGATTATATCCAGATTACCAAATGGATTTATGCTAGTCGTGATTAAATAATCCTACTCTTGTGTTACGTTCATGTGGTTTATTTAACATTTTGTGTTCTGTAGTTGAAACACTGGAGTGCGCAAAGTAAATTTACAGTACGCAAAGAAAACGAATAAATTAAAACCGGAAATCACTTGTTTTGCAGACAGACCTAGGGGAAAAAGTTATCTGTAAACTCCCATGGGTTTACAATCCTACTTAGCTATTTAGAAATATTTATTTTACCAGCCATTTTTCAATATAGCGGCCAACATAAAAATCTTTACTGTAAACACAACTTTTACAGCTTTTTGGATTTTCACGTTATTTTAAGAGTTTTTTTTATTCTTGTTTATTCCATAAAACGATACGTTTTCGAGATAATCACGTTAAATCTTAAAAATTTTACAATTGTTTTAAGAGATTAGGCAAGCACTGTGAAATACATTATTTTGACAGTAAAAAAACATAAATAACATAAACAAACATTTTTATTGAGGCTATTTGTAACTTAGCTTGTATATTCATAGTGGTTTAACTAATATTTTTTTAATGTGAACCATTAACTTCCAATCAACGACGTGCACTTTGTTAGCATTCTTTTTTTGGCTGAAACTTGCTCCCTCAATTCAACAACGGATTCATTTTATTTCTTGTAGACCTCATTTTTAACATAACCCCACAAAAACTTTATGTTTGGCTCGTTGGTCGTAATGTGATCGTGAACGTAAAGTTTAAGCGTGATCACCAAGGAAACGGTTCGTTAGATGCAAAAAATTATAGGAATAAAATTGTCTTAAAATAACACATTGTAATATTACAACATTTTGTAATATTAGTATTTTACATGGCTGATGAAATGTATATTGTCAGTTTGGCATATATATTGTGGAGTTATTGAACATGAGAAACCCAAAAGGGCAATGAAAATTACGTTAGGTCCCTCTTTACGTTAAAGATTTCTGATTTGGCCGCCATATTTTAAAAATGGCGGTTAAAATAAAAATTTAGAAATCGTCAAGTTATGTAGAGTAAAATGGGAGTTTATTTTTAACATTTTTAAAGATTAAGATTAGTTATGTTAATCTTACGGGTTTCAAATAAAACAGCTGACACTTCATCTCAATCGCCGTTTGTAGGCTAACGTACATTTGTTCCATAATAGCTTAAAAAATGAAGAGCATAAGAACGTATTTTTAGTAGGCTACACTAAATCGTGATGTGATACTTTTGTAATAAACATTTGCAGTTTAACATATTTTTAACATCTATGGTGCAGCACCTCATGGGAATAAGAAATAACGCATTTGAAGTGAGGGAGGGATGTGTTCGGCATTGTCCGCTGTTTGACATTACCCTACCTCCCCTATATATTTTACAAAAATAAATTATCAGTTTTGTTTGCATAAGTTAAGAGGTTAAGTATAAACCGGTTCACTATGTATTAAATTTGGTTTTTATCACCATGAAACATAAACAACAGCATTTTTTTATTAGACATCTTTAATACCAAGCACCTTACGGTAAGTCTCTTTTTTTTAATTTAAAGTGTACCACACAAGAAGGTTTTTAAATTTTATTTTTGCAAATGCCGATAAAAGAATTTGGTGTGAGCGGTTAGGTTAAACAATGAAAGGGCGTATAACAGCCGTTATATTATAGTACCTAATGTGCGAAGAATCTGATAGTAAGTTATTTTATAAAAATGTATGTGGTATCAAAACTGTACAGTGATTTTGTGCTATTCAGTACTATGGTATAGCACGTACAGTGGAAAAATCAATGTTTTTTAAAAACTTAAACGATATTACAGTTTTGAAATTTTTAAACAGTTCCATTCTTTGACGTTCTGCTGAAATCAATGTGGGTATACATAATATTCCTCTCGGAAAAAGATTAAAAACTGTACTACAGATTACTCTGTTCCCGTTTCACAAAACTTTATGAATGAATAGTAGTGGAACTGTCCTCTTCCAGTTGCTGTAGCAAACAGTGTCTCGCTTCTCCACCCGGAGCGCTACTAGACAGAGCGCTTTCGTCGATCGTACTTCCCACAAAGCCCGCTAGGGCGCACTACATTATGGTCGAAATAACTCATCACAGCTGTTCAAAACGTTATTTTTATCTCAATTTAATCAACCATTGGTTTTGCTCTAATAATCTATCGAAATTTATATTTATTTTATGTTTGTCGATCATTCCACCTACCGTACAATAGGCCATTCAATGACCGTTTCTGGGTATTTATCACGTATTTAGATTCTAAATAACCCTCTACATCAAAATCTACCTGTGCAGAGAATTGCACCCAGGAGTGAACGCCTTCTTAGTGGTAAAATTTTAATTGAAAATAAGTTGAAATTGTAAGCAACTTTTGTTCACTCAAGTTTTTATTGATTCTCAATGCTTATCGACTTAATCGATAGTGAATTTTCCGTTTCAGACAAAAAAATACGTTTTACGATAGTTTTTCACAAACAATTTGAACTTATTCGAAAAACTTGTTAAATATCGAATGAAAACTGAATTATTGTTTGTTGAAAGTTAATTGGTATTTTAAAACGCCAAAATGGAAAATTTATACGTTTAATAATTTTTTTTTTTTTTTGGGGCAGGTGGTAACTCTTTATGAGTACCCCCGCTCCTGCGAGGGTTATGTGGAGACTCCACCGTTAAGCGGTGTTTACCCAAACTAAACCCACCTTCCCCCATCCGTCCAGACGTGTATGCGCAACTTACATACGGGCGAAAGGACTTCATTTGAGCGACCACAGCATTAGCGTTTACCGCTGTAGCTGTTGGATTACCTCTTGGAATGGCTAAAACAATCAAATCAGAACAGGGCCGGAGCAAGTGAAATATCAGATGTTAATCAAAATATAATAAACACAAACTTAAATTAAGAAGATTCAACACATTGCTGTGACAGGCTTTGGCTGGGCAGGTCATGCTGTTCCTACGGCGGATCATCCAGCCATGTGCGTTCAATATCCAGCGTTCAATAATCGAAAACCTACGCATTTTCGGGGTAACTTCACAAACTTTTTTTGAAGTCCTTGAAAAGATCTTTAATTTTATTATTTTCTGAAGTTCTTAGCATTAAAACTAAGCGAGTTATGAAGAGAATAATGTCGATTCCTATTTTTCTTTGCAAAAAACTAGTTACATTCTCATCCTCTCTTATCCCCATTTGTAAAAAATCATTGCCACTTAACAGTCCGCTTTATTTATGTTCTTATTATATGTTCTGAATGTTTGACTAGTAATAATGTACCAGTTTAAAGTATGTAAAATATGTAACAGTATAGAAATTCCATGGTCTAGTATGTATGTAATGTTTATAAGAATAAAAACAGCTGTTTTTAATTGAAAACATTTTAGATCTTGATTTGATTTTTATGGGAAAAATCAAACATTTTGATTTGTTTTACAATCTAACTTTTTAATAGTTTTAAGTATTTTCTAATATGAGTTCTCGCTTTAAAACTATATCTTTAAAATGGTTTAGTAATTTTTTGTTCCAGTTTTCATGCTTCCAATAACTATAAGAAGCTACTCGAAGATTAAAATCCAAAAAAGGATAGTAACGTTTGGACTGACACAATTTACATTGAAAAGTAATCTGTAATAAAACTATTATTTTAGTTTTTTATAATATCATTTAATTTTTATGTTTCGAAAAAATCCAATTTCTAAAGATAGAGAAACAATTAAAAACAATAAACAAATTAATTGAATTTGGGGGGCTAGCTTTTTTGAGTAGGTTTTGGCGGGCGATGTGTCTGCTGTGTGTCAGATAAACGGTTTTAAATATATAAGAGTTTTTTTTATAATTTTCTCCTTTTAACATTGGTTTTCAGAAAAATGACATTTAATATATTTTTATTTTGCTTTTGTGTGGAGTATTTAAAATAAAGTTTTTTTAATATAATGTTCTAATTTTTCTGAAGATGGTGAATATGTTTGTTTGATATATTTTGTATTCATATTGACTCACATACTTTATTTTCTAATACTTTCATTTTTGTGGATTTGGATTTTTTCTACTTATTGTAGTTTTTTGGTGTATATTTAAAAACAATAAAAGAAAAATGTTATGTAATTTTTTTAAAATATAAAATTTTAATAATTTAGAAATAATTTCAATTTATCTAATAGAAAATACGTGTGACACTTACAAAATTAGAAAAAAAAACACACACATTACTTTTTATTTTTATACCGAAAATAATTCTAATTAAAGGTTGCGGGGTAGAATGTATTTATGGTCAATAAATGTCCAATTTGAGCTCTAATAGCAATAGTGAGCAGTGTTACTGGGTATGGAATTTTTTTTGTACATTCATGTCAGTAGTACTTCTGTATGTTTGTTTTTGTTGTGGAAAATTTTTTTCAATTAAAATTTGTGAAAAATGAATAATAAATGGTACATATATTTTTAAACATTTTTAAATATCAATGTTTATATTGTGCTTTTTAAACGTTTTTTTGTTGGATATTTTCAATTTTTAAATCAATACAAAATCACTAAAACATTTTGCCGTATAAATTTATACCAAATGACATTTAATATTGACATATCTGAATGCTGATACTATGATAAATTTTTGTTTTACATTTTATTGGCTTTCATAGCCTACATAGCACGTAAGCCACACACACATACAGATATCACGTCTGTCACCACGTATTGGTGACTGTTGGATGAATGATTCACTATTCACATACAAGAGCAGGAGGAGTTATTTAGTTGTACAGTACCTCGGTGTACCATATTCGGCAAACATTTATTCCAATCTGGTATTTGAGAGTCTCTCATTTCATATTAATAATTCAAAACATAATACTATGTCGTTCAATCGCTTACCAGAATAAGATGAACTTAGAAAGAAACCGAACAAGAGCCTATCCGGCGGATTTTATCGAATAATTAGTTTCAGTGGCTTAACATCACAGTTTTACAAGCTTCCTTAAAAGTATGATCTAAAATAAAAATAAACGGTACCAGTGGACTGACACATACTTTCTCCCTTAAGTAAATTTAAAAAAGACAATCTGTAATAAAACTATCATGTTCTACAAAGTTAATCTAAATATCATTTAATAATTTATTGTTTCAAAAATAATCATCCAATTTCTAAAAATAAAAACACGAGAGACAAAGTTAAATTAATTGTTCAAATTGTATGGGGGGTACACCAAGCTTTTTTGAGCTGGTTTTGTTCGGTGATTTGACCTTACGCTCATACTAAGTTTCATGGAAAACGGTTGGAAAGTAAGGAAGAAATTTTTTTTTATATTCTCCATAAGAATAACATTGGGCGCTTTCAGACAACGTACTGCGTTTATCGTGGACAGTAAATTTAACTTTTCTCTGGAACCGTTAGTCGTAGACAAATAATTCAAATTACTAATTTGTTTAGTTTTTTAAGCTGGTTTTAATGGTGCCAGTCAAGTTATACTTTACTTTTATTGTTTTCGCTGAAAATTTAAAAATTTGATTTTTTAGACATTTAAAAGCCCATAACTTTTGAACCGTCATTTTTACAGATATGCGGGTGGTGTCAAATTATTTAGTACTCTGTACACTATAAACTGTCAAATTTTAATCAAAATCGTTAGAGCCGTTTTTGAGAAATTTGGATTTTTCACGTTTTTTAAGGGTTTTTAGGGGTGAACTACCCTTAAAAATCAAAAATTCAAAAAAATGAAAAAAACGCCTGGAGATACGGTGACTATATATATACTTGCCAAATTTCATCTAAATCGGACCAACGGGGTAGGCTGTGGCACTGTACACATCCAGACACACGGACACACGGACACACGGACGGACAGACATCACGTCAAAACCCACTTTTTTGGATTCAGGGGACCCCAAAACGGATATATCCACCCTCAACTCAAATTCGAAAATTTTGACGAAAACAATACTTTCTCCATATACTACGTATAAGGGGAGAAAGTAAAAAGACAATCTGTAATAAAACTATCATGTTCTACAAAGTTAATCTAAATATCATTTAATAATTTATTGTTTCAAAAATAATCATCCAATTTCTAAAAATAAAAACACGAGAGACAAAGTTAAATTAATTGTTCAAATTGTATGGGGGGACAACCCCCCCCCGTAACACCAAGCTTTTTTGAGCTGGTTTTGTTCGGTGATTTGACCTTACGCTTCATACCAAGTTTCATGGAAAACGGTTGGAAAGTAAGGAAGAAGTTCTCCATAAGAATAACATTGGGCGCTTTCAGACAACGTACTGCGTTTATCGTGGACAGTAAATTTAACTTTTCTCTGGAACCGTTAGTCGTAGACAAATAATTCAAATTACTAATTTGTTTAGTTTTTTAAGCTGGTTTTAATGGTGCCAGTCAAGTTATACTTTACTTTTATTGTTTTCGCTGAAAATTTAAAAATTTGATTTCTTAGACATTTAAAAGCCCATAACTTTTGAACCGTCATTTTTACAGATATGCGGGTGGTGTCAAATTATTTAGTACTCTGTACACTATAAACTGTCAAATTTTAATAAAAATCGTTAGAGCCGTTTTTGAGAAATTTGGATTTTTCACGTTTTTTAAGGGTTTTTTGGGGTGAACTACCCTTAAAAATCAAAAATTCAAAAAAATGAAAAATGCCTGGAGATACGGTGACTATATATATACTTGCCAAATTTCATCTAAATCGGACCAACGGGGTAGGCTGTGGCACTGTACACATCCAGACACACGGACACACGGACACACGGACGGACAGACATCACGTCAAAACCCACTTTTTTGGATTCAGGGGACCCCAAAACGGATATATCCACCCTCAACTCAAATTCGAAAATTTTGACGAAAACAATACTTTCTCCATATACTACGTATAAGGGGAGAAAGTAATAAAAGACAATCTGTAATAAAACTATCATGTTCTACAAAGTTAATCTAAATATCATTTAATAATTTATTGTTTCAAAAATAATCATCCAATTTCTAAAAATAAAAACAAGAGAGACAAAGATAAATTAATTGTTCAAATTGTATGGGGGGGACACCCCCCCCCCGTAACACCAAGCTTTTTTGAGCTGGTTTTGTTCGGTGATTTGACCTTACGCTTCATACCAAGTTTCATGGAAAACGGTTGGAAAGTAAGGAAGAAATTGATTTTTTTATATTCTCCATAAGAATAACATTGGGCGCTTTCAGACAACGTACTGCGTTTATCGTAGACAGTAAATTTAACTTTTCTCTTGAACCGTTTGTCGTAGACAAATAATTCCATATACAAATTTGTTTAGCTTTTTAAGCTGGTTTCAATGGTACCAGTCAAGTTATACTTTACTTTTATTGTTTTCGCTGAAAATTTAAAAATTTGATTTTTTTGACATTTAAAAGGCCATAACTTTTGAACCATCATTTTTACAGATATGCGGGTGGTGTTACATTATTTAGAACTCTGTACACTATAAACTGTCAAATTTTAATCAAAATCGTTAGAGCCGTTTTTGAGAAAATTGGATTTTTCACGTTTTTTAAGGGTTTTTAGGGTTGAACTACCCTTAAAAATAAAAAATTCAAAAAAATGAAAAAAACGCCTGGAGATACGGTGTCTATATATATACATGCCAAATTTCATTTAAATCGGACCAACGGGGTAGGCTGTGGCACTGTACACATCCAGACACACACACACACACACACACACACACACACACACACACACACACACACACACACACACACACACACACAGACACATGGACGGACAGACATCACGTCAAAACCCACTTTTTTGGATTCAGGGGATTCAACTCAAATTCGAAAATTTTGACGAAAACAATACTTTCTTTTTTTGGGGCAGGTGGTAACTCTTTATGAGTACCCCCGCTCCTGCGAGGGTTATGTGGAGACTCCACCGTTAAGCGGTGTTTACCCAAACTAAACCCACCTTCCCCCATCCGTCCAGACGTGTATGCGCAACTTACATACGGGCGAAAGGACTTCATTTGAGCGACCACAGCATTAGCGTTTACCGCTGTAGCTGCTGGATTACCTCTTGGAATGGCTAAAACAATCAAATCAGAACAGGGCCGGAGCAAGTGAAATATCAGATGTTAATCAAAATATAATAAACACAAACTTAAATTAAGAAGATTCAACACATTGCTGTGACAGGCTTTGGCTGGGCAGGTCATGCTGTTCCTACGGCGGGTCATCCAGGATGGCGATGGGCCTGGGCCTCCAGACCTCTGCGACATCATGCCGTGTACAAAGTTCCCTGATGTGCTCTAGGCTGGACTCGGCTGCTTTCTGAAACAGTCCATTGGCTTTTGTTCTGTTAAATAGGTCAAGAGTCGGGACTCCCAACGTCCCCATAATTACAGAGTTCCTAACGAACCACGGTTGTCGTGTGATTCGTCTCAGCGACTTCGACTGGATTGCCTCTAGGCGTTTCCTGTTGGTCTTGCTGGCCAGGATCCACCATGCTTCTGAAGCATACATGATACAAGAGCGCACAATTAGTAGGAACATGGTGACCTTCGTCCTGACCGGGATTGGGCTCCTCGCTGCAAGAAGTGGCCACATCAGCCCCAGGATTGCCGTTGCCTCAGCAACCTTCCTGTCAACATGCTGTTTGAAACACAGGCGTGAGTCCAGGGTGACACCCAAGTACTTCACGGACGTCTTCCACGGTATCCCCACTCCGTCTAGCTGGATCTCGGGTGGAACTGCTCTCGGCATCTCTCGCCTCTTCCTGAAACAAATGGCATTACTTTTATCAGCGTTGACTTTGATGCGCCACTGTCGGAGCCATGGTGACAGGGCGTCCATCTGTGTCTGCATCATCCTCGCGGCGTGGACAGGGCGACAGCTGCTGTAGTGCAGCAGTGCGTCGTCAGCGTACAGCGACAACGTTACCCCTGGAACAGTCGGCATGTCATTAGTATAAAGTGCAGCAGTGCGTCGTCAGCGTACAGCGACAACGTTACCCCTGGAACAGTCGGCATGTCATTAGTATAAACAAGGTAGAGTACCGGGCCCAGGACACTGCCCTGGGGTACCCCAGCCTCAACCGGGCGTGTCGTTGATAGCGCCCCCTCAACGCATATCTGGAACTGGCGACCCTCTAAGTAAGACTTGAGGAGATGGACCGCTGCCGCCGGGAGCGGGGACTCGCTGAGCTTGAGAAGAAGTCCCTCGTGCCAGACCTTATCGAACGCCTTGCTGACATCCAGTAGCACTGCAACAGAGCATAGGTTAATATTATGTTTGTCGACCAGCTTCGTAATCACCCTTACCAGCTGTTGCGTCGTAGAGTGTCCGCGACGAAATCCAAACTGCTCCGGCCTTATGTATCCGTCCAGGAAGGGGGATATCCTGGAAAGGAACAGGCGTTCGAAAAGCTTCGAGACCGCCGAGAGTAGGGAAATGGGTCGATAGTTTTCAGGGAACAAGTGATTCTTGCCTGGTTTCGGGATCAGGATTATCTTCGCGGACTTCCACATTTCCGGGAAGTAATGGAACCTGAGGGCAGCATTGAAAATTAATAACAAATATACAAATATGGGGGCCGGGGCGGCCTGCAGGGCTGACGTGCCTATCCGGTCAAGGCCAGGGGCTTTCCGTGGCTTGAGCCTTCGAATCGCTGCTTCCAACTCCATCATCGTGAAGGGGTCTAAGCTGTCTTCTGGGGGTTCCGCAAAGAAGCTCTCCATGAAATGCTCTACCCTCTCCCCTTGGAGTTCATCGTGGTTCGTCTGAAACTGAGCATACATTGTGCTGGCAAAAGTTTCCGCCTTGTCCTCCGCTGTGTAGTCTAGACCGTGATCTCCATGGAGGGGACGGGCTGCCGGTTTGGTCCCCCTGATCTGCTTAGCTGCCCTCCACACACTGCCACCTTCCACGTTTAGCGTTAGCAGGTACTCATTCCAACCCTCGGACCTGAAATTGTCGACAAGTGATCTGATTTTTCTATTCTGCCTGTTGATCTGTCGCCTATACTCTGGGTGCCTGGTCGCCCGCCATCTGGCCCTCAGCTGGTTCCTCAGCGTAATCTCGCGGCGTACGTTGTCCGGCAGGCCGGCTCTGGGTGTCAGGGGTGGCACCTCTCTGGACGCATCTGAAATTGACGATGTTAGAAGCTCATGCAATTCCGTGACGCATCCGTCGAGTTCTTCCGTGGTTGCTGGGTCCCGTGCTGGCGGAAGGCGCTCTGAGACCAGTCGTTGGTACTTCTTCCAGTCGGTCCTCATGCGGGCATTGACAGGGGGGCGACTCAGCGTCGGGCTAGCGTTGATGGTCACGAGAACCGGCAAATGATCTGATGACAGACCGTTAACCGTGCTCGCGACAATCTCGAACGGCAGGTTCCTGCACAGAGCAAAATCAATCACATCAGGTGAGTGGCAAGGATTCGAAGGGAGGTGTGTCGGCTCGTCGGGGGCCACGACGTCTGTGCCGGCTCGTTCGTCGAGGAAAGCTCTCAGCGCCACACCCCTTTCATTAGTGCCTCGTGAATTCCAAGACGGATGTTTGGCGTTGAAATCACCTGCAACAACAATAGGCTCAATGTCTGTTAGTAATTCTGTAAGGGTTAGCGCATCGATGTGTCTGCCTGGAGGATAGTAGGCAGCGACTAGCTGAAGCTCCAAGCCACCTACGTGCACGATAACGCCAGTTGTTTCTAGCAGACCCGTGGCTGTTGCGCTGGGCCTGTGAACAAGGCGGCGGTGAACCATGATAGCCGTGCCCCCTCCCGGGTTTCGGCCGTGCTGCCTAGGTGGGCGATCCGTCCTATAGACCTCGTATGATGGTAATCTGAAACAATCACGTTGGGTTAGATGGGTCTCACTGATGAGTGCGACGTCAATATTCAGCCGGGACAGGAAGAAGTGTAGTTCGTTTCTGCGGGTCTTCAACCCGTTGGCGTTCCACGCGATGACCCTGATGTTCCTAGGCTCCATTCAGAAGTTCTAGGAGGCTAGACATCAGCTGTACGAGTAACTCCGGCATGGACTTTTCCTTGGCTGAAATAAGAATGGGAATTGTTTTGGTGAGCCAGGCAATCAGCTGCCTGACTGAAATAGTGTCGCCCTGCACCGCGGTGGTCACTGCAACAGAGGGTGAGGGGATGGCTGGTTGGGCGGGACTAGCCGCTGTTGGGGCCCTGGCAGCTGGTATGGGGGCCTTTGGAGCTGCTCGGGGAGCAACTTCCGTCTCCGTGTCGCTGTTGTCCATCTGTGAAGCTGAAACAACAATATTTGACATTTTTGGGCTCTGGCGCTTCCTGTTGCGTCGTTGGCGGCACGCCCGTGGCTGTGGTACCACAGCCTGGGTTTCTGCCACCTCAGTCGCATCGGGTTTGGTCACTTCAGCCGGTGCTGGAGCCGGGGAGGCGTGTGCTGCTGCAGAAGGGGGTACGGGTTTCGTCACCGCGGCCTTGCTACCGCCTGCAACAGATGCAAACGTCCCCTTAGTAATGCCAGGGGGAGGAACGTTTGCCTTCTTCTTTGGTACTGCTGGCTGCTTTCGAGAGCTCGCCGAAGGATTCCGGACCATCGTCCGACCAGCAGATTTGGCGTCGCGCAGCTTCCTCGTCGCCATGGCCTTTGTGTGCGCCGTGCATCCCCTATAGCTGGCTGGGTGTCCGCCGCCACAGTTGCAGCACTTGCAGACGCCGTCCTTGGGCAAGGGGCAGGATCTGGCCTCATGTCCCCCGGCGCACCTAACGCATCTAAAGGGCGCAATACTTTCTCCATATACTATGTATAAGGGGAGAAAGTAAAAAGAAATTAATTCTAGTGATAGACATACGTTTCTCCAATCTGCTTTGTCGACGCCAGGCGCGAAGAATGTGCAGTAGTTCATAAAACCCTCAACAGACAGCGTTAGTCATGCGATATTCAAAAATTTGATGTAATTTAATTGTTTTATTCCCAGTTTAACTTATTTAACTGAATTAGGTGTTGGTATAGCCTATAAGCTATATATTTAAATATATTTTAATTAGAATTTTTTTCTTATCGATATGTTTTCATAGTTTTAACCAGTTACTAATACATTAGTTCTCGCTTGTAGAATTGTCTCTACAAAACTACAATTACCTGTGATTTATTTCCTGGGTTAAATATGTGTATAGATTCAATGATCGCAGAATTTACGAGAAGGAACTCGTAGATTCTAATTTTGAAATCCTTGACTTCAAAGGATTATAATTTAAAAGATGAAAGTACGATTACCTTATTCATAAAACTTGTTAAATATCAAATGAAAACTGAATTATTCTTAGTTGAAAGTTGATTGGTATTTTAAAACGCCAAAATGAAAAATTTATACGTTCAATAACCGAAAACCAACGCATTTTCGGGATAACTTCACAAACTTTTTTTAAAGTCCTTGAAAAGGTCTTTAATTTTATTATTTTATGAAGTTCTTATCATTAAAACTAAGCGAGTTAAGACGAGAATAATTTCGTATGCTATTTTTTTCGTTGAAAAAAACTAGTTACATTCTCATTCTCTCTTATCCCCATTTGTAAAAAAAATCATTGCCACTTTACAGTCCGATTTATTTATGTTTTTATTATATGTTCTGAATGTTTGACTAGTAATAATGTACCAGTTTAAAGTATGTATATATATTAGAAAAAATTGAGCTTGATGTTAAAAGTTATTTTATTACAATTGTACAATTTTGTTACAATTGTACACATATTACAATTGTTTTTTTTCTAATAACTTTCGTGTTTATATTTTTTTGTAACAAAAATTGAGTAAGTCTGGGTTTTTAAAGGTTATGTGCTTTCACGAAATTACCTTTTTTGAGCCCTTTAGGAAACAAATTCTGAAAAATGTTTTACATAAGCTTGAAGCTCTTTAAAGGTCCAACAAAATTATTGCAAGGGACCTAATTGCTTAAAAACCAAGTAAGCTATGGGGAATACGAAAAGCAATTTTGGAGTATGTATTTTTAAAAATTGTGAGTTGTTAGTGTTAACAGTATGAATACTTGAGGTTCTGCTGATACATGCATGTAACACCAACCTACATTTCTACTACAAAAATATGATCTCAAATAAGAAAAAATAAAAATATAAGTTACACCGATCTACTTTATCGACGCGTGGGGCGACGATTGTGGTTCATAAAATACTCCACAGATAGCGTTGGTGTTTTTATAAAAAGTTGGATGCAATTTAAATGTTTTCCTTATTTTAACTTATTTACTTGCATTTGGTATTTTTATAAGTTTTAGGGTTACATGAAATACATTTTGACATGGATATGTCTTAGCTCTGGGGGGTGTTTGTGATTTTTAAGATGTAAAATATGTAACAGGTTTCCATAGAAACTACCATAGGTCTAGTATTGAATATGTAATGTTTTAAAAGAATAAGAACAGCTGTTTAGATGAATTGAAAACATTCCCTTAGATCTTGATCTGACATATTTCCCATAGGGAAGTAAATACAAACATTTTTGATTAGTTTTCATCCTAATCTTCACTTTTTAGTAGTTTTAAGTATTTTCTAATATAGAAGTTCTCGCTTTAAAACTATATCTTTAAAATGGTTTAAGTAGATGTCATTTCGTCTGTTCCAGTCATTCATTCAGCTTCTAATAACTATAAGAGATCATTGAGAACTCGAAGATTCCAATTTATGTAATCCTTTTTAAAAAGGATAGTAAACGGATACATTGGACTGACACAAACTTACATTGAAAAACGACAATCTGTAATAAAACTATCATATTCCTTAAAGTTTTTATAAATATCATTAAATAATTTAATGTTTCGAAAATAATATCCAATTTCTAAAGATTAGAGAGAAACAATTAAAAGAACTAAGAGAAACAAATTAATTGTTTGAATTTAACGGGGGGGCTTTTCTCCTTTGAATAACAATGGACGCTCTCAGACAACGCAGTGCATTTACTTACCATGGTAAGTAAATTTAATCTCTGGATCCGTTTAGTCGTGGAAAAATATTCAAAATACAAATTTGTTTTTTTAAACTTTTGAACCGTAATTTTACAGACATGCAGATGGTGCAATATTTTTTAGTACTCTATAGCCTATATAAAATCCTATAGCCACTATAGCCTACTTTCTTTAAATCAAAATCGTTAGAACCATTTTTGAGGAATTTGGATTTTTCACCCTTATTAACGTTTTTAGGTGTGAACTACCCTTGAAAATCAACAATTAAAAAAATAGAAAAAACACCTGTAGATACGGTGAATATATATATATATATATATATATATATATATATATATATATATATATATATACATATATACCAAATTTCATCTAAATAGGACCAACGGAGTAGGATGTGGCCCTGTACACATCCAGACAGACACACACACACACACACACACACACACACACACACATATACAGATATCACGTCAGTCACCACGTACTGTATTGGTGACTGTTAGGTGAATGATTCACTATTCACATACAAGAGCAGGAGGAGTTATTTAGTTGTACAGTACCTCGGTGTACCATATTCGGCAAACTTGTATTCCAATTTGGTTTTTGAGAGTCTCTCATTTCATATTAATAATTCAAAATCGCTTCTCGGCCTGTTGGCTAAGATCAAAGTGTTGGCTAAGGGGGTGATAAGACGTCTTGGGATCCCTCCTCGCCATGCCCATACCATGAGGCGTCTAATGGTCTCGGATTGTATCCGATGGTCACGGGACATCTACGTGACCCACCTCACGGGCCATAAACAATGGTAGGGCCTCTCCCTTAGTGGCAGTAGATAGGTGCATGGCCATTATTTATCTATTTATTAATTTATTGAAAAGCCAAACATTTTACTACATTGTTATTAATTTATTAAAGTTTTATTGCATGTTTTTCTTTGTTGAAATATTTATTGTTATGTTTGGCTTGTTAAATTATATATTGGCTTGTTAAATTTTTTTTTGTTAAATTTTTGTATTGGCTTAATAAATTTTTATGCTTGTTAATTTTTTTTCTTGTTAAATTTTTTATGACTGTTAAATTTTTATGACTGTTAAATTTTTTATGACTGTTAAATTTTTTTATGACTGTTAAATTTTTAATGCTTGTTAAATTTTTTTTATATATTTTATTAACTGTTGACAATTTTTATGTTTTAATTGTTGACGCTAATTTCTTTTTCTTATTTCATTTATCACTGGATTAGCTGCTGCCTTGACGTTATTTTGCATTGTTACTTAGTTTTAGACTAGGGAAATATAATTTATCTCGATGGATGTATTGGTTTTGATTAGTTTTAGTTTGTAATATTTTTATTCCTAGTAGCAGCAGCTAGGTTAAGGCCATGCACCAGGGAGGTTTGACAATTAGGGTTCATTAGATTAAGTAAAGTGTTGTGTAGTATAAGAAGTGATTCAGCATGTGAATTATAGGAATTAAAAGGTGGACTATTGGGCCAAGTGCCATACTTGATATTTATGTATGTATTTCAAAGTGCATGGTTGCATGCTGCATGGACAGTCCTTAATAGAAGATCCCACCTTATTATAAAAATGATTTTGTAAATTGTATGTATTGTGAACTTAAAAAAATTTTAATAAAAAGTTATACTATGTCGTTCAATCGCTTGCCAGAATAAGATGAACTTAAAAAGAACCCGAACAAGAGTCTATCCGGTGGATTTTATCGAATAATTAGTTTCAGTAGCTTAACATCACATTTTTAAAGCTTCCTTAAAAGTATGATCTAAAATAAATAAAGAAATTAATT
The DNA here is from genome assembly GCA_023375725.1 of Nephotettix cincticeps. Taxonomy (NCBI): domain Eukaryota; kingdom Metazoa; phylum Arthropoda; class Insecta; order Hemiptera; family Cicadellidae; genus Nephotettix; species Nephotettix cincticeps. The sequence continues at coordinate 32,173,506 of CM041787.1, read as the reverse complement.
CTAGTGAAACACGTTTCTCCAATCTGCTTTGTCGACGCCAGGCGCGAAGAATGTGCAGTAGTTCATAAAACCCTCAACAGACAGCGTTAGTCATGCGATATTCAAAAATTTGATGTAATTTAATTGTTTTATTCCCAGTTTAACTTATTTAACTGAATTAGGTGTTGGTATAGCCTATAGGCTATATAATTAAATATATTTTAATTAGAATTTTTTCTTATCGTTACGTTTTCATAGTTTTAATCAGTTACTAATACATTAGTTCTCGCTTATAGAATTGTCTGTACAATACTACAAGTACCTATCTGTGTTTTAATTGAAGATGTTTTCTAAATCTTTGAAACGATTCAGGATTTTTGAGAAGGGAACTCGAAGATTCTAATTTTTAAATCCTTTGATCACAAAGGATTATAATATAATAGATTGAAGTTGGATTAATGTTTCACTTTAAAACTCACAAAACAGGATGAATAATTTTGTTACACTATTCCCGCCAAACTCGTATATCAATTTGGTTTTGAGTAATTTCAAGGTGACACTAGCAAACCAAGGGAAAACAGCCCGAAGCTCTAGTGGGCATATTTTAAAAAAATAGTAAAGTTAAGTAACAACACACATATTGTTCTAAACATGCTGTTATTTACATTCCATACATCTTTTCATGGAACCTCTCTTCCGTAATGTAGATTAAATATATACTTGAAGTAAAAATATAATTTAACATAATGAAAAATAGTGAAATGCGATGGTACATGTATGCAGAAGGCTGGTTGTTACAGTACTTTGCTTGCTGACCACCGTATATCGCTCGCTACGCCGGACGAGATATTGGGTCACACTGAATGGATATAGAATCATACTTAGATTGCCACTCGACCAGTAAATGGTTTTTGGCATGCCCGACAACTCGCATTCATTTACATAATTATTATTTACTTTTATTTTTGTTAATGCTAAACAATAACAAAACAACGCAACAATGGTATATTACTAGTATAGATGCAGTAATTTTAAATTAATTATTATTAGAAACAGAATTTCGCGACGTCGACGCATTCTGTTGGATAACGGATGAACTTTTTGTCGGCAAAGAAGATTGGAAGAATGATATGTATGTGGTCTGGAGCTCTGTGGAGTGAGGTGTAGTGTTTGCAATCTACACTCGCATATAAAATAAAAACTGCTAATAGAAAAAAATATTTCATTTGTAAGAAATGTAGTAAACAAATTTGTATTGATCTTATTAACTTCAAAACATGGAATGGAAATGGAACTGTCACTATTAGTAAATTGATGCACCGATTGTCAATTATTGTAGTATGTGTATTGACTGCATTTCTATTCATTAGAATATAAAAATGGGAAACTTCCAGACCCATTTATTACTCCATTTACCATATTTTCATTAACAATTCAATGATTAACATTTAAACCCCTAAAAACATTTCGTATTAATTTCAAAATTCGTACAAAACTCGTTTAAAAAGTAAGAAAATTCATCCTTATAAGCCTAATTTTAAAATGAATAATAGACTAAAAATTTTTAATAAAATTGATTTTTTGATATGTTGTGATCCGTACAACGCACAGATCTGTATGCTATATGTGTTTAAAGTATATGTAAAAGAAACCATCTATTAGAAATAATCATGTTTTATTCAAATAGGCCCCTACTAACAAACTGGTTTCACTTTGTCTAGGATTGCAATAATTTTTCAATATTCCTAAAGTTTTATACAAAAAATATAACTAAATAGGAGAATAGAATGATTCACATAAAGTTAAATACAATTGTCCACAAAAACTTCATGCTTTAGTTATACAAACTATACCAATAAAATGTAGAAATTAAAATATATACTATGAATAAGTATTATGAAATACCAAAATAAATACTATGAAAACTATACAAATATTTAAAAAATACAAACAATCCTAGGTCTAGTCCAATCCAAGGTATTTTTGTGTCCTTATGTGTAGTCCTACACACAAATAGTTTTGCTATCCATGGTCATAAGTTATTAAAATGCACCAACACCGTTTTACTTTTAAAAAGACTTAATATATTTTACAAACCTTAAACTTGTACTGTTTTCAAAAATTGGTCGTATATGTACCTATTTGCGAATGGGAGGTCTAGAAATAAGTGTAAAAGCTGAAAGCACATTCACTGGACTGAAGGCATTTTATTGTAAGATTTTTGTAATGTTGAAAACACGAAAATTCTCTAAAAATATATTATTATCAAATTTAGTTCAACCTTATAATTTTTAATTAAAAAATTATATGGATGTATTTCTTTACTTTGTAGAATAAATATTAGAGCAATTCGTCGCAGCTCGGAAGAGTGTACAAGAGCTAAGAAGTCAGCACTATAAATACCAAGCGCCTTCAGTTTTTTTACGCTATCCAGCTACGATAATGTACTGCGTTTTGCCACTATGTAATTCAGGCGCTAGAAAATCACTAATCTTGAAGAGCTCATTACTCACTCAAGCGTTCATGGACCTATACTGGCATATTACTCTGTGTGTGAGGGTACCTTTCCTGGTATATTACTCTATGTAAGAATTTACCCTTATCGCGCTCTATAGCTAATTATTCTATGGGTGAATGTACTTACACCTTTTCCTGATATTATTATATTATTCCTGATATATTATTACTCTATGTAAGAATTTACCATGTTTTTTGTAATTGGAAACATGTTTTTTGTAATTATAAAGGCCTGGAAACTAATCATTATACATTATGATTCTTTGACGATAGCTTCGTATGATTCATAAAAAGCTCCCAATAACCAGATAGGACAACCAACCATTGAATAGTCGAACAAAGTGTCCCCGTAACTCATCGTGCGAATAAAGCTGTCACACCAAAAAAGTAGATCAGTTCACCCGAGCTCATCTAATACTCGCCTTCAAAAAAGTTCTCCATTCCATAGTTTTTCAACTTTTGACATTGGATATGTCTTAGCTTTGGGGGGGGGTGTTGGTGATTTTTAAGATGGAAAACATGTAACAGGTTTCCATAGAAACTACCAGAACTATTGTATTGAATTTTAAATATAAAAGAATAATAACAGCTGTTCAGATGAACTTAAAACATTCCCTATAAACATATTCATGATCTAACCTACTTCCAACGGGGAAGTAAATACAAACATTTTTTCATTCAAGATTAAATAATTAGAGTTGTCAACAAGTATGATTAAATAGTCATATTTTCCAATCGGCAAAGTAAAGGTTTCAACGATACTGCGAGTGACGCCGATCAAAACTGCAAAATAATGAACGATTAATCCCGCAGCAGAACGCAAAATAGACTAATCTACGTTTACGTTTTCAAACGGATTAAAAACTTAATCCACGACGGACCGATAATAATCAGTCTAATTATCAGCAGAGTCTCTGAGGGGAGTGAGGTATGGGGGAGGGTAACATTCCAGGACGACGCATGATGTATGCACCTGTTCCGAGGTTTAGTTGAGGGCTCGGCCACGAGGGCGCGTACAGGTCGCGGGGGAATGCCCTCCAATGCCCCTAGCGGGGAACCCGGCAACTCGCGCCCCTCCCCCTCCACATGGGCGTGGCCGGGGAGGGGCGGTGCCTGTGCGCAGCCGCGCGCCGCCGGAAACGCACGGGTGTCCCACTATGGAGTCGGCAGTTTCTCTTCGCTCGCTCACGTACACGCGTGTGACTGTGGTGTGCAGGGCAAAACCAGTTTTGGATTGAAGATTTGGTGAAGATTTTAGTTCCGTTTTGCATAAAGGACCGCTCTACGTCCCTTGTAAACCGTGGTAGCTATCAGGTCAGAGCTCTTTCGCGTGTCTGTGGACGTAACTTAGCCAGGTATTTTAGAAGTGAACTTTTACTATTCCAAATTTAAATATAAAATTTTCTCCCTCAAATCAAATTTCATAACAGTATTCGCTCTAGAAATTTTCTAGAACTATTTAGGCTATTTACTTTCGTACAAATCTCTCTCTAGCCTCCTGGAAGATGTCTGCATCAGTGTCCACATCACACACGACCCTGATGTAGGTCTGCTGTGACAGGGCGCCCGCGTGTTGGACAGAAGTAGCGCGCCAAGAAGTGTTTCCGGTACCGGTAGCGGGTAGCGGTTAGGCGCGGCGCGACGACGTGGCGGTCCGAGACTCTAGCGATCCCGTTAACATGAGACACCAGGCATCAGGTGAGCCATTATCAACACTTCCGTAGGACCTAATAAACTTGGACATATATCAATTACGAATATGCAATTTCAAACACTTTCTTATCAAGTATTTTGTATTACGTGCTGTTAAAAAGTAACGGTTGAATTAGACTGTTGTAAAGTTTTGTTTTATTCTCACTTTAATGTGATACTAGAGAGAACACTTTTTATGTGATATCAATTGAAATGTTCACATTTAGTTAGGCATACTGTAAGCTCTTCTACTAAATCTTGTTACTAATAATAGGTTTACGCCAAATGTATCAATACCACGATTTCACATTGAAACAATTTTAAACCCATTACATTATTAAATGTCCCATTTTTAAGTTTGAGCTAGGACAGCTTATTAAATCAAATGTTCGTGAAAAGACTAGAGAAACTGAAATACCAACAATTCAATATTTTATTTCAAGGAACAACATAGGTACATATAGGTGCATAGTATAGGTGCACCGGTGAAATTAGTTTATGCACTCAGATGAAAAGAACTGCATTAAATTTATTGATACAAATGTTTCCTATTTTATGATTCATAGCAAAGTTGAGTTCTCTCTTGAAAAATTAAAAGGATAATATTCTTTGGGGACCTAAATGTAAGGAAGATTGTTTTAGGAAAACAAGTCTCCCTACCTATTATGGGCTGATTTTAATTGGATAGATAATCAATGAGTTACTCGAAATATATGATTAATGTATATAAGTTTTGTTCTTAAAATTGTATATACAATACTACTTTAAGCCTACACTAACTATAATATGTTACATGTTGTGGTTAATGCACAGTACATCATCTTTCTTTCATAATCAATTATTGGAGCAATATATAAATTAAATTTAATAAAAAAGAGTATTTCTTAGGGACTATGAATACATCTCTGAAGTTCTGAAGTTGATAATCAATTATGAAATTTGATTTAATCAGTATGGTAGGTATGGTATAGGCCTATTTTGATTTCACATATTATTCATAGACACTTGCAATTAATCAGAGATGTGTTTTTGTAAATTCTCAAATCCCTAATTTTGGAATTTAACCTGATACAGTACTGTACTTTTTTTGACATTCATTATTGGTGATGGTGGATTGATGTTATTTAGATTTTTATTGCGGACATTTTCCATTACGATTTTATGTAAAACAAAGTTTCACAAAAATCTAAATAATGTAAAATTTACATGTAATTTTATGTATGTAAAATTTTACATAAAATCGTGATGGAAAATGTCCGCAATAAAAATCTAAATAACAGTAAACTGTAGTTTTTAAGTCATAAAATAAGAAACGTATTTTACATAAAAAATTCATTATAATTTACGTTTAATAATATAAATGACGTTTTGAACGACACCATCACAAAATTATATTCTAAGTTGCCTAAGTTTTAATTGCAAGTTTCGGTTAAATATATTGTTCAGTACAACATACGTTAGACATAAACTTATAAATTTAACAGAAGTAACTGAAATTTATGAACACAGTCCTACTGATAAATTCAAATTATATGAGTAGAGTAAAAAATCCCTGATAAGAAGAATATCAGTAGTCCTACTATGGGTCGAGTTGGCAAAATTTGAGGCTGATTTCCTACGTCAAAATAGTGTATAATGCAATTAATTTTTATATAATTCCGTCTTGGCGTTTGAGTCAAAACTGTTAAATTGCACAAGGGAAATTGAAGTTACAGGTAGCGTTTGAAATAAAAAAAAGTATACTTGTCTAAAATCCGTAATCTTGTACACGTACAATCACGTATTTTTTAAGATAGCAAATTTCATGGTATAATTTTTGCGTATTGTTTTTTTATTGCTTTATGAAATTTTAGTTTAAATATTTAAACCGTACAATATATAAAATTTTGAATAGATTACTCAAACTGTATATCTATTCAAGGTTTGTTGAAATTCGTTCACCTAAGTTTATTCCAAGATATTTGTCTGAATTGCTACAGTATTGTAATATTTACAACAATTTGAGTTTTCTAAACATTAAGATAAAACCAATTTCCTCTTCTTTCATTTTTTGTGAAATCTCAATAAATTTATTTTTTGCTTCGTTAAGTTTAACAGTTATATTTGTCTTACATATGTATTGGAAGATTAAGTTGCTCAGTACACTCAATTTCACGTGTAATTTGTAGGTTTTAGGAATTCATTAACCTAAGTAAGTAATTTGAGAGCACAGCTTCAACCAAGGGTTATGTGATGAAATGTTCAGAATATCTCTTCATCATAATGAATCTATAAAGAAAGTTATATGTATTTTTAAATATTGGAATTTTTAACAATTCAAGTGCAGTCGTTCGACCCAAACAAATCCCTCAACTAGTAGAGAAAAATATGAATAGTAGGTATAGCTTTTCTGTGCAAATGTCTACAAACTAGGAATACCATTCTTTGGCTATAGAAGTAACAAGTTTCTTATGTAATATGAAAATTAAGTATATATTATAATATCAAAATATGTTAGGCTCGATTAATTATCCAGATTTCTATTTACTGATAGTATTAAATTATTCAAGTACAGTACGCTATGTAAAATATTCTTTCTCTTGAAAGTAAAGAGGGTCTGAAATAAATTTATCTGTTATATATCTATAAAAATATTGTTGTGTGTTTATTTTAGGGGAAACAAGCTAATCTAGGGTGAGCCAGGACTACAATTCGGTATTTTTATCCTCAATAATTCTTACAATATTGTAGACATGAGAGTTGGTAAATGCCCATAATATACATTTTCTTGCTAGAAATCAATCACACTAAAATTACATTTTTCCCTCGGGAAATTGTGGATTATATTTTCCTTCTTTAAATCCACCAGGTCCTGTGATTCCATCTACAATATATCTGACCAGTTAGGAAATCAAGGTTGCAATAATTATGGTAATTATGCAGCGCATCCCGCGTGCAACGGGCCGCCGGTTCCAAGAAAGAGAAGTGTAAAATATCACTGATAAGTGCGACGAGTGTGCGCGGGACGCAGGGAGAAATGGAAAGAAAAGGAGGGAAAAAATCGCGCGCACTGGAAAAAGTCTGTGCGCGTCTCCCCCCCTCCTCGCGTCTTAGACCCCAGAGGCGCGCCTTATCCCCCCACCCGCCGTGGAGGGAGGGAGGGTTCAGTTTTTTCCCGCGTAGCATTCTTCTGCTCGCAGCGCTACGAGACGCAACTACCGCTGAGGTATGTACTGTCTTATATAACTCGTTGGACTCTTGCCTAGGCGTGCAGTGTTTCATACATATCTCGATCGCGATACATTTATTACTCCGTGCCAACGGTGTGATTTCATCTCTATGTGAACCACCGGATATAAAGTGTAGGTTACGGTTGCAGATTCGCAGGGGCACCTGTTCGTCGATGGTGCACCTGTATTCGGATATCGGACTTGTGTTTGCGGATCATGTTGGACAAGAGATACTATTTGAAGATGATCGACATTTACTGGGTTGCCACGTGGTCAGTGTGGAGGTTCTGGGAACTTACTCTCTACCTACATTCTAACACTGCTTTTTTCTTAAGATTTTATCACTCATTCAATATTTTAAATCAACATTCATAGTGAGTTATTTCAAATTCTATTTCCTTATTTTAAGTATTTAAACTACTACATTAATAATGATTAAAATAAATTTTAGTACAGCGTAATTCTTTATAAAAATTATTTATTAATATTTCCTTATTTGATTTTGCCTAGGCTATCTAAACATTCATGTATTATTCTAATCAATTTTTTTCCAGTAACGTATGTATATTTTTATATTAGACAATATCATGCCTCTTTTAGAGTAGTGAATGTTTAATATTAGCTTAGGCCTATCATTAATTATATTCCAGAACATAGTATCCCCTTACAATTACAATAATACAATTCCTATCGATAGGAATAATAATTTTTTTAGACAAAAATAATTTATTAAATACATTACATCCTTATATTCTTTCAAAATAATTTCACACACGAATTAAATCTTTAGATATCAGCAGGCTTTTGTTTAAGATTCGTGTAATCATCAAATATGGGCGTGGCTATCGCTTCTGTAGGTAGCGTTGAATATTGAAATAATCATAAGTAGGTAGGCTATAATATTCAAACCACAATTCACACTATTCTATATTAATTATTAATTTTATTCCCTATTTATAGTTCTACCTACTGAAAAATTCTAGTACAACAATAGTAAATTACAATCGAAATATAAAGGAATTAATTTACGTTTGTCTTAAAAACCAAACCAGAAATACATTACTTTACTCTAGCTAATTTACAAACTAAAATATTTTTAGTTTTTTCACTTACTTAGGTTAGCCTAATCGTTAAATAATTTGCATTCTAGCTTATAATATTGATGTGTGCCTACGTGTGTGTTGGTGATGAGAAGATTGTTGAATGTGTAGAATGGAGAGCACAGCCACAGCACGTAAGAGGCTTTGCTCTATATAATCTTGCCATAGCAGGGCAGTTGTGCAGCGGTCAGCGGCCGTTCACTCGTAAAACGTTATAGGCAAAGAAACGAGTCGGTATTTTACGCTTAGATCCGTTGTAGCAGTAGCACTCCCAAGGACGGGCGAGGACGTGGACGCGAGGTCCCGGGTCGACGTCTCCCCCTGGAGCTGGAAGCCTACACGTGCAAGTCTGGCGACGACCCCTGGATGTTATAAGAAAGTGGGAAGTTCTTCTGTAACTTTATCCCTTTGTAGATTTAGGCCTAAGTTTTAAAATTTGTTAAATTCTCTTTCGAGGAAAATTGAATATCATATGTTATAGTCTAGTCTAATATTTCTGTATTACATCGTATGCATAGTACTATGTAATTTAGGTGTGTTGCCAAAGAGTTTTATAACGATTTGGAATTATTTCTTTGCAACTATTTTTTATGATATAGCCTAATGGAAAAGTAAAGTGTCCGTTCAACGTTCAATTTTATATTAGCTACCATCACTCTCTGTTCTGGTATAAAATTACAAGATATTTCTAATGCTGTATGTTCTGGAAGTCTTTTAAATGTGTTAAAGAAAAGCACACTTGCTATATCACGCTCGTGACTTACCGGCTTTGCTTTATCTTGGTTTATTTAAACACACCCTTATCACCTGCGATAGGCCTTGTTCTTATCGCTGTTTGTAATTTATAATTGCCTACACAGTTCACCTATTTAGGGGCCTTGGGCGTTTTTCTAACCTACGGAAAAAGGTTAACACCCTGTGTTTTTACAGATGTTTTTAATGAAAAATATACAAAATTCTTGTTACCGGCGTTAAAATAAAAAATGGTTGTACAGTATTTACTTCCCTGTGGGAAATGTGTTAGATCATGGATAAAAGGGAATGTTTTCACTTCATCTAAACAGCTGTTCTTATTCTTTTATATTAAAAATTCAATACAACAACTCTGGTAGTTTCTATGGAAACCTGTTACATATTTTCCATCATGAAATCACCAACATCCTCTTAGAGTTAAGACATATCCATGTCAAAAACTTTTAGACCTTTAAACTAACATTCTTTCATCAGATTATCAGATCAAGAATGTTCCTTTGAAAATTCATTTTCTGTAGTATAAATTTTTTTCAAAATTTCACACACGACACGTGAAAAAGCTTTGGTAAAATCATCCACGTCGCTAAAATTATTTTTTTTAAGATAGTTGTTTTTTTGCACCCAACACTTCAACAATTTGTATAAATGTGATTGGAAAATATATAGGTCCATATAACTTACTGGAAGTGTTAAGAATTATGTTTATAATGTTTTACAATTTATAGAAAAATGATCGTTTTTAGCAATAATTGAATCGCAATTACCCACCAAGTCCTAAAAATTTGAGACATTTTTAACGCAAGAGGTAGGCTATCTTGATGTTCACTTCGGTACCTACGGAAGAGAGTGTAGCAGGCCTACGGAAGAACATCAACCGAACAATCACTGGAACAGAAGTAATTACCCTTCACGTTTCCTTTGTATTCAAGCAATCTAGAAACTATAAAACCACTAGATAATAACCAATGTAAAAGTATCAAGTGAATAACCGACATGCCGACATGACAATCCTGGAGGCAATTTTCCTGTTGATTTTACGGACCAGAACGGTGTAATTTGAACCCATATAAGAATAGAAAATTGGCCACTAAACGTCATAAAACAAACGTAGTAGTATTTACATAACGTCTGCTCAATTAAATAGTTCGCTCAGCTTAATTAAGCGTTTTCCTCGGATAAATGATTAGCGTAATGCCTAATACTCGGCGTAAAAGTTAGGTTAGGTAGTAGGGCTGATTGAACATGGAAGAACCGGTTTAGTAATTAGTGGTCGGGTTTGTCATAAAGGCTATCTCATCCCGCATAGGCCTACACACCTGAGGGGCAATTTTTATATAAAAAAACTAACCAAACCTCTTTGCCAGGCAAACATGTAGGACTTCTGGTTTGACATACTCGTTTCTCTTGGTTCTTGGGTTCTTCAAATAACAAGTACCAAGCCTGATGATATAAATCGCTATCTTGGCAGTTTGGTTTGGGGTTGTGTGGGGAGAAGTTAGTTTTCTATAATACCAATGTGAGTTATGATGTAGAGTACAACTTACGGTTTAGTAAATGAAGGGAGTGTGAGGTCAAGAGTTCATTTCAACAACAGTCTTTGGGGTGGATGGTATTTCCGCCTCCAGTCCCTAATATATTGGAGCGGTCACTCACATCATAAATCTGTCCCATTGGTGACTTTCCATCAGACAGGAAAAGAGTCACGTCATCACATTGTAAACAATCGGCAATCCTTCATCTCTGACAGACCTGACAAACAGTATTTCTATTTTGCCAGCTATGTCAAAAACTTTGGAGAAAGCTTTCAATAGTCAGTTGGTTTCCTTCTAAGATCATTATGAATAAGCAGCTGTCTGACTGCAAGTCTGGTTTTAGAAAGGGTTTTAGTACATCAGCTCTACTCGGACAGCTTCTTCGAGGGACAAGAGTCTGGGTAGTAGTTTTGCCGCCTTAGACATTTCCTATGCTTTCGATTATATTAAATTCAAAATGTTTCTGGCCAAATTTGACTATTATGGGTTTGGGAGCGCTCGGTGAAGTGGTACTCTGCCACTTGTGTACCAGAACTCAGGTGACCAAAACGGATGGCCACCTCTCAGGGGTTGCTTGCAGGGAGATGCTTGGTTGGGAGTTCCTCAGGGCAGCTGCTTGGGGCCCATTATGTTCTTGTTGTACACAGCTTATCTTGAGAATGAATTATTTTTCGTACATTATTTACGTACGCTGATTCTCAGCTGTTACTATCTTTATCACGCTTCCGGGGTGGCCAATAAATGGATTCTGATTAGTGAAAAATAAAACTTTGGGAATATGCCCATGACTCCAAGCTGAACACTAAGAAGTCTTCAGATGTTCCTTTCTGTCTGGTTTCAGTGATAAAAATTATAAAGTATCACAACTCTAGATGTGTGTCTCTCTGGTAGGGGAACCACTGGCTATATGATACAGTATAGATCCTGGGAGTCACCGTTGACTCTCATTTAACCTTCTCAAATCATGTTCGAATTGTTAATCCTGGTGTGATGTGCAGATTTGAGACATTTGTTTAGAATGAGGAGGTTGATCAAGTCGGATGCCAAATTAGAAATTATGAAATCTGCGATCTTTCCTGCAATGCTTATGTTTATGCCGATCGGTTAGGGAGAAGATGATGACTGACGATAATAGATGAGATGATGAGTTAGTGAAAATATTTATTTTTATTTTAGGCCTATTTATTTATTTCAACGGTAAAGCCAATTCGTTAAGTTTTATATATTACAATAACGAGTAAATAGTATATAGCAATAATAACATAAGTTTTGTTGAGAATAGGTAAGATAATGAATATTTGTATAAGATTGAAACTATTTCGTAGTTTATTCAGTCATTTATAGGCCTACAGTAAACCTTTGGGATAGTCTATAGAGTTATGTTCAACATTTTTAAAATCCTGCTCTCGATCTGTATGCTAATCATTTACACGGCCTGTAACGTATTCCTAATTAAAAATGAACACGACTCTAATCGTCTACTTAACACTCATAAAGCGGATCCGTCACAGGTCTCCGAAACTCCCCCACAATAATCTAGGCCTACTCCATCGTGTCTGCTGATACCTGTACTTCACTTCCTCAAAATCCGTGCAAAAACTCCGGGGTGTGGCGGATAGTCTTAACTTTGAGGGATTTTTGTCAGCTGCCTCCGGGGTGACAGGTGAAACGTTCGGCACGTGGGTGCCACGCTTTGGGGTAAACTCGCCCGAAATCACAACCTCCCCTGTTCCATTACCTGCCGATTAGCGCTCAATGGGGATAAGTGCCGGGAGCTACCTGACTGCAAAAACTGTTTGCCGAAATCTTTTGTGGCCCCGTCGGCACCCGGCACCTGCGACAGTAGGCCTTTGGCGCTGCCCCGCTGGCCGCTCGTTACTGTTTTTGTGGTCTGTTTGGGTACGGCACCGTTTTTGCCGACGGCTTTAAAAGGAGATGTCTTTTGTCCGCGGTTTTGGGACATTGTTTGCTTCTGTTTGGAAGACTTTTGACTTAAATGAGTGTGAGTTACAATTCAATTCTGAAGTGTTTATGATATGCTCACACTTATGATAAATTGCCTATACAATATAAGGATGTACAGTATTGTAGAGCAACGCTTCTAATAATTTCTTGCATTTTCTAATATGTAGCCTAATACATGTCCGGTAGCCTAGTTGATACTTAATGAGAAATCCTTCTTCGTAACAGGTACAAACTCTCTCCTTTGTCTACTGTAACGAAATAAACGATATTAATAAATGAAATTAAATATTATTTATTTCTAATGGCTCGTTTATTCTCATCGCCAGACGCCCAGACCCTGTACGCGGGGTTTCCGACAAATCTCAATCCTCATGTGCACATTACCACCTTATTTGCCTAACGCCCCTTCCGCCATCAATCGTGTGTGAAGACATTAGACAGGCTGGCTGGCAAATTGTTTTCAGGCGCAATATTTCCCCGCTTTCTCCCAGGAGTGCTTTCTGACGACGGTTCCTCATAAAACACAATTATTTCACGCACAAAGGGTTCCCTGCCTGCCACTGAGCACCGGTATGTAAGATTATACTCGCTATAAAAAGATAAGGGGCGCTGGAGTAATATGTTTTATCTCAATCTTTTCAATTTTCTTGTCGAGCTCCTCTCCGCCGGGAGGGCACGGGATTGTGACGAAGTATTACGGGATTACGGAGGCCTGAGGCCTACCTAGCGCACCCTGGGATTCCTACTTTGTCGTCATCTTCAAAGAAATTATCAATAATTTGATGGGTTTAAGTCGATAATTATTATTTTTTTTATTTCGATGTTTTAAGCTATAATTAGTCATGCCATAATTTAGAAATTAATGAATGAAAGATTAAACATTTTAGTATAAACATTTTAGGCTAAACTTAAAGCATTTAATATGTATGGAGAACAAAATTCAGTATCGGGTATATTTATATTTCTCCTTGGATTTACTTACTTTTTCTCATGAATTTTCACTATCCCCAGTGACTTAACCTGACCCAAATTCGCCATCAGCTGTAGCAATGGTCCCGACCTAATAATAATGGCAGTGTTAATGCAATCAGCTGATCCCCCTCCCCCGGCATGGCGGCAATCCACCCCTTAATTAATGCACCCCCACCCCCAACCCCTGCTCGGATCTTCATTTCCTTCCAAGCCCAATTTCGTAGGACGCTCACCTCTGATTTGGACAAATTGTTTTATCTCCCGCCTCCCTTACGCGCACTTTCTAACTTAAATCACTTCTTTGGATTTCATTTGCTTGGAAATTAATTGAGATTTAACCGAATGAGTTCGGGGTGATTGATTGCAGACCCACCGGTTGTTTTGTTTATCGATTATTCGTTTTCCTTATTCCAGACCTCATTTCAGGTTAATTTTTAATCACACCTTTTCAAAATCATTTAATTCACATTGATACTTCCTGTATCAAGTTGTCTGTTCTTGTTCCATTAAACTTTTCTACGCGGAATTTTTGAATTGAAAAATTTAATCCAGGATAATGTTATGTTTCAATGTGCATATTAGTTATATTCTAATACATTTATGTTTTTTTAACCTTATCCTATTATTAACAAACTTATATTTTATTCAATAACCTATTATGAAATTAAACTGCATATTCTGCAATTTACTTTTGTAGTCATGTATTAGTAAATGTATAGCCTACTAAGAATAATTAAATATTAATACTATACATAGTCTATTTGTTTGCACAAAATAAATTTTAATAGAGTTTTTACAATGAAACTCTGCAGAAATAATCCAACTTTGTTATTTCTAAACTTCTCAAGGCTTAGTGTAACGTAAAGCCTTCTTATGATTTCTTCAAAACAACTGATGTCTGTCATCTGAGACACGCAATTACAGGGAATTTTCTGTTTCAGGGGTGACAACGGTTGGCAGCCTGCTCCGAGTGAGTATGTTTACCCCTACCCTTCTATTGTTAACCCTCTTTGCATACTGGCACTCCGGGGCGAATACTGATCAAGAAGCCGGGTGGGTGAGGGTTTTAGGCCTAATGTGTCACCATTGTCGAGGTTCCTGACAGCAGGATTTGTCCCACGCGTGTAGGCTAGGCCGTTCTTTGCATCAGGGGTTGAATTTCACCATCGCTTTTCTCAAATCCACGCATTCCCCTTCGGATTGGATGGCTTAGGATGTCATTTCTGTTGCAAAGACAAGGGATATGGAGGTTTGAGGCTGTTTTTTTTACTCTTTATGCCTTTTTCCTAGGCTATGTTTTGCCTATGCATAGGCTATATATAATTACAGTAGTCCCAAGTCTAAGGATAGTATTTTTTGTGAAGTGAGCCAGTTATTAACATATTGCCTTCAAATAATATTTTTGAATGATAAATGAGTTAATAGTTATGATTAAATTAAATTTATCTAAGTAAAATAAATTTTATTTCCCTAAAATATTTTTTATCTGCGTTAATGGAAGTAATTGAGTTATTGTACTTGTAAATACATGTATTGTATTTGGTTATGCTTATCATATCAATTGTTAATGCAATCTCACTACCTGATTGTGATTAGTGACTGATTGATATGTTAAATTGAAATATTCCCTTATCTGCAATCATTAATTGATAGGCCGGAGGTGATAATTTCGCCAGAGCGGAGAATGTGAAACGCCCGACGTTATCTGTTCTTTATAGCGCCCTCTCGAGTGTTATTTGACGTAAATTTCCAAATTGATGAACTGCACGAAAGATAAGGAAAGCGGTTTGGTCGTTAATATTTTAAAATTAAATGCACAAGATAATTCATTCATAACCGTCATGTATCTGATGGATCGTTCTCCTCGTCTACCAATTTCACGGGTTCCGTCAGTTCCATGCGATGTGAGCCGTTTTCGATTTGGTCGCGTCGAGATCTGCCCGAGGGGACGAAATTGACTGATGAATTGTTTCCTGTGTTTTGACGTGAGGTTCCCTGTGAATCCGCCTCCGCGTTGTGGCCAAATAAGGCATACATGTCTCAAATTTTGTAGTCTACAATTAATTAATAGGCCTAACTTTTTAGGGGTATTTAGAATCATTCCTTAGATATTCGTAATTTTATCCCTCAACGTGGGATCTTACAAGGTTATGAAACAACTTAGAACTATAACTTAATGTTTAGTTGCCATAAATAGTATTTCGCGCTTGGTAGAGTGCAAACATTTTTCACAAGCGAGCTCCCTGCCCTAAGGTGACCGCAGACCGATGTGGTTAATGGACTCTCAATAGTCAATAGGAAACACAAAAGAAGTAAAACTTCCTTCAGCAAATACTTACGTTAGGCACCTGTGACATTTTGGGTTAAAGACTGCTAGGCGGCTTTTCTTTGACTAAGTAAGTTACTGTCGTCAGCTACAAATGTAAATGAAATAGGTATACGAATAACCTATTTATTAAAATTCACGTAGGCCTTATCATTAGTTAAAACGATAGTATAGGTGAGATACTGTACTTACGACACCTGTAACTAAGAGTACAATTTGCCTGATATTTTTATAATAACGTTTCATTAGGGGTTCCTGTAATTAAAATAAGAGGAGAGATAAGGAAAAAATTAAAATGCTAAATCACGAATTTTTTTAAAACAAACTGATAATTCTGTACAAATATCTAATGGCAAACGTTTTCAATACATTTTTATCTGTAACGCATATTTTTCTATCTGTTAAGTAATTTTATTTTGAAACAACCCAATACGTCCAAGAAGCTTAAAACCCGCGGAAATATATACGCCAAGTCAGTGAAGTAAATATAAGTCAGAACGGAGGAGTTTTCACCAAGTCGCATCTCTAACAAGGGCCCGGAGAAGTCTGGTAATGATGTGTGTGCTGTGTGCCTCCTTACAAAGCCCACACGACGATATTGGCCCGCACAAAGGCTGGATTGTCAGGTTTTTGAAATATTGTGCGCCCACAATGCCAGCCCTATCTGTATTGTGGCGGGGTAATGCGCAATATCTCTATGTATGTGCTATTCTCTGTGCGCTTGGAACCGGTCAATAATGCGCTGACGCCGACGGAGCAAGCATAGCTTTAGACTTATAACTGAAATGGAGAAATATGAGTGAGAAATGAGTGTAGGATGAATGTGGAGCGATCTTGTAGTCTTGTTACTGAGTAAGCTGACATGTTCCTTAGACAGAACTGTTAATTAGTAGCCCAACAGTCAATGGCATAAGGGACCTACAGTTTAACGTGGAGTCCGAACCACTGCCTCTGAACTACTAACTGGGCTAATTCTGAGGATGGTCTTTGCGGTTTAACGTCGTATCCAATAGTATGGACGTTAATCCACACAAGAGGCCGACCGAGCTTTGCAAGTAGATTGCAGGACACGCTACGGTCCCAGTTAATATCATTCGGAACATTTTTAACGATTCTTTAAAATGATAGAATTTTATTTTGAGCCAGATTAATAACTTATTGGCAAAATTTATTCACACACATTTGCATCAGTAGTAAAAACTGCACATTTTTATTAGGATCTTAGTTTGGTTAGTTTCTTAAGATTCGGTCCATTTCGTTGTAGTTTTATTAGCTATTGGTGCTTTTCACAGATCCAATAGTATGATCCATGAGATCAGGGCTTGATGCAGGATTTTTCAAATTTTTTTTAAATTTTGCTTTATTTTTTGAGGGGAGTGAGAGGTTTTTATTGGCCTTTTTATTGACTTAAATAAAAAACCTTAGTAAAATTCCCTCAATGAAGAGTGGTAAGACATAAACTAAAATGGTCATGAATTAATATGTAGGGCCTACCTGGCTTAATATCTTCTGATTTAAGAACAGTGACTATTTCGTACAAATTTTTATTTTTTCAGTGCGTTTGAATTTTGTTATGTTATTTAAAGTTAGTTGATTGTTTAAACTAGTAATACCGGTTTTCTTTGGCTTATTTTACTTGTTAACTTGAACTGAGGGTGAAAGCTTCTACTTCTGTTATAGAAGTGGAAGATCCGCAGTCATCCAGAAGCGGTGTTCCGTTCTCTAACTAGCCAGTTGCAACCATATATGAATTAATTCAAGTAATTAGTTCTCACATAATATTGCAACACAACAGTTCCGCTCTGCCAGGCCACTTTGTCGTGAACTTTGTTTATTCAGTTACTATACGACGAGCCGGCATGTTTTATACGACTGTAGTGCCATACGGCCTTCGTACGATGCCAAGATCCTGTCTTCACGTGCTACTTGTATTTATACTTTTTGCAGCACCATATGTACTCGACATTACTACATACGTTTTACAGTCAGGCTATTTTGCACTTGCACCTGGTTGTTCATACTGCTTATTTAGTTCTATGTGTGTCCCCGTCCCACGTCCTTCGTTCCCACATGCTATTCTAGCCCACACTTTACATAACGTTCCTTTTGTCAGCTGCCCACAACATTATTCTTTCCCAATTACATATATATGACATCTTTCAATTTTTTATGCACTTTGTAACATTTCTGTCATACTTTATTCTCTTAAGAAACTAAGGTATGTCTTGTCAGTTCACTAAAGTTTTAAAGATACTGTATGACATAATACAGTTGCGTCTCCTTTATACATAGATCGTATACGCTACGTATCGCATAGTTTAAGTGCTCTGTGTGAGACAGTCGTAGACCGAGGCCGCAGTCCAAGGCGAGGGAGCGGTTTAAAGGTCGCGTGACGTCATTGCCTTGCGTAAGGAAAGAGACCGACGCCATTATTATATTAATTTGCGCTGTTTCATAAATTAGCCATTTGTTGTTTGTCGACGGGTTTCCGGCGTCTGTAATTGTTGGATTTGTTATTATTGCCCCTGATTTATGGGAATAGTTGCATCATATTGTTAGTTCGTAGTCGACTGCTAGCTTGGCCTTGGGCTAGGCTTCTTGACGTAGTCACAACCACGAAGATTGCTGTAGCTACAATGTATGTCCAATTTTATTTTCAGTCAATAAACATGCTCTCGGTTCTAAATCGAAAATCGAACTCCACACTGGGCGTGACACGACGATATTTCAACGCCATCCGGAGACTGAGCATTCCTCAATTTTCATTTAATCACGAGTCGCCCTTCTGCTCACGTGAGGTGGTGAGGTGAGGTGAATATTTCATGCGCGTACATTCCTCTTCTGTTATCGCCTACTTGAATGATTCCACTTCTCCCCTCTATTTGCCTCCGACAAGGGTTTGCGTTAACAAACGTTACGCTCCGATTTAAGGTCGATATTACGACGGGCATTCGAGCAGAGTTAGTGATACATTTCCCTCACGATATTTGTTCGTTAAATTATGTTTTACAAAACATAACTAATTAGAGTAATTTTTTTATTTACTTCGTATTATTTTTTAAGCTTACTTTACTCACGTTCTTGTATAATAATGCCCAGAATGAACGGAATTTCCCAGTCCTCTCTCCTCGGTCTACAGGAAAGTGCTCTATCACTATTACAGACCTATAATATTTCTACCCTCTTTTCGAAAATTGCTGGCTCGTTACCCCATAAACCCGTAGACCGTTTCCTCGGGTCCTCGTCTAGCCTCCAACGACCGGCGCGCGAGGAATTTCCCCGAGAAGAATACAGGGTGTGCTCGAAATGGGGTATTTCCGCACAATAGTGGTGGCTGGATGCCGGGCATGTCCTGGTAATAACATTGATTACGGTTTATCTCGAACAATGAACTGACATTGGAAGCGATAATAACTGTAGTTATCATTACGGCGGGCATGTGAACACCCCGTCGCAGGGTAATCATAGCTCCGCGCCTTTTTTTGAGCTGGGCGCGCCTTCAGCTCTTCCGCAGCGCCGAGTTTTAGGTTTTGTTTGTTTTGTCACACGGACTCGCTGAGGTTGCAGCTAGTGTTTGAGTACTTTGAACGATTTGTAAACAGTCTCTTTTTTTACTTTTTAAAAAGTGGCCTTGTCACTGTTGAGACGAACCAATCTATAGTTGTGATACTTGTGATTGATTTATATTCTTACCTTACGTCATGTACACCATAATTCGTTTACACGAATGAGTACAATTCCTTAACAATTAATGTGAATGCAGTTTTGATTTTGTTCAACAACCGATGAAGGCTACTAGATTGCGTTTATATATGCTCTTTACTTATTTTCTTCCTCGCCACTGTCCTAACTTCTCCCTCGTCATAGATTCTTCACACGAAAAGTGGAATGAAGTATTTGAATAACAGTAAATTACTTTACATCAATATCCCATAACTCGTCTAAGCCTTCTTCAATTTGCAACTTCCGACATCTCCTATATTCTCAGCATGTCACTATGATCTGATCACAGCTTCTGGATGTAATGTGGGAGGCACAATTTATCTTATCAGCCGTGATAAGATACCGCTGTCCCCGCTCACGCCCAGAGTCGCTCTGCTCTGTTCCTCTATAAATATCCCCTGGACTTGACTGGCCCCGTGGAGAGGTCTAGCACCGACCAGCTATATTTAGCCTTTGCCAACTCGGTCGCGCCGCTGTCGCTTCTCAAATTTTACTCATTTCTAAATCGAATTCTCCTTTTTGAACTCGACGGATAGTAAATTTCACTGGTTTTCTCCAAGGTATGATTGTGAACTGGGTCCGAACTTGGATGGTTTGAAGGCTCCAAAGGTAGAGACGATTTGTTGACGGGGTTTTGGGAGTTGACGTAAAGTTCGGAACGTGATCAGGATTTTATTTTCAATGGTGAGATTGGAATTTTAAAGGTACGAAAATGTTAATTAACTGATGAAAAATGCTTACTTGTCACTAGAGGTTTACTAGCAGGACTATGTAATGTCCTTGGGCGTGTAATGAGGGCTCCCTGGGGTATAACCTTGCGTTGTCTGGGGAGCTTTGCACATCTTAAGTTGTAGCATGATAGTACACATGTTCTCAGGGCATTGCATGGCCTGAGTCCGATTTATGGATTGGTTTAGGTCCTTTTCACTTCTCAGAGAATAAGGTATACCATATCCTTCATTTCCACTTTCCGGTGGCTATGCAATATTCTGCAGGAAGTGCGGTAAAAATATGTCTGGCTGGCTTTGCTGGAGTTCTTCTAATTCTCTAGGACCTAACATCTAGAGAAGCTGAAGCTCATATGTAAAGCAACCTGGAGATATCTTTTAATCATATTTTTACCGACCAACTACGTTGGTAACTGTTGGTAACTAGTAACTTGTGGCCTTTGTTGGTTGTTTGTGCAAAAGTACATTTAGAGATAATTTGTTCTTAGATTATCACTCCGGAACCAAAAACACGTTTAAATATGAACGTTGGTTATATCGTCAGTAAAGCATTAAGCAGCGATTCTCTCAGAATTATATAGTTTTTAGACGTAGCTTAATTTATTGTAGTAAAAATGTGACGAGTCAAGCTGGTTTTGCTAAATATTGTGCTTTTTTCCAAAGGAACCCCGTTTGAATTCAATTATTTTGGTAGGTTCTAAGTTATTTGTGCAGCAAGAATAAAAATAAATTTGGAAAGTAACTTGCACGTTGCACGTTTGAAGGCTGAGCAGAAGCCTTGTAGGTCACTTTTACTGACCGGAAGTTAGCCCGTCGCATTAACCATCCGGCTTGCTCATTGCCCCCGACTGTTAACAAAGGTCTTATGATAATCCGGTGTAAATGACTGCCAGGCTTGTCATACGATCGCTATCTTGCGCTTACTCATTCTTGTGGCATTTCCTTTATTGTATCGCTAGCTTTTGTGCAGTTACCATCACCTGTATTGCGGTATGTAATTTAGTTTCTCTTCACTGTAGTGTGTGTAGTGCACAACAGACGATTATCAGGGTTGATTTTAGCATGTTTCATTTCACCTTATTGAAAAAATATTGTGTCTAAACTTCGATATTGATAATTTTCCACCATGATGTAAATTGTAAAAGGATTTTTGAAATTTTAAAACTGGGTGTTTTCTTTCAAGTGAACGGTCTCTACCTTGAATTGCTTTATCCTTAATGATTTAACGCCTTAGCTCAGGTGGGATATTAGCAATTAGTCAGACCAAAACGAAGTGAAACGGAAGTGACGTCTTATGGTGAAGGACAGCTGATTAGTGGAACTGAAAATATTCCCTTTAAACTTATCCATGGTCTAAGCTATTTCGCAAATGGAAGTAAATACATTTTTGTAGAATGTACTAGTTACCCTCCCAAATCTAACGGATTTACACGGTTTACGACAATTTTACAAAGTGTTCATCCACTGGCCCCCGCTCGGCGTTCCCCACGGCGTGCCATGGAAACCCAGAGTGGGTGGAGAGGGGAGGGGGGTGCCGGATCGTTAAAATTCAAGTGTAACGAATCTAACGCCGTCTGTGTAATGTACTGTGTTGCTAAAGCTCGAGTATTTATAGCCGGCCCGGCGTGGGGGCACCACCCGCAGAGCTCCAGACATTTGTTTCACTTTCTTCAAGAAGGGTAATTTTGATAAAGGTCTCCCGGGGTGGAACATTAACACCCTATAGACGATAATAATACATTCGGGATGGACCCGGGCATGCGACCTGGCAGATGGTCGGTGTAGGTGTGAAGCGAGAGGGAAGACGGTGCATGTGTTATGTGTTAGAGAGAGACCGCTTCGTCGTGTGATTAGTAGTAATTGATTAATGACGTAGTACCCACCCCTTTGACGCTGGGTCGATCCAGGTACTAACCACTATAATCGTGTCCGGATTACTTGCTGTTACTGGTTGTTAGTTCGATTATAACTTGGGTCATGTTTAGTTGTTGTACGTGTAGCTGTGCCTAGTGGCGTAGGCTAGTAGAGCCTACCTAGTAGCAGGACGGTAACTGCTGCAGTAGCGTTCAGATTGGGAATATTTTACCTAAATATTTTATTTTTTATTACTTTTCTGAAATGACGACCTACTCAGGTGGGTATTTAAACCAAGTGTAAGATGATTGTGGCGCGATCTTGTAGTCTTGTTACTGACTAAGGTTGACATGCCTTAGACAGAACTATTAATTTCACCCTACAGCCAATGTTATCTAAGAGACCTTCAGTTTTTAACGTGGGGTCCGAGTCACTTTTCTCTGAATCACGAACTAATATTGTCTAATTTTGAGGATAGTCTTTGCGGATGAAGTAGTATTCAATAGTTCGGACGTTAATCCACGTTCTATCCACCATTTGTGACCTACAAGTACAGTAGCTAGGTTATAGGACACGCCACCGTCCCAGCAAAAAAAACGACAATTATGGAAATATGATTTCTGCCACACCCCAACTTGAGTAGATCCAAATTTATATTTTTTAGTAGAGCTGTTCCTCCAACCTAACCGCGGTCTGGGTTTCTAATCTGCTTCGGCATCAGTTACAATTATGTCCTAAACTGGTAATTTATGGGAGCGTTTAAACCAATTAGTTTGATTAACAATATAATCGGTGTTGTTAAAATGCCGGAAGATCGCTCAGCACTAAGCGCGCCGAGCCACGCCGCGAGCATCCTTGATTTATGATTACAGAACGTGAAAAACGTGAATGTCCAAACCAACTTATATCACCATGGGGTTCACTTTAAAAATAAAACCCCTTCAAATCTAACGTATCCATCATTCATCTTAAGGCTACGTATTATTGACATGGAATAAGTTAAGCTCTGAAAAGGGGGTATTGGCAATTTAGCGGACGTTAAAGTGTTATGGGAACAGCTAGAGGAGCTGAAAACATTCCCTCCTGACATATCCATGATCTAACCTATTTCCCACTGAGAAGTGAATTGTGTACAATTTCATTTCAACTAACATGAAAACGTGTTAGATTCCTCATTGGATTATGATCCTTTAAAATTGTTAATTGAGACAATTACAAATCACACAATATTCATAAAAGGCGTTAAATTTAGAGTGGGTGTCAAGAGTGACTGTTCAGAAAAATCTAGTTTGCCTAGGTAACGTGTTCGACCAGTACGGTAATGTTAAACATTATGGAGCCACTGTTGTAAAGAGAACAGCTGATCCACAACAGGTAGGCTTATAACGTAATGCATTACGAGGTAAAGGGCATGGGCAGAAGCCTTGTATGACAATCGCGCGTGTAAGGCAGCCCCAAAACTGCGGACCTGTTGTGTTTGGACCACAAAAACTGGCGCTTCGACCCCGCAGAACACGTGGCCAAGCTGTAATAGGCTTTACCTAATTCGCTGCTTTTACCAAGGTTGACTATTTTTGGATTGGTTTTTCACTGTTCGATAAGAAAGTCAGGTTATTTTTATAGGCGAAAGAAAAGGAATTATTGTATAGGATAATGCAAAGTATCTTGGAATTCATTGGGGTTTATAATGGTTGAAATGGAAAACCCCTAATGATGTGTAATTTTAAAGAATGCTATGGACCTTCAGTGAATTAATTCATTTTGGTAAATTACTTAAATAAACCAGACTTGATTGATTTGTTAATTGTATTTGTAAACATTTATTTAAAAACCTGTTTGTGTAAGTTCTAAACTAAACTTATTTTGACATCGTGTTGCCTTTAGTCTATACAGTAATTTCCTTGCATGTGCCTTAATGTTACAGAACAGTCATACGGAACTGACTAGCCTTTTCAATGTTTATAAACTATACTTATTACTATAGTGTAATAACTTAAACATAGTTTATTCAGGAATTAAAATACATTTTGTCAAGAGGGAGTTCCAGAGAGATAATATACATTACTAGCCTTTTCACATCGAACATGTTTTGTTTTTACGACAAAGTTTTTATCAGGTCGCGAATCATGGAGCCAAATTGAAAATGTTTCTTTTTAGTAGCTAAGGGTGTTGGCTAATGATTGTTAATTGAGATCTTAAACGAAGGCAGAAAATCCGCAGAAAGACCTGCTGCATGTTTCAACTATAAATCCACTGACTCTTAGTTTAAGTTCTCGACGACCTTGGAAAGGACCATGTGATATTTGAAGTAACTAAAAATTTATAGCAAGTGAAAACTAGGTTTAAGACGAATGCAATCTTTTACAACAGACAAGAAGAATAGAATTTCACTTTTACTCAACCATGATCAAAAGTTGACCCCCGCGACTTGGGCAGGCCCACTTGGCATAATACAGCACTTTATAAATACCTTGACGGTGTGGCATAGCTGGTGAATGTGGCAACGCTGCGTGATGTAATGTACAACTGGCAACGTCGCAGCGTATGGCCTGGTGGTGGTTATTATCACCTATACAACACACCAGCTAAACTATAATTACACCAAGCCTTTACCTTTTTTATTTTCTCTCCTTGGGAATTTTCCATTTAATTTGGTATGTTTCCGTTTGTTGTGATTTAATCTAGTTAGTGTTTTATTGATTGTTTTTAAGTTTTGGTTTGTTGGAATTTATCTGTATCTGCCCATTTTAGTAATTTAGTTAAGTTGCGTGTGTTACACCAGTGTTTCTGTTAATTTCATTATTATTTTAGTTTTATTTGTGTATTATTACAAACAGTTTCTACTGCCTCAAATTAATTTGATTTAGTATAGAATCGTTAGCTTAGTAGTAACTAAGTAATAAAAAACTAGTACATATATATGTTATTCTTTGATTATAATGTGTATGAAGTATGCTCTAGAAATTAATCTTTGGTATACCTTTAAGAAAGTGATGTGAAATGGTTTGTTAGTTTTCAATTTTATGTTAACGCCAGTGGCTATTGTATACCTTTAGTTTCTATACTCGATATATAGAGTTCTACTTTGTATTTTAGATTTTATGGTCCCACAATTAGGATATTTTGAATTCTGTTCTTGTTTCATACTCTATGTTAACACCCTCAGGCTCTATCGTGTGGGAGAGAGACTGAGAATTTTTTACCCTTATAAATATTAACTAAACCTACAAAATTACTTTTTAACTGTTGAAAACTGAATAAAGATGAAGGCCCGGGCCTAGTATTAGTTGTAATTGACCTACGTAGAAGCAATTATATTCGGAGTATTAGAGCATCCCTGCCTATTTACATGCTATTAGCCCACTTCCTGCTATGGATGTAATTTGAGGGAATGTTCGACTGATCTTGTCTCTGCTCCGTTGGTCACTAATTATATGATTTTCTTTCCACATAGCTCAACCTGGGGTGGCTTGTTACAGTAAATGCATGCCCACAAAGAAACTACCATTGGAGCTCGTTCTTGCGGATTCATTGTTTTTACTTCCCGTACTTTTTCCCATTCTTACTGGCTCAGGATTGGTTCATTAATCTTGGTACTTTGAATTAGTTATTTTACTCAGTTGCGTTTGTCGATTTAGTTTTCTTTCCGCTTGTAGAATTCGTGAATTGTTCTGTTTTACATTCACACTATCCTAACATCAGCCAATACCAAAATCCGGCACTTGTATAGCAACTTGATCATTTGTCAAAATTAAGGATACGTATTAGTTACTGTAGTTAATATGACCGATGCAACCTAAAAGGATAACATAAATCTCCACTAACGTTCAACATGTTTTTTCCATCGAGTAATATATATTTCGTTAAAAGTTTTGCCAGAAATTGATGATTTAGGCGGGCGCATCACGAAATGAGCAGTATCAGTTTGCATGCCGTTCACCGGCATCGTGAATCGTTGTTAGTTCGGTGGTTTGATACAATAACTCAGTAAGATACAATCTCAGCTGTTCAATCAGCTGATCCACTTAACTCGGTTCCATATGGTGGTACTCTACAAATCAGCAGTGTTACCAACATTAAAAAAATTAAAATTAAAACACATCAGCGTCATTTACCTCTGTTTTAATTTCGATTTTTAACATTTTTATTTTGTATTAGATTTATAGATTTTTTAAGTTGAAGGATTTAAAGAATTCGGGCCAGTAAAAATCTGTTAAAATGTATTTGCTTAGGGGCTAGCTTTGATTTTAATCCATCTGTGCCTTTTTTATGAGCACGTAATTTTTCTTTCATCGTCTAGAAATAGACTTAAGTCATAGGCTTCCAATTTTTTATCAATTTCTTTCATGAAAGGTCACATGAAACTTAACAGCCATTAAACACTTTAAACCCCATAAGACAATAATAAAAGCTAAACAATAAGCATTCACGTCAATAACCCCTCTAGGTTTAACCGTTTTTTTTAATTCAACACTGGATCATTGTTTAACAAGTGACATCCAGGGAGCTTTAACTAGTTCCTTTTACTGACGGCAATGCCTTCGGGCAAAGGAAGAAAAGGGGAGAGGTGAAAAAGAAAGGGAAAGGAAACCGGAAGTCTTTTCCTGTTGTTAAAGTCGTAGTGTTTCCGGTGACGGTGGCGGATTTAAGATGGCGGCTTACGCCTAATCAGCTGTCTTGCAAGTTCAAAGACTTCCCCCACATAAGGAGTTGAGTCTTTTGATTAATTTATGTCAGATGATTCGCTTGATGTTATTTAATCTTCGAAGCCTAATAGGCTATATCCCCACCTTGAGATGGAAATGTGATTACTATTTGTTCACAAACATTGAACTTCCTGTAATAATTGTATGTGTTTTTAAAATTCCAATAGTTATCAACAATTGATTTCTTCTTAGGTACTTCACTGGTGAAATTAGTATGGTTATAGTCTTTCACAACGCACTTCTACGAGAAAATGTATGAAGATAAATCAAGAATTTAGGAGAAGACTTGTCAGGTATAGTTCCAAAAGCGAGGTATAGAGTTCCTACGGGATATTTGATTGTAGGAACTTCATACCGTGCTCTTGGGCTAACCAAACCAGCGGAATTGGAACTAAGAATCGGTTCAATGAAGATGCTCAGACAGACAGAATATTGATGCAGTTTTTCTAACAATAATAATAATAGCTTAATCAGTTATTTGTAGATTATTGTATGTATAGTCAACCTAGTTTAATTTTTTTGTTGACTAAATTTTATTGTGAAATAGTTTTTCTGTTTATATAATATTATGTTTATCATAAGAAACTATCAAAAATCATTCACTTGCTTTAGGCCTACTCTAGGTTAGGGCAGTTCTGTAATAGGTATTTAAGAAAAAGGTGTAATTTTTGTATTATCTTGTATTTAAAATTCATTTCTCTATATTACTGTTACCTAGTTGCACAGTGTGTGACTTAAGCGTTTTGAGAATTAATCATTTTAGTCAAACCCTACTATGTTGTGTTTAATACTATACGTTGACCAGAATCGTTTTATGATTTTATGGGTTTTATTATGATATTTTATTTATGGTTCATAATAAGTATATAATGTTAATGAATGTGCTGATAGCTAGGTCAAGAAATGAGCTTAGTATTCTTTGTCCAATATATACTAGAATTATAGATAACAACTTGAAAAATTCGTCTATTCTCAGTTTTAAAATTGAATTTATTCATTACAAATTCATGTTATCCGTGTTTAGGATTTTAGTTTGAATGTGTTTGAAAAATCATGAATGTACAGAATACATTTTTTAACATTGTGTAGTAGTTTGTCGAGTTGTCTATTTGGAATTACACTACTTTCTTATTCTAATTTTGAAATAGTCCTGTTTCAAACTACATGACAATGGTACGCAATGTTGACTTGTTACTTCGTTCTGTATCCAAGGAACAGAAAAGAATCACGAGTTTCGTAACTAATAATATGTTATGTGTTAGCATGCATCTCTAAAAGGGTAACAGTGGCACACTTAGAGGAATTTAGTTAGAATTCAACAAAATACTTAATTTAGAATTTAAAAAACGTACAAATTTCACGTTGAAGTTTATTATATGGTAATGTGAAACTTATTAATGGATACGTTTTGTGTAGTGGGAAGTCAATTAGATGAGTCACCAGAGAAGAACTGAAAGAAATTAAAATATCTTAAGAATATAGCATATACTTCCAATCTTCACATATTTTTATCAAGTATATTCCTGACCATAACTAGATATCTACAATCGCCAGACAGCTCCTATGTTCTTGCTGACAGAACTGGTTTTCTTCCGTGTCGACCTCTGGTTTTTCTGGGCAGACGGCCTCGAAGGTCAAAGATAGTCGTTATCAGAGCAAAGTCCACAAGGTCAAATGTTATCTAGCTATCTCCATAACCGTGGTCCCATATCGTAACGTGGCAGCTACTATTGTTAAATATCCTCATGTTTCTAGAGAAATGCCTGCGTAGACCTGCATCAACATCTACTGAACCAGCCACAGTAATTTAGTAATGATATACTTTCAGATTTGCAAGCCAATTCTTTTTCATTGTTAAGAGTCTGCATCAGTGGTAGCCAAATTGGATTTTAGTCCCGTAAGAGCAATGTTAAATTCTGGCGCCTATATCTCCTTGACCTATTGTCATAAATTAACGGAATAGGTGTCAAATTAAAGGTATTACAGTCCTTCAGGGCACCACCTTACAGAAATTCTTATTTTCGCTCTCAATAAAAAAATAATAATGATTTATTCTGTAAAATATTCCTGTATTTTTGTTTTTATATCAAGTTAAATTTTTGAACATATTAAAAGGTCATGGCCTTGAGCCACATCTCATCAATGTACTTCCAAAGTTTTACATTGATACTTTGATAATTAACGCCACTACAGACGCCAAAGTGAAGGTATGTTCCGCCAGAATTTAACATTACTCTTTTCGGACTAAAATCCAAGATGGCTACCACTGATGCAGACTCTTAATTTATAGACAATATTTTAGTATTTACAGTATGACTTGAAACTTATTCATGTACGGTAAAATTCTAGATTTTACCTTTTTTCTCAAATTTGTGCTCCCTGCTGCATCATCTAAATGTCCAGGAGGCACGGTTTTTTAGTGTTTATTCCAGTAGGTATGTATTAAATCGGTATCTCGATTGTTGTACAGTACTTTGTTACTCAAGAAAAATACATCTTGTTTGCAAGTATGTGTTAACATTTTTTTAAATTTACAACTAAAAATCTGTATTAGAGGAAACTGTATGACCATGTTCATATTTATGACACTGCCATCTTGGTGAGTGGATATGAGTGAAAAGTGTGCCATTAGTGTAATGGATTTGACCAAAAATCCTTCTTTAATTTTTACTCATTTGTAATTTTTCCAAACTACACAAATCCTCTAAAGAAACATGTCCAATTCACACCACTCGCGAATACATATGGACTCGTGAACAGAGTTTGGCAATTATTATTAACTCTTCCTGAAGCAGAGACAAAAGAAAAATTATTTAACTGATAACATTTAATCAAATATGTACCAGTTCTTTATAGTGTTTTTAGATAGATTTTCGTAAAGTAGCTTGGAAGACGAAAAGCTTCAGGTTACTGTAGTTAAAAGTTAAAACGTGAAGACGGAGATAGGCCTACCCTGGTGCGCTCTGTGGCCTGTGGGCTGAAACCGTGGTTCTGGACCGATCGATGCTTCCCGCCAAAACGGATTAACCTCTTCTCTTTTGGCGCGCTTTCGTCCTGACCTTTAGTTCCCAAACACGATTAAGAAATAACCTTACGTTGAGGTCAAATTAGTCTGAAATCAGTACTGTAGTAAGTTAATAGGAGCATTGCATCATACATTCATACGTGCAAACACGTCTCGGGTGTTTAAAGTATTTGGACATGCATATGCCTTATCTCTAGGGAAGGGGGGTGTTGGCAATTTGTGCGACCAAAATTTGAAACAGTGACGTCATTTGGTTAATGACATTATAGTTCGGTTAAAAGAACAGCTGTTTGGATGAACTGAAAACCTATAGATATATCCATGATCTAACCTATTTCCCACATGGAAGTAAATTCAAACCTTTTTATACATACGGGGTGTCAGAATCTCTGGACAAACTAGTGTTGTTTTTTGAAACAACATAAAAATATTTATGCTACCGTTTACTTGTTAATCACTACAAATGTATAGGGATCTACTATTTATGAATATTATTCGAGATACGTTTATAACCTTCAAGGTAATGTGCAAATGTTCTCGTCCTAGAATTGAACGTCTGAACCTAATATTGTGATCACATTGAATAATATCTACATTATACATTTAACTGACAACAGATTGCATATACAATAAAGTATACTAAAAATTAAGCCATATTTTGTTTTATTTTATAGTAGTTTGTATACTACAAATATATAAGGGTTACTATGAAGGGTTTGAGATAAGGTCAAAGTAATCAAGAGGGAAGACAAGTGTATAGATAAATTATGATGTATAAAAATCATATAATAACATAATTTAATTTTTTTAATTCTATCAGAGTCTATAAGAGTTAAGTTACACAAAATCTTTTTGTCAACCCCTAAATATCGCCAACAACTATTTTTTACTATACATCAAAAGATGACATTGTGTAAGTTTAAGTCCCGCATATTCTTTCCTATCCCTGGTTGTACAATTATGATGATAGAATGAAAGGGTACTTAACTAAGACTCTAGTGTATAGTTATAAAAAAGATAACAACCAAAAATAGAATAGCTAAAGACAATTTTACTTTTACTCTTTGTATGCATAATTTTACATGTAAGAATGGCTATCAGAAGAGGAAGAGGAAACTATAAGTTGAAAACATCAATAATAAACTAGTAAAAACTTAATGAAATTTAGATATGCTACATATTATTTTGAAATACTGAATATTCATTACAGTGTAAGTGGGTCCAAAAATCAGTTATTTTCTGTTTTATAAATTTCGTGTCGTATTCTTTCGTTACTGCCATAAGAAAGTTACCAAATTATTTCTTCCTTATTGTGTGTGTTGAGTAAAATCAGGTGTAATGAGTTTTGGAAATGTGGAAATACATGAAATACAAGAAAAAAAGTTCATAAAATCTACGACAGGCTGCAGCACCGCCAAGCAGTCATATCTATTGTACTGCCTGCTGGGAAAAGGACTTCTTTGAATCTTCATGATTCCACAGAATAATATGTAAAATAACACTACTATACAAAAATTACCATAAGTCTAATATTACCATCGAAGCCGGAACCGTTTATTGAAAAGAACTTGTAAAGACTGTGCCTGCAACAAAAATTTAAAAATAACAACTATGGGGTTAAAAATGATTAAACCAGTTTTCCTTAAAAAAAATGTCTTCAAATAATTGTTTTACAAGACACGAATTCATATGGAAAATACAAAATTTATATTTAACTATAAGATAGTTTGTCGAAGTCAACAACTGATTTGTACAAGTTGTACTTAATTGAACTGTTAATTTTCATCCTTTCCTTATACAAATTGTTCGTTCAATACGAGTACCTACTTAGCTGCTCCTGAATTTATAAATATTTTATATTAAAAAAATATTATGAATGGTATAAATTGTTATTTCAAATTGTACCCCAATGTGTAACTAACTGTTGATAGATGAAAAATGCAAAAAAATGTTCTGTTGCTGATAGTAATTTACCTTTAATTGAAAATTTATTCCAACCATATTAGCAGCTTAAGTAAAATCCTGAATACTTCATTAATATTTCTATTTAACATGGAGAAAAAGTGTGACCCAACAATAGGTGAGTTAAAAGGACAGTTTAATAATGAAAGTGTATCTTTGTCATGAGATCTCTGTAGTCATGAATTGTGTATTTGCAGAAATATAGATGTATGTTATACGTATATTGTACAACACACACGAAATTATTATAAGATCACCATAGTGTAAAATAAATCACGCCTTGTACCTTAAATCACTTCGTCCTATCTTGCACCTTAAGTCTCCTCAGTCATTGATAAACACCTCTATATAGTAACTGGAAAATCTTGGAAAAACTATAATGCCACCTTAAAATTTTGACATGGATATGTCTTAGCTCTGATGG
Source organism: Nephotettix cincticeps (assembly GCA_023375725.1). Classification (NCBI taxonomy): domain Eukaryota; kingdom Metazoa; phylum Arthropoda; class Insecta; order Hemiptera; family Cicadellidae; genus Nephotettix; species Nephotettix cincticeps. The sequence goes on along the minus strand of CM041787.1, from coordinate 32,141,039 downwards.
TTTATTGGCAATCCGTTCGTAACGGTGACGTCCTACGCTTAGTGGCTTCATATGGCTATAAGGACATCTGTTTGCACGAATTGAGAACATTCCTTTTAGACGTCCAGTATCCATGATCTAACATTTTCCCCACAGGGAAGTAAATAAATAAGTTTTTATCTGGAATGTGCTGTTGGCTCAAATGTTTTAAATTTGACTCAGCTTAAAATTAACTCACGATCTTAAAATATAGAAATAATAATTAATAAAAACACATAAGGGATGAATAATTTTTCATCTGGAATGTGGAGTTGGCTCAAATGTTTTAAATTTGACTCAGCTTCAAATTAACTCACGCTCTTAAAATATAGATATAAAATAAAAAACAAATACAATGTCAAAAATGCATAGAAATGTATAGTGTATGACTTACAAGAAAAGAAAATGAGGGTTTAGAGGTATGATACGGTAGGAACCGTGGAAGAAAATGTGATTTAGATTTAGGATTCTTAAAGATACTCTGAATAAATAGAGAAAAAACTAATTATATTTAGTATTTCGGTAAACATTCCGGATAACCTTAGAAGGAAAGTTGATTTAGATTTTGAATTCTTGTAGTTACTCTTGATAATTAGGGAAGGAAAGGGAATTTCGATTTAGTATTTTGACATGGATATGTCTAATCTCTGAGAGGGGTTTTAGTTATTCGCGTCACGTGAAAATTATAACGGAAGTGACGTCGTACGTTTATATAGAGCTGTTAAGCCTAGGCCTACTGAAATTATCCCCTTTAGACTCATACTTTATATTTTTAACTGAAATGACAACCAAGCCAGGTAAGTTTTTAAGCCAAGTATGAATGAGAAATGAGGGAAAGGTGATTGTGGCGCGATCTTATAGTCTTGTTACTGACTAAGGTTGACATGTTCCTTAGACAGGACTGTTAATTAATAGCACAAACAGTCAATGACATATCTGAGGGATCCACATTTAAAAGTGGGGACCGAACCACTGTCTCTGAATTACGAACTGATCTAATTATGAGGATGGTATTTGCGGATTAACGTAGTAGTCAATAGTGCGGACGTTAATCAACACAAGAGAACAACACTAAACCCACCGGCCATCGCTCACAACTATCCACAATTCATGTGGAGTCATGAATTGTGGATTGACCCGCCACGTACCCAGTCATACATATCCTGGACATAAATATACTTTCTTCATTTCCCAAAGGAGTTTAAGTAAATTTTTGGTAGGCAACCTGGATAAATAGGGAAGAAAAGGGATTTTAGAATTTAGATTCAGCATTTTGGTAGGCAGGATGGTGGCCGAGGAATGTTGACAGGAAGGCCTGGCATCAAGGCCGGCCCCAGTCCGACCGCTTACAGCACTGCCAAGGCTGATTTCGAAATAGCTCGGCGTTCTTAGGGAAAGGGTTTTTTATTATGGCGGCATAGACTGTTTTATAGGCCTCCTGCCAAGAACCTAGCCCAATAAAACAGATTCCACTTACAACTTTTTGGATATCAGGTTTTTGTGAACAGATGCGAGACTCGACCTTGGTTCCGTGGAATCAATTTGAGAACGAAAAAATCTTTGATTTGGAACTTCATAATATGAAGGTTTCCTAGATGTATTTGGTGGAAAATATGAAATATGACGTTCCCTAATACAATATACAAGTGCTTAGTTACCGTACTGAATTTCAGTGATACTTATACATTCATTATTGCGGTATAGGTATTGAGGTCATTGTTGTTTTTGAAGTTCAGGTTACTAAATGAACATTTTATGGAAAATAAGTTTTCATGGGATCTTATTGTAAACGATAGTTCCAGCTCCAGACTTACCTCATCGCCCGAGTGTCTGTCGGGTGTCGCACCCCTATCTGGCGAGTATTGTCGGTATATTTGAATAACAAAGGTCCTAAACTAAGGGCTTTGTTTTGTGGCACGCCCAACCTGGTCCACTCAGCTGCCTATATCCCTCTCTCTCTCACTCTCCCTCCCTCCACCGTTCTATATTTTATATTTTAATTACTGTGGTATTTTTATATTTTAATACTTGTATATTAGTGGAAAAATACATTTTCGTTAAACTGCTTCAAAAACAGGTGTTTTAGATGCATGTGTTGAAGAACAAAGGTCGTTCATTTTCTTCCTAGGACTTAAGATGATTTTTTGAAGCCGAGGCCGCAAAAGATCATTGTTGATGATACTTTTGATTCGAGGTCACCATTAGATTTTAAATAATCGATAAAGTAACTGCAACAATCACTATAGATTTTTGTGTATTCGATGAAACTGGTAATCGACTATTAAATCAAACTATCGAATGGTTGAGATCGAACTAATGATAATAATAACTAACGCTGATAACCTGAACAACCAATTTAGGAATCAAGAAAGAAGTTCTACAACGTAAGTAACGTAACAGCTGATTGGTGTAAAGCGGCAAAAACTATCGACAACTGTTGGCACTTTAAATCAGGAAATAATTTATGTTTTGCAAGTTAGTTTGTTTCATTTTATTTGCAGTATGACGAAAAATATAGTTCATCACACGGCCCAGAATTGGCTTTTTGATATATACTCGCACATTTAACAGCCTCGGCTGTTGCTCGCATGAAAAAATCCCGTTTTGGTCCTAGTGATGAAATATATTGTTTTTAAACTACAGAAGGTTAATTAATCCTAAAACAAATAATACAACAATTTTAAGGAATCACAAGTTTGTTGCTGTTTGTGCTCTAGTTAATCCACATAATATATCCTCTGTCTATGGTGACTCAGCCATCGAATTTTTAACTTATGGTTGATAAACTCGAGATACGTCAAAATAAAAAATGTATCTGTTAAAACTGATACTTAACTCCTGGGTTTACAGATTAAGAGACAGTACTTATACCGAAATAAACATAAGATTCGTTCACTTACACATTAAGAGATAGTACTGATGCCAAAATGAACATATTATTCATTAACTACACACATTAAGAGACAGTATTGATGCCAAAATGAACATAAGATTCGTTCACTTACACATTAAGATACAGTACTAATACCAAAATGAACATAAGATTCGTTCACCTACACATTAAGATACAGTACTAATACCAAAATGAACATAAGATTCGTTCACCTACACATTAAGAGACAGTATTGATGCCAAAATGAACATAAGATTTGTTCACTTACACATTAAGAGACAGTATTGATGCCAAAATGAACATAAGATTCGTTCACTGACACATCAAGAGACAATACTAATACCAAAATGAACATAATATTCATTCACATACACATTAAGAGATAGTAATGATACACAGATGAAAATAAGATTCGTTCACTTGCACATTAAGAGTCAGTACTATTACCAAAATGAACATAAGATTCGTTCACTTACACATTAAGAGACAGTACTAATACCAAAATGAACATTGATTCGTTCACTTACACATCAAGAGACAGTACTAATACCAAAATGAACATAAGATTTGTTCACTGACACATCAAGAGACAGTAGACCTACTAATACCAAAATGAACATGATATTCGTTCACTTACACATTAAGAGACAGTATTGATGCTAAAATGAACATAAGATTCGTTCACTGGCACATCAAGAGACAATACTAATACCAAAATGAACATAATATTCATTCACAAACGTAATAGGTCCAAATAAAGAACAGCCCCTTGTTTCCTTGTACCGAGTGTTCCTTGTACCTTTGTTCCAGGTTCCATGATCTCTTAATCGAACTATTTTTTTCAAAATTATACAACGTACATAATTTTACGTTTAGGGTCTTGTGTCATTCGGTTTATGAAAAGGGTTATATTTAGTGTGGGAATCTCAAAATTCTTAAACATGAAGTTATTGATCTGCAGCCCGAATAATAGGCCTATGTGAAATAGTGTTCCTAGTTTCTCTCTCAGTGAATTTGTAAAGCGAAGCTCCTCCATGGAGATTCTCAGAATGTTGTAATGAACCAATCAAATGAGAACATAGGCCTATTATTTATATCTCTTCGTATTCTCTGAGTTGTTTGTTCTTTTTCAAGTACAATATTTTGGTGTGAGGACTTAATAAAAGGCACTTAGAGAATTAAGCGTTTTGAGGTATGTAACTGAGTTGTGTTTGCTTTGCAAATCAGTTCTGAATATATCACACAGCTCTTAGATTCTTATCAAAGACAAAATTGTGGTTCATATTTTTAGGTTAAACTGTAGGTCCCTTAGACCATTTGTCTTTGGTTGTTGAACTAATCATGGAGATTCCTGTCCAAGGAACATGTCAACCTTAGTCAGTAATAAGACTACAAGATCGCACCACAATCGTCTTACACTCATTTTTCATTCATAATTGGCTTTAAATGCCTACCTGAGTAGGTCGCCATTTCAGAAAGGTACCGAATTGAAATGAACATTTTCCATTTCCATTCTATCACGGCGGGGAGTGAGTTTCTAAGAGTTCAATGATGTGATTGTGATCTCAACTAACATTACGAGTTATTGATTTTGTATTCGAAATCATTTCCAAGAATTACAAAAAGTGCATAAGTAGATTAAGTTGCATAAGCCAGCAATAGAAGAGCTTAGAGACATCATAGAATCTGTTCACAAGAGGAAGGGGTTAGAAATCACGAGTGACCTTTGAACCATTTGGGATTTAGTTCATTTTTTGCTTCTAAATATCTCGCTAAGAAGCTTAACGCGCCACTACGACGTCGACGTCAGACGATCGCCGAGGTTAATCTTGTTTAACGGGTCTAAGGCTAAGGCTCAGGAACCACCATCCTAATTCTCGCGTCCATTTTAAACTCACCAGTTACAAAATATCTACAGGATATTGTTCGAAGGAAACAGTATGCCTTCTATATATGCCTATATAACAAGATTTTAATTATAGCCCATAAAAGGTGATTCCATAAAGAGCAGATAGGGAACTAAACTTATATAAAAAAGTTCCTGAAATACAAATAGTCCGGTATCTTGTTTAACCTTCGTAGAAATTATTCAGATTAGATTATTTTTTAAATAGCTACAAGCACAAATACAGTAGTCATATATCAGGCACATAAACCAGCGACACTGCAGTCTACGCCATCCGAACCTGGAGGGGACAGTATTCAGTGATATGTTCCCGCCGCAGGTTCGTGCAAGCCAATTATCTGTCGAGATTCATGTTTCAATTGTTGCAGGCGCATAAACCAGCGACACTGTAGTCTATGCCATCCGAACCTGGAGGGGACAGTATTCAGTGATATGTTCCCGCCGCAGGTTCGTGCAAGCCAATCAACTGTCGAGATTCATGTTTCAATTGTTGCAGGCGCATAAACCAGCGACACTGTAGTCTACTCCAAACATGTTCCGTAACAACTTTGCCCAACTGAAGAGCACGCGATGCGATGCTATACGGACAATCTAAGCTGCGGAGAATTTTTAATCTTGCAGAGGAAATTATGTATTCTCAGTACTTAAAAAATGGGAACTAAAACCATTTTGCTAAACCATTTAAAATTAAAACTAGTTTTCCTTTCTGACACGAGCGATTGCACAAATCTTAACCGATTTTAAATAAGCGATGTTTGAATGTCGTTTGACTAAAGCCACTCACTTTTTTTGTAATCATGCTTAATTAAGCCCTTATTATTATTAGGCCCTTATTTTTGATTCTGTTAGACTTTCCGAAATCCCTTAAATTAATGTTCGAACGATCTCGACCAGAAATATACAAATCGATAAACCCCTCAATCAAAGCCTGGTTAGCATGCATTCTTAATCATTAATATGTTATAAAAGTGCACAAGTAAATATAAAATTAGTTCTACTCTTTTAGATATAACCATTTACTTAACCTTATTACCAAAGTTAAAGTTAGTACCAAAGTTGTGTTCGTATATGTCTTATCGAAAGACATATACGAACCATATATATATAGTATATCGAACCGAATAAGAATATTTTATTTTAAATACTTATAATTTTTCTTTTAATATTGCTGGTACTGAGCTAAGGGTAAAAAAGGTTTAAAGTTAAAATCATTTGAAAAAAAATTATTACGTGTGTAAATATTTCGTTAATAATATCTCCCACTTTTAGTAATAATTTAATGTAAAAGTTGTCAAAGTAGCAGAATGACGAATGTTAAATGTTGAAAGACGAGTCAGCAAGACACAAAAAGCAATTGGGAGGTAAGAGAATGCAGCCCAGCTGTTGAGTGTTGTTTCAGCTGTGACCAGGTTAAACAATTACGTCATTACACATACTCATCGGTTTCCACCAATGATAACTAATTATCATCCAGACATTTTTATTGTTGTTTTATTGCGATATTTAAAATTGTGTGCTAATGGACCCGTTATTATTTTTGGTTTAAAACTACGCGAGTACATTAATCATACACGTTTAATTCTAGTGTGTATTTATTTATGGGTTTGTTTGGAGGTATGCTTGATACACTCATCAAACTGTTTACAAGAAGAAAATAATAGTTAGTTAATTTGTTTGTGTGATGTTCACCTTTGTCGAGGTTGACAATTTGTATAAAATAATATTAAAAGTCACTTAAGATAAAAATCCGATTGACCTTTATGTATCGTGTCTATTAATGGAGGTGAATTAGTTTTAAATGACAGATGAATGGATAGATGTCAGATATTATCCTCGTGTTAGTTCGTCATTTTGCCTCATCGAAGCATAGTAACCCTCTAATGGGCTCTCCAATGGGAAAATGTCCGCAACAACAACATATGGGATTAGGAAACAGCTGATTTCTGCTGAAGAATTTTTTGAACAAAGTCGCAAAGTATCAAAATTGATTGTTGAATATGAACTGGCCAATCATAGCAAATCTGTCGTCCTCTTGTATAAATCCCTAAGTACAATAACATAGAAAATACATTGTAAAAGACGATAGTTCAATCCCTCAATAATTTATCGTAGGTGTTTGGCTTTGTTCTTATAAATTAGAATGTATATCTAGAATCAATTAATTTTAGTTATTTTGAAATCCTCGGACAAGTGTTTAGCTGGTTTCTTGAAGAAATCATGCTATAATTTTACAAAATTGTTTATAACTGAATACTAACCACGTTCTCTGTTTGTTTAAAGTGGTTGTTAATAATTGAAACCATAATTATTTTTAATATCTTATTATATACTGTGACAATGTTAGTTAAAGTAACTGTACAGGATTGTTTGATAGGTAAACAAATTCCGCTTTCATGACATATATTTCAAAATGCTTAATCACGGAAGCTGAAGGTTTCAAATGTCTCTAAAAATATTCTCATCGTTCTGAAAACTCAGAGATGTTCTGAATAAATTTAACATGAAGCCTACAAAAGCCAAAAAACAAGTGATGGGGCAGGGTAGACTTTACAAACGGTTTGCAGAACTCCTTAGGTATCAAAATCAATCTTTACCACATACGGTTAAAACAATTGAAGAACGTGCGTTTTCATCTTGGAGGATTGTGTCTCTCGGTCACCAAACTTGAAATAAAAATTTTCTAATCTAAAGATGTGTAGTCTTTTCGTCTAAGAAAAGTGAAAGGGTGGATTAGACTTTGCAGACGACTAACAGATCCATCTATGGTAGAAATCAAGCTATTCTCCCATACGGCGAGGAAACAAAATTGAAGAACTATCGTTTCCATCGTGGTAGGTTGTGTTTGTCGACAAACAGGTTCTGAGTAAGATTCCCGTCTCATCTTCCCTAGAATGGATCTAGATTCTGGCTAACGCAACTGTCCATCCCACTTTTGGCGTTGACGAGTCGAAGAAACTAGAACAATAAACATTCTTCGGGGGCATTTCCGCACTACACGGGGCTGGGAAGCAGCTCTGAATGGCGATCCGAGACAAAAACCCGCTCCGGATCGGAACATTCACAATACCAGTGGCACTGGCACTGGGAATAACCTTCCATATCGCGATGGACGATTTTAAATTCCAAGTCACGAACGTGTTGGTTTTTCTTAAATTTATGGGTTGTTCGTCCTCCTCTCCTTCTCTGGTAGGTTGTTGTGATCTTTCTTCTTGCTCGTCTTGTGGCGGCGACGTCCCTCCCTTCCTAATTACTGATTGGCGATGTCAAAGACTTCTGCCTTCTGCTGCTCAGGGTGGTGATCCTGGACCAGAGCACGATGATTTCGAGAATTCAGGTCGCTATGGCCAACAACGATTTGTTTGTGTGGCCTTTAAAGCCTAAAGAAATGTTTTGTTTTAACCGGGTCGGTCTGAACTGGTCTCTTGTTCCTGAATTTGGACTTCGATCGGAGTTCAGTTTAGACAATAATATTCTCTACTTTATACCTTCTTGTCAATAAATAAAAAGCCAGAGGAAATTAAATAAGTTAAGAATATATAAAAGTTAAAATTTTGTAATGGGGTTATGATATGACGAACACAAATTAAAAAAATGAGTCATACTTAAAAAGGTGTTATCTCCAAGGAATTTTTGGATCAGTGTTACGGGTTTAAATGGACGAGTTTGGGTTTTATAAAAAAACTACTGATATTCTCCGCATGATTTCCCCATAAATGTAAAATGAGGTTTTACTTAAATGTGTAGATATCAAATTATATTCCTAGTCGAGGCATATAACGTGTGATGACAATTCTGTAAAACCAATAGACAATACAATTTTGGAACAAAGATCCGCCATATTTAAATCGGTTTATTTCAAAATTTCGCCATAATTAGCCATAGTATAGCTGTGCAATACGGGTCTGTACTTAATGTACTAAATATTCCAAACGTACTATACCAATAAGACTTGCAACATAAATAGACAAAGTTATAAAAATCCACCAATATGTTGGTAAATATGGCTCTATAGATTGCTTGAAGATACAGATTGAGGCTCTCATAATTAATCTCTATCGAATGTCTTTACTAACTACTGTACGTGTCACCAAATTTCTTACACGAAGATTAGAGTTTGAACCGATACTTCCAAGACTGTCGGTTCTAATACAAAGTTGTATTATATGTATCAATCATAAACTAAGGAGTCTGCACTAATGTCCGTACAGGTCCACCAAAATCTTACTAGTCTTCAAACAGGTTCTAAAATACGACAAAAATACTGCATAAAACGTGGTCGATCACATTAAAAGTCCTTCATCAAGATCGTGCGGGACTATTACACTCCGAAGACCATAAATTACAAAACTACAAGTGTAATTTACGAGGTGTAAATCCATTCGTCATGATAATTTGAACGGTCGAGATGCAGTAGAGCTCATAAAGCCAGCAGCACAGAGGTGTGGCGATCGCTGCCATAGAGGATAATCACGGACACAATCCAATATGCAAATACTGTCTCCACCCAGCAGAAGAAGTCATAAAAGTCCTCAATGCACCCATATCCCCACCGTAAATACCGGTAACTGCGTCATACTGTTTCTATTAACATGGCGGACCATCCATAATTCATGGAGTGTTGAAATTGGCACCATTTTGTATGATCTCATCGACACGGCGCATGCGCGGTGAGATGCGCAGCGTGATTGAGAGCTGCGCAGTGTACAGCGATTTATGAACGCTGTCCTGACGATGTTTGTTATCACTACGATGTTGTAACATCTCAGATAGTGAGGTAGTAAAAACTGACAAAGGCCTAAATTTATTCATTTCAAGAATACAGACTATGAATCTATTTTATATCAGGTAAGTAAATTTTTGCAAACGTATTTAATAATCTAAAGATATTTAAAATACCACAACGGTTAAAGGAATGAGAATTGAAATATGCCAATTTTAGCAACTGTGCTACATCGATCTAGCCGTTTCTAAAGGAACTCATACTGGAATACATATGTAGTTTCTGATATTTCTCAAGAGTTATTTTAGCTTATTCATGATTTCAACCATCTAAACGTAAAAACGAACACAATACGCTACTAGATCAAAGATATTTCACAATAATTGTTAAGTTTCATAAATTCCATTTGGAATAGTAAAACACATGATTGGCGGCCTCAGCATTGTCAGCTGACAAACGAGTGCCCGTGCAACTCCGGCCTCACTCCATACCTCTGGCATAAAGGGATTGGGCTGATAATATGAACTTAGGTTATATAAAAGTTGAATAGGTTAGTTTAAACATAATCATTATTTACTTCCCTATGGGAAATAGGTTAGATCATGCATATGTCTAAGGAGAATGTTTTCAGTTCATCTAAATAGCTGTTCTTATAGCCATATGACGTCACCGTTTCAAATATTGGTTTGAAGGATTGCCTTCCCAGCGCTAAGACATATACATGTCAAAATGCGTTTAAGTTACATGTGCGTAACAGTTACTGTACTTTAGTAAAAAAGGAACAAGAAACCTAATAGGTTTAATAAAAAACCTATATTTCTACCTTTTTTCACTATTTTAAACTTTATTTTCGTATACTGAGGTAATAACTCGAACGATTTCTCCGAAAGGAACACATCAAGATTATAAGTCAGTATAATATTACATTGATAAAAATATTTTCTGTTTTTTCATCTTCCTTGACAGAATTGGTAAGCTTAGAAATAAAAATGAAATACCCCCCTAGTATTAGAACTACATATTAAGAGAATTTAATTTGATTTAGGAAATTATTGTTATGATCCAAACCGAGCTTAATAAGGAAGTCGTGTCAACATAATTATTTTCTGATACATATTTCCTCATTTACAATCATATGTTTACATACTTGTTTACATACTTTCCATACTGTATTTCCTCATTTATACTTTATACTTTTAACTGAAATGGCGACCTACCCAGGTAGGTATTTTAAGCCAAGTATGAATGAGGAATGAATGTAGGATGATTAGTCTTGTTCCTGACCTAAGGCAGACATGTTCCTTAGACAGGACTGTTAATTAATAGCCCAACAGCCGAGTTCGTTGTGGATTAACGTAGTATTCAATAGTGCGGACGTTAATCCACACAACAGAACACCACACCCACCGACCATCTCTCACAACTATCCAAAATTCGTGACCTCCAAGTAGCTGGATTACAGGACGTCGCCACCGTCCCAGTCAATTTACAATCATATGTTTATTATTTTTGTCCAATGCCATGCTATTGTTTACAGTTCTTTTCATACTAAAAAAATGGTGATTTGGTAGTTAAATAATATTCTTGTGTTATTTCTTTAAGATTTAGCCTCCATAGGTTTGCTGCCACACGAACAAACTAATATAGATTTTGCAACATGAATAGTAACCCCTAGCTAGGTGAAGCTGTATACCAAGTTTTATCACAATATTTCAAATAATAGGTATGTAAATTTGTTGACATAGTGAAGTGAGGTAGCAGCGTTAGTCAGCCTGCCAGAGGTCACCGTTCATGATCTGACAGGAGTCGCCGGTCACTTGTTTCAATATGGGACGTATGATTTACAGGTCAGGGAGGTTATCTCAGAGCTAGCACGTTGGTTGTAGACCTAATAAATAACAATAGCAGACTATAAACTATAATAATATAACTGAATAATGTATAAAATATATCCCACACAGCACGCTGTTGTGAGTAGAGCGAATTTCACAGAACTTATATTAGTCCTATCACTGTAATCGAATAGTTCTGAGTATGCAGGTTTGCTGCGAAAAAGTTTATTTTACATGATAATGTGCTTACATTAAGGCTGATTACTAAGTAAAACACATAGGGTACAACAGTTTATCAAATCACGTTAATAACTAAGCGATTTATACCAATTATTTATTCTCCGGAAGAATTACAAGGGCAATGAATACGTAGGTTTTCTGCTATAAGAAACATTAATTTTGGAGTTTTATGACTGTATTGATAAAACTGAACTAGATAGACTTGCATACCAAATTTTGGAAGTATATTTAAGTAAATAAGTGAGAGATATTGATTTTTAGCTACCCTCCATAAGATTAACATTTCACAGTGTACTGTGTTTACCATTTTAAATATCTCAGTAGCCAATCGACCTAGAGTCATGATTGTACATACTAAATTATGCGGGGTTTTTTATCCAATGGTTAAAAGGAAAATTAGGGGGTTTCAAAAATTTTACATAAATGCATTGAAGCCCCCATTTTTGGGATACAAAAGCCCCCCAAATGATGATTGCGTTACCCAACAAACTCATAGAAGATATTACAGAAAGGAACAACTCCACCAAATGTTATAATAATCAGACAATTATTGCGGCCGTTATCGTGTCGACACATATTTATGCTTATATGTATATAAATGTTGAATGACCCTCCAAAAACTTGGTTGAGTTCTATCATGGTCCCGGGCTTAATTGTCACCATGAGGGTCATGTGAATAGCCCACTTTTCCTTATGCACTTCGAGTGCATAAGTTAAAGGGGGGCCTATCCGACTTAGTCCACTGGGAAACTAATTAAATATCCTGACAAATATATCAGCAGTTAGTCAGTAAAAAGGGTAAATAATGTAATTAAATGTCATTCATATTCATCTCAAAATACCTATAAAAATGTCTGGAGCACTAATTGACCTCCTAACGAAGGACAGATCAGGCGCGGTAATGAAACGCCTTGCCGACTACTCTCTGTCTCCGATTTGCAGGGACACCCGCAGATTAAGTAGGTAACTAACGGCGACACGGCCCTGTTGCGTTGGCATCACTGCTCTTTGCATACTTTGCAACAAAGTTGCCAACAACCGCCGTTAAATGCAAGTGTTATGGGTGCTGTTATCCAAACGTACAGCACGACCTCTGTCGGTATCGCCAGCTTATTGGTGTTATGCCGGCAACTAAGTATATGCAACAATGTAGAACCTCCGTGGGTTTTGCTCTTATCCCTACTGTAATTTAAGTTTATTGGGAACATTTTTTGCAATCGAGATAAAGTGCATCTAACATGTCTATCAGGACTGTTTAAAACATAACTTCTCTTTTAGATTAGGTTAGGTTAGATTACCTTTGAAATGGCGACCTACCCTGGTAGGTATTTTAAGCATTATGAATAAGAAACGAGTGTATGATAACTGTGGCGCGATCTTGTAGTTACTGACTGAGGCTGACATATTCCTTAGACAGGATTATTAATTAATAAACCAACATCAATATGATCAGCTGAGGGACCTACAACCACATATGTCTCTAAATTAGAACTGGTCTATTTATGAGGATGGTATTTGTGGATCAAGGTGTAGACATTAAATTCACACCAGTTAATATCACTTCCACCGACCATCGTTCATAGCTATTCACAATTTGTAACCTGTAAGTAGCTGGATTACAGGACTCGCTACTGACCCAGTTTAATATTAGACACTCTTTCTAGTTTATAATTTAAACTTAGCTGAAGAGTAAATAGGGAAAGAAGTACGCAGCCAGCCGAAGCGGTACGCTCCAGCTGCTTTAAAAGTCAGTTTAAAAAAAAATCTGCAGCTATAGAAAAATGTAGGATTTTGAAATTGAAAATATCTTGAAGAGTTATCTCTTAAAAGAGGAAACTGGTATTTTAGAATTTAACCCCTTAAGGTCAATGTTATTTTTGTAACAGCACTACTGGCAACTCAATAGACGTAAAGAGACAGCAACTATAATTATATAGTTGCATTAGTTATCCAGGGAAATGGAAAAAACGTCTTCTATATTAAAGGAGGTAATTATTAATATTACTAATTAATAAATTAAATATTTTCATTTATTACTAATTTTATCATTACAAAGATGTATGTGGATCGATAGTGTTATTTTGACTGTGTACGTGTTAAATTTGGGCTGGAAAAATTATACTTTTAAAATTCTTGTGGACCCATAACTTCTTAGTAAATCTGTATGAAATTATTTTGATAGTGTCATTATTATTTCAACACTTCATTGTGTCATATCCAACCTGCTTTCTTAATTTTAAAATTTAATAAAGAAGATTAGTCGTTTATTTGTTATTGGTACATATTTTTATTTTATATCCACTCTGTCTACTTCCTAAGTATGGCGAATTTTTCGAGATTGAAAATTACCATTCAAATAATCAGTTACTGATAGATATTTTCTAGCGACATTACTCAGTGATCAGTGTTTGTACCAGCTGACAGGTTGGCTAAGCCGCCCTGTGTCATCTGTTATCATCAACGGGTTGATAAGTTATCACATGTCACGTGACTGAACAAGAGCGTCGACGTAAACAGCTGAGATTCAACAGTTCCAACTTAACTCGCTAAAGATAACTCGAATAATTTGAAATTTTTATAATTATTATGTAATTTAAGCAATTATTTTTTCAACATAATATTATTCTTTGACTTCTGTTTCAATTTTAAAGGGATGTCCATTTTAAATTTTTTCTCGTTGTACAATTTAGACTTTGTTTAATGTTTTGATACCAAAAACAATAAGTTTTCATAAATCTAAGGGGTATATATTCATTTTTTAATTGTTCTGCACGGAGGTTCGATGCAGTTTACTAGCAGCTGCCGCACTACCAACCCTAGATTCCCGAAAAAAATCTTTTTTTAATCGCAGGTACACGTAACTTGGAAACCGTTATTTATATTTTAATGACATTTTTGTCATACTATATTTATTGCATATTGCAGCTTTGGAATAAAAATTATTTTTACGCAATTATTGTGGTCTAAGGGGGGCCGTTAAAAATAAGGTTTGGAAAAATCATAAGTATTCATTATATTTTTATAATCCTAGCACCAATGAACTATTAGATATTGAATAACTGTACAAAAATGAGCTGCCTATGAACGTTTAGGTGATTACTGAAAATATTAGTATAGGTCAGTTATAACAAAGATTATTTAGCTGAAGAGACGACATAAAGGGACACTGCTGTATAAGAGCCTGTTTTATGCACGCGATTTTGAACGAACGAAAAAACGAATGCTATATACACTGTCGTCCATATTTTACGGCTGTTCCAATTTCGTCCAATGTATTTTAGAACGTCTGTCTTCTTATCAACTGTTTTCAAACACAGGCAGCAAAGGGCTCTAAACAAATTTGTTTTTTGTCCTGGAACCTGAGAAAATTAATCGTTAAACCTTTGCCCAATTATTGTGTAATAATACAATTTATTTGATTCCTCAATTATAAAAAAGGTTGACAATACTGTTTATGTAAATTATAATGGTATTTCTTGTATGAAGGCCATCAGAGTCGTGTATCAGTTTTACATTTTATGAAGTTGTATAGTCGATCTGAGCAAAGTCCCATCAGACTTTTGTGATGGTTCGTTACTGGACTCAGCTGCCTTTGCATGTTAGGCTTCTTACATCCTAGTAATGAATCATAATGCCCTTTCTCAGTAACAAAGCTACTTTTCATTAAATTCTTTAAATCAAACTCACCATTCTCGTACTTATCTCAAAATTTCCACTAATACTCAATACTTTAACTGAAATGGTGACCTACCCAGGTAGGTATTTTAAGCCAAGTATGAATGAGGAATGAATGTAGGATGATTGTGGCGCGATCTTTTAGTCTTGTTACTGACTAAGGCTGACATGTTCCTTAGACAGAACTGTTAACTAATAGCCCAACAGCCGATAGCAACTAACGGACCTACAGTTAAACGTGGAATCCGAACCACGGCCTCTGAAATACGAATTGGTCTAATTATGAGGATGGTCTTTGTGGATTAACGTAGTATTAAATAGTGCGGACGTTAATCCACACAAGAGAACACCACATCCACCGACCATCTCTCACAACTATTCACAATTTGTGACCTCCAAGTAGCTGGATTACAGGACGTCGCCACCGTGAATGGGTGTTGCTGTATACATGAATATCAACGTGTTAATCTCTGAGCTTGTGGTAGCTGCCGGAAGTCGCAACTGTTGTAGACAAGTTTTCAAACATCAGGATCTCTGGAAGTTTGGAGAGATCGAAACCTGGGCTCCGAGCCAAATCACAGCCAAGTTAAGAGAGCTGCAACAATAATCGCTAGCAATTTTGGGACTGAAGTTTCCCTTTGCAATAGGCCGTCGATGTCATTCTCTACCACACCCTTATCATGTTACAGCTGAATTGTTCAAAGCAAATGTGTGTCCAAAACTTAAAAATTCATACCTTTTATTTTTAGTACTTGTTTTAATAACCACCATACGAACAGTTTAGAGGAAGCGTAGTAAATATATTCTCAGAGAAAAGTACTGTAACAGGAGTGTTTTAGGGGGGTTCACTTTAGATTGTTTTACGATATTTATGTGAAAATATATTCCAATATTTTTGGGTCTGCAGTGTAGACGCTAACGATAGTTGTGTCACAGTTTCTCACGCTTACATAAAACGCTCTCAGCTCACAAGGGATTAAACATACGGATATGATTATTACAACATTAATGTATCGATGGATTATTTAATTTTAGGTTACCAAAAAAACATTCTTCCAATATATATTTCATATTCTAACATTCATTTTGAGTCTGCAATGTAGATGTTCACGAGAAATTGTAAAATTGTTTCTCACTCTAAGTATATGAAAAAAGGCTCTCAGCTAAAAACTAAATCATTAAACTTTCAGATACAATTATTACAACGATTATGTATCTTAAAAAAACAATGGATTGGTTTTTAATTTTTAGTTTATATTTTGCAGGGGGGATTAAGCTGGACTTTCGAAAAAGGAATTCTATAGATGTCGGGGTTTTTGGTATCAAATTAAAGCTCTCACCCAGGACAACTCAAATATGACGCACTTGACCTTCGCTCAGTAACCGATAGGTGTCAAATGTAGGTCATGAAACACCCTAAACGGCTAAACCCCTGTCGCGTACCCATAGTAAGACAGTAAGTGAAATTGAGAACTATCCAAATAGGCATTTTCTTGTAGTCATGTTACTAACTAAGGCTGGAATATTCCTTAGACAGAACTGTTATTAATTTCCCAAACAGTCAATGGCATATCTAAGGGACCTTACAGTTTACCGTGGAGTCCAAACCACTGCCTGTGAGTTACGAACGGGTCTAATTATGTGGTGGTAATTTGTGGTTTCTTGTGTGGTCTTATCCACACAACAGACCACTACACCCACCGACCATCGCTCAGAACTCTAGGTCTTATTACTATTTCTTAAAATAGTTGATTTTAATGGACGAAAAATGTTATTTGGAATAGTAATAACTTATGGCAGAAAATTTTGTTTGAAACGGGGCTTACCTTTATTACTTTCCTTTGTTTGTCAGACTCGGTTTACAGCGAGTTGTTAAAATAAAAATGTTAAAAAATGATTATTCGAAACATCTGAAAGGTTCGTTAACCTAAGGCATATCCTATCTTGGCGATCTTGTTTGGTTGCTCCGAGACCGATTTGCCGTAGAGAACACCGCCGAATGCAAAGTATTGAAGATTAATATTGTCACAGGGTTGACAACTTCAGAGTCAACAATAGCCGCTGATAGGTTTTGCAACAGTTGCTCGCGAAGGTCTCCACCCAGAAGCTGGCCTCGACCTTTGGGTCAGTTGGTGACATTTCTTCAACCCATAATCCATCAGTTGATTTATAAGGTCAAGGTATTTTCTGTCTTACAATACTCATATTATGATATTCATAAACATCTTGAGTCTCACAGTAGTCAATTGACGTAGAAGATTGAAGGGCGTATGTTTAACTATACATCATTTAGTTGGTTTATTATAATTATTACGAAATGGTTAGGTACTACTAGCATATACGAACAAAACACTCTTACAACCCAATCAAAAATGTTCATGGGGTTGTAACTAAACACCAGTTTGTAAGCAAATTATCATTTATTTTTTACTTTTCCCCCTTAGTGGTTGTCTTCGTCAAAATTTTAGAATTTCAGTTGAGAGTGCAAATATATCCGTTTTGAGGCTTCCTTAGTAAAAAAGTGATTTTTGGACTGTTGTCTGTCTGTCTGTCCGTATACAGACCTCGAGACCACACCGATCGACCGATTTGTATGATATTTGGTACACAGGTTCACATTAAGCATATCTTTTTCAATTCTTTCTTTTTTAATTTTTCGAATTTTTTATTTTTCATGGTAGATTACCTCTGAAAACCCTCAAACACTTTGAAGAATACAAATTTCCCTTAATCCGCTCCTACAATTTTAATTGAATTTTCACGGTTTATAGCTTTTAAGGTCCCAAATAATATGACACCACCCGTATGCCAAAGGTATCAATATGATAGTTTTATTAAACCTTGTTGTTTTTAATTTACTTAAAAGAGGAAGTATGTGCCAGTTCACTGATACCTTTTTTTAAATGTAATGATATAAAGTAAAGTAAGTGATTCGGATTCCACGTTAAACTGTAGGTCACGTAGTTGCCATCGGCTGTTCGGCTCTTACTTAACAGTCCTGTCTAAGGAACATGTCAGACTAAGTCAGTTCCAAGACTACAAGATCGCGCCACAATCATCTTACACTCATCTAATCTAATCATCTATAGGAGTAATGTTTTCGTCCTTATCATCTCACTTGCAATATAGTTCTGTACCGAATGCATATGTCATTTTCGTATCCCAATAAAACATTGTATGAGACAAGATATGTGTATTTAGGCCTCAACAGGATTAGACGTTTGTGACTCAACGCATGAGTCAGGGGGCTTACTCAGTTCTAGGGTATCTTCATCCGTTGCCGGTCCCTTGCCAAACAAGACAGCAAAGGATTATTTTTACAAGTGACTAAATTGTACCGTATTTGTTCCAAAGGATGTACTAACTTAAAACTTAATTAGTCTGTTACCTAGGGTCAAGAAAAACATGCTGCTTGCACAAATACTTAGTTCAGGACTAAAAAATTAAAATTTTTCATAAAACTATTTTAGTTAATTTACTATGGGAAAACATTGTTATGCCCGTTTTCCTCATGGAAATACCGTTGATGGTCTTTTGCAACCAGTTAGGCCTACCTACCAGTTATAGCGGTTCCTTTCAGGAATTATTATTGACTCCATCCTCATCAAACCCTGTTACAATGATTACTTTCAATCCTGTTTTAACCCTGTAAATCATGATTACATTTGACGATATTTAGACTCAGGATAAGTTTTTTCGTTTTTAAGTCTTGTATCTGCTTTACGTATCTGTATGTATAATATAGGACAGAAATGTTTTTTTAACATGCTGGTATTTTAATATGCAATTATCCTTTCAAGTTAGAAATTCAGGAATATCGATTCTTTTAAAAGCCCCCCTCCGAAGGGATAACATTAAATTTGTATTAGCGCTATTGCAATCAGCTCGACATTTAAAGAGATTCGTTATGTATTTTGACTCTTACAGATTCATAATATGCTCCAATAATGTAGGCATACGTTGACAAATCTAATTATGATTGTTCTTTGAGACAACAAACATTCTTACTATTATGCTAAGGTGGTAGTATCGGCGTTATACAGCAATTAAATATTTTTATTTCGAAAAATATTTCGAAAGTAAAATTCAAAACTTAAACAAAACTGTCAGCTGTTAACTGTTTCAGTTAACCTGAAAGGGCATACAGTAAAAACTAATTATTTTCACAAAAAACGTTGGACGTTCGATGTGTTCCAAGATTGCTATAGCCATAGAGTGTTTGCTCTTGCTGGTGGCTAAGCAATTTCCCGCGGTATAATTGTATCGGCGACCGCGAACTGAGATATGTAGCAGTGGCTGCGGTCACTGACGATTACACTGTGGTTTGTGACGTGACTCGAGGCCGGCCTCCGATAGGCCCAACTGTAGGAGCGTTCATTCACCGGCCACTGCTAGGCCCAACTGTAGGAGCGTTCATTCACCGGTCCCTGCTAGGCCCAACTGTAGGAGCGTACATTCACCGGTCCCTGCTAGGCCCAACTGTAGGAGCGTTCATTCACCGGCCACTGCTAGGCCCAACTGTAGGAGCGTTCATTCACCGGTCCCTGCTAGGCCCAACTGTAGGAGCGTTCATTCACCGGTCCCTGCTAGGCCCAACTGTAGGAGCGTACATTCACCGGTCCCTGCTAGGCCCAACTGTAGGAGCGTTCATTCACCGGTCCCTGCTAGGCCCAACTGTAGGAGCGTTCATTCACCGGCCACTGCTAGGCCCAACTGTAGGAGCGTTCATTCACCGGCCACTGCTAGGCCCAACTGTAGGAGCGTTCATTCACCGGTCCCTGCTAGGCCCAACTGTAGGAGCGTTCATTCACCGGCCACTGCTAGGCCCAACTGTAGGAGCGTTCATTCACCGGCCACTGCTAGGCCCAACTGTAGGAGCGTTCATTCACCGGTCCCTGCTAGGCCCAACTGTAGGAGCGTTCATTCACCGGCCACTGCTAGGCCCAACTGTAGGAGCGTTCATTCACCGGTCCCTGCTAGGCCCAACTGTAGGAGCGTTCATTCACCGGCCACTGCTAGGCCCAACTGTAGGAGCGTTCATTCACTGGCCCACTGCTAGGCCCAACTGTAGGAGCGTTCATTCACCGGCCACTGCTAGGCCCAACTGTAGGAGCGTTCATTCACCGGCCACTGCTAGGCCCAACTGTAGGAGCGTTCATTCACCGGTCCCTGCTAGGCCCAACTGTAGGAGCGTTCATTCACCGGTCCCTGCTAGGCCCAACTGTAGGAGCGTACATTCACCGGCCACTGCTAGGCCCAACTGTAGGAGCGTTCATTCACCGGTCCCTGCTAGGCCCAACTGTAGGAGCGTTCATTCACCGGTCCCTGCTAGGCCCAACTGTAGGAGCGTTCATTCACTGGCCCACTGCTAGGCCCAACTGTAGGAGCGTTCATTCACCGGCCACTGCTAGGCCCAACTGTAGGAGCGTTCATTCACCGGCCACTGCTAGGCCCAACTGTAGGAGCGTTCATTCACTGGCCCACTGCTAGGCCCAACTGTAGGAGCGTTCATTCACTGGCCCACTGCTAGGCCCAACTGTAGGAGCGTTCATTCACTGGCCCACTGCTAGGCCCAACTGTAGGTCCGTTCATTCACTGGCCCACTGCTAGGCCCAACTGTAGGAGCGTTCATTCACTGGCCCACTGCTAGGCCCAACTGTAGGTCCGTTCATTCACTGGCCCACTGCTAGGCCCAACTGTAGGTCCGTTCATTCACCGGCCACCGAAGTATCCAACTGTAGGTCACTACTAGACTAACCACTAGTACTAACTACTAACTATAGGGACCTTATTCTCTATCCATTTACCTGTAGGCAATGCCTTTGCAGGAGCTGAAATCCGAAAAGAATATCCTTACTAACAAGTTTCACTTCAATTTAAATAATTACGTTCTAGTGTTTGTGCTAGATGATTTTGAAATTATATTCTATGTTCGATGCTACCCAGGTCTAGAGTACCTCCTGAGAACGTTGAGGTAACAATACCAGTTTCCTGTGGCGACCTTGTGGCCGGGAGGAGGCGGTGGAGCCCTTGCCAGCTCTGCCTCGTCGGGGACCATTCGTCAAGGTTTCTCAACCCTCGCATGACACATGATACATGACACCCGACCGTAATCACCTATGGTTCTGCGCTTTGTTGCTTGGTCAATCCCGGATCGGACCTGGATTTTGTTGACTAAAATGTGAGAAATTTCGTTCCGTTATAAACTTGTGTTTTTCAGTTTTGTGATAAAATTATTTAATGGAAGTGGTCCTAGATGTTCCGAAATTCAACATATTAATGGAATTGTGAATTTTTATTTGTGGATTTCGTGATTTCCGTTGCCTGTTGAACTTGTCTGTACTGTTAACAAGAGAGACCCTTCTCAGATGAGATAGTTGATATTTCTACTTTACACGATTAACATTATATCAACATTTAAAATTGCTGTAAACCACTTTTTCGATAATGCACGTCGCTTCATTGTCATATTAACCATACATCAGTATATGCAATCTGAAGATAATTTTAAATCGGCTTTGTCTTAATGTAAAACTTTCCGAGGATTCCATGATATTTTTCTGAATGTGGTTAACACGATAGAATAAGGCACAATATAGTAAATGATTGCCAGCATTTATTTCATTTTAAATTTTGTTTTAAAATGCGTCGATGAAGGCTTGCCAAATATCTTATCAGTCAAATGGTATTCAACCCTTTGTTACAAGATGTTATTTTCTGAGCTAAAAGTTTATGTAAATTCATCACGAACTCGGTTTTAGTAAAACTATCAAAGTAATGTACTGTAAAGCATAGTATCCGAAAACAGATATAGAGAATAATGAAGTAAGAGTAAAACATTACTTATTTATTCAACTTTTGCATACCTCACAATTATTATCACCATGGTGAATTGTTTATCTCTACAATTTTTACGACCCATACATTCACGACGCGTAATAGTTACAAAAAGATTGAACGATGAATAATAATTTTCTGAAGTGAAATAAGTTTTATTTTATATAACTAAGTATACATGTACCATCTACAACAAAAAGTTGCAATTTTTATTGACAAGTTTTTAATTAACACGTCCGGAACATACAATTTTTTAAAAATTCTTGTTTTCATTTCGATTTTTTGTATTTTGGATTTTGAACATTTTTTAAAATATAGTGTGCACCTGAAAACCTGAAACGACACACTACTTGTAAATAAGGGCTAGCTAGAGTGGGAGTCGTGAAGAGAAGGATCCTGAACACTGGGCAACCGTTTGAAAATCTTAGGATGATACAATCTAGTCTTTATAAAAGGTATGTCTTAGTTACATATTGTGACCTAATAAATTATAAATTTAGACCTTATAAATCTACTGAAACATGAGACACTAGAACGGTTAGTTGTCTTCCAAATACATTTTTACAGTTAAAGATGGATGTCTTGAGGAATAAAGTGAAGGTGCTTAAGCAAATAGTTATTGATTAAGCCCCTAAATTTATTTTAAGTTGTAAAAGTCTAGAAATTGATTTTATCACATAAAATATTAAAAATTAATTCTAAACAAAGATTCTTTATTTTCCTGCTCAAAAACTTTAGCCTGATAAATTAAAACTGACCTATTTTTAACATACTTTTATTCTTCCTTCCTTTATCTGTAGAACATCTAAATAACATCTGTAACTTAAAACTTTTAAATTATGAGTCATCAGTTGTTTTGGACACTCATGATAAGACCTAGGCAGGAGACCACAAATTATTTTTTGTTTTGGAATCCGCAGATGCCAAAAACACTAGCTACTTATGTTCGAAACTAAATGAAATGTACAGGACAGTTTACAGGTGTAAGTTCAATAATCTGACGTGTCGATCTATCCGGGTAAGGTTAAAAAGTTTACAAGATGACTGGGATGGTGGCGACATCCTGTAATCCAGCTACTTGGAGGTCACGAATTGTGGATAGTTGTGAGCGATGGTCGGTGGGTGTGGTGTTCTCTTGTGTGGATTAACGTCCGCACTATTGAATACTACGTTAATCCACAAAAGACTATGCTCATAATTAGACCAATTCGTAATTCAGAGGGCGTGCTTCGGATTTCACGTTAAACTGTAGGTCCCTTAGTTGCCATCGGCTGTTGGGCTATTAATTAACAGTCCTGTCTAAGGAACATGTCAGCCTTAGTCAGTAACAAGACTACAAGATCGCGCCACAATCATCTTACACTCAATCCTCATTCATACTTGGCTTAAAATACCTACCTTGTGGTATGGTCGCCATTTCAAATAATCTAATCTAATCTAATCTAAATTAGGCTTTATGACTTTTACGAATGATTTTTTGTACAGGGTTCCTTAGCCCCATTAAAAACAGTGTGATGATTTGAATCTTGGCTCTATGTCAAACAGTACTGAGGTATGCAGAGTTGTTAAACAATTTAGATACCCTTCATAGCTGTCATAGTCTTTTGTGTGTACACCTGCCCTAAAAATGATGATTTTTGGGGTAGCTCAATTTAATTTAAAAGCCCCATCGAGAAATAACTAATTTCAAATACCTTTAAAAAGAACTATAAAATCTGAAGGTCTTTCTCAATCGTGTTCTAAGAGTTTATTTTCAAAATACCATACAATTCGAGTCAGCCTCAAGTGGTTTCGGTAGGTTATTATTGAAGATATGGAAATTCGCTGAGGATGTAGGTCTGCTGCAAATTGTGTATTTTTAAATGAAAATCGTCACCTTCGTAGATCCTCTGGACTCTGGAAACACAATGGTAGCCGTGTCTCCAGTAGAAATGTCACCGCAAGTAGAAAGGCCAAGGTCGCCAGTAGGCGGTGTCAGTGAAAGCTGTTTCCTTTCGCAACAAAGAGATTCTTGGACATAGAAGTGTTCAAGTGTATTCGTAACTTTACAAATTATTGTCACTGCCATCACAGTTGGCATCATGTCAGTGGTCGATGTGATCCACATACTTGGAAATCTTGAATTTTGGATAGTCAAAAGTGATACGGTGGCAATATTCCCTGTTGTCGCGTACACACTATTGGAGACCATCCTCATAATTAGACCAGTTCGCAGTTCAGAGGAAAAATTGTGGTTATTATCCCACGGTCAACTGTAAGTCCCTTCGGTCATAATTATCTTATACTCATATACCTTTCATATTTGGCTTAAACTACGTGGATAGTTCGCCATTTGATAAAAAGGTAAAGATAGCAAAAGGGGTGTCGAAAGAGGGGGTTTTCAAGGCTAGATTTTTTGGACGAAATTTGAAACAGTGACGTCATATGGCTAATGACGTCATATGGTTACAATCACAACTGTTTAGAACGACTGGAAACACTACATTTAGACATATCCTTGATTCTAACCTATTTCCACAGGGAAGTAAATGCAATAATTTTAGTTTGTTAATTTACTGACATCACACAAACAATTTTTCGGAAAACGATCCAAACCAAGGGCATCCCGAGATTTGAACTCGTCACTTCTTGAACCCAAGTTAAAGATGCTGACCACTAGGCAAAACACTAAAATTCTAATTCATTTGAGGATTAAATTGGCTATTTCGAACAAAAATTTACTTCTAAAACTCATTGTTTCTGACGTTAAAATCTTAATGTTTATGAGGGATTTAAAAAAAATCAAGAAATTTTACTAATCCTTGAAGGGGTTTGAGTAAAGATATTTAAATTTTGTTAAATGTACTCGGTGTATATTGAGTAAAATTCGAGGATTATGTGGTATAAAAATATATTAGTTTGATTTTGTATGAGTTAAACTTTTGTTGAATATAACTAAATATATATAACTCAAGGATCTAACAATGTTCTATGAACTTTAACAAACGAATGCTAGACGTAATCGTTTGTACTTTAGTTGCACGTGTTTATAAAACTGAAGGTGATATAGTGAATACAATTTCAAGCCAAAACTCCAATTTATTTTGCAAAATTCAAACAGTGTTTCTATCCTTGAGCATCCCTTGTGTTAGCTCCCACTTCAGAGCCCACCATGGGGGTCAATTTACAAAGATCGTACAGTTCAGAAAATTTTTGTGAGTAAAATTAAATTTTGTAGTGTTTAGAATATGAATTAACTACAGGCTCGCAGGACCTTTTTATTTCATACTACGGAATTAATGAATTTTTAAATGATTGTAGTATTTAAGCTGATAACTATAGTCATTCTAGGTTGATATTTTCACTGTTGATTTTATATGTAAGTTAAGATTAATCTTTTATATATTATTGATTGTTACTTGTTTTTACTAGTCATTCTCTCTATTACATTATAATGCTATTTATATATTTGTTGTTAAGTTTTTAGATAACATAGTTTTGTTATTGTTGACAATCTTTATAGTGGTAATATTTAGACAATTTTGAATTATATCATCACAAATATTTTAAGACTTTGTATGAGTTTTATAGTTATAGATATCTTGACGAAGCACCTCTACATTGTATAAATCTTGACTGTACGTTTTGTGCAAATAAAATGTCTATGTCTTATAGTTTTATTTGTAAAACTGATGAGATAGTTTTCAGTTATAAAAACGTGCATAGAAATAGGAATTAATTTAGTGAAAACTTTTCAAATCGATTACTAACAATCACGTAATGATTGTATTTTGTCATTGAATAAATGTAAATAAAAGAGGAAAATAATCTGTTAAAGGAAGACAATAAAAGAGAAACATTATTAAAAATTATTTAAAATAGTGACTTAAACGATTCTAAAGATTTTCGGGCAAGCCTATCGAGTGAAGCAAGTTTGTGCCAGCTCCAAAATTACCTTCGATTATTACCGCGTCTCCTTCAAGTTAGCAGCAATTTGGCTCGCAGCCCACTGGACACATTGTTGATATCTGTTGTGTCTCTCTTGTTGTAACATTACCAAATACTTTCTATTCTATTGACTGCACAAATATGCAAATCACGCGATAAGGTGGCTCTTTTACGTTCATAGACAATGAGGATAATTAATAAAACAACGCTCATGTTTGTAACACTAGCTAGATGATAGCTTATAAAATATTTTGAGTTTTAAACTACAAAGTGTATTTCTCCCGGTTTACAAGACCGTCGTTTCCTTACCGATATGGTTTTTAAAAACCGAAGCCTTCGTAATGTGCCTCCCATTGTCTCATGTCTCTTAGACGTCTTTACCTAGGACTTGTTCCTTGGTAGCTTAGGTCTTCCCAAATACTGCGACGGTGACGTGTTCTTTAATCCAGCTACTTGGAGGTCGCGAATTTTGGATAGTTAGTGTTAGTGTTCTCTTGTGTGGATTAACGTCCGCACTATTGAATACAACGTACATTCACAAAGACTATCCTCATAACTAAACCAGTTCGTAATTCAAAGGCAAAATTATCGTGGTTTGGATCCCATATTTAACTGTAGATCCTACATTTAAGAAAGGTAATGCCACCTGGATTGCTTACCAGATATTCTTAATAAGTGTAAATGACAAGCCCATCTGAACTTAAAGAACGACTAATTATAATTTTTGGAAATACATATAAATATAAACTGTAGTTTACATCCGTGTGAGAAATAGCTTTTATCATCGATATAATGAAGGGAATGTTTTCAGTTCCTTTATAATTATCCTTTATAATTACCTTTATAAAAATCTTCTCATAACCATATGACGAAACTTCCGTTACATTTTTTGTTTTTCGCGAAAACACCTTCCTCCCTCAGACCTTAGACATATCCATATCGATACTCTATTTATTGAGCTCTGATTATCAGAACTCAATAAATATTGGTCTTTACAATGACACGAAAGTTTCTGATAAACAGAAACTAGACATATATACTGCCATAGACATTATATATTTTGTATTGATATGACACAGGATTCCAATGATTCCATCCTGTTCCGAGCCGTTTCTTTGGCGATTCGTAACAGAGGTTTTATTACGGGATCAGGTTGTCAGCCTTACGCCCAACCCCCAACCTGGAGGACCAGGGTATCCCTTCTCGTCTGGCTCCTACCTCACGAAGACCTGTCCGGCAAGGGAGACCCTACCAGTAGCTGCTCTACCGCCGGCATAGCTCTCGAGGTTGTCAGAGCACGCAAACCCCACCGCCACATCAAGGCAAGGATACGAGTAGTTGGCGAGGCTAAAAACCATCTTGGGTTTACATGGCCACAGGAGTAAGAGTACGTATGACACAGGATAATGGTAATTGCACAGCAAGCATCACTAGCATCTCTAGCATCGAGGAGAGAGGATGTCTGTTTTTGAAAGACAATACATACATTTTGTCAAGGGAAATGGAAACCTTTCGGCCATCATTTTAAGGGTTTTAGAGACTTTATTTAAAGAGTTTCTTAGATAAGCTGAAATCCACATATTTTACTTCAGAAAGCACCCAAAATGGTAAATCAGTGCTGGGAGGTGTTCATGAGAGGTACCACTTGCAGGTCACGTGATCCTCTTATCTAATCAAACCTCTGTGATAACAGATATCACAGGACAGCTTCACT
This sequence comes from Nephotettix cincticeps, assembly GCA_023375725.1. Classification (NCBI taxonomy): domain Eukaryota; kingdom Metazoa; phylum Arthropoda; class Insecta; order Hemiptera; family Cicadellidae; genus Nephotettix; species Nephotettix cincticeps. The sequence continues at coordinate 32,113,277 of CM041787.1, read as the reverse complement.
GCTTTAAACCCTGGCCAAACCTGTACTAGCGGCAATATCATTTATGAGGCAAACCGTGATTATAGTATACGACCAATTTGTCGTTAAAATTTGTTTAAAGATATTTTTAAATCCCTCAGCGTAGTCAATCATTATAATGAATATTTCGTATAAAGGGATCTATAAAAACTGCTGATTGTGAACAATCACAAGTAGGCCTACAGTTACTTGAAGTGTAATTACAGTGGTAATGTAAATTTGTTTGTTTTCTCTATTACTAATATTTTTAGGTTTAAACATTTTTTTAATTTAGCTGTTATGAGTTACGATTCCTATGTTGACTCAATCCCATGAGGAAAATGGAAACCTACCTCAGTAGCGCAACCTGGACAAGAAATCTAGTACTAATGCGGTGAAGTCTCTATGGCCTCCACATACCGCTAATTGTACTACTAGTGTACAAAAGTAGCCTCGGCTGATTGGTGAAATTGCATAAATAGGAGTATGGAGGCTAAGAGAGTGTTATTAAAAACAGGCTGACGAGTCTATAATTCAGGCGTAGTTATTTTTGCATAGATATGTACCTTTTTTGTTACATTATTACAAGTGAGATTCATATGACACTACTAATGCCATTACTACTTTATGATTGGCTAAGGATACTTTAAAATTAAGAATATTAGGTGTCTAAGTGTAGTAAAGCTTATTGCGACTTGAAGGAAAACACAGTTTTGAAAATTCATAATAGTGCTGGTTATTAATTATTAAATTAACAATTAGTTGGACTTTTCCAACGCGTCTTGTGTTTAAAATCTACACAACGTTTCGAGAGATGGTTAAACTACTCCCGTTTTCAAGTGCCTAACGATATTTACATTTATACAAACAAAGGGTTATTTCTATATAGAAAATAACCGGTCAAAAAACACAAAAAATATAACTATGGAATTAAAAAGTAACCAAAACACTCTACTTAACCAACTTTAACCAACTCTCGAAACGTTGTGTAGATTTTAACACAAGACGTGTTGGAAAAGTCCAACTAATTGTTAATTTAATTGAAGGAAAAGTCATAGTTTTAACGTAATTAGCAACTAAATATTTATCAAGACGATTTGATAAACGTCTCCACGAGGCAAGCTTTTCGCGTTCAACCGAGGAGCTTAACGATAAGCCTTGATAACCTCGCGTTATCTCTATCCGACCTGTGACCCGAGTCAGGGCCAAACTGGGAACTTCTTGTTTTGGCAATAAATTACTCATCTGTATTGCAATTAGCGCGCCTCTCTAGTTAATTAGTCGAATGCTAATAAGACAAGCGAACAAACCCCATTAAGATTTTCAAATTTTCTGCTTGACCATAAAAGGGATTCGGAGGTTTCATTTTAGGTTTATGTTTTAGTTTTAGGTTTTCCCAGCAGTATATTTTGCGAAACTGCTAAGAAAATGATAAATAATAGGGATGAACTCATCCCAACATAACGTAGCACGTATTAGTAGCCTACATTCACAGAGGAACCATGTGATTGGTCCACAGTGCGATCGATCCACCGTGTTTACATTGAGTAATAAATGTGTTTTAATTTAGCTAATTAACTTGTATAATAGATGTCTTATTCTATCCGAGCAAAGCTCAGTCACCAGGTACTATATTTATATCAATAACCAACTTAACTCAACCCCGCAGAGCGCTATCTGGGAGCGTCTCCCCCTACCACCCTACATCAGACAACAGTGGGCAGTGGAACGGTAGACCGAATGCCAGTGGACTGAATGAGACCCCTCCAATTCACCTCTTGTAATTAGATCTGTTTTTACTCTTGTCTATTGGTCCAATAACTATTTTACGGAATTAATATTTTAGTGCAGGTTGGAAGTACCTGATTCATATTCTTTGTTTATATGTTCTAATGTATCCAAAATTTGTAATTTTAATGTAGCCGCAAACAAATGATATACTATAAGTTGTAAACGTTTGGAAATCCATTGATAAATAGGAGTAAATTTTACATTTTTACCTTGATATAACGCTGTATAGAGTTTAAATCCACTGGTAGTCCAAAAAACCGCCACTTACGTAGGCCTGCACTCTTAATTAATTAACCATTAAATTAATAGTAAAAGGTCAATAATCAATAGTAAAATTATCAAAGAGAACTACTTTAGTTACCAGACTATCGCTAAATTGATATAAGCGTATATTTTGACAAAATGCTGTGTACAATTAAATCAAGATTTTGTGATCAATTATGTCAAGATTATTGCACCAAGATTTTATGAACAATTTGTGTCTTTAATTTGTAAACAATCGTTTCAAAATTTGATGCGTTTTCTATAACCAGTGAAACACGCAGTCAGTTCTCAATTACAAACATATTCTCAAACCCTCTTCTTGAAGGAGCGACGAAGCGTAGCAGCTCTGGCGGATCGGAGCTGGAAACCAATTGAAAGAAATTGATAATTTAAGCTCCGGGGCGCCGCCGCAGCAAAACGACCATTTTGTCAAATTGGGCTCGGCAATCGCGCGCACGAACGCTTGACATTTCTGTCCGCCGCGCCGACGTACCGCGAGCGTTATAAATTCCCCGCTAAGCGTTACGCTTTTTACCGGGAGATGGTCATGGCTGGATTATACACATTCCTGATTCTTGACGAGCAGCCGGAGAAATTAGCATGCGCGTAATGTATACGGTTTATCGCACCCGGGCCGTGTTGTATGTCACTCAAGAAAATGGCCTTCAAGGACACTTCTTCGGTTGGACATTGCAAAGATTACTTGGAGGACGTTGAGTTTTGCATTTTATTTAATCAGCTTCATTAGAGATAACAAGTTACCTGTACAGGGTGTATATTGATTTAAGACTGAAATGTGGTGGAATGAGGATGTCTTAGGTCTTCATGTTTGTGATAAACTAAGTCGCCGGTTCTGAATGTTTTGGATACTTGCGACATACTTCAAATTCTGATCTTATGTAGGAAATCCAGATTTTCAAGTTCTGATATTAAACTGGTTAATTCGGTAGACGGAGTTTAATACTAGCTATTAAGAAAAAGGGTATAAGATTATTCAGATCCCACAGTAGTAAGATCAGGTTTTAACGAAGTAGCCCAGCGGCTACACGTTGGCCTAGTCCAATGTTCCTTGATCAAAACACTGTTGGGCGACTCCGGTCAGGTCATGAGCGGTCACCTCAGCCTAGTCCAATGTTCCTCGATCAAAACACTGTTGGGCGACTCCGGTCAGATAATGAGCGGTCACCTCAGCCTAGTCCAATGTTCCTCGATCAAAACACTCTTGGGCGACTCCGGTCAGGTCATGAGCGGTCACCTCAGTCTAGTCCAATGTTCCTCGATCAAAACACTGTTGGGCGACTCCGGTCAGGTCATGAGCGGTCACCTCAGTCTAGTCCAATGTTCCTCGATCAAAACACTGTTGGGCGACTCCGGTCAGGTCATGAGCGGTCACCTCAGCCTAGTCCAATGTTCCTCGATCAAAACACTGTTGGGCGACTCCGGTCAGATCATGAGCGGTCACCTCAGCCTAGTCCAATGTTCCTCGATCAAAACACTGTCGGGCGACTCCGGTCAGATCATTAGCGGTCACCTCAGCCTAGTCCAATGTTCCTCGATCAAAACACTGTCGGGCGACTCCGGTCAGGTCATGAGCGGTCATCTCAGTCTAATCCAATGTTCCTCGATCAAAACACTGTCGGGCGACTCCGGTCAGATCATTAGCGGTCACCTCAGCCTAGTCCAATGTTCCTCGATCAAAACACTGTCGGGCGACTCCGGTCAGATTATAAGCGGTTACCTCAGCCAAGTCTATGTGACCTTGCTGATTTTAATGAAAGAAGAGAATAGTTAAAGAAATTGTAGTAAAATAGTAAAGAATCGATAGGTTAGGTTAGTGTTCCAAATTCATCCAATTTGGGACATTAATGTGCCACTGAATAATTTATATGAATATGGTGTTTCGTAATTGGAATTTGTTAAGGTTTGTTTGAAGTAACTACTCAACAGTTTTATTATTACCAATTTGATGTACATTACATATACTTTAAGTGGGTTCATTGTACGCAGGAAATTCTGTTGATGAAAGCCAGTAGTGAAACCAATAGTTTTTCAAGTCAAAAACAACATAATATTTATAAATTTACGTGATATGGAAAACTAATCTTGGTGTGAATCACCTCTAGGTAAGAATTGAGTATTGGGACATAATAAACATGATTTTATACTTTACCTTGTAGAGTTTTTCTTAGGCAAATTGGCGGTCATACAACAGGAATGTTACATAAACAGCACTTTACCTTTAGAGGCAATCACCAGTTATTGGACGCGTATAAATATGTACTTACTTTTTACTGTAAATCATTATCCGCAGTATAGTCTATGCAGGTAAAAGCCTTCTGAATCTTTCAAGGCTACGAAAAATATTACGTTTCATAAAAGCAATAGTGTAATTAATTGAATTATATAATCGTCCAAAGTATGTGGAATATTGTTAAGTTTCCTGATTGTGTTTTGAAGTAAATACTCCTGAGAAGAGTGAGAGAAAAAATAGTCATAAACAGGGAAAGAAAGCATTTATATAAGAGGATATAAATTGTATCCGAGTAGGCCTACTTAAGAGTACCCCGACTCTATTAAGGAGGGCAGCTGATCATATCTTATCCATGATAAATAACCCATATTTAGGAACACTTTTATCTAATTGCCTGCGGTCTTAACCCCTTATGACTTCATTACAATTTTAAGAAAACTAAAGATTTTATTTAAGTCATTGAATGTTTTTATCATTCCTTACTTGTACTTTCTACTGCAGATAAATTACTATATTATCATAAACTTCTCACACTACAATCTACGTGTTTCCAAAATATTTTTTGATTTTCTTTAAAAATTGAATTAAAAATGAAATAAAACTGAGAAAAATTCTATCTACACAGCAATTATATATCGTTGAGTACCCTACTAATTTTGCTTGCTTCTTTGGCTTGCTCAATGGTTCAAATAAAACAGCTGCTGTTTATACTTTAAGATTATATGTTGGAATCCTAAACCAAATTATTTACCTATAATGTTAGCATGGGAACTTTGAAGGTGTTGAAGAGATTATTGGGAAAATCGTCACAAACAATTTAAGACTTTCCTATTTTAGACCTAAAGAACCAGTATACCCAAATAGCAACACCTGCTTTTAATGATTAACCCAAGTCAACATATGTTAGAATCCAAAACCAAATTATTTCCTCGTAAGATTAATATGGCAACTTTATAGACGTGTAGAGCATAAATTTATGGGGCAATCGACTCAAAAGCTATCAGACATTCTTATTTTCTTTCTAAAGAATATATATGTTCAAAGTTTCAGCTCTCTAGCTGGTCGGAATATGGGGGAATTATTGGTGAGTGAGTAAGGGCTTTGAAGTTTATATATGCAGATGCTTAATATAGAAAAATATTTGTATTTCCTACCCTGTGAAGGTTAGATCAGGAATATGTTTGAAGGAAATGTTTTCAGTTCACCTAGACAGCTATTCTTTTAACCAAACTATGATGTCACTAACAAAATGACGTCACTGTTTTAAATTTTGGTCTCGCAAATTACCATCACCAGAGCTAAGATTTATCCATGTCAAAAATCTTACAGTATTTTAAAATTTTTACTCACATTTTGAAGTAAGACTTAAGTTGAAACAATTTCCTTATTTCATCGCAATTTATTTTTATAACTTTAAATGTAATAAAAATTATTTCGTGAAATTTTATTTTGTTAGTTTATTTTAAATTGTTAAATTTTATATATTCAATGAAATATATTTATAGATAATTATTATATGATATAAATTATGTATCATTGAACCTTATACTCTGAGGTATAAAAGTAAGAAATTAAAATTAACTTGATATCTGTTATAGTTCGTGAGGAAATGTTCCTAAGGGTAAATAAAACACCGGGGGACCGCAATGAAACCATGCTATTGGTAAACAAATATAGTTCAGTTAGTCAGTTTCACTTGAAACAAAACTTACCAATGTCATTTTTTGTTTTTTTAAATTCAGAATTGGTTACAATTACAAACTTTATGTGCAAAACACAATAGTCATCGTAAAATTGAATGAAAATACTTGTGTAATGATTTCATAAACCTCTAAAATACGTAACATATTTTAAAAAGTAATATACTATTGAAAGCGTATGAAATAAAGAATAAAATTACGGTAACACAAAAACGTAACCCAAATTATAATTATATTTAAAGTTTTCGGCCGACCAGTAAACCAGTAAATATTCGGGGACTGGAATTATGAAGTAAACCTACAAAATACAGTTTGGTCGCAACGGACCACGTTACATTTGCATGCTGAAATAACAAACGACTAGAGTCCGCAGTAACAAGCCGGGTTTATTGGTACAGTTGTCCAGTCCACAATTCGGCGAGTCGTGGACCACATGGGGGACAGGTGTTGGAGTCCCTGGTCCCAGGCATCCTGTACTTACAAGGGGGACCAACAATCCACGTGCACACGTGTAGTCGATGAGCTAGGCGAAAATATAGCATTTGATGCATCTCTAAAATAAATAACACGTTTAATAATTTTTTTGGTCCTTCGAGCCGGATATTTCTGAATGAATTTAGAGTGATACAGTCCTTTATTGAAGTAAATATTTTTGTAAACAAAGCGAGTTTTTAACTCGCAAATTATTGACCAACGTGATGACATGATGAATTTCCGGTTTCACCACGGTCCATTAAATTATTAACAAACCCATGCTGTCACAGTTTAATAGATAGGCTCTTGGACTAGTGTGTACAGTACAACTAACTACTCGTTCATCAAGAAATCTAATACGTATATTACGCACATTTACAGTAAATAGCTATACAAATCGTATGAGAATCCTTCTCGGTGTCAAGTCGAGGACTGAAGTTGGCTGGTCATTATTTGAAAAGTACACTACACCTAAAAAGGTTTGTGGAGTACGAAATAACAAGCCTCTAACTAAATAGCTAAACACTCACAAATGATCGGTACTGCCACGGTGATTCTATTGGGGCGTTGGAATAAAAATAACTTTCGAAAACAAACAGACGTAAATTTTAATGTGCTGTGTCAAGAGATGCCTAATTTTGGGCATTCATTTTGGGACATTTAAGCATTAAAACTAAAAATTACTTTTTTAATTTTGGGCTATGTTTGCTCCAGAATAAAACTCAGTTATGCATTAAACAATGTTCGACCCACACGGTTTGAGCTAAACAAACTTCCTCGTTATTCCACAATTTCCTCTCAACTTTTTTTGAACTGGTCAAAGATGGACCTCTAAAAAACGTAATGAGACACAAGAAAAAAGCGAATCAAGGGCGACCGCTCGCCCGAGGCGCTCTCTAACGGCGCTACGGCGAAGCTTGTTTACGAGACGGGAGTCCGATAAACGACGATTATCCGGCAGAGGGTTAATTGTGTATTGTTGGCGAATTAACGAGCCGAGTAACCGGAGAAGATGGCCTAAACTGGTGGTAATTGGTTATGTAACTCGCTACCGATGTGAGTATTCGATGTCACTTCATAATTAATCGAATAAACATCGAGTTTTATCGACAGTAAATGTTAGTCTCCAGTTTCTATTGCTTATCCAAAAATGAAATATTACTATTATTAATATAACAACATGCATTTGATTAATCAAATCATGTCAATCAAAACAATCATGATCCTTTTGGGTCCCTTAGTGCCATATGTTCGTGGATCAATTTACAGTAATAGAGATCTTTGTTTTTAAATTAAAGTAATTTTCATCTCATTTCAATCACCGTCGATTAAACGGCTAAGAACGAATGCAAGCAAGACACACATGCACAAGATAGTAAACTTTCTAGAAAATAATCTGCAGTTAATGCAAGCTTTAATCATAAAATATTAAGGTGCATTTATTACTTCAAGTTCATTGAGAAAATAATGTTTCATTTTCATAAATGTAACTACGTGAAAATGTGTGTGCTTACAAGTATATTTTGCCAAATAGGAGCCCTGCCTAACAGCACAGTAAAAGAAACGTAGCAAAGCGATAAACCGTTGTACTCGTATATCGGCTACAACGAAATCCTAATACTAAGAATTAAATTGAAACCTCAAATTGCCTCTTAAAGACCACAAGTAAAGGTAAACGTGTAAACATTAATCACGCCGAAGAAAAATACAATAACATAACTCCAAAAAAAGACAAGACCAAACACTTTGTTCCCTTCCAATTACAGAGATAGGTGTAGCAAAAGATTTGAAGAATCGGCAACATGGATGGCTATCTTAATGGGGTTTGTTCGCTTGTCTTATTAGCATTCGACTAATTAACTAGAGAGGCGCGCTAATTGCAATGCAGATGAGTAATTTATTGCCAAAACAAGAGGTTCCCAGTTTGGCCCTGACTCGGGTCACAGGTCGGATAGAGATAACGCGAGGTTATCAATGCTTATCGATCTTTCGGTTATCTTCAGCTTGAAATATCCGTTTATTCTACGTTGCATCAGTCTCTGTTATGCAAGTCGTTCCACGTGTTGCACTTCTAGCGAATACACTACCATAACTATAGGAAACTGAAGATAGTAATGTAGTTGTCATGGCTCCTTAACCTTGACCTGGGACTAATCGTTTTTAGTCTCCAGAGGATAAACAGATCATGTGCGATACTGATTAACTATATTTTAACTGTAAACACGATGTAAATATCGTGAAAAATATCTAATAAGCATGAAATTTGCCCAAATGTGCATTTAGTGGTATGAACATAGGTTTTTTGTGATACCAATCTAATTTTAGGGCCACTCGTAACACAATTTATACTGATGAATCTTTGATTTATGCCAGTCAGTTAGGCCTACAACGCTTTTTGGAACCTCAACTTTAAGGGAATATTTAAGATTTATTTTTTAAAATATGAGTACAGAGTAGTCTAGTTGTGCTTTACTGTGTCATACTCAGTTTGCAGTTATAAATCATTCATAACGACAGAGATTTCAAAGTCAGCTGCTAGAGGGTTACCTCTTTTACACCCATATCAATACAGTATTTCCCTCCACCTTGGCTCATGGAGTGCTGGAATCCATCTAGCTGTTCATATTTTAGTGAAGTAGTCAGTTGTCCCATCCGTCTGTGGACACAAATTTCATAGCATAATGGTAATGAAAAAGGATGGACGGTGAGTTGGCAGTGAGAGGTTTTGGCCACGACCAACCGTATCCATAAACATGTTTCTAGATCTCTGCAAGCTGCCGTACTAGATGTTGCAGGCTGCTAACAATTTTTGACGTTCTTTATAGTTATGTTCGTGAATCAGTTATATTTTTTGATTTATGTTTTTAAAATGCATGCAGTTTCTTTAGAACAACTCTGATCGCCCAATTTCAAAACTTTTACCATTGCCGATGCATCCTCAGTGAGTCGAGACATCGAAAATGTCTTACCTAAAAAGTCTTTTACTCTCAACTTCTCATCCGAGAACTGTCGAGATCATCGTCCAGAACCCCTTCACATCACTCCATACTTTATATCTGTTGCTGCAGGTAAATTATAATATTTTTTTAAAATATCGAAAAGCCAATATAAACTTGTAGGGTTTTCTGCGTTTCAGTTCTTGCCACGACAGTGTACATCAAATTCTACTTACTTATGGTTCCGGAGGCTTGGGTGACCTCTAGTAGTTGGTTAACGATGTTATGGCGAATCTATATCAGGGGCTTCTTCCTAATACTGCAAAGTCTGAGGAGGTTACTCCGTATTGGTGAATGATTTGAAACCGGGAATCCTCGATAACTACATACTAGACCTACTGAAAATTTAGATTTACCTTTTACACAAAGGACATTGACAGTGTCTTTGAACCGAAAAAGGGCAGGAGCCCTTCTAAATGAAACTTCTCAGATCAATCTCATCGGATTGGTCCTATTTCAGGACACCAACAGTTTGTTTGAATACTTGAGAGAGGTCAATTGATAACCTTCCTTAGGCTGCTTACACCCTGGTGCATCTAGCAAGTGTTCGATGCACCAGGGTGTAAGGGCGTGCCCCCGTCTGGCATGTGCTAGCTAGACTCACAGAAGTGGATTGGCCACTTTTTTCTCATTAATGCTGAAAATATCGTCGAATGAGGATGCAATTTTGATTTTGATAAGGGTAATTAAATTAAGGCGTCACCAAAGTACAATGGCATATTTGAGTACTATTCGAAATATTAAAAAAACTTAGTGTTAATGCCTAGTTAATGGCTAGTGTTAATGCCTTGGAAAACACTGAAATTTGGAATTTTGCCTATAATCATATCCTAATGATATCAAACTGTATACAAAGTTTCATCAACAGGAAAGTAAAAAAGAATTTCGAATATGTACTCTCCATAAGATTAACTTGTGCATGATTATGCAGCTTTGTTGCAAACAAAGCTAGCCATATCTAGTAGTAGATGTACCAGTCTGTAAGCTCTTATTTGATAGTACGGTTTCGGCTTTCGTGTGGCGTGCGACTGGCACAAAATATGCCAGACGCATCGTGGTAGATGCACCAGTCCTTAAGGTTTGACCTAAGTCGTCCCACCAGATTGGTTCTGTACTGGGACACTGAGAGTTGTTCAAGCCCCTCCTTGAGGTCAATTAACTGACCTGATGCGTCCCACCGTTTCCGCTCCTGTAATTTTCTTTTCATTCGATACACCACAGGACGAAGAGCATGACAATCTCCTGATTCGCCAACAATTACAGCTAGAGAATATTTGCAGATACTCTTTTTCAAATGAATACCCAGGGACACGAAACGATTGTTTGCCAATACACACTCTCTCAGGCTATTTAACGCAGTTATTTATGAAAAAATTATTCTGATTAAAATTTGATTCTTTAAGCATTTTTTCATTATACGTGAATACACTCAGGTGCTATTTAATGATAAAATAGTACCACAGAATGAGCAAATAACATCGACAAATTTTAGTTCCAGTATTTTTATCAAACAACTTCACATCTGGCTGAAAAGTGATTTGTGACTTTTATGATCAGTTGATTCAACTCAGTACGTCCGAGAATTAAGCTATATTACAATGAATTATAGAGAGTAAAAACTGGAGTTGAAAAACGTATTTATTTCCCCTTGGGAAATAGCTTAGGTCAAGGATTTGTCTAAAGGAAATGTTTTCAGTTCCTCTGAACAGCTGTCCTTAAAACCATTATGTTCAGTTCCGTTTTAATTTTTGGTCTGGCGGATTGTCGATACACCCCCCCCCCAGAGCTAAGGCATATCCATGTAAAAATAACTGGTTTTTTATTTGAAGTAAAAAAGGTCGTCCGATTGAAAGACTGGCAATTGTCCATCCTCTGAAAGTTCGAATGGTTGGCCTGTGGTTCCCAATCTATTTTATTATTGAGGAAAAGCCAACAAGAAGAATTTGTAGAAGAGAGTGATGGATGGAGCATTTCACGAACCTCTGCGGCCAGGGGTCGGACTGAGGACCGGAGCAAAACACGAACCTCTGCGGCCAGGGGTCGGACTGAGGAACAGAGCAAAACACGAACCTCTGCGGCCAGGGGTCGGACTGAGGACCGGAGCAAAACACGAACCTCTGCGGCCAGGGGTCGGACTGAGGACCGGAGCAAAACACGAACCTCTGCGGCCAGGGGTCGGACTGAGGACCGGAGCAAAACACGAACCTCTGCGGCCAGGGGTCGGACTGAGGACCGGAGCAAAACACGAACCTCTGCGGCCAGGGGTCGGACTGAGGACCGGAGCAAAACACGAACCTCTGCGGCCAGGGGTCGGACTGAGGACCGGAGCAAAACACGAACCTCTTCGGCCAGGGGTCGGACTGAGGACCGGAGCAAAACTTGTCTAAAACGACTCTGATCTGAGAAAAATGTTCTCAGAGCACAGACGTCTAGAATATCTTTTCTTACCTACAAGTTGTGCTAATCGACTCATGGCCCAGTCATATATCCATGTACATAATAATGGTAACAATAAAAAAATACAGCCTTTCTTACGTTTAACATTTATTTGATCAGTCATAGTTGATTATCACTTCCATTTCGTAGTAATTCTTAGACATGTACACGACCAATGTTTGTTTATTCTTATGAATGGTGAAATTAACATTTTTTTATAACACTAATTTATATCAAACTTTTTTAAATGTATTTTATTAATTTTTTTACGAACTTAATGGGGATAAAATAGAGCTTCATCAGCTTTGTAAATCAACACTTTAATAAATTTAATAATTAAATAAATTCTGACGTAGGGTATTAAATATTGCGGCGTTTATAGTGAAGCAATTACAGAAGGGTAGACATTTTGGGAACCTTAGTTAGATCATGGATATGTGTAAAGGGAATTATTCAGTTACTGAGCAGCTGTTCTTATTAACATATGACGCCACTTGCGTTCTTTTTTTGAGTAACGTGAATCATTTCCAATCCTCCCGAGCTTAGATATATTCATGTGAAAAAGTGACCTCGTTATAAAAGTAATCCAAAATAAATTCATCGTCATGTCTCTTGCGTGGACAAGGTACATCCGTTATTTTTCCAAAATTCATTAAATCACCCGCATAGCAACCCTGAGGAAACACACCGAAACCCGTTAATTAGTCGAAATGTCCCCAGGTGATGTGTGAGTCGGTGTTTTCAGCCGCGGTAGTAGACGGGGACATGTTTGCAAGACAGAGAGTACAGGCAACACGTGGAGCGCGACCTTGGAGCGATGATGAGCCTACACGTCACCCGCACTAGCGCCAATCCAAGATGGCGGCTGGCGTGCGCGCCAAACGAAATAACCTCAACTTGGGCGACGGCGACACTCGAAAAACATCGTAAACCGAGGAACACGTTGGGACTCCTCAACGAGTGTCACTCGGCTGTGGTAGTATTAGTACAATACTTCAGTAATAAGATGTACAAGTTTTTTCCAAAATTGTCGACTAATTTGTTCATAACAAACTATAGAACTAATTAATACTACTTTCATTAATGTATGGACGTTCGAGGGTGTACATGATTAGGTTACAAAAATTTACAGTAGTATTTACTTACCAGTGGAACATAAATCATAATATGAAGGGAATGTTTTCAGTTCCTATAATCGCTGTTCTCATAACCATATGACGTCACTTCCGTAACAAAGTACCCTGCAAAGTGCTAACACCCCTCTAGAGCTTAGATACGGAAAAATATAAACCTTTTGCAATGACGACCACCAGACAAAAATATTCACAGTATAAAAAGGCAATTATTGGTTGTTTGTAAGTAAAGATTTCCTTGTAAAATATAAAATAGGCTGTAGTATTATAGTATTGTAGCGAGTATTTATTGAAAATTAAAAATTTCAAAGAAATATGTATAGCCCCAGAGTTCGGTTTTGGCACTCATGACTGAAGGACTACAGATGGATTTTTGTTCTGTGGTCTTTGCTCATGTCTCATGCCCTACAAGTATGTATCTCACGCCACGACGATCTAAGTATATTTTTACACCCTTTAAACAAATTGGCATCACATCAGTTTCAGATAATGAATTTTCAACTTCATAACGTGATTTTCAGACACGTAATATTACATCTCATCATTCACATTCACATTTATTCACTCATTTACATACGGACAATTTTCACATCATATAATTTTCATCAAAACATTTGTCTTAATAATCGTCTTATTAATAAGTCTACGTATACAGATACTTTGCATACAAGATTTGTACAAGTCTCAATTGAACTGGAGTCCTCTCTTCTTCAAAAATTCACCGACCTTTAAAAGACGTTGAATACTATCAGGTTGACATAGTTCTCACTAATAACCATTTTAGTGTATCACCACAACGTAAAATTGTTTATAATTTTTAAAGGTTCAAGAAGACAAATATTTTAAAGAATTTTGAGATGAAAATTCCTCTCTGATTGGATGGACCAAACGAGGAAGTCTTTTGAGACGATAAATGGCCGATGCTGAGCAAATTGATATTTGGTTTGTGTAGTTAATCTTGACTAAACGAATTGACTGGAGTGTGGTTAATCTACGAGGAAACCGGAGTGAATTTCCAACACCGAAGCTTTGTTGACAAAATGCTCTATAAACAACCAGGAGGAATAACAATATTTGATTTAGGGATAATTTAGTTAGCTTCTTATTCACAGTGTAATAATCGTAATTCATCTCAAACTAGCGTTAGTTCGTCCTTTGTACGGGTTGTATGACTCAGTGTCTTGAAGAAATATGAACCTTAAATCAAGAATGCATGGTAATGCATTCTATACATTCATGCATACATTCACACAGGGAAGAAAATACAAACTTTTTTATTTATAAATGTTAAGGGCGAGTTTAAAGTATCACAAACCTTCCCCAAAAGGTTTAGAATAATGAAAATGAGTTTTATCACAGATGGGGCCTCTCGTTTTCAGGTAGAATCGTTTGAAAATACGGACAGACTGAAATTGACATGTAATACCCATGTAGGTTTTGATGAGATGTAAATCTTAAAACAAAAATGTCTTATTTCCTATCAATGTGACGATACAATTTCTTGTTTATGTTGATTTACTAACACAAAAATAAATATAATAATGTTTGGTGTTTTTTATCAAGAGAGAGTTAAAAAAATAATAATCAAGTGATAACTGTTGTACTAATGTGAAAACGTTTTAGACCAAAACCCTTACAAGTTCAAATGTCAGCGTCTCTTGAATCCCAGTGAGAAAGAGTTAACCGTCATACCACAGGGAGGGGGGGCGGGGGGATACCCACACCACACGTGGTAACACCACCACTCCACCAGCCCACATGCTGAGTTGTTTTTTTGTCCGAGAGTTTTTGCCCCAACTACTTCTGTTTTAATGAAGGCTTCTCCCAAACAGAACAATTAGCTGATCACTTCTTCTTATTCTTCTCACCCTCCAGACTATTTATTGAACACTTTGCAGCTTATGTTAGGTCATTGAAACTTCCGTAGCGAATTGCCGTTGCATATATAAATTCGAATGGGTTTGAGATGATGGAAAGGGGTTTAGTACTCAAATTTACCTAAATACACGTTTCACTAATATTTATTTATTACCGGGAGACCGAGCTTTGCTCGTATGGAATAAACTATTCATTAGATGAGTTAGCTAAATTGTAAAATACATAGTGTAGGTAGCAAGGATAACATGGTATTTCAAATCTTCTAATATACCCACAATTTAACAATTCTTCATAACGTTTTGTCTACAATGAAACCAAACTAAATATAACTATTCTTTCAAAGTAACCTAAAAATAAAAATCAGCTGTCTTGGTCAAACCCAGCTACAAAATGTTTTTATTTACTTCCCTGTGGGAAATAAGTTAGATCATGGGTATGTCTCAAGGGAATGTTTTCAGTTCACCTAAACAGCTGTTCTTATTCTTATGTAATAAAAATTCAATACAATAGCTCTAATAGTTTCTATAGAAACCTTTTTCAAATGTTCATCTTACAAATTGCCAAAACCCCCTCACCAGAGCTAAGACTTATCTATGTCAAAAAGGCCCCTGACGATATCATAGACACTTTGAAGGGCTGTAGGACGAAAGTTGGATTTTTTGCTTTTAGACTTGCTCCAATCAATTTCTCGTGGCCATATACCCCGTATTACACAGAATAACGTTGGACAGAAAAAAAGATTTGCCTGGACAGGCCTGCCGCAAACATATTTAAACATACAATCATCTAGAATAGAAACAGTTGGACCGTGGCTTACACTGTAATCCAGCTACTTAGAGGTCACGAATTGTTTATTTGTGAGGGATGGTCGGTGGGTGTGTCGTTCCTTTATGTGGATTAACGTCCACACTATCGAATACTATGTTAATCCTCCAAGACCATTCTCATAATTTAGACCAGTTTGTAATTCAGAGGCAATGGTTTGGACTTAATGGTTGAATGGTTCGGAGGTAATGGTTAAACTGTAGGTCTCTTAGATATGCCTTTGACTGTTGGGCTATTAATTAAAAGTCCTGTCTAAGGAGCATATCAGCCTTAGTAAGTAACAAGACTACAAAATATCGCCACAATCATCTTACACTCATCTCTCATTCATACTTGGCTTGAAATACTTACCTGGGTATCATGGGCGGAGTTAGAGGTTACACGTTGAGGGGGCAGAGAGTTAGTGTTCTATTTTTTGTCACAATACAGCTTAAAAATGGAGGAAAAGACTTAAAACTAATATAATACTACAGCAAAAACCCATCAAAATAACTGTGTCCAATAAAAAATTATAACAGAACTGGTAAGGTTGGTAATGAAATTCAAAAACTTTTTGGTGGGCATTGCCCTCCATGGCCCCCTTAACTTCGCCCATGCTGGGTAGGTCGCCATCAACTAACTAACCCTGTTAGATTTTATTGTTATAGTTTATGAATAAAATGTACAGGAAAAAATGCTTGAATGAAAATAATAAATCAATGTGATGTTATAAAACAATGGCTACATTATGTTTTAAACACATGAATAAAACAACATTTTTTATGTTTCACCAAAAAGATTTCTCAACTTGAATTTTCAATAATCCAATCCAATAATTATTTACCAATAATATTTTTTGTATTATTGTTTAGAAAAAACACCCTAATGAATTAATTGTGATGAGTTTATCCACTCCGGGAGATATGGATTAGATTGTCAGAGGTTTTGATTACCAGTGGTCCACATATTTGCCAGATTCATCATAACTTTATCCTAACCACATAAACCATAAATGTATCAGTAAAATATCTGGAGAGGCTTTATATTAATTAACCAACTTTCAATAGTTGGAACGCGATTAATTTTATTGATGAATTAATTAAATAAAATAAATAAATAGTTTTATCGAAGTGACAATTTATTTTGTATTTATTCACAGAAATGAATCACTGTGAATGGCTCATTGATGTATAAACGTAATCCCGGAAAAAAGGGGATTTTTAGGTACCCCTGTATCCAAGTTCAAAACGTCAATTATGTTTCTAGAGTCTCCACAGGTACGTTAAGTCAATTTCGGAAAGTGGTTTTGGTGATTCTAAGGTTGTTACCATTTTAATCTTCATGATTTGTATCAAGATCGATTCGTACTTTTATAAGCTTAACAAACTATAGATTTTAACGTAATGATTTTAAGGAAAGATTAGTAAAATATTAACTATAAAATGGAATAAAAACAATAATGTAAAAAATACATTCGTAGTTTGTTTGTTAAATTAAATTTACTAACAAAACTTTAATTTTTAACAAGATAACGGCCAGATTTTGTAATTCATAACGAGAATATTATGACAATTGCAAACTTTCTTGCATAGTAGGCCTAACTAGACGTAGAGTTGTAACCATACGTTTTTGATAACTCTATATAGCACTTATACTATCTCTTTTAAATTAGCATCAGACTTTTACACTGTAATATTGACATGGTATGTCTTAATTCTGGAGGAGGGTGTTGACAATCCGTCAGACCAAAATTTGAAACGGTGACGTAATATGGTTAGTGACGTCATATAGTTATAACGACACCTGTTTAGTAAGAGGAACTGAAAACATTCCCTTTATACATATCCATAATCTAAGCCATTTTCCAAAAGGAAGTAAATACTATATGTAACGTAAAGCCCTGATCGGCTCTTTGACCGCTTTTCCAAGTTCTGGGATCGAAATTAGGTACAATAAATAGAAGCTGTCCCTTTACTGGGAGGTTTGGCTATCCCGATCCCGCATGACAGGCGCCTCTACCTCTCTAACTCCTTGACTGCTTCTTGTCTCTCCTTGGTGCTTGTGTACCAGTTGAGACCGAACTGCCCGACTCTAAATCTCGAGAATTGGTATATCTTACTCCCACCTGGGAGGAGTGCCTTTCTTGAAACTTGCTACTTGGAGTCCTGTTCTTTGGCCAGCTATACTGGATTGACTGGGATGGTGGCGTCGTCTTAAAATCCAGTTACTTGGAGGTCACGAATTATTGTGTATAGATGGTCGGTGGGTGTAGTGTTCTATTCCTCCTAGTGTCCATAGTTCGGATTCCTCGTTAAACCGTTAGTACTTTAGATGTTACCAACGGCTGTTGGGCTATTAATTAACAGTCCTGTCTAAGGAACATGTCAGCCTTAGTCAGTAAAAAGACTACAAGATCGCGCCACAATCATCTTACACTCAATCCTCATTCATACTTGGCTTAAAATACCTACCTTGTGGTATGGTCGCCATTTCAATAATCTAATCTAATCTAATTTTTACTATTTACACTAATTTCGTCACATTAATTCAACATAACACATGATACATTATCTATATAATATACAATTTGCGGACGTTACTGTGGAAGTTTACTTCCTCTTCACTTGCCTTTCGAATCTGGAAGCAGCGACTCTTCAAGCCTCCTGAGCCCATGAAGTAGTCTTTTGACCAGACCATCATGTAACGGGAGGATCTTATTCAGCTCATAAGGCGTTCGGTCCACCGTCTTCCCACTTTTTTCTGATGGGTTAAGTGAGGGAAAAACGCCCTCAGACAGTGCTCTGTGGAATTAAGTTAGGTTGATCATTGATAGTATAAATGTAAGTCGAAGGGAGTCTTCGCCCCCTTCACTTTACTGCTTCTTCCTGACAAGACGCGGTTAATCGATGACTATTGGTCAAAAATGATCCAAAATACATTTATATATTTACTTCACCTAATTTATTTCTATTCGTAAGGATATATTTAGGGCGGTATTTACAGAAAGAGGGCATGTTAGAATAACTTGAAAAACACTGTGGATCGATCGCACTGTGGACCAAACGCATGTTTATCCACGTAACAACACCCTGAACTCGAACAAGTTCATGTCTCAACCACTCTGAGGTCTCACTCTGAGCGTACTCCTTAAAGGTAGCTGACTTTATATACTGCTGGGCGGAAAGGTGTGGTTGAGGCCTTCCTGAGGTCACTTTAGACACTTGAATTTTCCATTTGGAGGGTTGTTAGTTGTTAATCATTGAGTTGGAACGTCAATCCTCTTAAGGTTATCTATGGTCTGGGCCTAGATTTACATTAGTGTAGAGGTTTTATTACTGCTCCAAGAATTGAACAGACTGCCCACTTTCTAAAATTTCCGTCATTATCAATCTCTTATTTCCAAATGGTGTACAATTCTGCAGAACAATTTTTGTATTTACTTCCGTGTGGGAAATAGGTTAGATCATGGATATGTCTAAATGGAATGTTTTCAGTTTATCTAAACAGCTGTTCTTATTCTTTTATATTAAAAAATTAATACAATAGCTCTGGATGTTTCTATGGAAACCTGTTACATATTTTCCATCTTAAAAATCACCAACCCCCCCAGAGCTAAGACATATCCATGTCAAAAAGTATCTTGCTGCCTGTGCTAATCCTCAGACATCCATAACCAAAGATAAACTAATGGTGTGATCAAATCGTCCACTAGTCAAAGTGCCGGTAGCAACTAGTCCAAATTAACGGTTGTAACATAGTTGCTTTAACAGTGACAGTTGTACAGATAACGTTATCTCAACGGCAATAACCAGCTGTTTCAGTGCTCAGCTGACCGATGGTTCGATCACCTACAATGATCATCTCTACAAGAGCTAATGTGGATTCATTACTGTGTTCAGAGGTTCATTGATACAAGTAGAAGTCAGTTTAAACTGCGTGTTGTTATATACAATATAAGAGGTTAATACGAATTGTAAAACAACTTATTTTTGTTAGTATTCCTACTTAAAATCATCATGGTCTTTTTAATTTTAACTTAATTGTTTTTAAACATCCTGATAAGGATTTTTCTATATAACCAATACTCTTGATAAGCTGCAATATATCAAGTAAATACATTTTTCCTCCACTTATGCCGTATCACTCTCTCGAATAGAGTACTAAAGTACTACTTTTAGTCCCAAGGAAGTAAAAGTGTGACGTTTTCTGTCCCAAGGGAGTAAAAGTTATCATATAAGAGTAACATAGGAGAAATCTGTCACATCCTGTAATGAAATATCAGTAACAATAGCAGCTGAGAGTAGTAATTCATTCTTTAACGGTTAGCTGATAGTTTGCATTGATTGATTTGAGGTTATATTCGCCAACTTGGAAAATTATAGTGGATCAGGCTTGTATAGTAGGTAATTTGTAGCTTGTTTCGTATGTGAAGGTGGAATAAAAATGTTGCGTGCATCATACTTTTATACTTTATATTTTTAACTGAAATGGCGACCTAACCAGGTAGGCATTTTAAGCCAAGTATGAATGAGGAATGAATGTAGGATGATTGTGGCGCAATCTTGTAGTCTTGTTACTGACTAAGGTTGACATGTTCCTTAGGCATTACTGTTAACTAATAGCCCAACAGCCAGTGGCAACTAATGGACCTACAGTTTAACGTGGAATCCGAACCACGGCCTCTGAATTATGAATTGGTCTAATTACGAGGATGGCCTTTGTGGATTAACGTATTATTCAATAGTGCGGACGTTAATCCACACAAGAGAATACTACATCCACCGACCATCTCTCACAACTATCCACAATTCGTGACCTCCAAGTAGCTGCATTACAGGACGTCTCCACCGTCCCAGTCAAACAGTCCTTATTGCCCTTACTTAATCCTTGCCCTTACTTACTTTAATCCTTTGATGCACAAACTATTTCTTTAAACCACGACTCACTTCTATCGTATAAAAACCAAAAGAATTCATTGCACTACGATGGGAATCAGTCTAAATATTTTACATGCTCAGTGAGTGCGGAGTAAGAAGGTGTTAGGAGGAAAAAAGTTAAAGTAGGAAATACCAACATATTTGATATTCTAATATTTATTACATACTTGAAGGCTAGGTGATTCAGAGGTGCTCGCCCCGTGGCCAGGGGGTCGCCGGCTCAATTCTGGACCCGTGAAGCTCCATATGTAATTTGGTTATTAACTAAGGTAGTAGTAACAAGACTAGGGTTTGGAACTTTACTTGTCAAAATAGACATAATCTTTAACGAAAACTTAGACTTTAACTTCTAAAATTTTAACTTAAAAAAATCTTTAACGTTTATTTAAATATATTTTAATAATTTATTGTTTCAAACATAATCATCCAATTTCTGGAAATAAAACAAGAGATACAACATTAAATTAATTGTTAGAATTTCATGGGGGACTACCCCTCCCTCGCCCCATAATAACAAGCTTTTTTGATCGATTTTGTTGGGTGATGTTACCTTACGCTACATACAAAGTTTCATGGAAAATGGTTGGGAAGTAAGAAAGAAATTGATTTTTTGGGCAGACAATATTGGGAAATACTACTATCATCAGACAAAGTACTATATTTACTATGGATTGTAAATTTAACTTTTCTATTGAACCGTTAGTCGTAGACAAATAATTTAAAATACAAATTTGTTTGGCTTTTAAGCTGGGTTTAAAGGGCTAATATAATTATACTTATACTATACCTCTATTGTTTTCGCTGTTTCGGAAAACTTAAAAAAATATTTTTTGACAATTAAAAGCCCATAACTTTTAAACCATAATTTTACAGACATTGGGGTGTTGTCACATTATTTAGTACTCTATGCACTATGAACTACTAAAAATGTTCTGTCACTTCTAACTTTAGTAGGGTAAAAACAATTATATAATTTGAAAGAGGGGAAGTCAAAGAAAACTAATAATCGAACGATGTCTAACAAAATAAAATTTAAAGCCAACCAGCTCCCTCAAACAAAAAATATAATAATATGTTGTGTTGTTTACAATTATTACCTTATATAAGCTGTCAAGACTGACGTCATAATGTGACTATGACGCCATCTTAATGGAACGGCTTGTCTTTTACAGGTTGTGAATTATAAATTCTGACACGATAAACGTTACATGACTATGGGTGATAAATATTATTTTTTACCAGCTACCAACATATCCACAATTAATATGAAACTGTTACTTGAGATCCGGTCAGCCCATCCGGTAGGTTGCAGTGCAACATTTCAACACAAGGAGACGCTGTTGGTAACACTGTGTGCATAGATTAGATCACGTAGCGGCTGGGCGTGGCTAGAGTGCTGTGCTAATATCACTATCACTATCACTACAGTTCGTGCCTGTGTCACTATCACTAGCACGTGACTCGTCAATAGCTACCTTCACTCAACACCGCGCGCAAGTTATCGCCTTGCAAATCACTGCGCTGACCGCAGCAACCTGCGTGCTCACGGTGTTTCCATAGAGCTAGGAATTATTTATAACGGTACAGACTAAGCCTCATCATATCAAATTGTATTACAGATTTTATGGAGTAGGAAGTTGTGTTGATTGGCTTATTTTCAGTAAAACTAAAATGGTAAAAGAGGATGTAGGTTTACGCGATCAAAATTTGAAAAAGTGACGTCATTTGCTTAGTGACGTCTTAGTTAGCTGGTTAATGAACCATTTCTTCTTTAGACGTATCCATGATTTAACCTACTATATTTCCCACAGTGAAGTAAATACAGTCATTTTTGTTAAGAAATTGGGAATTTTGAGCCTACTTTATTAAATAGTAACTAAATGTATTTGTATACATAATGTATACAAATTTGTCTACAAAATTCAAATTAATGTATCAAATTTTAAATTAAATTAAGGTATCAATTTCGTACTTTTCCAAGATATGGGCTCCAAAAGACAATGTATGCTATCTCAGTAACCGACTGAGTCTCGAAAATGGTGATATAATTTTAAAATTACAAATGTACTAAATTGATTGTTTTTATAAAAAAATATACACGATTCCCACTGGTGACTTAATTATGTAGGCCTGTTGAATTTTTGAATATTATGTAGTTTAACAAGTAATATAAAATATTTGTCATAATTTTAAATATTATGTCCGACAGTAATGTGTCTAACGGAAAAGAACCATGCTTGTAAAATTTAATGCTTCCGAAACATCCAAAACTAACAGGAATTTCTTTACACTGACACTGAATTTTCAACATTACAGTAATAGGAATATACTTGATCGATCAGGCTATTCAGTGTAATGCTCAAACACTAATGTGAGTTTTGCGGGGTTTAAGTCATAAAAAACTTGGTGCACAAAGAGCGCTGCGCACCTCACAATAAACTCTTTTACCTTAAACAAACACCCACTTTACAACGTGGGAATGGAAAGGACAGATTTATATGTTTGCACAGTCACTCTTTCGTTAGGCCCAGCACCACAGCGAAACGAAAATTATTAAAAACCCTTTGTAACGCTATTTCAAAAGGTCCTAAGATTAATTTTTCCGAAAACATTTATGGTGTGGTATATTTTGTATTCATATAACAGCTGCACGATACCTTTACTGATATGTTATATCAGGAGTGCGCTTAGGGGCGATAAGTCAAAGGTTGCTGGAACAAAACCAGTGGTCAGCGACTCCTGTCAGATCAGGATCGGTTCCCCTCTGTCTATGTGGCTCACCCGCTGAGGTACCTGCTGTTTTTAATCCACCATACAAGCCCTAGGTTGTAGTGGGAATCGAAGTTCAAAAATATGTTTTCGTAAAATAGTAAGGATTCATTAACCACAACTGGCTGTTGGAATCCGATGCATCAGCTCTGGAGGAGTCAACCGTCCCTTCAGCTACTGTGGCAGTGTTTGTGCCGATTACCCAAAATAATACAAGATCATGGTCAATCAGCAAGTCTTTTTTTGAAAAAATCCAAATCACCCCTAAGCTGCTAATTTTCTCTATTTGCTAAATAGAGCGAAAGGGTTCTAAACATTAAAATCGTTTTGAAAGAATTGTTTAACACTGACAGTAACTATTTCGATATTTGGATTTTTGATTCATCACAATACTGTAAAACCCAGTATTGTGATAAAGGATAACTGTCAATTAACAATTACAATAATTGATGCATGGTTCAACTTTACTATTAGCTAGGCCGTAGTTACTTTTGTATTTTATCATGTGTTATAGAATGAAAACGAAGGAACGGATGAAAATATTTGTTTTTTTCGAGGCGAGAATAAGACCTTAGTTAAGGAGACACTTTTGACATTTCAGACCAATTTATGAAACCTTTGTCATTTTTTGTGTAATAAGAAGGCTTTTTTCATGTGATAGAGACTAATGAGGCAACTTTATACCTAATTCGGTATTTATAAGCTGATTAAAAAACGTTTATAAATCACTGGTTAATTTTTCTCATTTTGGTCTGACTTTCATTTGTAATAACACGCTGCAACAGCGACAGTTGGCCATTTTAAAGTGGTTTTAAGGTTCTATATCGTCCAAATATCACTATTAAAGGTTATTGTAAAGGTTAATGTAAAATATAAAAAGTGGATGAATATTTTACTGATTTAATAGAAACGTTTTCCAACCATTTTCGGTTACAAATTAAGGGGAGAACAGTGTCTGGGTATATAGTAGAACCGCTTCATATTTTTCTGTCGCCGGTTCGGGTTTGAGAAAAAACTATATCTTGTCGAAGTTTAGAAAAGAATTATAAATAAATAAATTTATTGCAGCAATACTGTAACAAAAAAAAACAAACGTTACACGAAATGATTTAAGGAATGCACATAGGCTGCAAGTGCCGCCCTTACAGGTCCCATTGCACAATTATAGGGGTAGCTTGGCAATAACTAAATAAATAATTGCAAGACCAGTAATACAAACTGGAACCAAAACCACTAGCTGTGGGAAATAAACATGATTAAAAAATAATATTTTAAAAATCATTAAATGAAATAAATATTAATATGGATATGTCTTATCTGTAGGGTGGGGGGTAATCCATCAGACCAAAATTTGAAACGGTGACGTCATCACCGACCATAGTTAATGGATACGTCATTACGTATTATGGTTATAAGAACACTCTATGAGGTTAGATCATGGATATTTCTAAAGTGAATGTTTTCTGTTCATCTAAACAGTTGCCCTTATGACCAAATGACGTCACTGTTTCAAATTTTTGTCTGAAAAATAGCCAACGCCCCCCATGAGCTAAGACTTATCTATGTCAATTACAATGTTCTGGATTGTTCGAAAACTCCGTAACAGGACGACCTCTGGGTCCACTAAGTGTAGTAGAGTTAGTGAGAAAACAAAAAAATACAATATGAAAAATATGTTTCCAGTTCTATTAAAAATGAAAAAATGTACAAATAATTCCACAAATATATTGAAAGGCGTGTTTGGTCACAGCCCTAGTCTCCGGCCTCCGGTCTCCTAGAGTCCATCAGGTAACTGTAACTCGAACCTGCTGTAACTCCGAGCCTGAGCCTCCCCCGACCATCCCCTAGAAGCCCCACATCCTGCACGTCGCGGTGGCCTTTACCTTTACCCAATTATTGTCGACCTAGGCAGCTGTCAGAGTTGGTTTCCTATCCCGGGGTCAGTGTCAGGTTACCTCCAGGCGCCTCCTCAATAAACAACCTACGGTCACTCCGCCAAGCTGACCCGAGACGGTTTTATATTTTTAATAGATTCCTATAAAAGCTTCTGTCACTCATGTTACTTTCGGTTCATTAGTCGTTAAGCTGAAGGCAAGAAATCCTCCGACATATATAGGGGATACGTCAATACTTATATAGACAACCGGGGTAACTGGGATGGTGGAGTCATCCTGTAATCCAGCTACTTGGTCACGAATTGTGGATAGTTGTGAGCGATGGTCGGTGGGTGTAGTGTTCTCTTGTGTGAATTAACGTTCGCACTATTGAATACGACGTTAATCCACAAAGACCATCCTCATAATTAGACCAATTCGTAATTCAGAGGCCGTGGTTCGGATTCCACGCTAAACTGTTGCCATAGTAGTCATCGGCTGTTAGGCTATTAATCAACACTCCTGTCTAAGGAACATGTCAGCCTTAGTCAGTAACAAGACTACAAGATCAGCCACAATCATCGTACACTCAATCCTTATTCATACCTACCTTGGTCGCCATTTCAATAATCTAATATAATTGGATTTTAACGATTATATATTTTGATGTTATGTTATCGTATTGATCCTTTATAAAATAATCAAATGTGAGATTCAAAATCCGAGTGTTTTACTAGTCAGACTTCAGGTCCCGAAACGTTGTAAAACTTGTTTGTGTTTTTACTAATATTTAAATAACATAAACCTTGTTAGGTATGGCTATTTATGTAATATGGGTAGGTTATATGGGTAGGTATGTTACCTACCTATGGCTTAGGACTTTTAGGGTGATGGGTGTTTGGAATGTTATGAAAATGTTTGCCTTTTTTTGGTTTATTCTAAACTTATTACTACTATTAGTTGAGAAGGTAAAGGTAAGACAGTAACAAGGCAATAATGTCAGTAAATAACAATAACAGGGTGGGGTTTGTTTTTAATCAAGATCATCAATGATTATGAGATAATACAACTTGGGAATGATTTAATAATATAAATAATGAAATAGACAAACCAAACATTATCATGGTGTATACAAACATATATTTTAATTTTAGAAAAAAACATTGATATAAATGTTGGTTAGATTCAGTTTAACCTATATTTTATTTTAAATGTAATACTTCGCTTGTTACACAATGAGTTGACTTTTTCTTTTTGAAGTTCTTAGACCTAGTATTTTACTTGGAATGATGCATAAAAAACTTTCAAATTTATAAGCAAGAAACAGTTTTATTGATGAATAAACTTATACAAAACATACAGTAGACCTCAAGCCAAACAGTATATATTAATAATAATACATAGTATAGTAATAAATACTACATCAGAACTCAATCCACAAATAAAATAAATTCTAGACATGCCAAAGTAAATGAGCGAATCCTTATGCTTCACACACAACTGAAACACATACATAGATCATTAGCTGGAATCTCCATGAATTCCTTGATAGAATTCAAAGGATGTGCCAATAAAGGTCGTCCCAAAGAACTTTCAAATTTTGGAAAGGTCTAGATCCGAGCTTTATCAGGAATTCTGTTGAACATCTTTAAGAAAATACATTCTGTTTTGGGTTTAAATTAACCTAACATAGAGTACATCTATCAGGTACTTAGCTCTTGTGTCCTGGATAGATTCATAGATTTAGATTAGACTCTATACAAGAAACAGAATTAAATAAAATGCAGTAACACAACTCATAAGGACGCTTGAAAGACTAAAAAACTGCTCTCTCCGACAATGATGGAAAATAAGTGTATGCAGCGTCGCATAATGTGATGGGGTACGTATGGGGATGATCTCGGCGACCAGCCAACCAGAAGAGGGGGAGTTGATGTACATCATTTCCATGCAAAGCTGCAGGAAAGTAGCCCTTAAATTATCCTCTCCCTGGAGCAGATATTCACCGCACATTCCTCGAATTGTTCGGTACGTCGGATCCTTCAGATCGGACTCTTTTAAAATGTTTTAAGAGGCTGCCTTATCGACGAAAGTTTTCATTTTACCTTCATAGACACAATGTTCATTTTTTGTTGTTACTGGTTACACGATAGTCGTAAAAGATAGTTGAGGTTAGGGAATTACATTATATATTTTAATTTTTATTTAATAAAAAATGTTATTCCTTAGATAACCACTTTATCTTCACCAGTAGTACCAGTAGAACACAAGAAAGGTTTGTAACCAATATATACATTTTAAACATTTTGCCTATCCGGATTGATTAATAACTAGATTAGGTTATAATACCTGCAGTCTTCAATCCACAGTTAAATGTTCCTTTTACACAACTAGTTTCGGGAACAATGTTCCCATTTTCAAGTGTTCTTCAAGATTGTCTTCTGGTTACTTCATGATGTATTCGTTTGTAAATAAATAATATTTAACATATGATTCTTAAATTTAAAATGTCACCAGACAATAATTCGAATCTGGAAAATTTAAGTGCTTATGGCATTTTAAACAAGATATTCTCAGCTTATTAAACGACAGGCAGATACATAGTGTATTTATGAAATTATGTTGTTTATCATAAAATAAAAACTAAATGCTTAAAGTTTACTACACTTTGACGATACATAACATTTTACTGAAAATAAATGTAAAGTGACTTCATTTGGTTTAGAAAGTTAGAAAGGTTGATCCAAAACATGCGCGCCAGTAACATGGCAACATGGCAACTTGTTGTTACAACATGTTTTGCAGTAACCGCACTCTCGGTTTACATTCCCTTCAGCGTTTTATGTTCAATGTCTAAAGTTATAATTACAACCCCGCTAAACGGTTTTCTTGATTACGTTTTTACATCATAATTAATGTCCCTTTGATTTCTCTTACATAGAATTTGTTCACAATGATTTAACATTCATTTACATTTCATTAAATATTCATTATTTATATTCATTAAATGCACGTAGAAATATCGTTTAGTACATTTTTTGTCATAGGTCGTTTAATAGTGATTTAAGTAATTAATACGTAATATGTACGTGTGCACATGTTGTTCAAAACGAATAATTTAATTCTAATTAGTGAATAATTTTCTATAATATTTTTACTGAATTTTTTCCCTTTTATTATAGGGAAGAAAATTAGTAAAAGGATAGGATTTATAGAGATAGGTTGTATACAAAATAATTTATTAAAAATTGCGTAATGCAATATGTACAAATACGATATACATATTTATATAATATATTTTTGGTTTTAGCTCCACAAGGAAAATGTAAATTTGTGGCAGAATTACTAGGCCAATCGATGGTTCTAACAAAATAGTCGATACGACGTACCACAGGTCTTAGTACCTTAACAGCAGAATAATTTTCATTTATTAAAAATCTCTCCGGAAATTAATAAGAATACAGGAAAATTACTAGTCAAGATGATTACTGCTTCAATAACGGATGATATTTCTGTAAAACGTATCTCAATTCTTTTTCTTGCCTATATCCCATAAATATTTGATTCGATTTAAAAAACGAGAATTACCTGAATCCTGATCTGTTGTTTTTTTACTTAGAAAACCATTTTAGCTTTTTATTTTTGTGATATTACACCTAACATTAATCATACTTAGCCATAATATAAGGTAGTTAATGATATTACACATTCAAATACATTATTTTTAATACATATAAATTTCAAAACCGCACGGTTTTTTGTCATATTTTTCTATATTAATGTGTTAAATATAATAGATTTTTTACATAATTAATTTTTTTCTTAATATTTATAAATTTCATAAATTTATAAATATTTCATTTTATATGATTAAAATAAAATATATTTGTGAGATACATATAAATATAATTTATTAAAAAGAAAATTAATACGTAAGCAATATATGTTTTATCAAAAATAATATTTATATAATTTTTTTTACAATTAGGAAATTAAATTAGTAAAATAGGATTGTTTAATTTTTTTAATTGCGTAAAAATAGAGAAAATAAACAAGGATAATATAGTGGAGCTCCAAATAAAAATTAAATTTTACAAAAATTACGCCAAAAAAAATGGAAAAAAAAATAGTTACCTTAAATATTCATTTCAAACTCTTTTTACAGGAAATTACTAGTCCAATTCTCTTTACGGAATTATTTGATTCGATTTAAAAATACGAATTACCTGAATCCATATTTTTTTTTATTTAATAGAAATTTAGTTTTTTTTTTTACTTAGATATTTATTATAATATAAGGTAGTTAAATGAAAAATGATTGTATTTTCTTCCCTTGGGGAAATAGGCTAGACCATGGAAATGTCTGAGGGGAATGTTTTCAGTTCCTCTAAATATTTGTCCTTATAATATGACGTCACCGTTACAAATTTTAGTTTTACGGATTTCTAACACCCCCCAAGCTGAGACATCCACGTCAATATGAAACAAATGTTACACAAATACTTATTTTCAATGTGAAAATGACGTCAAGAAAAATAAATCAAGAAGATCAAAAACGTAACGTTAATAAAAAACATTTTTAACGTAAGAGATGAAATCGTTTACCTTGTGTCACTACTGCAGGTCACATATTTAATTAAAATTCAATCACACTATGCTGTACTGTATTTATAATATAAGTATGTATAGTTGGTCTAAAACTATTTTAGTTTAGGATATCACAACAAAAACTGCACCTAGTCAACAACAATGAGACATTTCTACACAGGAGTAGGCCTGGCCTTATTATAAACTCACGCCGGAGCCGTTTTGGACATGAAACGAGGAAGCAATAAGATGTTGGAATGGGCGAACATTATCAATAAAGAACGACTATATGAGACGGTCCAGATGGGTATGCAAATACGAAACATTGTCCCTATACTTATCTACATACAGGTGTAGCCCCCCTCCAGGAGGTCTATTGTCGAGGCAATACTTCTGGTCCTCACTCCTCGAGTAACGTACCTTGGCCCTGTAGAACTTCGGGTGTTCGATGGCTAATTAGACCAGTTTGTAATTCAGAGACAGTGGGTAAAAGGTAGGTTCCTTGAATATACCTTTGACTGTTGGACTATTAATAAACAGTTCTGTCTAAGGAACATGTCAGCCTTAGTCAGTAACAAGATTATAAGATCGCGCCACAATCATCTTAGTCTCATTTCTCATTCATACTTGGCTATAAAATACCTACCTTAGTAGGTCACCATTTCAAATGGTAATGAAGACAAATAAAGATATTCTAATCATTCCTGTTAATTTTTTAACAATAAATTTATAAAACCCGACACTGCACCCTTTTATGTCCTCTATATCAGAGCCCTTTGGTATATTCATTTTAATTCAATTATTCTAGTAGTCTAAATCCACTATAATAACATTACTACAGTAAAATGTTTGTTGTTTGTTGTTTTTTTTACATTTCACCAAATGACAGTTCAAATAAACTTTCCAACTATTTAATTACAACTGTTAATTTTGTAAACACTAAATTTATAAAACTTGACACTGCACCCATTTATACACTTTTGACGGATTTGCACAGATTGTGATTCTAAACCATTCCCAAATTCCCTTGAATAGACACAAAACATTTTCAGCAGAATCGGTCCAGCCGTTTAGAAGTTCACTTACAAATACACGTACACAAGATTTTTATATATTCTCTTTATAGGTATAAGACCCAAATCTGACTCACTGATCACAGTTTCTCAAAACCTTCAAGGCTTTGGAAGCTTCAAATCTGCTACACATATTCTATTTAAGGTCTAGTTGCGCACTAAGAAAGGATTTTTCGAAATTATATATTCTGCTGAATAAACGGTAGTCCTGTTTACTATAGAATTAATTATTTTTCTCTCCCAGTCATCAAATTATAGTCGATAAAATAGTAAAATATATTTCATATATTTTTTTAATTATCTTTTGTGATAATTGTTTAAGCTACGAATAAATAAGGAGTTTATAACTGAACTGTAAATTTCTTAGGCGCTATTTTCATTTAAATTATTAAAGAAACCCACTACTTTTGTAATAAAGTATTAATTCATTTTTAAGAACCTGATGTCAGATGTAAAGTCAGAAAGCAAACATTGGCTACTTTTAAAGAAAAGTTTAATAAAACTAACTATCCTAAATCAATTAAAAACTATTCGTGGCATCCTTTATATTCGCCTTAAAATACGTACTGGGTTGAGACAGTGTATTAACTGGATAACTCTATGTCACATTATTTGTGTTATTATAGTTTATTGTTTAGTTTTGTGATTTTTTAAACTGTCCATCAAATTAGATGAATTAAAAATCTTTAATAATCTTTTTAAGTATATCTGGTAATAACTTATAACGTTTAAATGTTTTTATTTACGACCTGAACTTTTACACAGGGAAATTACAGTAATCTTAGCGTATTTTAGATATAATTTTAATTTCAGTCCTTATTAGTACAAATATCCATAAAACATGTTTAATAATTCTTGAGTATTTTTTACTGCTCAATGTTATGGTTATTGTTTCAGTTTTAAAATTTATTTATTTTGTATTTGTGTGGAAAAAATCTGGATAATGGTATTTTGGATACCGGTGTAAAACATACGTTTTCCCGTGTCACATTCAGACCTTTAACCTTCCATAGGGAAGGCTAGGAGATGCTACAGTCGGTAAAATTATACTACCAAATACGAAAGTGGCTTCATCCTGGGAAGAAACAGTGCTTGCTGCTTTGCATTATGGGACTTATTGTCGCGGTGGGAAAAGGTTTATTGTAATGAAGGCTTACCTGTCAACAGCTGTTGCCGTAGGGTGAATATGTATTGAATTTATGCCAAAAGAATGTCCTGCGTGTTTAGTATTTGTATACTTACTTTCTGCTTATTCGATTTCCCAGAATATGAGTTGGTTGAAACTATGAAGTAATTAACTACTACAATTTTATGTTCCCATTCCCGTGTACGTCTCTATTGAACACTTACTTGTGAAGCTTAATATACAGTATAAAGCATTATAGGTAATACATTACATGTATGCAGTTTATTTTTGTCAAACAATCCTAACATTTTAAACGACAACACTCTTTTGCTGTTAAATTTAACATAAAACTACTATTTTTATTCAAATATTAGGCTTATTTTTTAAATTTGTGTTATGAATGTGGTTTATATAAGAATGATAACTATTAATAAACGGGATTTATAGTCATAAATTTTAAGTCAAGGAAAAAGTTAATTACGATCCTAATTATGACCGGAATGCGGTCGTTGTGTTATCTGCTATTAACTAAGCAAAAGGGGCGGCTTCACTTAGAAACTGGCACTGAGAGGTTGGTGGGGACCTCTATGTAAGTCTTAAGTAAACCTTTCTGCTTCTGGAGTAAAGGTTTGTGAAAAAACATTAGAAATTTACAAATTGTATAGCTTCATTGGGGTTTAAATTTTATTGCAAAAAACTGTAAAAAGTATTTAATTAAACAAATTAAAATTGAAGAAAATGTAACTTAAATTTATGAAATTTAAATGTTAGATGAATCACATTTTGATGATTTATTTACTCTGTTGCGTGTCTGATGATTTAGTTCTGTTACGTAAATTCAAATACTAATGTTACAAAGGTACCAGATTCGAAATTGTGAGGATTTTGATTGAGCGAAGCTAACAAGTGATAAGTGATGATGGTGTGAGAGATATTCAGTGTCGTGATACATTTTGATGCAGAAAACACGGGTTCTAATCCGATGTAAAATTTGACCGCTTTCCCAAAATAGTTTTCAATTATGACTTTAATATAAAACGTAAAATCAAGATGTTCAATCGCATAACTGCAACACAGTTGACCCTTCTCCATGAGCCAAGCCGCCGCACATTCCAGGAAGTCCCAGCTGAGCCGAGGTCGGTAGCGGCTAGACAGAAGGCTGGACTGTTGGAGGAATCCCAAGATTTTCCCATGGCGTACCTCGAGATACCATCTCATCTCCGCCGACAAATCACATGGACGTATCTCCGGGTTATCTCCTTTCTCCCTACATACGCGGTTCGCTCTGTGCCTTTCATTTACATACAGTTGTCTGTACTCCGGCTGCAACTGCGGCTGCGCGGAAGTCATCGGTTTGACGGGGGTCGCCGAGAGTGAAGCACTGATACACATCTTACTAGATATTTTAACGCTTCGGGTAAAACGTGAGAAATATTGAAATACAATTTTTCTTAATCCTTCTTTAATTTTTAAGGTAATCTCCATAAACTGACTTTTGGTCATTGAGTCATCAAATAGTTAATTTTAAAAACCATTTCACTGAATGACACTACTATCTCAGTAAAAAGCGTTTTTTTCATTAAATTCAATCATTATAACACCACATTATAGTATTATTGTGTATAAGTACACAATAATACTATAAAAGAGTATCTCAGAATATGTCTGCTGTGTAGGTATATTCAATTTACTGTTACACAATTTAAATACAAATATGTTCCTAGATCCTGTTATACCTTAACTTGAACTAAACCACGAACTGTGTTTTTTCATTTAACATCTTACTATACATAATTATAAAACGTACATAGTTATAAGTAACAATGTAAAATGTGAAAAACATCCAGGCAGTGGCATCTTATCAACGTGACTGTTGGACTGGCTGTATTAGGAACTCAATCTCACGCACAGGCCTATCTATGCCTATGTGAGGTTTATTTACATTTTATATTTTCAATTTCTTATTTTAAAGTTGAATGTATTTTTGTAGTGTTAAGTTTGTTTGTACTATATGTTATGTAAATAAAGAATTTGAATTTGAGAATAATCTAAAGCGATAAATTTATTTTTTAAATCAATGGGTATAAAAGACATATAGTTTTACAAACATAAATTCATACAACACATGCAATGTAGTAGATAGCTCGCGTAGGTAACTGCATCTCAACATATTAAAATCGAAAATTAATTTATAATTTAAGAAATAGTACAGTAAGTCAAAATTATGGATCTCAAAAAATTGGTAGTTATTTAAAATTTAATTTCATGCTGAGTTTTTTCTGCTAAACTACACTATCAATAAATACATTATTTTAATTACTGAATATAACAGTTCTTAATAATTATAATGTACCACTGAAGTAACCACTATGTACATACTGTTAAGTTTTTAAGCTTTTTTGGAGGCTTGTATTAACATCAATATTCACGCAAGCCTATCTATGCCTCTTTTTTTATTATTATTTTTTTTCAATTTTTATTTTAAAATATATTTTCTTTTTACTTAAGTTTTTCTATGGAGAGAAAATAGAACAACAATATGAATTTGAGAAAAAAGGAATTTATTTTACAGATAAATATTATTGATAATTAATTCTTTATTGTTAAAAATGACATATATTTCACATATATCTAAACATGCAATGTAAATATGTCATCGTAGGTAAAGCATTAACGTAATAAATATAAAAGAAAATTAAATTTAATTACTATTTAACTAATAAAATTTCGTAGAGTTTATGTTAAAATTAACTTTATTTTTTTTCTTAACTGTCAAAATGTAAATACGGATGTTAATAAAAACTGTAAACATTGAATCTATTTACACCATGTCTTTTCTCGAACTGTCAAATACTGTTAAGTTTTTAATTCAAGTTTATTTTAGGTCATTTCTGTTAACTTTTCTACCTGCATCCCTCTCCCTTTTTTATTATATTTTTTTAATTTTTATATAAATATACATTTTCTATTTTACTCAATGATTTTTCTATGGAGAGAAAACGAGAGAACAACAATCCATTTACTAAGTATAAACAATACATTATTGCAATATGCTACATACAAAATGAAATAGAGAAAAAAATTAAATTTTCAAAACTAACCAAGATGAACAATAAAAATAAAATGGAAAGGTGAATACTATGTATAAATAAAAATAAACAACTCAATGTAACCACAATATATAAAACCAAATCTTATAAGTATAAACTCAGAGAGGCCAGTTGGTCATTGAATGGACGGATTTTAGGTCTCAGCTTAGCTTAGCAGCTTAGGTGGGATTAGGAAATAACCCCTTTTGGCATGAAATAGCAAGATGCCAAACTTTCTTGCTCTGCAAATTTGTTGAATATAATGCAAATTGATGAAGAAGCCTATTTGTTTTTCTATGAATAAATGTGTGTATAAATGTTTTATTAAGTGTTCTGAAGAAAGATATAACTCTCTGGGGTGTTTTAACTCACCTGAGATAAAACTATATTTGCATTTGTTAACTAAAGATATACAGGAATGATATTTATGTCCTATGTATTGCAATTACGTTCCTTCTAAAAAGAAAATACCACTGTTTCTTAAACCGATTTCAAAAATCGTCTACGCCACAACATAGAAGTCCATTCATGTGTCCAGATTACCAATAATTTTACACCCGGGGCGAAATGAATCAAAGACCACCCCTTGGCACGGTCGGGGGGGGGGGTGCGGGCAGCCAAGGACGTTACGTGTATTTGTTTAACAATGCATTCATCAAATCACCTGCCCGTCTAGTTCTCGGGTCTGTGGGAATCCTTGAGGTATTTGCATATTAAGTTATGCCCAGACATACGAGGTGTTGGTCCCTCGGGCCGGATGTCGATCAGTCCATGTGCATGTGCGGTATCGGTAGTGAGCGAAGTGAGTTGCCAAGTGTGTGTGTGTGAGTGTAATCAGTGAATTAGTGCTCGACAATAGATACATAAAGAATATTGTGTTATTTTAAAACATTATTCTCTCTAAATTTTGCATTCAAAACTGTTTTCGATAAAGAATTATTCTAAATTTAAAGATGAATCGTTATAAACGAGCGTTCAGTTTTAAGAAGCAAAATACGAGTATTTACGAGTATTTATCATCACGATAACATTAAAACCTGAAATATTAAACAAATAAAGTCACGGCTCAATTATTTAGTAATAATTTACGATTAAATAAATTAAAAATTTGTAACATTAGTAAAATTTGTTATACGTTAAGAAAGCATTTTAATATAGTATAATTTTGAAATAAGTTTCAAACCAATGATCAATGTAAACAAATTAATGTTGATTTTAATCCGACAGAATATTACTATTTATTTTTATTAAATAACTTTTATAGATCATAGGTCATGTAAAATTTAGAAAAATATGTCTATTATAGCTAAATACTAGGATGTTAACAGGCCATTATTTTATTTCATGCTGCGTGGATCAGTCTAAAGGGTATAGAATAACAGAAATAAAATTTTATATGGGTGCTCTCGTTTTTACGGAGAAAAATAACTGTAGATATTACTAATGTCTAAGCTTGTTAAAATATATAAGAATAAATAAATCGACTCTAATAAATCGATAGTTTATCAAACCGAGTTATTGATTAATCATTATCTGATCATTAACAGACAAAGTAACGGATTAATAATAGAACCGTGAACTATAAAAAATTGGCATAAAATTTGAAAATATATAATGTAAAAAACACAAAAATATCTCAAATCAATAGCTATTTAAAAACTCAATGTAGTAAAAATTAATCACAAATTAAATATAATTAACTCCTTAGCCAGACTCCATAAAATCTAGTTTACATATATTTGTTTTAGGCTACTTCTATAAATATAACTAAAAATAATTAAATGCATCCAATAAAACAGCAACAAAATATTACAAAATTATTATTCTATTATTTAAACTATGTAATAATAATTTCTGGATATAGTTCCTTTTCCTCAACGTTATACTGTTCATTTATTTTTAATTACCTACGTATATAATCCCTTCATGGCATTGTATCCATAAAAAATTTTAATGTTAAAGCAAATATTATTTTCCCTAAACTAATATGAAGTTACTTGCAGTCGTTTTATTACAAATTGTGAAAGTTCATCATTAAATTTTTCCTATTGAATTGTAATAAGAATGTTTACTAGCATTTTTGGATTTTTACCAGTATAAACGAACACACTGTTGTTAATGTTTCAGAAGGCATTACAACATTTTGTATGTTTTTGTAATTACATTAAAAATATATTCCGATGTCGAATATTATTGAAACATAATGACTTGTATTGGTAGTGTAGCGAAAAGTATCGTCCAAAACACGAGCGGAAGTGTATTTCTTATACTAGACCATATTTGAAGTGCTCAATACATCTCCTATATACCTTCAAATATATGGTCTCAAATACGCAATGAACAAGTTTCGACTCTGGCATGAAGTATACTATTTCGTAAAGCTAATTGGGCGAAAATTGTTAATATCTACAAAAACACGAGGTTATATGGCAACATCACATCAAGATTAGAATATAATTTAAGTTATATGATAAATTTTATTAATTTTTTGTGGAAAAAGTAATTATACCTATAATTCGTTACAGAATATTAAGAACCATGTGTCAATAAATAAATAAAATTATACATGAGCAAAAATTTACATAATATACAAAAATTAGCCTTAATAACTAAACTTAAACTAAGCTTAAGACTACTAACATTTTTCATGTACTAACTAAATTATTGATGTATTTAAACTTATATAATTTAAGTTTTAATTGATAAAACACTGGAACCAGTTAATAAACCTAGTTAAAATAGCACTATTGTTTTATTATTACTGCCCAAATTTATTTTAAATTTTCACTGGTGATAAGTAAATAAATAAACTTATTCACTGTAGATAGTAAATAAACCTTTCAAATTCATTACAAAATGGTATTTAGCATGCTATATTCATTGTAATAACGATAAAATCATCCACTTGGCCTATTATTTATTATGACTTTTAGTAATAGAAATACAAAGAAATTGAAAAAACTTTTTTTCCCAACTATTTTTTTGAAATTATTTAGGAAATAAAAACCTGGTTTAAAGGTTATTTGACAAGAATTTATTTGTAAATTCTGGATCAGAATTTAAGAAAGATAATAAGTGATTAAATCAGAGCCACAACGAAATGAAAAACTATTGAGTAGCCAAGCTAAAAGAAATTACAAAACACATGTTCCATGTATTATGAATACTGACAATTTTTTTTATAAGAATAAAGAAAAGAAAATAACAAATTTTCATTATTTTGTAATACTATGTGTGTTACATTTAAACTCGAGAAAAACACTCGGAAGATGGTCCAAAGACCTTCAGTTCGGTTGGAAATTCATGCAATAATGCACTTTTAAGATAAACGAAAACACTTAGGCCTAAACAAACAAATAAAACAATGTCTATCTCTACTAAAAGTGATGTCGTATAAAATGACGAAAACAATATTTAGTAGCACTATTACTAGCAGAAAAGTTAGTCAAATCTTCTATTAAAATTAAAATCAAATATATACATTGGTTGGATTGTCTTTCGTAGAAGTTAGCCCGTATTTTGTGCAGGTTGTGGGTGGTACAAAGCTTTTCATCATGATAGAATAAACCTAAAATCTCGAGAAATAAATTCTCAGCCAAATTATTTAACATTAACCTTCATATAAGCTAACTTGGAAAAAGTCTCAAATCGTTCAAAACTGAAAATTTTATTTTCAAACTGCGTGGGTCGGGTTTAAGTAAAAAATCTTTTCCTAAAGCTATAAAATAAAAAAATAAATTCCATATCTGTACGTGCTCTCGTTCTCACGGGAAAGTGTAACAATCAGACTTTAGTTAACGTTTTAGAGAGACAGACAGAAATTGAGAAAGCTATTTCGGATTTAACGGGGTGTACAACGTAAAATAACCAAATATATTTATTATAACTCCAAGCAATGTGGAGACAAAGTCTAATTTTTCTTTATATGAATTGGTACATTCTACTATGTTTAACAATTGGTTTTTTCATACTTTTTATAAATATTTTAATAAAAGTTTTCTAAGGATTATAAATCGCATTACTCCAAATTCTTTTAGACTGAAAGTACAATTTCTTTTTTAGTATTCATTTGCTGTATCATTTGACTATAAGAAATATAAATTTTACTGAGAGATTAGTTTATAATTTGAATTTACTGTTGTATTTTTTTCGTCTCCACCCCCAACAGATAGTGCGGGCAGCAATGGAAGACACAGGGTGGATCCCCACACATGAGGGGGTGTGCGACAATGGGGTCTGGCATGGCGACGATAGAACAAACCTATTGATTTTTAGGGCAAAGCTGCTATCGGGGTGATAGGGCACAGCTTCCATCTTGTTTTTATTAAATCTCGGCCCAACTTTGACTTATGGCCCTTTCCCGGAAAGAGTATGTTTTTCTTATGTGGGGTGAAAACTTGAGATATTGAAGGCGGCGAATATTGTTTAACCTTTTATGTTTGAGAGGTTTCGGAAAGGTGACGTGGAATGAATATTAATATAAGCGTAAAAGCGTTTCCTCTAGATATATGTGGCAGTTTGGTTGAAATTTTCTTATGAATAATTATAAAAAACAAATAAATTTTAATTGTTAATACACTATAGTTCATGTTGGTTTAATTTCCGTGATTATTCAAAAACCTAGTATCACATATTTAAGACTCAAATTTGTTTCACATTACCTTCATTTTCTTTCACCAATTTATAATTTTTTCTTTTAACAAAATTGAAAAAATAAATATATTTTTTACTAAATTCCTATCAGGAAACTAGGGCATTACTTTAAAATCCTCCTAGGATAACAAAAAGTTAAAAGTGTGAACAAATATTCTTTCACGGAAAACTGATTCCAGAATAGGAAAACATAAACGATTTCTTGGTGTAATAATCTTATAGACTTGTGGAATACATCCAAACAATCGAGAAAAATATAAATTTTTAATTACGTAATAACCTGCAAGAACATATCTCTTAACTTATCAGGTGGTTGACCATGCTATTAAAAAAAGTTTTTATACTTAAATTTACGGGTTTCTCCTTAGTTGTGGTTTATCAATAGTTAAATCGTAACAAAAACGAAACTTTTGAAGTTCAATGATTACTTTATTAAATGAACAAGCTCCTAAAAATTGATTAAAAAAACTATAAACCATAGAATAAAAGATAACCACCGATCATTGCTCATAACTATCCACAATTGTTAAACAATTAGCTGGATTACAGGACAAATAATGAAAATGGTTTGGTATAAAGTGTATACGTAATACAATAGGATATAGTGAGAACAAAAATAAACTTTTAACTCGTATAGGTGGCGCACATATGTAAGACCGGATCGGGGATGCAATAAACCCTAGAGGATGACCCCTTGAGTTTCTATTTGTACCAATCACATGTTCTCCGGTGGTCCGTAGCCCGAAGCTAGCGGTACCTGGCGAGTTATGTGACAACCAGAGACATCAATCCCGTGGCCGTGGCGCTATCTAGGGTCACCAGAGTCACCGGCGACGTGGACGGTGGACGGAGGTTGGAGGACGGTGGACAGGGTACCGTTAGCTGTGGGGAATGTAAATGGAATAGACCGGATAGAGGAGCTCTAGGAATACCCACTGGTGGTGTGGGGGTCCGGCCGGCGCCAGCGTGCTGTGGTCGGTGGTGTAGGCTGGAGAAAATAAACCTGAAAATAACAATTTTTCAAAAATAATGAAGCTATAATTTTATAGAATCTAATTATATATACATAAGAATACATCATCAGATCTTATTATCAATATAAATCATACTTTGCCACTTGCACGCAGATGAAGTTGACATAGCCTAACAAGAATTCCTTGTAGGTTTAATCTGCTTTACCAGAATTTATGATGCATACTTCTGCTTCCACTAGAGGTCACGAATTGTGGATAGTTTTGAGCGATGGTCAGTGGGTGCAGTGTCCTCTTGTGTGGATTAACGTCCGCACTATTGAATACTACGTTAATCCACAAAGACCATTCTCATAATTAGACCAATTCGTAATTCAGAGGCAGTGGTTCGGACTCCACATTAAACTGTAGGCCCCTTATTTGCTATCGGCTGTTGGGATATTAATTAACAGTCCTGTCTAAGGAACATGTCAGCCTTAGTCAGTAACAAGACTACAAGATCGCGCCACAATCATCTTACACACTCCTCTTTCATACTTGGCTTAAAATACCTATCTTGTGGTATGGTTGCCATTTCAATAATCTAATCTATTTAATCTACTTGATGTATGTTTATAGGTATTAGGTATTGCTTCGAGACTTGGTTTAAACAAAAGTAAAAGATACATATTTAAGGGAAGGGAGTATGATAAAGGAATATGTATTTAGAAGAAGTGTTTTAAGATTCAATAAAATGTCAATATCCTTAGCAAAGTAAGCTTGTTTTTTCTAAGAACAATCTACTTGAAGTAGCTATAAATAAATATACCTCGGTAAATCTAATGCATTGTGATAACATAATATGTGGTTAAAGATTCAACTTTTATAAATAGTTTTTAATCTTCTAGTTTCATATCCAGGTTTCTTAAAGATACACGATCTATTTTATCATAATGTTTTCGATTTTCTTTTCTAATACACAAAACGTGACGTTTTTCATTGTTTCACTTTTAAGATATATAACTATAAATTATATATTCTACTATAATTTGTGAAAGGATTACATGATCTCAACCCACATAAACATAATGTACGAGTACAATCCAACATGATCGACTTTCGAGAGAATCTCAAGAACATTGAACATATACTCAGCAGACCGTCTGTACTTAA
Source organism: Nephotettix cincticeps (assembly GCA_023375725.1). NCBI lineage: Eukaryota > Metazoa > Arthropoda > Insecta > Hemiptera > Cicadellidae > Nephotettix > Nephotettix cincticeps. Next base: position 32,071,322 of record CM041787.1, on the reverse strand, counting down.
CTTTTTATAATTAAAAGCGAATTTTCAATGTTTTGAACCATTTCAGGGTAATTTACTTTAAGCTAGTCTTAAGTGCAAAAGAAACCTTAAACGTTAATCAGCTAAGAAATATAGGAGTAGTGTTTACAAAATACCCCCGTCGCAGCAAACCTGCTTACTTAGCGATTTCCAAATCAATTAAAATATATGACGGGTTTGATCAATATCTATAATAAATAAGAGAGTTTGTCTATTCTCCAAAAGATTAACATGTGAAAGAGTATGCAGGTTTGCTGCTGTGAGGAACTCTGAACGTATGAATTTCTAGCATAAACAATTTTTATTTTGACCATGTATACCAAGTTGCATCAACATCTGTCATAAATAAAGGAGTTTGCCTATTCTCCATAAGATTAACATGGTAAAGAGTATGCAAGGTTGCTGCTGTGAGGGACACATTAACTAAGACTTTAAAGAATAAATGGATGGATCTTAAACACATGAAGCTAAATACAAAGTTTAATCGAAAAATAAGGAAATATTATAGTAAGGTTAATGGTTAATAAGGCTATAATAATGTTAATAAGGGAAATATTATATTTCCTTATCCTCCTTAATAGTATTGGGGCCTCAAAGTACAATGTACTGTGTTTACGTTTTTGATATCTTGGTAACCGTTGGAGATAGAGAAAACTTTGGGGAACTAAATTGTGTAGTTTTTAGCTGATTTTAATAGTGATAGAAAATGTTTGAAATTTTAAAAATTATGAGTGAAAAAAACAAAAAAAAATTGGTGTACAAACCTCCCAAAATACCCGTTCCGATTGACCGGTATGTCTGGATTACGTACTTGTCCGAGTAAAAGTACGAATACACGTATCTACCAAATTAGACTATTGTTTTTAGCCTCAGGGCACCTTAATACAAAAAATAACATGTTCCCGGGCTCAAGTCTTGCCATGAGACCTACGGTAATAGCTTCTTCCCTGTGGGAAATTCGTTAAAAGCTGCTCAAACATCACAGTACGTAGCCATATTTTGGAACCAAATAAAAATTTGTTGTTTTTAACTACAAGAATCTAAATATCAGACAACAATGTTGAAAACATTACAACGAAAAGAAAACAGAATAACAAAATGTAAGATAATGCATATTGCTTTTGTAAAGCATGTAATCTAGTTACAACATATGAACTTCCATAACAATGACTCCCTACGGTTGTCGCTGGCCTTTGAAAGCATTTTCCGATATACGGTCTGAAAGAGAGGGTAAATGATTATATGATAACTATTCCCTTGTCTCATTCATAAAAAAGCTTTGAAAACGTAGATTATTTCATTTTATCTCTTGAATATTCACAAATTGTTCTTTTTATTTTGCAAAGTAAGATAAACAATAAGGTTGAAAATGGTTCTGAAGTCAATTTTTAGATCGGCTTTTCATCACAGAAACATCGAGCCTATTTATAGACTTTGAAACATGTTTTATTGCGAGAGTCTTTTTCAAAAGAACCACAGCTTTTTCTATTGTTTTTGTGAATTTTTAAATAATTTTTTACTTTATATATTTGAGTCTAAGGTATTAAACACATTTTATTATATTTATGGAAGCTATTAAATTTCCTATAATCTCCAGTAAAATATCATAAAACATTTCTGTTTTAATAAAATAAATATGTCCGCTTAAAAATCAGAAAGATAATTTTTTTAAACGATTACCCTACATAGCTTGTGAGTTGTGACGGTCTTAGATACGCTCATAGCCCACGACCAGGTTTGCCAACTTATGGACTATCGTTCACCTTTAGCTCGCCCTGTTTTACTATCCAGTTTATGGTTAGAGCATGACATTGCAATAAAGTTGGTTTTATGCCAATTTAAATACGGTAGCGCTCGGTCAGAACTTATTTTTAATTTATAGTTGTTGTAAACGTCCGTCAGGGCGCGGTGACGTCCGTGGCGCTCTGGTGGTTATGGCTCTGATGGCCAAATGCGGAAACTAAACTAGGCTTTATAACTTGTAAACTTTAAATATAGCTAACCAGAACAAAATAAAAATCATCGAAATTAGATTTTTTTGTTTAAATGTCATGATGAGTATTATCGATTAAATAGATTATATTATTGAAATGGTGACCATACTACAAGGTATTATGAGCCAAGAATGAATGAAGATTGCCTGCAAGATGATTGTGGCGCGATCTTGTAGTCTTGTTACTGACTAAGGCTGACATGTTCCTTAGACAGAACTGTTAATTAATAACCCGACAGCCGATGGCAACAACTAATGGACCTACAGTTTAACGTGGAATCCGAACCACGGCCTCTGAATTACGAATTGGTCTAATTATAAGGATGTCTTTGCGGATTAACGTAGTATTCATTAGTGCGGACGTTATTCCGCACAAGAGAATACTACATCCACAACCATCGCTCATAACTATCCACAATTCGTGACCTCCAAGTAACTGGATTACAGGACGACGCCACCGTTCCAGTCCATTCTATTATATTGAACAACCAAACTATAAAGAATCAGCATATTTAATTTAAAAAATACGTTCATAAATTAAATACACAAATAAAATTACCTTACTAAAAAAGTTTAAACATCTTTTTTACTAGACTGAACAGTCTAAATGAGTTTTCCTGGTTACTTCTTTGTAGAATCCAAGCATCACCATAATCAAAAAATCATTTTAGAAATAAAATAACATGTGTAACAAAAATAACGAAAACATACATAAAACATGTTTCCAAGACTGCATGTTCGGCATGGAGGCAAGGCTTGTGCCGGGCTGATCGGTATTTGTTTCATCTATTTAATCGTAAATATTCTCGTTCGTTGTGTTTCAGCAAACGATGTATACACGATGGCGATTTTACCAATAAATATTTTAGAATTCCAAGTTCGGGGGACTCCTTATCACTGTAACAGCGTAAGCTTGTTTAGGACTACGAAGTGTCCCTTGGTGGCAAAAAAACTCAAAGAGTAACGTTTAAAATTTTCTAAACGTGATTGAGTAGGAAAACACTTTGAATTTCTACTATGACATTAATGTAGTATAGTACTCCAGTAGAGCGATCAGCAGTGCTTAACTCTCACCCTGAGAGCACGCTATCTTGAGTCGCCCCGCTAGCTCGGAGGCGGAGTGTTGTGGTTATTTTCTGCGACATCAGTATAGTTTTTTTGTATTATCTACGATAAATAAGTATAGTATTTATGCCAACATATTGTAATTAATATCTGTAACTTTAACTTTAAATTTTTTAATGTAAATTATTAGATAATCACTTGGAAACGGGAGGAGTTTCTCCACCTCCAGAAACGTTATGTAGTTAAAAACACAGATGCGTAGGAAAAAATATATTGAATAATTACTGTAATTGCCTAGTTCCATTCTAGACGTGTATATATAAACGGTACATGTACTAATATAGATATAGGCTCATCAACAGACTTCCCCGACACAGTAGCTCAGGGAGGGTTACATTCTGTCCCAGTAAGGCAGAGGTTGCTGGAACAAACCTAGTGGCCGGAGACTCCTATCAGATCATGAGCGGTCACCTCTGGAAATCCTTTGTGCCACGTCGCTTAAGTACCATTTTTTTAATAGATCAAAAGCCTAAGCTAGGCTTAAGGTGATATTCTATGCTATTGTTTGTTTAGATATAATGCATATAAATAATCTATATACGTTTTAATTTGTTCTGAATAATACTATTTTATCCCAATTAGACATAGTAATGAATAAAAACCAAAAATCACCATTAAACCTTTGGAAATTTTATGAAAAAAGTTTTTTATGCAATCAAATATTAATGAACACGTACAATTAATCCTCAAAAGTTAATGGAAATAGTTGAAAACCAAAGTATGATTACTTCGGGTATTTGAAAGCAATAACAATTCTGATAACAATGAGATCTACTTTATTCGACAAACTAAACGTATTAAATAATAATATTACAGTTTGGGTAAACATAAGATTAACTACATATCTGATGGGGTTCCTAAATGATGTGGGTCGCGCCGGGTTGTGGGCAAGGGGGGGTTATCGCGTGCGGGCACCCGGGGGACCCAAAACTCCAATTTTGGAACATGGTCGTCGACAGCCCAGCCCAGAGATCGCGTTAGACAAAGCTATTTTATTACTTGTTAAATGAACTTCAAAAGGATACCTGATCACGCGAACGGCACTTCGGCAACACAAAGTAGTGGGGAGGGGGGGAGGTGGTATCGTATTGTGTTGGAATGGTTTTCCCAACTGAAATTTATATTCCAATTAGGTTTAGGTTAGTGTGATGTATTTTTAGGGGGAAGAAAAGATTGGGAAAGTAATAAGACCAACCTAAGTATTTTACTTTAATATTGAAAACTGTTTATTGCTTTATTATGTGAGATTGTGTCTCAGTTGGTAGCGCGACGGACTCCGAATTGGTCAGAGATGGTTCTGGTTGAAATCCTGGAGTTTCACGAACATACAGCACACACAGTAGTACATGAGGCTGTCACAAACTCTACTAGTATGTGGTGATGGTTACAGAACGTTTCATCGACTAAAGAAAACTCATTGGTCTAAAATAAATGTATATTATATTATATTATATTTTGGTAGATAGCTTGATAAAGGTATCTCTGTATCTTATTTATGTAACTAAGTTAGCAATGTTTATTTTGTATTGTGTCCAGAACTCAAAACATGGCTACATAATTATCTTAAAGGCCAACGCACACAGCAACATACGAAGGTATGCAGACGTCTGCATACGTTCATCTGTTGCTGTGTGCGTTGGCCTTTAGGTTTATGTTAACACTACTTAAAATGTACATATGGATCACACTAAAGATACTTTTTACTTTGTGATAAGTGTATAGTTTTCGTTTGAAATCGATTTACAAAAAAATGGAAACAATAATGTTGACTTATTTATTATTTCATAAAACAGAAAAAATAATAAAGGAAAAATTAAACTGTCTTACAAGAAGAATAACTTTACTACTTTAATTACTGTTTCTGTGTCTAAAACTTAATCTAACACAATTAATAAGCTTACGTATAAAACTGTGATTTTTACTATTTTGCGGAAGTAAAATTTAAAAAAAGTCACAAGAAAATTATCAATATGTCTCACAATGACATGAGTAATTAACTTAAACACTAACTCATTATATAGCTTTGAAATATAATATAGTCTCACTGAAAAAGATGTAACCTTGAACACAGACAGGTGGAACTATAACGGTCAAACACTAAAGAATGAAGCAGATCCAAGACACTACCTTCCCCGAGAACGCTAATGAACCAACTGATCGAAGACACCCGGGGGTGGAAGAAGGGGGTGTTAATTTGTGTCAGTGTGTCTGTAATTGTGCAACCGGGGTAATAGGGCTAAGAAAGTGAAATGAGTTAAAGCAGAAGGACCGTTCGGAGGGAAGGCGAAGCGACGCATAATTGCAAGCTAATAACCCATCCCCTTTAACTTCCCTCAGCTCCTTATTAATAAGACGAAGAGGGCGCGGGAAAATCCATACCGTGACGTAGCCGCTAATTGTAGACACTGCCCTGACTTAACCCGTTTCCGGTTCCCGATGACGTCACGACGCCGCCATATTGCGACGTCACGGGGGGCGGAACCCTCCCGCACCCGCCGCCGACACCAACCTCGCTTTATATCAAATTTAATTTTCTTTTTCGACTATTAAAGTGCGTCGCTGCAAGGGTGTTTTGGAAATAAACATTTCAAGACGTATGTTTTGTCGCGTTTAACGTAAAACGGGAAAAACTCGATATTGATCTAGTTTTTCCGTGGAGATTGCGCTTCTCGCACTATCTGGCGGGAGTTCACACCCCCACTTCCCCACTTCAGCCCTTTTATTGATTGATTGTTTTTTTGTTTGTTCGTCCCGTGTATTGCTCCCAGTGTTATTTATTTTGGTGAAGAACTCTTTTTGTTTGAATGTAACGATTGCGGCGCGTTCGTGCATAAAATGCACTCAATTAAGAGCTATTTGGCTTCGAAAACACGGTTGACTTTGATTTGTTTTCTCGTTTTATGAAAGCTGCAACAACTACAGGCCATGTAAAATGTAACTATCCAAACTATCTGGGTACTGTAATCATTATGAACTCTCGCAAAACTAGTTAAAACAGTCAAACCGTACGTTTTAAAATTCAATTTGTTTCTATCAATAGTAGTAGCGTTCAAACGTTATTTTATACATACATTTTACGTCAATACGTACCATATGGTATTTAGAGAAATGAATGTCAATAATTATTTTATTTGTGTTAAAACAAAACATTAACATGTATAAATTTACCATATATTTGTGCCTTTTCTTCTAGATGGTGGATTTATTTACCTACGAATTTCGTATCAACAGAAGACACTAACCTAATTTAAGTTCCTAGTTCACTATTGAGCGTATTTTTAAGATCTCAAACTAGGTTATATTAGTGATTGAAAGTGGCTTCTGATGATGCCACACTCGTGGAAAAATACACATTAAGGCAAATAAATCCACCATCAAGAACTAAAGGCACAAATACAAGGTTATATTATGTATAACAGTTCTTGAAACTGGGGAATAGAACTCCGTTTCACAAAGGTATAAAAGGGGTATACAGATGTTTGACGTAAAATAAATATTTAATTAACAGTGAAACATCCGTTGATTACAATACAGTATATTGTACAGTAATCTAATATGTATTACCGTGTGTATAGTATATTTTCAATTAAAATCCATTATGAAGCACCACAACTTTAAATAATTCAAATTCGATCAGTTTACATCGATAATTTAATTTGAAATAATTTAAACTTTTGATAAAAGAATGAAAAGTGTGTATATAAAGTTTTAGAGAGATTAGTGGCTGTGTTTTTTACAAAAGCTTTACAGACGTGAAATAGAGTAAATATGCAGATAATCCAAGCGTCAGCTCCAAGACTGCATGTTCCACGAGACGAAGGGCGCTGGGCGCAACCCTTCCTTTACCCATTCATTATTTCATTTGCTCCTTTGATCTGTAGACCACAAAAATCGATTAGATGTTGTTCGTGCCGCTGCTCCCGCTCCTTGTCAGTTCCGATCAGTGAAGGACTGTTTTGGATGGTTGCAGATCCATAGTGACATTTCACAGGATGCAGACAATAAGAGTATTGTCAGTGTGTATTCAGTTGTGTGTACGTACAGGGAGTAGCAGCGTAAACAAAGAAGTGTACTCTTGTACTCGGAGACGTGAATTTATTGCTGACCGACGTCTTTCATGATACAGAAAATGTTCCAAAAATGGTTTATGTTAATCAATTAAGAGTCTGCATCAGTGGTAGCCATCTTGGATTTTAGTCCCGTAAGAGCAATGTTAAATTCTGGCGCCTATATCTCCTTGACCTATTGTCATAAATTAACGGAAGAGGTGTCAAATTAAAGGCATTACAGTCCTCCAGGGCACCACATTACAGAACTTCTTATTTTCACTCTCAATAAAAAAATAATAATGATTTATTTTGTAAAATATTCCTGTTTTTTTGTTCTTATATCAAGTTAAATTTTTGAACATATTAAAAGGTCATACCCTTGAGCCACATCTCATCAATGTACTTCCAAAGTTTTACATTGATACTTTGATAATTAACGCCACTACAGACGCCAAAGTGAAGGTATGTTCCGCCAGAATTTAACATTGCTCTTACGGGACTAAAATTCAAGATGGCTACCACTGATGCAGGCTCTTAATTGTAATTTCAAAGTGATGAAAAGCAGAATATATGCTTTAATATTTATCATAGTTATGCGGAATATTTTACTTTCTCCCATTCGTACGATATTATAATATGGAGAAATTTTAGAATTTGTGTTGAGGGTGGGTATATCCGTTTTGGAGTCACCTGAATAAAAAGTGGGTTTTGACGTGAGGTCTGTCCGTGTGTTTGTCTGGATGTGTTCAGAGCCATAGCATCCCTTGTTGGTCCGATTTCAATTTTATTTGGTACGTTTATAGTCTATATATTCACCTTATATACAGGGTTTTTCATTTTTTGAACTTTTGAATTTTAATGGTAATTCACGCCTAAAAATCCTTAATAAACGTGAAAGTCCTAATTAAAAAAAGCCTTTAAGATTTTTATTACAGTTTAGTAAGTCATAGGGAATAAAGTACTAAATAATAGGCCACCACCCGCATGCCTGTAAAAATGACGGTCTTAAAAATCTATTTTTTAAATTTTCCAGTCTCACATTAATCAAAGCAATTCCAATGCAACAAAAAGCACATTAAAACTATCACGATCATGCAAATTGAGGCATACTCAAGATATGTAAACTTTTTTCAGATATTAATTTTATTATTTACTAGCTGACCCGGCGAACTTCGTAACGCCTCACAGTAAATACATGTTAACTTTAAGATTTACCATGTTCTGAAGTCGAATAGCAATACGGCTTCATTGTGAAAGGTTATACATTCTGGGTCGCTGCATAGTGAATAACAATACTGAAACGATAAAACATATTAATATCACTCCCATAAAACAAATAAATCTGAGTGGATTAATTCACAATTTTCAAATCAAATCCAAACCCAAACGAAACCTAACTGTAATACGGCTTTTATAGGAAAGATATACAACAGCTGATTATTATAATAAACGTAATAATATAAACATTGTAATTATCATATTAAAACGTGACTTTAATCAGAGAGAAAATAAAAATATAAATACATAATCCCCCAAAACCATAAACTATTAACGTGGTGAATAAAGCTGTTCATTTTTTACAGTACACATTTACTTCATAGTTTAACATTAATGAATGATTCAGATGGCATTGGATAGTAAAGCATACGGTATTGCTAATGGAAAGTAAACCAATCAGCTGTAGCTAAGAAATCAAATGTTTTCATTGTAGAAAATTTGTAAACAAACTTACTCTCCATAAGGTTAACATTAGAAATTTAAAACGCCATAAAATGGAAACTTATGGGGTTTTCGAACATATTTTTTCACTAAAACCTTCCCGGACACATGTAGAGCATCTTCCTAAAATTTCATGGCGATCGGATGAGTAGTTTGGCAACGCATAAAGGACATACATACAGACATACATTCAATTTTATATATAGAGATGATATGGCCTATATTCGAACCACGTTGAAGGCTAACATACTTAAAAAAATATTATGGTTAAACATAAAATTGATGAATATTTAAAGATTTAGTTTATTTCTCTGAGTGAAACAGACTCAGTGAACAATTACTTGTAATACAGACGTTTATAAATAATTTCCGATAGGTCCAAACAATAAAATCCAAGCCTTTTCTTATAATTTGTTGTATCTGATTATTTTATCACTATGATTTACTTGATTCAACAGTAGGCCCTACTTATTTAATTATTTTACTACATCATTGTTATTTGTTCGTTTTTAAAACCGACCAACATAACTTCATGCGTCCCCACAAGATGGCGCTACCCTCCGAAACAATTTCAGTTACAACCGAAGAAACTTGCAATGGACCAAAAAATCGAGTAAGAAAATTAAAAGAACCCTCTAAAGAAAACACATTGCCCTTAAAGAAGGCGTTTCCGTCCCCATACGTCTCAGAATGGAAGCATTTCACTGCAGCACTACTCCCAACAATTGCTAAACTCAATTTTCTCCCCCGCCAAAGACGCGGGGGCAAGGGGGAGGGAGCAAAAATGAATTCGGGGCCTGTGAGACGCGACACGACGCTTGTATTGTAGATCTTATTGAATCTTTAGCAAGGATATATATGAAAGAGCCCTACATTTACTCCGCGAACTTCCAAGAGTCCCATTTCATTACTGACACTTTGGAGTGCAAATATTAAATTAACCTTTTTTTTAAATTCAGTTTTGTTAAAAGCTGCTAAACTGTTCGAAAAACAAGTTTATATTGTATTAACCTGTTACCTGGAATCTCATTCACCCAGTAACCCATACGCAATGAGCTTGTCATTAAAATTTTGACCATTTAAAACTAAATAAAATTCTGAAACCTGACGATTTTTTAAATGAACTGTATAAGATCATTATTTTATAACGCTCAGAGATAATAGTTTCTAAAATTAGATTTTTAAAGTAAGTCTTATCTGATTAAGTTCCAGGAAATCAATATTCACAACAATGGTATTTTTATGGGTACTATAACTGACTGTAAAATATCTTGATTCTCTTTATACAACAAAAAGATAGGGTTAAGTAGTTTTGTTTGTAGTAATTATTCCCGAAACATATTTTGTAAAAGGAACGCTTGAAAAACGTTCACATAGTGTTCAATACCGACATTACTTAAAAATATCCATAAAAGTAACGCCAGATATAAATTCCATTAATCGAACTTCATTACCGATAATTCATAAACATAGTTATACAAGAAATGCCTAATATTTATTCACATACCATCTTCATTACCGGTACTTCTTAATCACTTTACCATAAACTCCTTTACCGACAGTTTTCTGCTCCTTGTTAGTCCTGACAAACGCGCCGCACACACGTTCTCTCCCCATAAACAACGCGGCGTAGACCTCTCTAGGTGGTGTAATTTGTACTTCCACCCCGATATCTTCTCACGATGGAATACGATTGGAAAGACACCGTAAAGAGCGACGGGGGGTCGTTTTGGGCTGTCCAATAGATGGGCCCCAGGTGAGAATTAAATACGGGCAGGACTTGTTTACAACTGGTAACCTTGTAAAGTAGGGGTCCTGAGGTACGGGGTGTTAATTAAGGGTAAACTTTCGCGAGAATTGGTTGTTGATCCTGATGTGCGAATTGGGACATCATATTAATGTTGGGATTTGTTGCAGAAACGATTACACTCAATGCTTATATAATGTCACGTTCTAGAAAAATGTATAACTATAGACATGATTCAAAATTAGCAATCTTTAAAACCAGCTAAAATTTGTGAGTCCCTGAGATATTATTGTAGTAACGTTTTTAAACATTTTATTACAGACACAATGTTACGAAAGACATGCCGAGACCCTCAGAAGATCTCACGCCCGAACCCATGTGAATTTCAAATGTAATACAGTATTTTAAGATCCAACCGCACCAAGTGTCACAAACGACCCAACTATAACGACCGTGCGTGAATGCGCATTCGCGATGTAATCGAATTAATTATTCATTAGAACCAAATATAGAGCAAAGGTTCGTGGGCCGTGAGAAAAAAATCACGAAGAAATTATTTAAATCGGATTCAAAGTGTTACAAGTAACAAACAGGGCCGCGGATTTAAATGAGGACCTTATTTTTGAATTTGCATACTTCTCAGCCCCGGAAGTGTTTGAAAGGTATTTGTAGAGCCCTTCCTCTTCCCACGACTCAAAGGGCTGATCGGCCAGGGCCCCGGGACCCTATGCGCGACCACGCTCGCATTAAACCCTTTTTGCATATCACTGGACCTGTGAGAGGCGATTTGCATGAATGCCTTTACCTGCGGCTGTAGAAAACCTCGGCGCGGAGGATGAATAGCGCCCTCGGGCTCGCGGTTATTCAATTGGGTCAAACAGACGTACAAGTCATGAGTGAAATAATATGTTAGGCTGTGTTAGACGTTTGAAATTAAAATTTGTTTATTTAATCAGGAACAGTTAGGGCCACATGAGTCTTTCTTACAATTAATCTGGTAAATACTTAGAAATTAAAAAATAAAATTAACTAAGATAAAGTACACAACAAGATGAAATATGATACGTGAAATTTAAAAAAATAATCCATATAAATAAATAGATTAGAGGTTTGTCTGTACAATACGTGGAATTACGATATTTTTGGCTATTTTTACGTATTGGGTATTTGTCTGTTTGTCTGTCTTCCTGTTACGCAAAACAAGACATTTGTGTTCGTATTATCCGTGAAAACAAGAGAACAATGTTGAATGTTTAAACTTATATTCATAATTTTATCCCTTTTGGAGAAGGTTTTTGAAATTTATATAAATTTAATCTAACAATACGCTAATAATGAATAATTATGATGAGAGTTTTTTTTCTTTGTGTTTATTTGTTTTAAGATTTCAGATTTTTATTTTGTCAATGATTATTAGTATATTTTGTTTTAAAACTGAATCCTAAACCCCGTACGAAAAACGGACTTATTGAATTAGTAACTAAAATAATGGCATTTTAGCCCTAGCTAACAAAAAGGATAATATAATGTTTATCACACACACTCACACTCAAACATATTGGTACCAGCAAATGCAGAAACCCTGGAGGACACGTCAATATTAGGGTTTTCAGTCCTGCCACAAACTGAAGACGTCTCTCAAGAGGTAAGGTATCTGCTCTGTAGGGGTAGGGTATTCCAGAGACGGCAAGCGATGATAAAAAAGCACTGTCATACGCAGTGGTCACGTGATGAGGTATACACAATATAATTGAAGATGCATGTTAAATTTACGAAAAACCTCAGAGAAACAAAAAAATTAAATTAAAAATATGTCTCAAAATTGTAAACCCGGTGTTTGGAATGTTTGGGTTTAATTTAAGTTAAATAGAAACACCACACAAGAGGATTAAAGTAGATTGTAATTATTTTGGAATTTATATTATATAAATGTGATAACATTGCGAACTTTTATGTAAATAAAAAATATGATATTATAATTCTCGTTATTAAGACACAAACTCAAACTAAGTTGGCTTTTTAAGTGAATATGAGAAGGGTTGTAATAGATTTTATGACATACTGATCTATATCCCTGCAGACAAGATGATTCATTTGTCATAATCACAAAATCGTGTCATGATATTGATAAGGATCGAACCGTCGACCTTAGATTATGAAGCGGATAGTATATCCACTGGACCACTCAGTCTGAAAGATAATAAAAAATGTGTAAATTTGCTGAAAATTATTACAAATGTGTAGACTCTTTAACTAATTTATTACGTTAATATCACCTCACCCGTCACCAGTGACAATTATCAATAAACTGAAATACGCTCTGTTAATATAAATGTTGAAATATTTACCTTACATTTAGATTATATTGGAACATTAGTTATAATAATTTATACAAATTTGATTTAAAATTGTTTCATAAAAAAATTCAACCTAAATGCGTGTTCCTTATTTTTATCTGTACATCTTATACTCTAGAAAACCCATTAAAACATTCAAATTCGCAGCAGATGTCTGAATCGCAACGGTTTTTGATCATTTAAAATTTAGATTCCTCACAACCCAGCGTCCCACGGGGAGGAAGACAACACTTTGAAATGATAGAGATGAATCTAATAAATATTGTATTTATTCATGGGCAGAAATAATTAAGAGGCGGTAAGGCGTCTCTCGCCTACGACCTCTGAACAATGGGTTACCTTGGAGCGTTATCTCTGCCCCCTCGTGACCTCCAGGCTTATCACAGCTACCTCTTTGCCCTCTGGATTTGCAAAGATGTATCAAAATCAAAACCTAGGAGCTTATCACGGTTACCTCTCTGCTCTGTGGTCTTACAGTGGCTGGGAGATTAGTTAATAAGAACAGATGTAACAAACACTTCAAACCCTCCAAGCTTCTTCTCTGCCTTCTGGTCTTACGATGGATGAAAGATTGATTAATTTGCGCAGATATATAAAACTTCTAATAAAATCCGGGGCTTGTCACAGCAACCTCTCTCTCTCTGCCTTCTGTTCGTATGAGGGCTGTGATATTAGTAAATTTCCCCAGATATATCTTAAAGTGCATAACCTCGGAGACTACCACAGAAACCTTTTTAACGCCTGGTCAAGTAAAAACCATCAAAATCTGTTACATTTTATACTTTTCCGATTTTCACTGAAATGGCGACATACCCAAGTAGGTTTTTTCAGCCAAGTATGAATGAAAAATGAGTGCAAGATGATTGTGTGTGATCTTGTAACTGACTAAAGTGTTCCGTTATTATTGACAGGACTGTCAATTCATAGCCCAACAGCCAGTTACATCTAAGAGTCCTAACACATCTAATGTGGGATACAATATTTTGCCTCTAAATTACGAACTGGTCTAACTATGAGGATAGTTTCTGTGGGAAAAAGTAGTATTCAATAGTGTGGACGTTAATCCACAATATTGCACCTAATATGGTTTATTCAAAGCTAATCCTATGTGCAGGCTTCAGACCTAGTCTCTGCGAAACTTGGTAAATAGCCTCCTTAATGCAGAATAAACTCATTTACATAAAATTTATAACTTTCAAAGACATACATATGCTTAAAATGTATTTACTTCACGTTAGGATATAGCTTAGACCAGGAATATGTCTAAAGCGAATATTTTCAGTTCCTTAAAACAGCTAATGTTTAACCGTTGTCTTTAAACACATAGAGTCACTTCCGTTACAATTTTCACGTAACGCGAATTGCTAACCAACCCTCCCCCCAGAGCTTAGACAATATCCAAGCCAAATCACTATAGTGCATGCACTGTGGAGTGACAAGGAAAACTCAAGAAATTGCATACTCTCTGTTAGCTAAACAATGATGATTGCTACGAGAAAATAGAAACCGGGTTATTTTTAGCTGAAGAAAGTAGTACTCTACCACTCAGCAGTAAGAGGAGACAAGCGCCGCTGACGCTATGGGTGCTGACGCAGTGTTGTCGTGAGAATAAGCACAGCTGCTGCAGCAGACGACGGATCACGTGGTCAGGGCAGAGTTGCTGACGTCTAGAGCGAGGTAATGCAACCTGACGAGGAAACTACTGACCTGTAATACTTCTAAATCGTCTTTGAAATGACTTAGATACTAACGCAATAAACGTGTGTGTGAATATTCTATAATATCCAGCCTAGTGAAGATGAAGGAATATTTTTTTAAGTGTATTAACTGGATCCATAACTCTTCCACGAAATATATATTTAAAATGTGAATTATAACACTACTACCTTCACCTGATATTTCTAGAAGACTTGTTAATTTAGGTAAAAAAGTTAGTTAAGTTAACATTGAGGTTAAAAATGTACACAACAAGAACGGGAGTCTATTATCACCATAAATATAATTAAAGTATGGATACAATACCGTATTTTAATCCCCATATCTTCTTTAACAACGTGCACAAATCTAGCACCATCCAGGTACCGCACAAGGACCTAAGGGATGAAAGTAATTGCAGCCCTTTCCTCAAGACCTCCACTTTGCATACTGTTTCTTCAACCCTCTCTGCAAGGAGTCGACCCGCGGCCGTTATTCCCACGTCCACTGTTACCTTTCTTCTGTCTCTCTTGTCACCAATTTAGCATATATTTGAATGCCAGGTAGACAATTCGTGAGAATATTTCGATAAAAAGGGTTCCAATGAATTTGTAAATATTAATTAAATTTTATGAATTCAAAGTAACCATTCATTTTTAAATGTGAAATGAACCGTTTCTTCATCATACCCTCTAAATTATTGTCCAAAACAATATTGTTACCAAAAATATAAATTCACACTCAGGCCATCTGAGTAAAACGTAAGCTTTAAAAAATACAAAGTAAAATAAATATATCAGTTTCTACAAGAAAATTCAGTATTGGCTATATGAAAAAAATACTATAAAACTAACAAAGATATTTTAAACCAAAGTAAACTTTTTAAAGATACTATTTCAAAAACCTTTTTATTGATATCTCAATTTACTAGTTGACCCGGTGAACTTCGTAACGCCCAACAGTAAACAACAGTTAACTTTAATATTGCCCATGTTACGAAGTCGAATAACATTACGGCTTCGTTGTAAAAGATTAAATATTCTGGGTCACGCCTTAGTTAATAACAATACTGATACGATAAGACATATTAATAATACTCCCACAAAACAAATAAATCCAAGTGGATTGATTAACAGCTGTTTAATCGAACCTAAACCCATAACTAAACCTAACTGCGATGCGACATTTTATAAAAAGGGTTAAATTTTCTGAATCGCGGCATTGTTTATATGTAATAACACTCGCGTAATCTAACATTCATCGTTTCCACTGAAAAAAAACAAGAAAAACTAATAATTACACTGGGACAAACAGACCAACCAGTAATCTATAATTTTGTATAACAATCACAAATTCGCTTAAAATGACTCAAAATGACGTCAGCTGTCGACTGGTAAAAATAAAGCAACACAAAATCAGCTGTTAATAAAATATTCACGCATTAATTATTGATGAATGCATATGATCAAAATACATCACGTCTTTTCCTCATAAGCTTAATATATACAAACTTTACAAGCCAGTGGGGCTTAGCCCTAAGCCCCACTGGCTTGACTATAAGCCTACTCGGAGCAGAGACGAATCCAAAAAAAATCAACGATCATTAAAATCGGTCCATCCGTTCTGAAGTTATAAACGGTGTTACTAACATAACTTTGTATTATATATTTTAGTATTTTTTTAAATATGGCATTTATTAACATATGACATTTAATTAGACACGAAATAAAAAATACGTACATAAACCCCTAAAACTGTACAGTATCAACGTAGTAACTATTCATTATGTACCGTATTTATTTACTTTTTAGTTTTAAATTGACCATTGTTATGGAAGCCATTGAATAGAAAATCACATTACTAATAGAATGTAAACCAATAGCTGTAGCTTTAGTAATCAAATGTTTTTACAAGTAGAAAATGTCTGAACAAACTTGTTACCCATAAGGTTAACATTAGAAATTTAAAACGCCATGAAATGGAAACTTTAAAAAATATGGGGGTTAAAAAAATATTTTTCACTGTAACCTTCCCGGACACAGAGCTTCCTAAAATCTCATGGCTATCGATTACTAGAAATCAGTAACAATAAAACTATAAAGTCATTACCAATTTATCTAATTAAATAAGATTGATTTAACGTCTTGATCACTAAATATTTAAGTGTTAATACTTGAGCACAATTTATCAACAAATGAAGCACGATTTCCAAACTTCGCGCTTCGCTACTTTGTTCCTATTATACTAAGTTTCGCTCAACAATAGACCATGATCACTATTTTGTCTACCAAATTATCTGCAAAACAGCTCATCAAAGTCTCGACGGACACAAGAAAACAAGAGAAGCCCACTTAACGACCTTGTTATCTTGCTGATTATTTTATCAGAAGGTCGCTTTTTATCAGAGCTGCCTCGATCAGTGTAAACACACTTCTTTAATGACTGTAATCGCTGTGTTATTTTCTTATGAATCAATTGCGGCCGTGATTGACAAGTAGATGGCCTGTTATTAGTTTTCCAAAGAAGTCAGGACCACAAAACACAGTCTGGTGTGCAATTTGGCGCTAGATTCTGTCGTGTATTTCCAACAATTTTAAGGTTCAATTTATCTTATAGTGAAGTTAAAAATTATCAAAAATTACACTACTAGAAAATTATTCTACTTAATCTACATAGCTAATTCATGTTCTGTGAGGAACGTTTGAGGGGACGTTTTCCTGCTTCCATATCAACTTATCATTCACGACCGCAAAGTTATTTTTGTGTTTTAACTCTTTTTGAAAACAGGAAAGTTTGTGTTTGTGTTGGGGAAAATTATGTGTTTTTGTGAACATGGTTAACATTTGTAACTCATATAAAATTTTTTACTCAGTAACTGAAACATAATCATTCTCATTATAACTATCTTAGTAATTTACAATATTTTATTACATTCGATTTCGAGCAACGTCACAAACTCTTCTCGGAGTGCAAATAGGAAATGCCATTACGTCGCCATATCTACGTTTGTCGTCGGGGTGGGAATGAGTGAGGGGGGAGGGGACATCAGGGCGACATTAAGGATAACACATCAGCCAGAGACACTTTATTTTATATTCCGAATAGACGGCGACAGCGACGTCTTTAATAAAGAAATTTATGATGGAGGCGGAACGGCCGTCGTGGACAGCTCGATGTCGATAACGAGTATTGGAGATCGATTAGTGACACCGATAACGCGGTTGTATCGAACCCAGTAATCGATTGTCATTAGTCGTTTGGGCCAAATACCAGACTTGATAGCACTGAACATTTTCCACTTGTTGATAACAATTGAGTGTTCTTGAGGCAAATTTGTAACCATTAGTTTAGAAAACACAGACATGATGATGTTCATTACAATTTAAAAAAGTCAGTTTAATTGTTTTGATATTATTCCAAAAGATCATAATGGTTTCTGAACTTTACTATGCATATAGTAAGAGCTCACAAAAATAGATGTTAATATGATGGCGCCATATAATCGTAATTTTACAATACAAAATTTATTACCTCAGGGTATTTATTATACAATAGTAATGATCTGTACTTGTTACTTAAAATCGTAATGAGACATTTAAAGAAATTAATAAAGTTAAGATAATCTAATTTGTTCGTTCTAAAGTAAAAAACGCATTAAAAACTAGTATGAAGATAACTAATAAAGTTGACATGAAAGCTACAAGACTACTTAGTTAATTATTGCTGCACATAGACTAAAATATACACAAAGCTCTTATTGAGAACCAAAGAGTGTATCCTATAAATCAGCTGTCGTCGTCAAACAAAATGAAAAATCTAAATTTCCAACATCTGGCGGGTCCGGAAGGATGACTTATTTAGCTCTAAAACATCCAGATTATTTATAAGGGAACAAGCACATAAAATAGCCCAGCGGTTCGCGTGTTCAACTTTTGGGCTGACAATAACTCACGTTGCCAACCTTACAATTCCAATTATCCGAACAAATATTACCCACGTTAAGTTACGTGTAATTGCTTTGTTTTTGTTTAATTGTTGGCAGGACTGTTATATCTCGTCGAAACATCAGGAACTTGTCTTTTCTCATATTGAAGACCTTGTTTCCTGTATTGCTGTCTTGTTATAGTTATTTACTGCAAATTGTGCTCGCACAGCGTCGCCTCTATTGTTGGTTCGATTATTGCGAATTATGATAACTGTTCCATTGCGACCGTTGCATTGTTCGACGAGAGCTTATTAAAATAAAGTGGTCGCTTTAAACTGTGCTATTTATTTGACATTAATCGGTTTTGTTATTGTTCGAATTTATTGCAGCATTAATGTGATGAGGTGTTGCGTTGGGTGATTGTACTCGTATGGTTTAGTTTATGAATCAATTTAAATTATTTAATGTACACTACAAGTATTGTTTAAACTTATTATTAAATATTCATAAATTATTAACAAATGCGTTTTTCTATTAAAACACTAAATACAACACACGTTATCAGTCACATATACTAACTAAAGGATATATGTTACGTGTTCACATAACGTAAACCATTTCGTTGTCTAGAAAAAAATTCAATTTCTTTTGTAATATAAATGCAATTTCTAGAGTGTAGCAATGCAGTGAGCAAATGCAGCAATGCTAGAGTGTAGCATGAAATTTCTGGAGTGTGTTATGGCCCTAAAAGCAGCATAAACTAAGGATATGTAAAATTAACGTTAGAAGGAACTTAGTTATCATTTAATTTATAAATTAGTCTCTAGATAGAGACTTGCATTTTTAGTGCGCAGGTACACTATCCAATGTTACAGCGATCACATAAAAAATTAAAAAAATTGTTTAAGTGACCGAAAATTATCATCACGTTTACAAAGGATAAATAGGTGCGGGATGTTATTTTACCAGACAGTAATAACTAATGACAATCGATTACTGGGTTCGATACAACCGCGTTATCGGTGTCACTAATCGATCTCCAATACTCGTTATCGACATCGAGCTGTCCACGACGGCGGTTCCGCCTCCATCATAAATTTCTTTATTAAAGACGTCGCTGTCGCCGTCTATTCGGAATATAAAATAAAGTGTCTCTGGCTGATGTGTTATCCCTAATGTCGCCCTGATGTCCCCCTCCCCCCCTCATTCCCACCCCGACGACAAACGTAGATATGGCGACGTAATGGCATTTCCTATTTGCACCCCGAGAAGAGTTTGTGACGTTGCTCGAAATCGAATGTACTAAAATATTGTAAATTACTAAGATAGTTATTAGGCACAATTTAAATCTGCAAGGTCGGCGCTAGTGTCGCTTATTCGTTAGCCTAAAAATGTGATTGTTTCATGCAAGCTTCCTGGGTGGTTTAAAATTACAATTCACTTTTTTGAACATTTTTAGACCTCCGAAAGGATACATTTCATAAGATTATCGGATAAAAAAACATTAAAAATAATTTTTACGAATGTTTTTATTTATTTCAAAATTTCACATAAGTTACGTGAAAAAAGTACGTTATTCATCCACGTTCCTAAAATTTCAGTTCAAAAACATTACAAGTTTTCCCTCACTCCTTGCATGAAAACCGCCGAATTTACTGATGGTCGGTGGATGTGATATTCTATTGTGTGGATTAATGTCCGCACTTTTGATTGCTATATTAATCCGCAAAGAACATCCTCATAATTAGACCAGTTTGTCATTTAGAGGTAAAAGTGGTTTAGATTCCACGTTAAATTATAGGACCCATAGTTGCCAGTGGCTGTTGGCTATTAATTAGCTGTCCTGTCTAAGGAAAATGTCAGTTTAGTCAGTTAAAAGACAACAAGATCGCGCTACAATCATCTTACAATCATTTCTCACTTATACTTGGTTAAAATACCTACCTGGGTAGGTCGCCATTTCAAAAGGTAATCTAAATGACCCTTTATATAGGCCTAACACATGTGCTTATCCGCTGTCCAGCTGAGATTAAATAAAATAGTTTTTAAGAAAGCTGATGATATTACACACACAATTAAAAGTAAATAATTGCTCAACACTAGATAAAAGTCGGTGGAGACTCAACATTTAATTCATACCTGTCTTACACCAAACATAATTAATGTTACCTAACTTCATCCTCCATTGAATACAAACTTGGTTATCTACAATCTTTCTACGAAGACCTTCGGGAGTTATGAAATTATAAATGCAAACTAATTCAAATTGGCTGCTACTTGGCTAGGTGATTTCTCAAGTATTAAAGATGTGCTGATTAAAACCATTGACACGTTTCATATCATTAGGGAAACGATCACAAATCGTGTTATTGTATTTTAAACAGTAAATTAGACAATTGATAACATTTTTCGATAATTTTATAACTTTAATAATTCGATAATTGATTATCTGATAATTTTTCGATTGCAGATAATTCGATAATTTCTTAAATTTTATTCGAGTGTTGGGGGTAGGCGTGATTGGGCAGGTTGAATTCCGTAAAGTAGCCCGATACCGGGAATCGGAGCTTCTAACTGCCAATCAGTGATTGGCTCCAGGAGTAATTGGGATTTAAATATGCAAGCTGGAAGCGATCGCTAATACCGGAAACAAGATTTACTTAATAACTCCACTCAAATAGGAGTATTACGTTCATTAGGTTGATACGAATCTGAAGACGAAGGAAATGTATAATTTTGTAAAGGGGAGATCTGAAACTGCTCTGAGAGGGTTAAAGCTATTTCAAAACAAGAACGATAATAAATGATTGTGTTCAAGATAAATAACAATTTTATATCACGTTTGGAGTAAATAGATTAAAATGAACTTGAAATGCAAAGAGGCAACAGTTCTGAAATTTAAAAAAGGTGAAATGTTATGTAATTAAAAATCTATCATGGAACCTCCGGGATACCAGCTTGTTGTAGTAATTAAATTTGAGTTGAAGTGAAGACAACGCAAGGTAAATAATACCATGAAGCCATAAAACTATACAGTCATACAGGCATACAGGCATATAGCCATACTAGCATACAGTAATACAGACATACAGTCATACATTCATACAGTCATACATGCATACAGGCATTTAGCCATACTAGCATACAGTTATACATTCATACAGTCATATAGTCATACATTCATACAGTCATACAGTTCATACAATCTTACCTTCACACATTCATATATTCATACATTCATACAGCCGTACAGTCTTACCTTCATAAAGCCATTAGCGATACAGTCATACATTCATACAGCCGTGGAGTCTTACCTTCATAAAGCCATAAGCGATACAGTCATACAGTGATAAGTCACATTAATCTTATATACTCATTTTAGATTGTACTGTATGACTAATCCTGTGCGCATAGTGTACTATGTACTGTGTATTTGTACTACCCATATTTTGTATCTTACTGGACAGTAAACAACACTGTTTTTGGTCTTGTAAAATGACTGAATGAATGATACAAGTTTTCCAAAAAGCAATTACATGATAATTATAAACTTTCACCAGACAGCAACTTTAAAATAGGAAAACCTCTGTAAGGAGAATTACATCTTAAAGGCTGTTCGTTGAAAACTATCCAAAAAATAAAATTTAAACACTAGTCCTACATCAGCGAATTCAAAACACAGGTTAATATACTAAACAGACTTAAAATTTAAAAAATTATTTGGATTAAAGTATTTAATATAAACTTTTTTTTATTTTTACCTCTCTAAAATGAAGGGGCTAAAATCAGTTTTTAGTGCACTAATCTCAAAACTATGTTATATCTACAAAATGTTTTATTAATTTAAAATTTCTATAGTATAATTAGGTATTAACTGTTAGTTTAAATGGCATGATTAAGAAGAAAACAAACTATTTCATTTAAGCGTGTAAGAAAATCTAAATTTTTTTGTGTAGTTTCTTTTTTATTGTTTCCAGTATAATAAAAATCTTGTTTATCCCAGAGAGTGATAATATGTTTTATAACTTAATAGTTTGTCCCTTACAATCAAAACTTATCTGGTTATTTCAATCCCACCAAATATATCACGTATAATTCTATCTTTGATTCCTAAAATACAAAAAAACCATCGGAGGATATTTTCCTCAAATAAATCAAAACCCAAGGAACCCCACCGAAGCAGAGTTAACCCCTCGCGTCAGGGACGTCTTGGCAGTGTTAGCTAACAAGAGTTAGGGAGGAAGGGAGGGCGAGACGTGATGCTGAAAACTCTCACCTACTCGGGGATGTTTGGCGACATGTCCCGTGTAATGAGTGGCGGGACTCCAATTAAAGATCATCCTCGGGTAATGATCGAGATGTTGAAATATGCTCGTGCATGTACAGTGGTGGTAGCAACTGGGGCCTACCTCTCTGTCAGCCTCACATAGATCCTTAGGGGAGCAGACCTCCCACTACTTGGGACGGTGGCGACGTCCTGTAATCCAGCTACTTGGTGGTCACGAATTGTGGATAGTTGTGAGCGATGGTCGGTGGGTGTGGTGTTCTCTTGTGTGGATTAACGTCCGCACTATTGAATACTATGTTAATCCGCAAAAGACTATGCTCATAATTAGACCAATTCGTAATTCAGAGGCCGTGGTTCGGATTCCACGTTAAACTGTAGGTCCAATAGTTGTCATCGGCTGTTGGGCTATTAATTAACAGTCCTGTCTAAGAAGCATGTCAGCTTTAGTCAGTAACAAGATCGCACCACAATCATCTTACATTCAAATCTCATTCATACTTGGCTTAAAATACCTATATTGTAGTATGGTTGCCATTTCAATGAACTAATCTAATCTACTTCACCATGTTAGCTTATATGCTATATATACTATATATACTATATACATACTATATATACTATATATACTATATAGCTTATAGCTTATATACATTTTTCGAAGAAACTACTTAAACTATAGATCTGAATTTTTACTACAGTTATTGTTTATTTTTCAACGTTTTGTCCAGTGGGTTTTTAAAATCAAAATTTTATTGTTCAGAAGGTATGTTTACAGAATGCCAGTTTATAAACATATTTATTTTCTATTAAATATTTGTTTCTTTGAAGAGGTTTTTTAACTGGATTAATTGGGTATAATAGTCTTTTATATGCATGTGCAAAGTAACAAGTTACTAGCTCTATGGATCACCGAGAAAAAGAAACATTAGTAAATAAAACACAGTTTTCGGAGAAACGGATCACAAAAGTATCATCACCCATAAAATCGCCCTTCCAAGGTTCCAAAAAAATATTACTTTCACATCTAGTAGAAATGAAATGTAGATTGTGTTATTTATAAAATTAAAGAGAAGAAAACAAGCTTTAATAATCAATAAAAAAATGAATATACACCAAAATGAATTCATTATAAGTAAAGATTACTTGCGTTTATACATGGATATACGTTGGCTCTAGGGGGGTGGGGGTTGTTGTAAGATGGAAAGCAGGTAACAGGTTTCCTTAGAACTACCAGAGCTATTGAATTGAATTTCTAATATAAAAGAATTGAACAGCTGTTTATATGAACTGAAAACAATCCCTTTAGACATATCCATGATCTAACCTATTTCGCACAGGGACAATAACATGCACAATATAACCTTTAATACGAATCATTTAAATATATTACCGATTACATTTTTTTGTCTTTATATATTTAACTAGTCTAGCTGGCAATTATTACTTGTTACTTTGGTCAGGTAATTTAAATACATATAGTTATTCCTGAAACCATATCAAGCGAAAATTCTATACTAATTTATATTTTTATATTTAATACTATATAATATAAAACTTAAAAATTGATATGCAAATAACATTTTAAAAATGTAAAGACTGATTGAGAAAAATAGAGGAATAAATACTGATTATTTCCAGGGTAATATTACTTAGAGATATTAAAATCAAACTCACTCCTATAATTTTCTGATGGTTTCCGTGTAGAGATGCTAGATAATAGGGTTGAGTGAATAGATAGAATTAATTATACGTATGTTGTAGGCCAATCATACGTTTACCGTTGAGTGGTTCAGCCTACACTTCTCCTACCTAGTGTTCGTGCTGATTATACACATTCCAATTAAAATACTTAATGTTCCTCCTTGGTCGGTGGTTCGATCCTGAGGTTTTGGCACAATTTTGTGATGGTTAGATACTCTAGGTAGTTGTCCTTGTCCATTATTGATTATTAACTTAACAAATTGATCAATTGGTATTTGTTAGTTATTCACATGACTAGTTCACATGGAGACAGTTATGGCCGGGTTCATAACTTGAGATCATAGCTCAACCCCCCTGAACACATTTTGGGGATCATTAAAAAATATATACACATATATAAGCATACATATGTGTCGATAACTGCCTCAATTATTCTCTGCTTATTACAAAATTCGGTGAGTTGTACCTGTTATATCTTGGACGAGATCGTTTGGTACGCAATCGGACTAACTACACTTGGGGTTGAAAATGTGTTTTCAATTTATTTATTTATAATTTTTGGAAAAACATAATTCTCCATTTTACTATTGGATTCAGCTAAAAAACACACTTTAGTATTTTGAATCATGACTCCAGGTCAATTGGATACTGAGATATTTAAAATGGTAAACACAGTACATTGTACAATAATAATCTTATGGAGAATACATAGCTAAAAAACAACAACTCACTTATTTACAGAAATATTTTTGTAAAATTTGGTATGCAAGTCCATCTAGTTAGGTTTTATCAATACATTATTTTTAATGTCTTTAGTAAAGCAAAATATAAATCTATTGTTTTTACTAATGAATCATTAATGTCAAATTATAAGGAAACCTGCATACTCATGACTATTCGATTACTATGATGGGAATAGTATATAGGTTCTGTGAAATCTACTCTTCTCACGCCAGTGTGCTGGGAGCGATCTCCAGAGTAGGTCGGTGTACCTGTATATAAATACGAATATCAACGATTTTACTGGACAACAATTACAAACAAAATTTATATTTTTTAATGAGAGCATAGTATTTAAAGTAGCAAAATAATCAAAAAGTTATAACTGTAAATGTGATAAATTTAAAAACAAACGAAAAAATTTCACACAAGCAAAGGGCTCTGGAGTATAGTGAGTCAAATGAACCTACAGGTCGGTAGTTGTCTTTAAAATCTACAGAAGGGTACGATACAATCTATAGTAGATTAAAGGAATACAGTATATCAGTAATACCATATAGGGTGTAGTTAGTGATATGACAAATCATTACTTTGTAAAACATTACTTGCCCACCAATAGGCCTAGTAGTAATGTACAGTATTAAAATGATAGCTTATGTCTTAAACTGACGTAGTCATCTTGAAAATTTTTTTACCAGGCATATCAGTTGTACGCAGTGCCACCACGGTACTGCCCGTTCATATGTAATTTTCAAAAAGGTAAGAGCGGTAGATTAACGATATATTTAATTGTATTATTCTGAAAGCAAATAATAAATTTAATGTTTTTATTTCATTAGATGACCATTCTTACTTTGAATTAACACATTGACTATGATTGTAAAGTGGGGAGGAGTGGATAACACAATGTAACATTATTATATTATTAGACCGACTGAATTAATATGTTTTTTAGTTTTACATAATATTAGGGTTTCAGTAAATTCAAAGTCTAAAAATACTTAGGATTTTGATAATGTAGCGAAAAAAATTGATAATTTTTGATAAAGTGAAGTATAATGAATTTAAACGTATAAAGTTTTAATATTAGTAAATAAAATATTAAATATTTATAATTTAAAAAATCACAAAGCTAGAAAACAAAAAACATACGAAATAACCGTAGCCAGTGAATGTTATTGCAGTATATTCAATTGCAGTAACTGAACACATCCCTGTAACCCTGTAACACTAAACCATCAGACCGGTAAGCGAATTCGACAATAACCCTATTTTAATCAAAAAGAGTGATATAATTCCCGGATCAGATAAGGCAGATGCTGTCGTTCGAAACGCCAAGACGAGATGGAAAAAAACAATACGTCCTAATCGAAAAAACTGACGAAAACTGAACTAAAAAACTGGTTTGCATAGAGACGGGACAAAAGGTACATTATCAATGCTAGGCATAATTGCGACGGGAGGTGTCGGCCCCACAAAAACCCCTTTATGCTATTTTTTTCTTAGTTTTTTCGCTCTCCACATTTTCTACCCTCTGCGCCCCTAGGAGCATTGTAGCACGCTTCTTTTGTTTTCAACTCTTTGTTTCTAGATGGGTATTAAACGCTCCCCCACCCCCATTCACCTCCCTTCGACGCCTTATGTGAGTTTTCATCGAGTCGGGTTTTTCGTGGGGTTTTTTCGAGGGTTTTTCATCGCAGCTCGATGACGTCGGCGTCGCCCGTGGTGGGGGGTGGAGGGTGGACGGCGTCCCTCGCGGATCGGGTTACTGAGGGCGGATGGGGACACGGGGACTGGGCTTTAACGTACGGATTCAGTAAGGGTCAGTTCGATTTTCCACTATTTTGATGTATTTCTTATAAATAAATGGTAAACTTTGCTAATTCAATTGGAAAAATAGTAAAATAGTTTTTAACGTTGTTACCAACTCTAATGCCTCCAACATTTTCTAAACTTGTCATTGTCAGTACCTAAAATTTCCAATTTAATCCATCTTTTAATGAATGCCATTTCCGACTTGGTTGTCCTTTTGAAGTCGGGTTGAGCATTGTACCCTGCTAGAATGCCTTTAACGTAATAATATATAATTCTCTTTAAGTTTTCCACCCACAGGTAACGACAGAAGTTGGAAATAACGTTAAAATATAGTTTGTTGGACGCAATTGAATTTGTAAAGTTTTACTCATGCAGGATGATTATTGAAAAAATATTAAGCCGTTTATCACCTTTTTATTATGAATGTAAGTAACAGGAAGGCTACACACTGTACAGTGTACAGTGTACAGTGTACAGTGTACAGTGGTGGGGTGTGATGTGCTGCCGACAATTATCCTCAGTGAGCTGTGTTTGCCACAAGCCCGATTGACCGTTTGACATCAATTGATGGGTCGACTACTATCCATTTATTGCCATCTGAGTTTGATACGATCGCTCCGATTGTCTAGACTGGTCCAAGGTCATTAATATCATTAGCATTTACATACTTGACCTTTCCTTGGAAGGTCATTGTACCCAACATTTTTAACTTATACTTATTGTACAATTTTTAGGTTCAAATAATATATTACTTATTAAGTAACATGAATTAAACTTAATGTTTTTCTTAAGCATGTGTTTGTGTAATTTTTACTGTAATAAAATTCAGGCTTAAAATCAAAACTTGCTATATTTACTCCATTTAGAACTAACCAGGATTTCTCAAAGAGCCTATTGGTTTGCATCATATTTTCCCTAGGGCCGCAAGTAGTGGTGACTCTTGATCGCTTTAGGGGGGGCAACTCATCTGGTGGTATGGAATATCCCCCAGTAAGAGGGGGGTTTGAGCCCCAGAAGGATTTAAAAAAAATTGAAGCATAAACCAGTGTTTTTAAGCTCTTCGGGCA
Organism: Nephotettix cincticeps; assembly: GCA_023375725.1. Classification (NCBI taxonomy): domain Eukaryota; kingdom Metazoa; phylum Arthropoda; class Insecta; order Hemiptera; family Cicadellidae; genus Nephotettix; species Nephotettix cincticeps. The sequence continues at coordinate 32,043,103 of CM041787.1, read as the reverse complement.
TGTTTTTCATTTTCTCTGACGAAGAAGTCCGCAAGAATGAGTTGTGTTAAATAATTTTAATAAACAAATGTTAGCATTTAATATATCAGTAAATTAAAAAAATGTAAAATGTTTTTCCTCAGTGTAGGAAATATAATATGTATTTAAAAGGTATTTTATAATTCGTTCATCAAATATTTTTCCTAGCTCTAAATTTGGTTTTAATCCCTAACAGTCTGAGGGCCACAAAAATTGTTCCAAGAGACGCGTAGTGAGAATCCATGATTTGGACCCTTCTTGTGTAGTATTCTACAGAAAATTATTTATAAAGCCACATTTTAATCTAATAATCTTAGTAATTTTATAATTTGGAGGTGTAAAATTGTTTAAATTTACACAAAAAACAGAATTTTATCATTTTTATTTTAACAGTTCACTCAGAAGGTTGCATGAAACAATCACATATGCAAAACGAATACGCGACACTGGCGCAAACAGCGGGTTTTAAGTCCCTAACGCCGCTCGCACTGCCTTAATCATCAATAATGCGTGTGCCTATTTTTACAATTAACCAGGATCCAAAAACGCGTCCCAAATTCACTAGAGTTGGGTGGATCAGAGGTAACGTTTCTCTTCATAGTATGAGGTCATCAGTTTGATTCCATTCCCAGCCAAATATCTAACATAAGATTGACGTTAGGTAGGTACAATCCTTATTCGGCTCTGAAAAGAACAAATTTAAATACATTAAAAATAGCTATCAAATTACTGATAAGTCCTTTAGCTATCCATTGTGACCTTAGTTCCTCCTTATCTCTCCTGGGGGTTTGATTGACTCCTGACTCAGCCTGAATTGTCGGAGGGTGGTATATCCCCTTGTACACCTGGGAGGGGATGCCCTCAAGGAAGGACTCTTACTCAAAGTTTGTGGGGCGGGAGGTGCACATCCTTAGCTGCTTGTGTACGCTCAACTGGAAAGTTAAGGGTTCCTTGGGCTAGACCGTTTTCTTGACCGGAGGACATTTAGTTATTGAGTAGTATGTAGAAATTTTAAGTGTTGCATGTTCCAGTAAGGATCTAAATTATTTGGGGATTATATTTACCACTCTGAGAATTAGATAGATGCCCTACTTTCCTAATATTGTTGAATGCTTTCTTTAATCCAACTACTTGGAAGTCACGAATAATAATTGTGGATGGTCGGTGGGTGTAGTGATTTCTTGTGTGAATTAACGTTAACGCACTATTGAATACTACGTTCATTCAAAAAGACTATCCTCATAATTATTTAGACCAGTTCATTAATTCAGAGGTAGTGGTTCGAACTCTACGTTAAACTGTAGGTTCATTAGATATGCCGTTTACCGTTGGGCTATTAATTATCGGTTCTGTCTAAGGAACATCAGGCTTTAGTCAGTAACAAGACTACAAGATCGCACCACTATCATCTAACACTCATTTCTCATTTATTCTCGGCTTAAAATATCTACCTGGATAGGACATTATTTCAGTAACTAACTAACTACTGAAACTATTTCGCTGGAAGACGTGCTTAGCCGGCTATGCTGGGGGCTCCTGTATCATAATCTAATATGTAAATAATGTATAATCTAACATACCGTATAGATAATAACAATACCATGGTTGAAAACTTTACAATATGTATGAAATTAATAAACACAAACAACACAACTCTCATCTGGGTTACTTAGTAATTACAGTACCTCCTATTGCCCGTTATTGGGTTAAATATATTTGATTATTTTTAGCCTCACAGGCATATCAACTATGCCTCATGATATTTCATGTAAACAATACACTAATCCTCGCGTACTTCACCACGGTAACGGCCAAAGTTACCCCTCCCCCCCTTATCCCCTTCCACACATGCGGCTCAGCTGTTGAGGCAGTAATTAATAACGTGGATGAGTTGCAAGTGGTTGGTCCCTGACCTCGCCTACTATCATTAATTATCTGATACCAATCCTCTTGTTTCAGAACTGCTTTTACATCATCTTATTGACGATTCATTCCTCTCTTCTATAAGGCGATTGTATGAGGCCAAAGTGTTGATTTTCAATGGTGTATTGTGTTCGGTCAATATGCATGGATTGAAAGCATGACTGGGTTATGAGGAATAAGTTTATCTTTCATATAAATATTTTATAAAGTTAGATCATATTATTTAGGTTTTAATAATGTTTACTGTACATTACCCTAAATAAAACGACAGTTCATTAACTAAATAAACATCTCATAGTTTATGAGACCAAATATTCATAGATCAAACATTCATAATCACATCCAACATTCATAAAATCAAATATTAATTTGCAATAAACAATTTCTGTGAAAATTGAATTCGTATTAGTTTATGATCTGGAAACCAAAATTTATTTTCACGTACCATTACTATTTACCATTTTGATTTATTTCTATCACTTATTCCTACTCCTTTTGGCCCGAGTCCCTCCATAAACATCTCAAATTTCATTGATAAGTACCTTACATGTTTTGTTGGAAGTGAAAAACTAGTAATACTTGCAACGTGATGATAACAGAAATAACAAACACACAAATAATACTATAATAACACAACACATAGAGTACCAAACAAGAACACGTAACAATCTTGTAAGCGGCCTGTCGTATAGGTTAAAACCAAAATGTTTATCTGTAGTATATTTTTCGTGTTTTTCTATGACTTTAGGCATTTATTAATATTTTGATGGGGAACGATCTAAACCCCGATCTTGTTACTACCTAACGTCAACCTGTTGTTAGAAAGTGTGATTAATTACTATCCAAATGACATCTGAGCCCAAATTCGATCAGTTCAGTTCAGTGGAGAGGTAGGTCCCATAACCACTCAGCTTCCCAGCCAGATTTACTGTGCCAGTACGTAGTATGTAGACCCACATCATTGTTTATTCTAAACTTTTTTTAATAGTTTGTAAGTTCAAAACAGAATTTTCTTTTCATTTTGAATACGTTATTTAAGAAAAATAGGTAAATATAGGCGCTAGATTTTGCTATGAGTCAATAAGCAGGTTGGCAACACTTTCATTACCTTCACAGAACCGAACCAAAGTTTCCACCGGATGAGTTTTGGACACGTGAAAGTGATAAATCGTTTATGCGCACCTTCAATAAAATTCAACTTTTGGATAAAAAAGTGTATTATATAATATTAAACATATATTTTGTTTAACTATTACTCTTTACAAAAGTCCCCCAACCACTGCGTTTCTTCACCCTCGCCTGCTCTGCCCCAGAATGCGCCGTCTTACATAATGTATTCCCAATACATCACAGGGCGGTGCGTGCAGTTATAAATGCGATTTTAACGAGTTGCGCCCTTGATGGATGACAATCGCAGGCGCAATTTGGCGCGTCTCCGGCGCCCTTCAAGGAGCTGGGGCGGGAAAACTGCTTTCGGAACTGCCAAAGATCAGCTAGTGTATAAATGCATATATTCGATTATTGCATAAAGCTCTGAGTTTCTAAACATGTATCCTATGTAGCAAAAGCCGAAAAATCAAGTCAAACAAGTTTTGATTTTATCAGTATCATATCCTGTGTTACATGAAATTACTTACTTTTTAGCCTAACTTAATATATCTTAGAATGTGTAAAATGTGTTACAGTTGAGTGGTTAAACATGTTTGTATTTACTTCCCTGTAGAAAATAGGTTAGATCATGGATTTGTCTAATGGAAATGTTTTCAGTTCATATAAAAAGCTGTTCTTATAATCAAACTATGAAGTCACTAACCAAATGACGTCACTGTTTTAAATTTCGGTCGCGCAAATTGTCAACATCCCACCAGAGAAGACATATCCATGTTAAAACGTATGCTTAGGAGGGTCAATATCTTTAATAAAATTTTAATATTACATCTTGTTAGGCACATCTTGTATACTAAAATATCGATATTTTAATAGCGTGACATCCTCTTTAGTCTACACCCTTCTTGCTTGTATAGCGTCGGAATAATCGCACAGATAAAGGGATGGCCGAAGCTTAAAGGGAGTCATATATCAGAGACTTAAAACCAAGATGGTGGAAGTAAAGTATACTCTTAAAATCACCAAACAATGTCGACCACCGGCACCATAAAAACATTTCATTATAAACAAATCTTTTGCATTTCATTTTCCATTGAAACTTCAAAACCGACAAACCACAGGAAATTATTTATAATTATAACAGTAGGAGTCTATTTTTACCTTACAAGACACTGCTGGACACTTAATTTTTCGTGAAGGTTGCATAACCGAATGACAACACCCTTGTACTAATGATACATCTAAACTTGGCTGTGGCCGGTTTTGTCGTCTTGCTTTCTCGCTATATGACCAAAGGATGACGAAAAACCAGACGGCGTCAAACTCAGACACATTTAAAATCTGCAAAACACATGATCACTAATTGATTGTGTTGGGCTTACGGAGGTGAGATCCTTTACTAGACCATATCGAAAGAGGTTCCTGTCTCTTTGTCGAGGGGAGTTTGCAGTTATCCAGGATACTTCGCTTGGAGGATTCCTGAATATCTAAGAAAGAAACAGAGGTTCGCAAAGACGCTGAAGTGCCTTGGGAGTGGTTCTTCACCCTTTTGATGACGACGATGATAATTATGGAAATTCTTGCCACTGTAAAAAACTATTGCCGGGTAAACACGGATTGGCAACACCAACTGAGCCACCTATAAACACAATTATGTTCTGTTGATTTTAAATTATTTGAAAAGTTCTTTGTAAAATGGCAGAAACCGTTAAGTGAAATAAACTTCACACAACAAAGAGAAGCCTCAAGAATGACCATGACAATGTATTTAATCTCTTAATTAAATAGTAATCGATAGTCGTTTCACAAATATTCCCATCGATGATTGAAGTATCCTAATGACTTGGCCAGCCGTATCAGATAGCGACGGTCATTGCTGCATTACTGCATTGCTGCATTACTGAGCGGAGACACACCCTCCCGGCATCTGATACTGCAGGGTTATTAATCTGCAGCAAATCTGCAGCTGCAATCACTTTCAATTAACCTTTCCCTCGGCCGGTATTGACGGTCCACGACGCCGCTGGATATGGAATTGATAAACCTCCTGATCCTTCACTGATTGTTTCGATTGCCGACTACTTCCATGCGATTTACTATTCGAAAGACGGTTTAAACGATTCGTATCGGTAGCTAAGTTGACAGCCGGTGTAAAAAATGACATTGTAAGCTATTAGTTAGTTTTCTATATTTATTCCTTGTAAAGCACATGAGAAGTTTTGCCGGGATTTACTCACACAATCCAAGCATTTATATATCCAATTGTTGGGTTTGATTTATTTTCCTCATAGATTTCTCTTAAATATCAAAATAGGTTTTGTATATTGTATGATTCAAAGCCTTGATACATATAGGGTTTTCCTAAAATTAAATGCACGTTTTTGGTAATGTTACATGTTCTTGAATTAGAATCAGTAGCACGGATTCTGAATTTAAGTAGGAACAATATAAGTGTATTGCTCGATTGATTTAAGGGGGCTGTATTGTTTTGTACCTAGTCACTTGCAATCTATGATGACGTACTTAGCAATGTCCAAGGAGCTGTTGCAAAGCCTATCCTATACTCCTGATTATGCTTTGGGTGGTGCAGCATTGACCTAGGAAAACCTGAAGCTTGGTTTTGGGGATTTTCAAATGCCCCTAATCCAGTTCTACCCTTGATGAGTGATCCATCCAGACTAATTTCTCTGTAGCCTATCTGGATGAGGTCCCTAAATCTACCTAGAGCAGAGTTCTACGGTAAAGAACTTTATGAAAATGGTATCTTTATCTAGTGTCATATAGTTTATTGATTTAGTTTATTTACGTACATGGCACAAAGGTAATGTTTTAATTATTTCAGTTTATAAAATTGTTTTACAAAAACTAACTTTTCAAGTGTAAAACATTTTACAATGTATAAATTTAAAATATCGGTTAGTTACGGAGTAAGAATAACATTAAAACTTAAATTCTTTTATAACCTTGAAGAATAACCTTTTTGAGACAGTTTTAAGACAAAACTAACGGTACCTTTTTTGAAAATAGAATAGAAAATAAACGAGGTATGACACATTTGTGGTGCGAGGCGTCCAATGTAGGTGATTTTCAATTGTAGAGAATATTACCAGAAAAATCACCTACATTGGAAATACTCCACTGGCCTATATACAGGGTGAGTTTTTTTAAGTGATCCAATAGCTAAATTTTTAATTATATGATATAGCATACTATAAATAAAATTATAAATCACTCAGTTATAAGTTTCATCAGGAATGTAATTTCAGATATTTTCAATATGAACTCCATTTTGCAAAATTACAGCTACCTAAAAATGTTTTATGAAAACCCCTGTATTTTATTTTGTTTTTGCATTCTACTCTCTAAAATAAACAATTTTTATTATTGGGTATCTTTCAATACATCTAATTGTTTAGAAGCTACGAGGAATTTAAATTTTGCTTTCTTGAATCCAGTAGCTGCCTAATCACGTTATTAAATGTTAGATAGTGTATCAAATAAATCAAAACTTTAAGTCCTCATACCTCCTAAACCATTAGAGATATTGAAAAATATCCTAATACAAAATGGTTTATTTTACAGAGTAAAATCTAAAAACAAAATAAAATACAGCGTGTTCCATAAGACAATTCTAGGTTAGCATTTTTAAGTTGGCCGCCATTTTTCAAAATGTTTTTCAATTGGATCACGTAAAAACAAGTATACTTCAAAAGGTTTCACAGTAAAATATTTTGATTTGATTATTTTTAACTCACCCGTCTTGCAACGGGTGAAAGCTGAATATAGCAGAGTGGAATATGCTTTATTTAACATCGCAACTATGACGTAAACGCGTCTGTAAAAAATCATAAAGAATTGAGTAGTCGTTGGAAGCAGTCCTTTGTGAAGAGACTGTTTGAATTAGTGACTAGTGTAGAGGAACGTTTGTGCAAAGGACGGACGGCAAAGTCAACTGTAATGTAGCCGGGGGTTGGCTGAAAATAAGAAACACCTTTCTACCCCTCTAGGCTAGTCGTTGTCAAAAACTTTTGGTAATTTATACGTGAACAGTCACATTTTCCATTCTAGTACTGTACTTGAAAATGTAACAGTTTATCACAATGAAATGTGACAGTCGCTTTATACGAGGACAGGAGTTGAAGTAAGGATGAAATTGATATAAAATATTTGATAGTTGAACTGGAAAAACCGCTATACTCGTAGAGATTTTAGTTGGGTAAGGAGTTTTTCTTTTCTTCCTAAGAGAATGTTATTTAGATCAACGATACATTTAGACGGTTTATTGATTTTTTTATGATTAATTCTTTACTAATATTAATTTACTAGAGGGTCAGTGCTATTAATTTTTATTCTTATTGGACTAGGGGGTCTTTTGAACATTTGATACATTGGGTAACATTGTGAATATTTGACGGGGGGTCGTGTGATAACGGTGGGGGTAGTGTGATAACGGGGGGGTCGTGTGATATCGAGGGGTCTTGTGATAACAGTGGGGGTAGTGTAATAACGGGGGGTCATGTGATAACGGTGGGGGTAGTGTAATAACGGGGGGTCGTGTGATAACGGGGGAGGGTCATGTGATAACGGGGTGTTATGTGATAACAGTGGGGGTAGTGTGATAACGGTAAGGGGTCGTGTGATAACGGGGGGGGGTCATGTGATAACGGTGGGGGGGGTCGTGTGATAACGGGGGGGTCGTGTGATAACGGTGGGGGTAGTGTAATAACGGGGGGTCATGTGATAACGGTGGGGTAGTGTAATAACGGGGGGTCGTGTTATAACGGGGGGGGGTCGTGCGTGGGGGTCGTATAACGGTGGGGGTCGTGTGATAACGGTGGGGGTCGTGTGATAACGGTGGGGGTCGTATGATAACGGTGGGGGTCGTGTGATAACGGGGTGGTCATGTGATAACGGTGGGGGTCGTGTGATAACGGTGGGGGTCGTGTGATAACGGTGGGGGTCGTGTGATAACGGTGGGGGTCGTGTGATAACGGGGGGGTCTCGTGATAATCGCTACAGTAGATTTGACAGAGGACGTTGGTGTCCAGTAACTGCTCCACATCCCCAGTCCGGTCTCTGGTCTGTACACTCGACATTGATCACTGATTAGTATTCAGTGAGACTCAGACGAAGCAGATACCTCGATCGAGTCGGTGCAGCTTATGTTGGAGAGTTGAGTGAAAATCAAGTGAGTATTCAAGTATATGAGTATCAAGTAAGTAACTATTTCCAATTTGTAAACTTAAATTTCTTTCTTATGACCGGTGTCATAGGAATGAAGGAGGAAAGACTGGAGATTATCGCGCGTTTAAAAGTAGACCACGCTTTATGTTCTTTAAAACATACAAAAATAGTACTTGAATGAAATATCATATTGAAACATATTTTGAAATAAGAATCTTACTTTTTATATTACGAATCACTTGTTAAATTAACAATTCGACTTATTTCTCTTTTGAACAAGAAATGCAAACCGATATAAATTCTCAACACTTATATTTCAATAATATAGGCCTACTAAAACGATTTGGTCGTTGAAAGATATGAAAAGTATCTCAAATGTTCGATTGATTAATCGTCACTAAAGTCACTATATCGAAACATAATTATGTTTCGATCGAACAACATTCTACTAAACAATGTTAAGACCCCGTTTAACGATAGTTAATTACACTTTATAGTATGAGAAGTACCTGGATTGATTCCTCGATGTTTCGATAGATCTCTCGATACCTTCGCAATAATAACCGTCACAAGGATTATATCGAAACATCGTTAAAACCACATTCTGAAATACATTATAAATGATCAAAACAGGCTGAACATAATTATCCGTTCGAACAATTATTGCACTATGCAGAATGATAAGTGTATTGAGCGTTTTATGGATATTCAGATAGACCGATATTTAGATCGATATGGAAGCAGCATACCACGCACCTAAACAATCAAATAAACAAGAAAAAAACCTCAGTTCAATTATTTAATAATATTATCAAGTTATATAAATTTGAATTGATTTCATTGATACAATTTCTTATGCGCAAAATATAACATTTTAAGATAGTATAATTTAGAAATAAATAACATCAAATCAAAGAACATAAAGATAAAATTTTAACACAGCATGATTTTGATATACATTTCAAATCAATGACCAATGTAAACCAAGTTAGGGCCTGTGCGTGATCTACACATACATTCAGGCATCATTTCTGAAACCACTTTTTAGTGTTCAAGTGATTCCACAAGAGATACCCACTGAATACTTGAATTAAAACATTTTGACGGAAACAATCCTTTCTTATTATTCTAACTTATAGGTGTTAAAACGTAAAAGTGCCCAAAAATACACGCCCAAGCAATGTACAAAGTCTAATTTTATTTATGTATTAATATTATTTGTTGAATGTTGCAGATGTACCAGGACTATCAACTCTGGCCTCCTCCTCCTGGTTGACTCAACTCGGGTTCACCGGTTTTCTCAGGACCGGTGACCTTTCCTCCAGGATCGCGGATCCTGTGTTGCAGGAAGCACTAATTACACTTGCGGCGCCTTTGATCCCTGCCTCGGCATTACTACGATCTGACAGCTATTGACGCTTCTTTTCATTCGTTGAAATTGATACCGTATTATTACCGACAGGTCACTGATGAGCCAGTAATCTTCCAGAAATCCTTATAACCTGTGTAATTCTCTCGGAAAAAAAGTTATTACAGTTTAATACTACACACCGGTTATTGGAGGTAGTAATCATTCGGTGAGTGAAATGTTTACTTAAAACCATGGAATCAATTTGCAATTTTCTGACGGAAAAAGCTACCGACCTCCCTTTACTGGTTTCTATGAATGTATACACTTCAAATAACAATATTCTGTAATGGATATTTATACTTTATACTTTAAACTTATAACTGAAATGGTGACCTACCCAGGTAGGTATTTTAAGCCAAGTATGAATGTAGGATGATTGTGGCGCGATCTTGTAATCTTGTTACTGACTAAGGCTGACATGTTCCTTAGACAGGACTGTTAATTAATAGCCCAACAGCCGAAGGCAACTAATGGACCTACAGTTTAACGTGGAATCCGAACCACGGCCTCTAAATTACGAATTGGTCTAATTATAAGGACGGTATTTGTGGATGAACGTAGTATTCAATAGTGCGGACGTTAATGTAGACTTAGTTATTTGGAAACTAAGTTTCGAGAACCAGTTAGATATGACACATTTAAGTTATTTTATACGAAACTAAGTAGTATATAACAAGTAAAAAGCAAACCATTGATATTTGTATAACCTTTAACGACTTTTTAGACATCCCTTTCATCCAAGTTATCCAATTTATTACACCGAAATCATTTCCACGCCCATTATTACACAACAAAGCGTCGGCGTTGATCTCAAAGTAGCAATGACCTGACTCAGAGCCTTTCAAAGAGTCAGTTAACTTCAGCACTTGTTGCCAACAAGTCAATATCGCCTAACAGGCTGGGTGATATCCTTTAAGCCAAAGAGATTCTTGAAATATCCTCATTACTTTTCGGATACTGGATCGATACCATCCGGGAAGAAATGTTTAGCGAAGGATTTGTAATCATTTATTTAATTATCAGTGCTTTTCCTTCCGCTTCAAGTGTTTAATTAGCTACACTACGTTTCGAGAGGAAAGGAAACTCCTCCCATTATCAAGTGACACTAATTAAAATCCACATTACTCTACTTAGCCTAACACTTATAACGGGTGTAAATATACATTCAAACACATGAAACACCATACAAAATTCATACAGTTACATATACTCATTACTCTTATATGCTTATATGTACTTATTATGTTATATATAATTATTATATTTTTAAATTTATAATACGTATTACGCGTTATAATAACGGTGTGAATTTTCGTACACATTTACCATGTGTATAATGGATGGTGTTAGCTAAAAAAATTTAAAAACCTCCAAAAGTTTAGGTTAAGTCTAGAGTAATGTAGATTTTAATTAGGGTCACTTGATAAGGGAAGGAGTTTCCTTACCTTCCGAAACTTAGTAGTTAAATACTGGAAGCGGAAGGAAAAGTCCAAATAACTAAATGAATATAGAAATACATTTTATAAATTTTGTAGCATGGTTTTGCATAGTTTTGCATATACTTGACACGGTTCGTTTACATAGATGAAATTAAAAAGTAAAAGTAAATAATGGAAACCCCTAATATTTTATACTTTTGGCTGAAATGGCGACCAACCCAGGTAGGTATTTTAAGCCAAGTATGAATGAGGAATGAATGTAGGATGATTGTGGCGCGATCTTGTAGTCTTGTTACTGACTAAGGCTGACATGTTCCTTAGACAGGACTGTTAATTAATAGCCCAACAGCAACTAATGGACCTACAGTTTAACGTAGAATCCGAACCACGGCCTCTGAATTACGAATTGGTCTAATTAGAGGATGGCATTTTTGATAGTATTCAATAGTGCGGACGTTGATCCACACAAGAGAACACCACATTTACCGACCATCCCTCACAACTATCCACAATTCATGATCTCCAAGTAGCTGGATTACAGGACGTCGCCAGTGACGTCACCTTCCCAGTACTTCATCTGTGTCTCTTTAACGATACTCTCCAAAATAATGCTAAAAATCAGTTTATGGAAATACTAATTCATGGTTACGTCTAAGCTCTGGGGGGGTGTTAGCAGCTTGTGGGACACAAGTTGCAAAGGATGTGACGTCATGGTTATGAGAACAGCTGTTTAGAGGAACTGAAAACAAATCCCCTCAGACAAATTCATGAACTCAAATTTGACCTGCGTGAATCCAGGTTTAATATAGCTTGCTAATAAACCAGATAGTTTATTATTTTACTTATTTAGTAATATTACCTATAACATTGAAACTTGAGTAAATTTTAATTTTTAATATTATTCATGATCAAGTAGCTTTTTGGCATAATTCATAATAACTGGTCCCCGTTTAGGTGGCTATTGAAACATGATCGTCGCAGTTGCAATAGGAATTAAGACATTTATGTTCTCACCGCGAGGCGCTACTAACTTTGTCACCGACTCACAAATTACAATATTAGCGCAAATATGAGTGGTGTTATCTGTCTTACTAGAGGCTCCCCGTGTTATATACGGGACTCCGTCCACTTATCATGTATCAGTTATGGTCGCATGGCGTCATGGCTAGGGCGTGGCCCTGTGTATGCATTGTGCAACATGCATATTGTGTGGGCACGGTAGTGCAACGCGGACAACAATATGCAAAACACGCTGGTCAAGGGGGCACGATCCGAGATGGAAATGAAAATTAAATATATAAATTTTAATTATCAGTGTAAAAATTACAAGTTATGATTATATAACTGTAATAGGTTCCTCACTAGCGTACACCTAACTAAAAATTTATTTTTAATTTCATTTATTAATGGCTCAAAAAAATGTAAACATGCATCCCTATACTTCTAGATAATTCACTATGGATTTATTTCCAAACCAAGCTAAACTAATTTACTCTACAGTCAAATTAAAATAATAATTACGTAAAACAGAATTGGACTCTTCGTAAGAGTATATGCATTTATAAAATTGTGATACTCTATGTCACCTTTTTAAAAAAAATTAACAAATGAGACATGTTATGTGGATTTCACAAAGAACCGTTCGAGATGTATACAATTTTACTTCTCCATTAATGTGCATTAATTGTACATAGTTAAATGGTATGCATAAATAAAAGTTACCATGAATTTTGTACAGATCTCAATAAAAAAAGCGTTCATGGTATTTAAATATTGTATTTTCCAAAAATTGAACATTCAAAAATGCCCGAATTTCAAGTTCAAAAGCCGCGGTTCTAAATATAAACTGATAAGAGGTTATCAGTGAGTTCAGAGGTTAGTCGCTAGATAAGGAAGTCAGTGGTTGATAACATATCAACATGGCATAACGTGCAGTACCATAAGCATGCTAATACAGTCCTCTAACACATGTTCGAACTAGCTAATTACAAAAGTCTTTGCTCATTTCGTTACTTATATTTACTTAAGGATTATCCGATATTATTGGCGTAAGTAAATATCGATATCATATAGATAAGTAAAACGCTAATATATAATATCAAAACCATATATTAGCCTGAATATTAGCCTTCAATTGAGGCAATTATTTGAGTTTGATGTAAAATAAGAACAAATCCCCTTATCTTTCTATATGTCTGTTTCAGGGAAATATTTAGCACCAGGCATAGGAAAACAGCTAACTGTCATTTATGTCATTCGTACTTGGTTGCCAAATTTACGAAGTGTAACAATAAAGTAACAATTATTTGTTTATGCTATGTCAATGTGTGACATTAGTGTCAAAATATATAAAAATGTATTTATGTATATTTGTATACTTTGACGTAGTATGAAAACGATTTCACAATATTCGAACTGTTTTTTTATTAAGCCATTTTTATACACTATTGCTCAAATAAAATAAAGTGATTGATTCAAATATTTTAAGAAAAAAATTGAGAAATTGCAGAACTGTTGAAAGGGTAGTTATTACTGTTACGGTATCGTAGTGATATAATCCGCGGAAATGTCCGTCTCGGGGCGACGAAATAACATTGTGAAGATAGGAAAAACGAGTTTTGCAGAGGCTTCGCATATTTTTGACATACTATTTTAAGTAAAAACTCGCCCTGAAAGTGTGTTTCAAGGTAAGTTTTAATGTTATAGGTATGCCATTTTTCAAACAAAATGTTCTGTCAAAAGTTTTATATATTTAAAATAATCTGTTTTTCGCACATTACTATGAACTATACTTAACGCCTCGTTTATAATATCAAACGAACGTTACAGTATCTATGTAGGCCATTTGTGTAAGATTTCTTGACATTATCATTCGAGACATTAACTTTTTACATTTTGTACTAAAATGAGTAAATAGTTTTTGAGAACCATGAATTTTAGTCGCGCGACAGGTTAGACCTGGCCTTAGGTGACTGATATTAAGACGATATTTAATTTTTTTTTATTTTAAAAACCTGAGCTGCCCATCACTATTCGCCCAGGGCCTGTATGGCAAATTAAAAACTGCGAGGTGGAGCCTTAGCGTCTATATTCACATTGGTTACCCGGAGGTCATGATCTGACAGGAGTCGTCGGCTTCTGGTTTCGATCTAGCAACCTTTGACCTTTGCTTTGTTCAGTAATTGCCTTTGTCATTTAAGGGTGATGTTTTGAGTTATTTTAATAGCCTAAATGTTAAAATTTTAAAATTAAGTGAAACTAAAAATTTATATAAATTTTAAGGCCATTGATAGGCTGGCTGTAGAGCTGACTTCCTCACTGACATTCCAAACCGAACTCTCATAATTCCCGAAAGTCCATCATTTACAGGACGAAACAATTTCGTAGTCTAGTTGGAAACGTGCAACATCATTAGGTTCCAAGGAAACTCCTAGCCAGACAGATAATCATTTCCACAAACTCTTTTCATCACCGAACACTGTCAGCGCTTACCACTTCCTGCCGGGCCAGCGGTGAACTATTGCGGAGACGGGGGCGACGCCCTGGGTCGTCGACGAGGAAGTGGATGAAGTGCTGACTCAAGGCTGACGTGTGGGGATGGACAGCCTTGGGCAGGAAGTTGACATGAAATTGGAAGTGTAGAATAATCCGAGCATAATATGTAGTAAAATACAATTATTATTGTTCATGAATGAAGCAAAATATGGTAATCCAAAAACAATTCCCTTATTTGCTCCGAGGTACACCAAAATATATACGCCCTAATTTGGCGTAGAACTTGTAAATAGTTTAAATAAACTGTATTTATGCCATAAATAATTTTTTAAGAAAAAAAACGAAAAATACCGAAAAATAAGAATCTACATTAATAATGTAATGTTGATCATTAGTTTGAGTTCCTATTGATAAAAAATGGTCCATACATATACGTACGATATACGTAACGATCTTAATGGTAAAACCTTAAGTTGTTTAAATCCTAGCCAGACAGATAATCATTTCCACTAACTCTTTTCATCACCTTATTTCGCTCTACAACTGCTACTACTGGGTAAATGTTGGTAGATGATCAGACGTTGTGTATTGACAAATGTGAAAACTAAGGTGTCACAAGGCGTGCTACCCGTCAACTCCAAACCTTTGTGTGGTCCTCGGAGGTGTCAGGGGCTTCGTACAAATCATGTAAGTCATAACGCTATCACACTGCTGCTACTGGGTAAAGGTTGGTAGATGATCAGACGTTGTATATTGACAAATGTGAAACCTAAGGTGTCACAAGGCGTGCTACCCGTCAACTCCAAACCTTTGTGTGGTCCTCGGAGGTGTCAGGGGCTTCGTACAAATCATGTAAGTCATAATGCTATCGCACTGCTACTACTGGGTAAATGTTGGTAGATGATCAGACGTTGTATATTGACAAATGTGAAACCTAAGGTGTCACAAGGCGTGCTACCCGTCAACTCCAAACCTTTGTGTGGTCCTCGGAGGTGTCAGGGGCTTCGTACAAATCATGTAAGTCATAATGCTATCGCACTGCTGCTACTGGGTAAATGTTGGTAGATGATCAGACGTTGTATATTGACAAATGTGAAACCTAAGGTGTCACAAGGCGTGCTACCCGTCAACTCCAAACCTTTGTGTGGTCCCCGGAGGTGTCAGGGGCTTCGTACAAATCATGTAAGTCATAATGCTATCGCACTGCTGCTACTGGGTGCCAAATGTTGGTAGATGATCAGACGTTGTATATTGACAAATGTGAAACCTAAGGTGTCACAAGGCGTGCTACCCGTCAACTCCAAACCTTTGTGTGGTCCCCGGAGGTGTCAGGGGCTTCGCCCAAACCACATAATTCCAGAGGTAACCGCACTGCCGCTGCCGCGTAGATGATCAAAATTAATGGCCCGCGACGCTTACTAAGATTGCAGCTTCTTCCGACCGTGCTTTATTCCCCGTATAACAGTTTCCTATACGAACCTGAACGTGCTGCATGAATGAGGAAGAAATCGTCCATGAATGATTCCATTTAGTTTTTGCTGTGAGTAATTTTACCGTTTATGCTTTCGTTGAAAATAATTATGGTATATAATTACATCATCTGTATTAAATGGGCTAAACTGAATTTAATTAGGTTTTTCCTCCTCCTACTATGTAAAGTCGTACTTTACTCTCTGAAATATAACACTAAAGTAATACTTTTGGTCCCAAGGGAGAAAATTGTGTAGGTTTTTGTCCCAAGGGAGAAAAATAATCCTACAATAATAATGATCTCAAATGGTCTAATCTAACATAGGAAATATATGTCACACCCTGTATTGAACTATGAGAAACAATAGGAATAAACTGCATTCACTGAAAATAATTATAACTATATAATTGAATTATCTGTTATAAATTGGCTAAACTGAATTAAATTAAGTTTATCCTCCACCTACAATGTAAAGCCGTACTCTACTCTCTGAAATATAACACTAAAGTAATACTTTTAGTCCCAAGAAGGGAAAATCATGTAGGTTTTTTTAAAGATATCGTGGAAAATAAGAAAACAAATTCACTGTAAAAACCGTTCTTTGTCTAAATATGATAATCTTTTTAAAGACCTAATATTTGCATTAATGTTTTAAATAAGGTAATCTTTGATCTTTTAATTAATCAAATGTAACGTTCTCCTTGTAAAGTCACAGAAAGTTTTCTGACCCGTTTTGGCGTTTTAAGGAGTAAAAACGTAAAAATAATCAAAAATACCATAATCCCAAGCAATGTTCAGACGATTTGATTTAGTACTAGCTGACCCGGCGAACTTCGTAACGCCTCACAGTAAACACATGTTAACTTTAAGATTGGCCATGTTCTGAAGTACGGCTTCATTGTGAAAGGTTATATATTCTGGGTCGCTGCATAGTGAATAACAATACTGAAACGATAAAACATATCAATATCATTCCCATAAAACAAATAAATCTGAGTGGATTAATTCACAATTTTCAAATCCAATCCAAACCCAACGAAACGAAAAAAAACTGTAATACGGCTTTTATGGGAAAGATATACAACAGCTGATTATTATAATAAACGTAATAATATAAACATTGTAATTATCATATAAACATGTGACTTTATTCAGACAGAAAATAAAAATATAAGTACATCATCCCCCAAAACCGTTAACGTGGTGTAACCGTAACTATTAACGTGGTGAATAAAGCATTGGATAGTAAAGCATACGGTAGTGCTAATGGAAAGTAAACCAATCAGCTGTAGCTAAGAAATCAAATGTTTTCATTGTAGACAATTTGTAAACAAACTTACTCTCCATAAGGTTAACATTAGAAATTTAAAACGCCATAAAATGTAAAATTTATGGGGTTTTCGAAAATATTTTTTCACTAAAACCTTCCCGGACACATATAGAGCAACTTCCTAAAATTTTTCGATCATGAGTTTTGTAACGCATAAAAAAATAATCAAAACTATCATAATCCCAAGCAATGTTCACACGATTTTATTTAGTATATAAATATTTTTTAAATTTATGACTCGTAATAAATTAATTTACAAATATTTGCTACTGGTTAAACTTCCACCCGGCCGGCATCACTGGCCTGTGCGGCAGCGTCGCCGAGAAGACAGCTGTAATCTTCTTATCAAAGGACAATAAGGCTTTGTATTTGTTCAGAGTCACTCTCGCCAGCTTTGGCTCGGATTCAAAATTCCTCCCATTGTCTCTCGCGGACCACCAGTGTTGCGACATAGTCCGCCTAGCGATGTGCCATGTGCCATGTGCCTGTGCCTGCGGTGCCATTCGATATCTCTACAATAATACCTGCTCTTGCTAAAGAAAAAAATCAAGGAATTGTCAACAAATAGATGAATAGTGTTTCAATATTATGTGTTATCATATTGTATATCAGACTTATACAAGACATTTTGACATGAGTTTGGGGGTGTTTTGGCAATTTTCGATAAATAGGGGTAACGGAAAAAACGTAATTTGGTTATGAGAAATGTATAGAGAAACTGGTCTAAGATCTCTCCAGAAGAAAAGTAAATATACTGTATTTATTTTCTCTTCTGTCAAATTCTACCTCTTGTCCCTTTTGATTTTCATTAATTGTAATCTTTACTATTTGCCTTTGGGCTGATTCAAACTATATACCTACATCGTGGTCGTAATCCATCAAAGTATCTTGATAACAAACAACTAGTAGCACCCATTGTCCAAATCTTTTGCAAAATCAGTTGACAGTGTAAAGTTTATGTGTTAAGTTGTTTTATCGAAGTATACAACTTCAACATTCTTCAAATGACTTCGCAATATATTTGACAATGAGTTTTTAACCCCGGAAATGGTTATCTACTATAAATAGTTTTACATTAACGACAGCCACGAAGTACATATCCTTTAAAACTTTATTATTGTTTCCTTCATTCTTAACCATTTACTTATATGCTATAAATATTAAAAGTAACCTAACCTTAACTGTTGCATATTTGATGGTTTTACCTTATGTAAATAGAGTTCGTATTTAGCTATAAACACTCAATCCTATTTTTTTATTCGGTTTCTTGATCGGTTATTCGGTATCTCGTAGGCCCAACATATCGACGGGGCGTCTAGTCTAAGATCACATGTCGAGGCGGGTGGCACGACCAATCGACACGATCAACGTGGATTGGTCTCATCAGCAATTATCTCCGGACCAATCAGATCGATTCAGGTAATAGATTCAACGACGGGAAGCTGGGAACAATAGGTTCATTAAAAGGCGTATAAGCGGATGGTGGAGGTAAGAATAATAACACGTTTGTCCAGGACACATACTGGGGCGTGATGTAGCTCCACCCGACTGGTGACCGGTCACTGGTGACTGGTGACTGGTGTTTGGCGACCGGTGGCAAATATTTGGTAGCCGGTGACTAGTGTTTGGCGACCGGTCACTGGTGACTGATATTTGGCGACCGGTGACTAGTGTTTGGCGACTGGTGACAAATATTTGGTGACCGGTGACTAGTGTTTGGCGACTGGTGACAAACATTTGGTGACCGGTGACTAGTGTTTGGCGACCGGTGACAAATATTTGGTGACCGGTCACTGGTGACTGATATTTGGCGACCAGTGACAAATATTTGGTGACTGGTCACTGGTAACCGGTGACTGATATTTGGCGACCGGTGACAAATATTTGGGGACCGGTCACTGGTGACCGGTGACAAATATTTGGTGACCGGTCACGGGTAACCGGTGACTGATATTTGGCGACCGGTGACAAATATTTGGTGACCGGTCAGTGGTGACTGACGACCGGTTGCTTGTGATTGGTGACCGGTGACAAATTTTTGGTCTTTTGAATTTGTATTTTAAAATTTCTTTAAGAGTCTGCAATACCTACACCTTTTTTCACTTACTCCCCATAAGAAAAATGTTAATTTATACCATCACTGTGACGTTTATATCCAAACAACCTATTGTTTGGTTTTCATGAGTTTTGAAATAGATTGTCGACATCTTAATTAGGTAATAGCGATTATTCAAAGAAGTAAAAAGGTATACTTCCACTATTAACTTAAAATATTTACCTACAGTGTAACCACGTTGGGGATATTAACATTTTTTGTTTGTTTAGGCCTATATAAAATGTAATTTTTTGTTTTACCTAGGCACTTAATAACTCATTAACTATCAATAAATTTGACGATAGTTGGGTAGTCATACTGAAACAAAATTAAAATTGTTTTAACGATCTGCAACTCAATACAGACACTTGTGAAGAGTCATCGTGCACCGTAGATCATAGTAATTATAAATTAATTATTTTCAGTTCCATCCAAGCCACCCCAAACTAGATAATTTACACCCTTCACTTGTCTCGGTTGCGACATCAAGTGTCCTCGTTACACACCCAAGGCTTTGTACTCATCGACACCGCCGAGTCAAGAGTCATTCAGGCCGTTGATGAGTCTTAGAAACTGACTCAGCGGGGATTCTGGTTGAGAAAGACTTCTTTGTCGAGAAAAAGCCTTCTTTAACAGAAATACGTACAAAGCTTACAAAAGGGGGTTTAATTTGGATAAACAAAGACAGATTCATTGCGGAGGAACTCAAGTTTTTATATTTTAGTCTTTATATTTTTAATTAAAGGCCTATTTTGAGTTTTTTTACAGAAAACTATGCAAGCATAATTTACAAAACAAGTGCAAAAGGCCCTTGTCAAACATTTTATGCTGTTAGGTTTAAGTGATTTATAAAGTAATTTTTTGTAGGATGACAAAAAGTATTGTTCAATATTCGTCGAAAATGCTATTCGCCAGTGTTTAGTCTAAATTCCGTGCACGACTTTGTCTCACATTGGTAAAGAGAAATTTAGCAGAATAATATATATATATGGGCATGTATTAAGCACTTGAAACAGCTGTTTACTGAATCCATCCGGCAATATTTACATGCCGAATTGTTAACTGATCGGAAATAAACTCTAATGACTGCGATTGGTTGATTTTGTAAACACAAACATACCCTCTCACTCATTAAACCAGAATGAATTTTTTAATACTTTTTCTGAATCAATTAAATTATATTTTAAGCACAGAGCTTGTAACTTAATAACAAAATAATGATGAAACACTATTGGAATCGCTCCATTCGGGTCTACCCTGGACTTGAAGGATTTTTTTGAAATTTAAAGTGATTTCATCACAATGTGATAAATCACAAGCCGGACACTTATACATGTTTCTGGACCAGTCTCATCTTGAGCAGCGTGTTGACAGATGGTACGTCGACATTAGAAAGCAGTGCTCCAGGAACGAGGTCCATGTTGTTGATGAATTTAGGTGCACTATCTGTTATGAACTCAGCGATTGTATGCATACCAAATTCTGTATGAATTTGTGTATTACGGATGAACGTTGGAGACATTGAGAATATTCTGAATACTTTGTTATGGAACACCTAAATTTTATGTAGTTTGTTTTTGAAACTGACAGACCCCATATGGAACAAACACACATCGATAAGGGCCTTAAAACACGTTTATTTACTAACTATCCATATTTAGGTTTAATTGAAAGACGACAATAAGCTTGAGTTAATTTTAAATTTACGAGTAGATTCCATTTAAGCTTTCGGTCAAGATAAATACCTAAATGCTTAACGGATTGATCTGGAGGATTCCATTGTACTATAGTATTGCCAATTGAAATATCAGGAGGACATTGAGGTCTGCGTAATGTGTAAATTTTAGTTTTTTAGAAGCGTTTAACTAGGGGCAGGTTGAAACGTTTTAAGCAATGAAAACATGTGACGCATACTTTTTAGGTTAGGGTTTGGTAAATTGCTATGGCGTAAAATAGCATCCGTCACTCACGTAGAACGTGTCACGTGAATTTGTAAACGTGTCCTTATTGTGGATAGTTATGAACGAAGGTAGGTGGATGTGATATTCCCTGGAGTGCACAAACGTCTGCACTATTGAATACTACAATCCACCAAAAAGACCATCCTCATAACTGGACGTGTGTGCAATTCACAGCCAACATTGAGGTTCGGTCCAGCGTTGCTCTGTAGGTCTTTTTGATGGTATTGGCTGTTGGGCATAATTAACAGCCCTGTCTAAGGACCATGTTAGCCTTAGTCAGTAACAACTATAATTGTTCATCGTTTGTACCTGGCTTAAAATACCTACCTGGGTAGGTCTCCAAATTAGAAAAGTAATAATAATAATACTGTATTAAAGGTAATAATAATCAGTTTACCCTCCGTGTTTTGTGATCCCGCTCTCGACTTCGAGAGAACAACCATACTCGTTCGGTCTCCTACCTCCTAGACTACCAACATAATACACTATTTAAACACAAATAGAATGAATGTTGAAACACGAAAGACACAAAATAGAAGGAGAATTCTGAAGTGAATTCCATAAATTGTTTAAATATTTTTGTAACATAGTGATAAAATTAGTCAGTAATAATATGAGAGCTGGTTAAAAATGTTGGTGATTTTTCTCTGGACCGTTCAGCAGTCATCTGTTGGACAGAGACAATGGAGCTTGAGAGAGGCCCAGTGCCTGGTGACTGGAGACAAAGGCGCATTGTCTTACACAAGGAGGCTGTTGCTGTCTTGTCATGGCGGACGAAGATGAAAGGCGCCGAGATATTAAAGATTACACCAAGATTCCCGGATTTAAATAGTTAACACACTGTGTTGAGATCCTCTATGACATCTCTCATTAATATAAAAGATTTTCTTGACGTATGAAATTAATGCACGTATTTTTAGTTGTGTAACTATTCCATGCTGGCGTTTTTAGCTGGCTAAATTTAGAGAACTACAAAAATAATTTTGTTTCGTAAGCAAACCTTAAAATTATTCTACTCTCAAAATCAAAAGTTAGTTCTTTTAAGTGTATTTATTCAAAAACAACTACATTTGAAAAGCGACGTTTAAATATATTTTTATCAGAAAAAAATATTACATTTTTGCGAATTATATAATAAGCACATATTGTAACTTTGTGCAATTTAGAGAGAAATTGTTTTCGTAATCGCATTCGGCTCGTGCGTTCGAGTGCACTTTTGGCATTTAATAGATTTTCCTACGTCTGCCAAGTATCCGCTAAAAATAAGGTAGTATTAATGTTTTGCACCAAGGCTTCTGTGGCAATTAGGATTTAAGTTATCATACTTTTGTTTTCACATGGACATTACTTAACTGGAGGGGGGTTTGCAATTTGCACGACCAAATTTGGTTAGTGACGTTATAGTTAGGTTATAAGAACAGCTGTTTGAATGAACGGAAAAAATTCCCTTTAGACATATCTATGATCTACCTATTTCCCACAGGGAAGTAAATACAAACACTTATAATTTACATTTTGTCTGATATAACTTAAGCAAATCAAACGTACCAATTAATTTATCGTTACCGACGTTGATTCTTCTCGAACTGGTTTTTGTGATTTTTGTAAGATATGTCTGTTTGTGTCGATCTAAAAATTCACAATAATGGTTTAGATGCTTACATCCAGTTTTTCCAACTTTATTCCAGCATTAACAACGTTTTCCCAGCTGTAAAGTGCATACTGTTTTTGTGTTTTGATGTTGAAACACTGAAGAGCTATAAATAAATATGTAACTCACCTATGGCATCATGTTTCCAGTGCGAAAACAACCAAAGGCTTTCTTGGACAGACGTAGAAGGTTATTTGCATGATACCATTAGTATTGTTAGTAGTGCAATAAAAACGTTGGTTATTACCTGAAAAAAATGTTTTTTCAAAACCTAAGGGTCTACTGTACTAGCGAAATATATAGTTTCAGGCCCATAAGAACAATGTTAATTGATTTTGTAACAGCATTACTGGTCATAAACATACGTAGTTAAAGTGTGAAGTCAAAGGTAAAGTGGTTATCAAGGCAATCACATTATTGTGTTTTATTTTATTTTCCAGAAATGTATAATCAACCACGAAATTATATCCAATAATTAAATGAATAAACTATCTATTTATGATATAAATGATTTGAAAACTCAATCATCTTTTTAAGACCATCGTAAGGCCAGTTATGTTCTCACAAAATTGTTAAAATAATATTTTTATTCGTATTTATGTAAAGAACATGAGAATCATACATGTCGACAATAGTATTAACTTTCCACATTCTGAATAGGACAGTGAAATTAATTAATTAAAAATTTTTTAAAGTATGACCAAAATACCAACAAAGCTTAATTATAAGGATTGGAGGAAAAATTAAACAAACGTAATCAATAAATAATAAGTAAACAGCAAAATCACTGGCGAATACAATTTGTAATTAAGGAATATATTTGCCAAGTTTATGTGAGTACAGTATATTAATAATCAATTACCTTAATAGCCAAACATTGAATGTAAGCTCGTACATGATCTGTTTACTGGCTGGTGTCTCTGTATCAAAAGTAAATCATATCCATTACACTTGACCCTCATATTTCCCTCAAATATATCCATTTTTCCCTTCAAATACGTACTCCAACCCTATCTGTGACTCCAAAGTAAAACTGTTTCCTTTAACAACTGACTATGAGAACCTCTTTATTATATAATCTCTCATATTGGTCTCTACCATTCTCAATTAAAGTTATCTCAAAATTATTATGGAATGGAATAAGAAATTTTTAATTATACATTTCTAACAAAATCATGAAATTTAGGAAAACTTTCGATCACATAAAACAACCAAATGTTTTATTATCAATAAATAAATGTAATGTTGAGTTTAAGATGATATGAGGAGTAAATTTAAATATTGATATTGGCCTATTCAGAGTTACCTTATTTCTTTATAATCTTCCACTTTATAGTCTACTTTAACGACATGAAGCAACTCAACAAATATGGAGATAATAATATGTTACAAGGATTATTGTAATGATCGTAAAAACGACGCTAAATGTCTTTAATGTCATAAACATTAAAGACATTTAGCGTCGTTCCTTATTTTAAAACATTCCTTATTTTAAAGCTACGATATACACCCAATAGTTAATAAATACGTATAAACCCATTACGGTCAAGTTTTACATATGTTTAGGAATGAAATAAACATTACAAATTTTATTATTATTTTATGATCAATTTAATGTGACGTTGTTTTACAAAAGTGATTACTATTCCCGATAGTAAAGCTAATTGGCCATTAAAATATTGTAGGCCCCTAACACTTGGAAATTGATTATAGTGTTTATTGAAATACCTAGGGAGAAATTGACTAGATGAAAAGAGTGACAGGAACATGAAAAGCCACGGAGTGTTTACACGCAAAACAACGTTTAGGGTCACGTCCTTTTGGCGAGTGTTACTGTCGAGTAGGTATCAGAAAAACGCAACAGTAACTACGGCTTTCATCAAGATACAATGGAACAATGGGCAATCTGTATAAGGGTTTGTGACAGTGACAAATGTAAATCACTTGGAACGCTCGTTGAAGCACATTGAGAATATGTTTCACTCAGTCGTTGGTCAAGGTCTCGAGAGTCGATTACAGAAAAGGAAAGGCACGAGGGAATAAGTCTTGAGGTCGTGCACCGAGAGACCTGGATTCGAGACCAGGAGATCAGCTGTTGACAAGACAGAGATGTGAGTAGGGTAGTAGTGTTGTGATGTAAGGAGATCTTGATATGAGGTATCAGCTGTGAATTGGACAATACGATTGTAATGTTAAGAGGTCTGGATATGAGATATCAGCTGTGAATTGGACAATAGGATTATAATGTTAGGATGTCTAGAGGTATCAGCTGTGAATAGAACAGTAGTATTGTAATGTAAGGTGTGGATATGAGATATCAGCTGTAAATTGGACAGTATTGTAATTGAAGGAGGTTTGAATATGAGATATCAGCTGTGAATTGGACAGTAGTACCTGTATTGTAATGCAGGACGCTTTGGTATGAGATATTAGCTGGTAGTAGGATAGGAGGATTGGCATGTAAGGAGGAGTGAATATGATATATTTATAAATTTCAAAAAAATAAATTTAAAACTAAAAACAAAGCCTTCTTCCTTACACTGCATTACATCAAGGATATTTTAATGAATCCTGATATTCTTTGCAAATTAAATTATTTCATTTGTATAACTTCTTTTTCATATAATCCTTGAAACTAGAAAATAATTCCTCCCTTCCCAACTACCAATGAGTGACACGAACTGTTACATCAGATTTATACGACATAAACAATGGGGGACTGGGAGTTTTACAACACCAACAGTGAAATTCACAACTACAAATAGACTGTTTCGTGATAGTTTCATGGATGCACATGTAAAAAAATCACGTTTTCTGACAAAAATTCATTCTTAATGAAAGAATGTGTCATGAAGTCATTTTCTTTCAAACACACAATCAAAATGCAACCGATGCCACTGCAGCCACGCTCCGCGACGCGTCTAGAGTAGATAAAAACATGCAGCGTGCAGCCAGCCCGGTTATTGTATGATAATACAGAGCTGTGAATATTCCAGCTGACAGAGCCGGTACTGCCAACCTGATGATGATGAATGTTAATGCAACAGTTGGCAGCCATGCAGTGCAGAGCCTTGTACCAGCTTGCCCTGATCACCGTGGCTTTGCGTCGCTAGACAATGAAGTTGACCGTGTGCCAAGTGGGGGAATTATGTTACCTGTCACAGGTTTAATCTTGCATCAAGTTTGCGTAATGGTGGTTTAACTTAAGAATAATTAGAGAAATAAATACCCGTCAAAGGTTGGTGTGTGAAGGCTACGGTGTATTAATTCGTTTTATATAAAGAATCTGACATGCTAATTAAATACAACTAACTACTATTGTGCCAAGTTCCACACATATATCATGTTGTTTTTTCCTTGAGTCTACAAGGCTAAATTTAGTGTAAAAACTATGAAGCCAAGTAAATACTCTTTTTATTTGATTTTGACACGGATATGTCTTAGTTCTGGGGGTGGGGTGTTTGTAATGTTTGTGGGGCAATTTGTAAAACGAACATTTGAAACATAAGAACAGTTGTTTTGATGAACTGAAAACATTCCCTCTAGACATAATCTAACCTATTTCCAACAGGGAAGTAAATACAAACATTCTTCCATGGATGCATATTTGATTTTTGTAGAACATGTTCACGTAAATGAAAATAAACAGTATCAGTGGCTTATACTTTCTCACTTAAGTAAATTTTAAAACGTAAATCTTTAATAAAACTGGGTTTTGTTAGGTGATGTAAGCTTACGCTGTATACCAAGTTTCACGGAAAACGGTTGGGAAATAAAGAAGAAATTTATTTTTTAATTTTCTCTATTATAATAGCCTTGGGCACTCTCAGGCAATGTACTGCGTTTTATACTAAGGATAGTAAATTTAACTTTTCTCTGGAACCGTTAATCGTTAAGTGATAATTCAAAATACTAATTTAATTTTTAAACTGGTTTCAATGGTGGTAGTCTAATTATTTTTACCTTTATGGTTTGGCGGAAAACGTAAAAAATTGTTTATTTTAATATTTAAAAGCACATAACTTTTGAACCGTAATTTTGACAGACATGAGGGTGATATCATATTATTAAATACTCTATAAACTATAAACTATCAAAATCAAAAATCGTTAGAACCAATTTTGAGAAATTTATATTTTTACATTCAAAGGGTTTTAGGGGTGGGCTGCCCTTAGAAATCAAAAATTTTAAGAAAATGAAAAAGATACCTGGAGATACAGTAAATATACACATACATACCAAATTTCATATGAATCGGACCAATGTGTTAGGCTGTGGCTCTGAACACATTCAGAACATACACACACGCACTCACACAGATATACATCACGTCCAAAACCACTTTTTGGATTCCAAAAACGGATATATACACTCTCACTTCAAATTCGAACAATTTGACAAAAACAACACTTTCCCCATGAACTATGTATAAGAGGAGTAGTAAAAAGGAACTCATATATTTATTTTTGGCCCTGCTGATAAGTATGCACCACGGCGGGCCTTAAACTCTTTGGCTAATTGGCAACTTCTTCTATTTAAAAATAAATAAAATATAAAATAGCGATTAGCAATTTGAAAAAAAATTCTGTTATTAAAAATTTAAATTTGTTTACATACTTTTGGATTGGGAACGTGTATGATAGTAATAATATAGTATAATAATATGAAGTAAAAAAATTTGAAAGGGAGGACATTTCATATGGTGTAGACAAGATTAAAGAGACTTTGTAGCAAACCTTAAATGTGGTTATCTAAAACTGTATTTTTAGGGTTTAGTGTATAATAAATTACGTCATACGCACTAAGCTTATTATTTTTAAACTTTAACCTGGTCTTCCTGATACAGTAATAAAGGTTTTTGTGCATGGCCAACACAATAGCATCATGTCTATTAACAATTTTTAGTGTTTAGAATTAAGTTTTAATATTTTTATATTGCTAATAAAAGTCCCCTAATTCTTGTTTATTAAGTTACGTGCCAATCAATACACAGTATATTTTTATTCTGATTCAGGAAATTAAATCGAATTTATTATTTGGTTCAATAAAAAATTATATTTATAAACCTGAATGTAAAAAATAGGAAAAAATAGAAGTCATAAAAATTATGAAAAGTGAATGGAAGTTATCAAGTACTAAAAGTATGAGAGAATTTTGGGATAAGTTGAAGACAGTGGCGTATATCCTTAAAATAAAACGTTCCTAAAACAAATTAAAATCTTTCGATAATTTTAATGAGCACATTTTGATTCAAAGTTGAAGACTTTAAAATAACCTCAATTTGCAAAGTTGGCAAAGAAAATCTCGACCGGAACGTGGCAAAGGGCGGCGAGTTGGTCATCAGAAGCAAGTAGCGAGCGATATGGTAATAGCCAAGAAGCGACGGGTCAAGGTCAATATAGGCTCTCTGTTCATGCATATGCAGCAATGTTGACTTATTTGAGTTGATCTCTTGATGTTATGGTCTGGTCAACGTCTCGATGATAGCTTTCTAATAGCATCTGTGTAGCTGTGCTGAGATCCACTTTGCTGCAGCCTTATGAGTAAAGTATCCTACCCTACACTTTCATATGTGTAATATCTGTTTTGTAGCAGTAATATTTCAAATCGACTTTACAAAAATATAAACAAAAAAAACCAAAAAGTGGAATATATGATTTTAAACAGCTGTGGTAGACGAAATTGATTTATTTCATTAGTTTTGTTATGAATTTATTTAAACCCGGGGGAAGGGGGTATTGACAATCCGTCAGACCAAAATTTGTAAACGGAAGGGTCGTCATATGGTTTTATAGACAGCTGTTAAGAGGAACTGAAAACATTCCCTTTACCCATAATCTGAGGTATTTCTCAAAGGGAAGTAATTCAGTTTTTTGATATGGATATGTCTTAGCTCTGAGGTGGTGTTAGTGATTTTTAAGATGGAAAATATGTAACAGGTTTCCATAGTAACTACCAGGCTATTGTATTGAATTTTTAATATAATAGAATAAGAACAGCTGTTAAACTTAGTTGAAAACATTCCCTTTAAACATATCCATGATCTAACCTATTTCCCACAGGCAAGTAAATACATACAATGTGATACATGTTCATGTGATATATATGCCTATGAATCCAAACAGTAATAAAATTATTATTACGTTTTGAAATGGCGACATACATGGTGGCGTAATCCTGTAATCCTACTACTTGGAGGTCACGAATTGTGGATAGTTGTGAGCGATGGTCGGTGGGTGTTATGTTTTTTTGTGTGGATTAACGTCCGCACTGTTGAATACTACGTTAATCCGCAAAGACCACCCTCATGATTAGACCAATTCGTAATCCAGAGGCCGTGGTTGTGGAATCAATCGGACTCCACGTTAAACCGTAGGTCCCTTAGTTGCCATCATCTGTTGGGCTATTAATTAACAGTCCTGTCTAAGGAACATGTCACCCTTAGTCAGTAACAATACCACAAGATCGCACCACAATCATCTTACACTCATTTCTCATTTATACTCGGCTTAAAATACCTACCTTGTAGTATGGTCGCTTTTTTAATAATCTAGTCTAATCTATTTTAAGCCAAGTCAGTGTAAATGAGAAATGAATGTGACATGACTTTAGCACGATCTTGTAGTCTTTTTAATGACTAAGGTTGACAGGTTTCTTATACAGGACTGTTATTTAATAGCCATGTAAGACACCTACAGTTTGACGTAGAATCCGAACATTATTCCTATGAATTGCGCACTAGTCTAATCACGAGGATGGTCTATGCAGGGCTCTATAGTGCGGACGTTATTCAACGCAAGAGAATATCAGATCCACCGACCATCGCTCATAACTTTACACAATTCGTAACCTTCAATTAGCTGGCAACAGGTGGTAACAGAACTCGCCACGTCCGAGTCTTAACTGCAATAAACAAATGTATTGTTTCCTCTTTGTGAAAGGATGATTGTTTAGGAACATTGTCGGACCTTTACAAAGTTTTTCACGAACGAACCGTGACCTTCAAACTATGAACTGGGCACTACAACCACGGAACCTCCCAGCCAATTCAATGTTGGAAACACAATAACTTTCAAGTATAATAGTTATACCCAAAGAATATGAATAATGAATGATTGTAGCAAACCTGATTTTAGAGAAAGTAAGTTACATTTACAAATTTCACACATTCACAGGGTTTCAACTGACCTGAAGATGATTTGCAGTGCCCGAAGCACCACCTGGTGACTGGTGTAGTAACGTTGTACTCGTGGTGCAGCCACATGCACACCAGATGTCGTTGCAACTGCACCCTCGACAAGCCCCGGATATTTACAACGTACATGTGCAGCCTTAAAACTCTCTTTCGATGTACGCCTAAAAGTTATAGGTGCTGTATGATTATATATTTCACGGTGCAGCAGACAACTGGAGCTGCCAAAGTTTTATTTACTGTTTTTTTATGATTGCTCAGTTGGGAGGATACTCGTTGTTAAAACTGAACTTGATTTTAATTTTTTCATTTTATATTATTACTATCATGGGAATGTTTAATGGGATTCGGATGCCCCTATAACGCCCATGTTAAATTATGTATATTCACGTTCCTTTTTTTCGGAGCCCACTTTAGATATTTACATAACAATTTCATAAATTTAATATTACCTTTAGATTTAAATAGGGTTGTCCATTTGTTCATACGACTCCCCATAACTCAGCTTGGATCTTATTGCATTGGACTACTTCTAGTACTAATAATTTTATATTATATAGTTTGCACAATGTATCTCCGGTTATAAACAAGTCATCTTATGGGGCTAAGGGAGGAAGTGAAATTTTGACATGGATATGTCTTTGCTCTAGGCTGAGGAGTATTGGCAATCCGTCAGACCAAAATTTGAAACGGTGAAGTCATTTCGGACTGTCCTGGGGCCTTCAGCCGGCGGAATATCCTCGAGATAGTTAAAGCCCAACGTCGCCAGAGGTCATCGCTCGGCCTCGGACTACGCCGCTCCTGGGGCCTTCAGCCGGCGGAATTTTCCTCGAGATAGTTAAAGCCCAACGTCGCCAGAGGTCATCGCTCGGCCTCGGACTACGCCGCTCCTGGGGCCTTCAGCCGGCGGAATTTTCCCCGAGATAGTTAAAGCCCAACGTCGCCAGAGGTGATCGCTCGGCCTCGGACTACGCCGCTCCTGGGGCCTTCAGCCGGCGGAATTTTCCCCGAGATAGTTAAAGCCCAACGTCGCCAGAGGTCATCGCTCGGCCTCGGACTACGCCGCTCCTGGGGCCTCAGCCGGCGGAATATCCTCGAGATAGCCAAAGCCCAACGTCGCCAGAGGTCATCGCTCGGCCTCGGACTACGCCGCTCCTGGGGCCTCAGCCGGCGGAGTTTCCTCGAGATAACCAAAGCCCAACGTTGCCAGAGGTCATCGCTCGGCCCGGACTACGCCGCTCCTGGGCCTCAGCCGGCGGAGTTTCCTCGAGATAGTTAAAGCCCAACGTCGCCAGAGGTCATCGCTCGGCCCGGACTACGCCGTTCCTGGGGCCTTCAGCCGGCGGAATTTTCCTCGAGATAGTTAAAGCCCAACGTCGCCAGAGGTCATCGCTCGGCCCGGACTACGCCGTTCCTGGGGCCTTCAGCCGGCGGAATTTTCCTCGAGATAGTTAAAGCCCAACGTCGCCAGAGGTCATCGCTCGGCCCGGACTACGCCGTTCCTGGGGCCTTCAGCCGGCGGAATTTTCCTCGAGATAGTTAAAGCCCAACGTCGCCAGAGGTCATCGCTCGGCCCGGACTACGCCGTTCCTGGGGCCTTCAGCCGGCGGAATTTTCTTTGAGATAGTTAAAGCCCAACGTTGCCAGAGGTCATCGCTCGGCCCGGACTACTCCGCTCCTGGGGCCTTAGCCGGCGGAGTTTCCTCGGAACGCGAGGTCTCGTCTCGGATTAAACGTTTATGATCGGCGGTCCCGAGATAAGACGGGAACCGGTTGAAGACTGACGGACGGTTGTCAGAAATAAAAGCCAGAAACTGGTTCTCTGACGCGATGTTGCCATATCTCTTCTCCGCCCTCCGCAATTGTGACAAGTGAAAAATAAGCGGCCGTTTCGGCTTTGCCTTGCCGTTTGCGCCGCGGAAATTCTTCGCCGACCGGTTCCCGAGGAATCAAGAGGTCTCCTTTTTATATTGAAGTTTTTACCCGTCTGAGCCGAGCCTTAATTAACCGAGCTTGATGGAAGCCCTCTCTAACAATCCGCGGGTTGAAACGAAGGACAGGACAGTATCTGAATGCGGCATGAGTAATATACTTCTAACATTTTTAGGTAATTATTTTAATTGAATGAAAATCATTAACTACATGGTAGTCAAGTAAAGTAATCCAAAATGCCATAGGATTTATTAGCACAATGTTTTACTCGTTAGCATTAATTGGAGAATGAATTTGGCGTCTCGTCTCAAACCCTGACTCTTAGAATGGCAGTTTTTCCAAACTATATATAAAACAAAATTATAATCAATGTATAAGTACTGATCAAGTCATTTGAGATACTATCAAGTACATAGCTAAGCAACAAATCATTTTCTGCATATTCAACTAGCAAAAGGAAATAGGTATAAAAATATCAAAATTAATTGTCCCTTCACTAGTATATAACACATCCATGTTTACAAATCTCACTTCAGTGTGTATACTCTTATCAAAACCGAATCTTCATCATGTAATACTATCGTTGCCACTCACATTATACACTGTTGGTGGGTATATAAATATCACAGCATCACATGACACAAAAGTGTAAACTGATATCAAAACCTTATCTTCATTGTGTGATACACGAATAGATACAAATATCAAAACCACATATTCACACTGGTACCGAGTATACACCGATATCACATATACATCTTCATCAATGATATATGAGTATACACTGATATCACAACAGTATCTTCATTACATGTTATAAGAGTATAAACAGATATAACAACCGCATCTTCATCCCATGATACACGACTATCCACCAATATCACAACCACATCTTCATCACATGATACACGACTATCCACCAATATCACAACCGTATGTTTATTATTTGATACACGATTATCAACCGATATCACAACCACATCTTCATCACATGATACACGACTATCCACCAATATCACAACCGTATCTTTATTATTTGATACACGAGTATACACCGATATCACAGCCACACCTTCATCACATGATACACCAATATCACAACCGCATCATCATAACTTAATATATGAGTATACCCCGATATCACAACCTCATCCTCATCACATGATACACGACTATCGACCGATATCATAACCACATTTTCATTACATGATACACGAGTATCCACCGATATCACAACCACATCTTTATCAAATGATACACGACTATCCACCAATATCACAAACGTATCTTTATCATTTGATACACGAGTATACACCGATGTCACAACCACACCTTCATCACATGATACACCAATATCACAACCGCATCATCGTAACTTGATACACGAGTATACCCCGATATCACAACCGCATATTCACCACACGATACACGACTATACACCGATATCACAACCACACCTTCGTCACATGATACACGACTATTCACCAATATCACAACCGTATCTTTATTATTTGATACACGAGTATACACCGATATCACAACCACATCTTCATTACATGATACACGACTGTCAACTGATATCACAACCACATCTTTGTCACATGATACACGACTATACACCGATATCACAACCACATCTTCATTACATGATACACGACTGTCAACTGATATCACAACCACATCTTCATCACACAATACACTACTATCCACCAATATCACAACCACATCTTCATCACATGATACACGAGTATACACCGATATCACGACCACATCTTTATCAAATGATACACGACTATCCACCAATATCACAAACGTATCTTTATCATTTGATACACGAGTATACACCGATGTCACAACCACACCTTCATCACATGATACACCAATATCACAACCGCATCATCGTAACTTGATACACGAGTATACCCCGATATCACAACCGCATATTTCCTTACACGACTATACACGAGCCCTACCTTCGTCACATGCGATATTCACAATATCACAACCGTATCTTTATTATGATACACGAGTATACACCGATTTCCAACCCATCTTCATTACATGATAAGACTGTCAATGATATCACAACCACATTTTCATCACATGATACACAACTATACACCGATATCACAACCACATCTTCATCACATGATACACGACTGTCAACTGATATCACAACCAATCTTCATCACACAATCACTACTATCCACTTATCACAACCATCTTCATCACATGATACACGAGTATACTCCGATATCACGACTCTTCTTTATCAAATGATACACGACTATCACCAATATCACAGTCATCATTTGATACACGAGTGATACACCGATGTAGCCACTTCATCACATGATCACCAACACCGATCATCATACTTAATATATGAGTATACCCGATATCACAACCTCATCCTCATCCATGACACGACTACCGATATCATAACCATAATTTACATGATACACGGTATCCACGATATCACAACCACATCTTTATCAAATGATACACGACTATCCACCAATATTACAACGTATCTTATCATTTGATACACGACTATACACCGATGTCACAACCACACCTTCATCACATGATACACCAATATCACAACCGCATCATCGTAACTTGATACACAAGTATACCCCGATATCACAACCGCATCATAATCACACGATACACGACTATACACCGATATCACAACCACATCTTCATCACACAATACACGACTATCCACCAATATCACAACCGTATCTTATTATTTGATACACGAGTATACACCGATATCACAACCACATCTTCATTACATGATACACAGTAAACTGATATCACAACCACATGTCCATGATACACGACTATACCCGATATCACAACCACATCTTCATTACATGATACACGACTGTCAACTGATATCACGACCACATCTTCATCACACAATTTCTACAATTTCACAACCAAATTACACATGATACACGAGTATACACC
This sequence comes from Nephotettix cincticeps, assembly GCA_023375725.1. NCBI lineage: Eukaryota > Metazoa > Arthropoda > Insecta > Hemiptera > Cicadellidae > Nephotettix > Nephotettix cincticeps. Next base: position 32,007,915 of record CM041787.1, on the reverse strand, counting down.
GATATCACGACCACATCTTATCACATGATACACGACTAGCCAATATTACACAAGTATCTTTATCATTTGATACACGAGTATACACCGATGTCACAACCACACCTTCATCAACATGATTCACCAATATCACAACCGCATCATCGTAACTATACACGAGTATACCCCGATATCACAACCGCATATTTCACACGATACATATACACCGATATCAAAATCACCTTCGTCACATGATACACGACTATCCCAATATCACAACCGTATCTTTATTATTTGATACACGAGTATACACGATATCACAACACATCTTATTACATGATACACGACTGTCAACTGATATCACAACCACATCTTTGTCACATGATACACGACTATAACGATATCACAACCACATCATCACATGATACACTGTAACTGATATCACAAACACCTTCATCACATGTTACACGACTATTCACAATATCACAACCGAATCTTTATTATTTGATACACGAGTATACACCGATATCAAACCACATCTTCATTACATGATACACGACTGTCAACTGATATCACAACCACATCTTTGTCACATGATACACGACTATACACCGATATCACAACCACATCTTCATTACATGATACACGACTGTCAACTGATATCACAACCACATCTTCATCACACAATACACTACTATTCACCAATATCACAACCGCATCATCGTAACTTGATACACGAGTATACACCGATATCACGACCACATCATTATCAAATGATACACGACTATCCACCAATATCACAACCGTATCTTTATTATTTGATACACGAGTATACACCGATGTCACAGCCACACCTTCATCACATGATACACCAATATCACAACCGCATCATCATAACTTAATATATGAGTATACCCCGATATCACAACCTCATCCTCATCACATGATACACGACTATCGACCGATATCATAACCACATTTTCATTACATGATACACGAGTATCCACCGATATCACAACCACATCTTTATCAAATGATACACGACTATCCACCAATATCACAAACGTATCTTTATCATTTGATACACGAGTATACACCGATGTCACAACCACACCTTCATCACATGATACACCAATATCACAACCGCATCATCGTAACTTGATACACGAGTATACCCCGATATCACAACCGCATATTCACCACACGATACACGACTATACACCGATATCACAACCACACCTTCGTCACATGATACACGACTATCCACCAATATCACAACCGTATCTTTATTATTTGATACACGAGTATACACCGATATCACAACCACATCTTCATTACATGATACACGACTGTCAACTGATATCACAACCACATCTTTGTCACATGATACACGACTATACACCGATATCACAACCACATCTTCATTACATGATACACGACTGTCAACTGATATCACAACCACATCTTCATCACACAATACACTACTATCCACCAATATCACAACCACATCTTCATCACATGATACACGAGTATACACCGATATCACGACCACATCTTTATCACATGATACACGACCATACACCGATATCACAACCACATCTTCATCACATGATACACGAGTATACACCGATATCACGACTACATCTGAAGATGTGGTCGTGATATCGGTGTGATGAATCACATGATACACGACTATACACCAATATCACAAACACATCTTCATCACACAATACACGACTATCCACCGATATCACAACCATATCTTCATCACATGATACACGACCATACACCGATATCACAACCACATCTTCATCACATGATACACGAGTATACACCGATATCACGACCACATCTTCATCACACCATACACGTGTATCACAGCCGTCCCTCGGCCACCAGCACCACACCAACACCTCCCGCTCCTCGGGCAGAGTTCGTGACCACGCGCTGTTCCACCTCGCTCTCACATTATTGATGGTTCTCTCTCTCTTACATCTCGCATTTGTCCACCGCGCTCTTCCTCATTTGTCTTTCTTTATGTCCAATTTATCTTTTCACCAACACAACATTTTCTTTTCTTTTGCATCGCCCTCCGACTAAATTAGGAGTTGAATTTGTCAAGTGCCCGTTTGCCGAGGTGTTTGCGTTTGTAATCTTTTTGTCCTCGGATTGCTTTCGGTTGCGATTGTGAAATTGTTTTTCGTTTTCACTGAATGGTAGTTTTTGTTTAGAGATTTTTATTTACCGCTAAACTTATTATTTTATAAGTATTTTAAATTTTAATTTTTAAGTAGTAAACGAGATATTGTATATTATTTTATACGGTACTTTTACTTCGTGACCAAATTAGTAATTTAATTATTTAAAAGAAATTTAAAATGCATCTGATCATTAAGAAGTTAATATTCAGATTATGTTGTTAATCAGAGTACGTTTTTAATGTAGCTTAAAATCAAATGAAACATTTACCCATAGAAAAAAAACAAATATTGGTCCCAGAAATGTTCTTGAGCGTGGGAAAGCACTCTTAAAACTTTAATTAGGGAAGATAACAAAAATCATTGCTAAAAGCATATAAGGACGTATTGAAAATAGTTTCCGTTTAGATACAAACAAATTAACATGCTCTACAAAATTAAAATTAAATTAAAATATTAATCCATTGTTTACAAGAAACGAATTTTTTATTCGATTCCAAATTTAGGTAATTACTGAACCCCTTAAAAGCAATCCTGCGTACTCAGCGAATTTCTAATTATTTATTCCAGTCAAACGAACGGTGTTTTGTGTTTTGTTTTCGTTTCAGGGGGGCCTGAAAAGAAAACAAAATTTGGTTCAGGCTAGGTCTTGTCATGGCAACCACGGTGGTAGCTCTATTGTCGATTGGAAATTCGACAACAGTGATACTTGGTGATACAAGCGGGATTATACATTGCAAGTTTAGATATAATTACGAAATACAAGATATAAAAGTATCCCGGGAGAATGTTTTGTTATTATAAAAGGAAAAATAAAATGTTTTATATAATTTAAAGAAAGTCTAAAAGTGGCACAGTCGACAGAATTTCAAAGTTGATGTGGAGTCAAAGACTGACTCTACTTGTTACAAGATCAAAGGCTATGCCAAGAAACGCCTTTGGAAATACGAAGAAAGCAATTTGTAAGTAAGCTATGCTTTCATAAACAAAAGCTCCAGGGAATAAGATACGCGCTCTTCGGGGAACAATTTATCAAAAACTGCGATGTATTCTTATTTTAGCGTTTAAAGGTTCATTCGATCCTTAATAATAAACAACACACTTGGGACGTTTTAGAGAAGAAAATAAGCTTTAACTTGTATCCCATACGGAAAATTAAAAAATAACAAAATAATTATAAAGACAAAACACAATGATTTACCTTATTGTAAATAGTAAATCACTATGAGCAAAAATCATTTTCCTTTGCCTTGTCCCGTTTACTATCGAAAAAAAGAAAATACTGTTTCCACTGTAATTTTGAAATAATGAATCACCATTACACAATATTGCGTTTTAAACCTCCATGTTTATTGTGTGAACGTAGATTTTACTTTTAACCAGAGTACCAGAGAGAACTGCCTTCATTTTACACGAGTGAGCCTTAAACTGGGAAATAGCACTTTTATTTTTATGGTGCAAACATTAACAACTCATTGCCTGCCATTAAAGGCATCAATTATACAGAATTTGAAAATAACAAATTGAAATCACATTTGTATATTTTAAGATTTATGATGTTATTTGTATTTAGAATTTGTTCGACGAAAGTAACATAAGAGTATCAATTTGATGGCCACTTTAAGGACCATTATGTGTTTCGTAATTATTTGTAAAAAGCACCAAATCGGTTAACCTTCCGTCTGATGTTGACTATATACAGATAATGCGTGATAAATAGCTTGACTTCACTACAATCTGAAAAATTCTTTAGGACGATTATTTTGTATTTAAGTTATGATTTTAAAATTACACGTAATTACGATTTAAAAAATAGAAATTAAAAAAACTTGAGAAAAGGAATGATATTTCAATTTTTCTAAGATGATAAACTATTCAAGTATTCTGCATCATCCACGTAGATGGAGTTGATTGAGGAATTGACGTCAAATGATTATAAGGACAACTTTTTAAAGGTAGTAAAAACATTCCGTTTAGACATATCGATGATCTAACGTATTTCCCACAGAGAAGTACAATATACAATCATGTCTATCTATTTATTTTACTGGCCAAAATGTAGAGTTAGACTTTTTATTTGACTTATTTCGATTCAAGGTAAATATTGAGAGAGTTTAGTTAAATATTGACTGGAACCGTGGTGTGTCCTGTAATCCAGCTACTTGGAGGTCACGAATTGTGGATGGTTATGAACGGTTGTCGGTAGGTGTAGTGGATTAACGTCCGCACTATTGAATATACTACGTTAATCTGCAAAGACCATCCTCGTAATTAGACCAGTTCGTGATTCAGAGGCAGTGGTTCGGACTGTACGTTAAACTGTATCTCCCTTAGATATGCCATCGACTGTTGGGCTATTAATAACCAGTTCTATCTTTAGGAAGATGTAAGCCTTAGTCAATAACAAAACTACAAGTTCGCACCACATTCATCCTAAATTCATTTTCATTCATGCTTGGCTTATAATTACGTACCTGCATAGGTTTCCATTACAGTTAAAAGTATAAATAAACGGTACCAGCGAACTGACACATACTTTCTCCCTTAAGTAAATTTTTTTTAATTTACTTAATTTTTAAATTTACTTTTAATTTAGATTGACTTTTTTTAGTCAATCTGTAATAAAAATATCATGTTCTACAAAGTTAATCTAAATATCATTTAATAATTTATTGTTTCAAAAATAATCATCCAATTTCTAAAAATAAAAACACGAGAGACAAATTTAAATTAATTGTTCAAATTGTATGGGGGGGACAACCCCCCCCCCGTAACACCAAGCTTTTTTGAGCTGGTTTTGTTCGGTGATTTGACCTTACGCTTCATACCAAGTTTCATGGAAAACGGTTGGAAAGTAAGGAAGAAATTGATTTTTTTTTTATATTCTCCATAAGAATAACATTGGGCGCTTTCAGACAACGTACTGCGTTTATCGTGGACAGTAAATTTAACTTTTCTCTGGAACCGTTAGTCGTAGACAAATAATTCAAAATACTAATTTGTTTAGTTTTTTAAGCTGGTTTTAATGGTACCAGTCAAGTTATACTTTACTTTTATTGTTTTCGCTGAAAATTTAAAAATTTGATTTTTTAGACATTTAAAAGCCCATAACTTTTGAACCGTCATTTTTACAGATATGCGGGTGGTGTCAAATTATTTAGTACTCTGTACACTATAAACTGTCAAATTTTAATAAAAATCGTTAGAGCCGTTTTTGAGAAATTTGGATTTTTCACGTTTTTTAAGGGTTTTTAGGGGTGAACTACCCTTAAAAATCAAAAATTCAAAAAAAATGAAAAAAACGCCTGGAGATACCGTGAATATACATACATGCCAAATTTCATCTAAATCGGACCATCCAGACACACACACACACACACACACACACACACGGACGGACAGACATCACGTCAAAACCCACTTTTTTGGATTCAGGGGACCCCAAAACGGATATATCCACCCTCAACTCAAATTCGAAAATTTTGACGAAAACAATACTTTCTCCATATACTACGTATAAGGGGAGAAAGTAAAAGTAAAAAGAAATAATAATAAGTGTCTTACTTCTTCACTGAGTTATACAACCCGTATAAAGGGCCGGCTAACTGTTAGTTTTTTATAAAACGACTCAGGGTCTGCTTGAGCAATTGCTTGGTAACGTCCAGATATAAAGAGCGTCCAGTGGTCGGTGCAATCTCTCAAGTGACTCAGACTATGCAAGGTCACAATTGTCCTTGTCAACTAGTCACATGACGTCACTACTTGCCCGATGAGTCACCGTCAGTTGCATCTACAAAAGACAATTCTTGTTAAACGCCATCTTTCATTCATTCTTCGTCATTAACCGAAGATGTAGCGATTCCCAATATTGATTAACGTAACAGATTAGATTTTTGAAATGGCGACCCTACCACGAGGTAGGCGTTTTAAGCCCAAGTATGAATGAGGATTGAGTGTAAAATGATTTTGGCACGATCTTTTAGTCTTGTTACTGACTAAGGCTGACATGTTTCTTAGTCGGTTAATTAATAGCCCAACAGACGATAGCAACTAATGGACCTACAGTTTAACGTAGAATCCGAACCACTGCCTCTAAGTTAATGAACTGTTCTAATTAAGTATGAGGGCGGTCTTTGCGGTTGAACGTAGTATTCAATAGTGCTGACGTTAAACCACACAAGAGAACACCACACCCACCGACCATCGTACCCCCGACAATTCAGGCTTAGTCAGGAGAGATAAGAAGGAACTAAGTTCACGCTGGGTAGTTAAAGGACTTATCAGTAACTGGTCTAATTATGGGGTATGGTCTTTGCGGATTAACGTAGTATTCAATAGTATGGGCGTTAATCCACACAAAAACACTACATCCACCGACCATCGCTTACAACTATCCACAATTCGTGACCTCAAAGTAGTTGGATTACAGGACAACAAATTGCCGGTGAACGTGATAGTAATAAATATAATATCGTCTGCACTATTGAATACTACGTTCATCCACAAAGCCCAACCTAAAAAATATACCAGAAGGTAATTCAGAGGCAAAAATGTGGTTCGGATCTCACGTTAACATCTAGGTCTCTGTTGGTCTATTAATGAACAGTTCTTTTAAAGTAACATGTCTGCCTTAATCAGTAAGAAGACTACAAAATCGCGCCATTATCATCTTACACTCATTTTTCTTTTATACTTGGCTTTATACATACCTGGGTAGGTCACCATTTCAAAAAGCTAACATTAACTGATTCTCCATTATATCAGATTAGTCAAGTATCGATTTTCTATCCCAATATGAAGATCTCTTTCTCAAAACATTAAATATCTTATTTCAAGATTTCTCATTCTCAATATAACCCAATATAGCGGTTTTTCTGTCCCAAAATACCAAGTTTGCTACCCCAATTTACAGAATATTTCTCAATGTGAAATAAATGTTTCCTAAGATGTCTCCTCTGTTTCTCTACTCATTGATTGTGTACATCAAGAATCGTTTTTGTTTATAATCAGTAGTGTTTACAAACGACTCTTTCTGTCACACCTTCGACTTCGCGATTTAGACAGCAAGAGAAATAACGCTGATTGTTGAGCGAGAAGGTGATTGGTTTATACAATTCTTAACAACTATTGTTTCTTCACAATGTATATGGATAATTTATCTATGAATGGGGTAGTTTAAAGTAACAGAGACAACAATTCAAATGTATTACGTATCAAAATAATACATACATATTATTAAGGGTGTTGTTTACTATAAAAATTAATAAAATAAAATCTTTTTCGACTAATTAGTTTTTATTTTGCATAAAAGTATCAGAGTGGGACCATTTAGATTAACAAGATTGTTGATTTTAATAGTTCTCAAAAAAGATGTATTTTATCTTCCCTTTGGGAAATAGCTTAGATCTTGGATATGTCTAAAGGGAATGTTTTCGGTTTCTCGAAACAGCTGTACTTATAAACATAAGACGTCACCGTTTTAAATTTTGGTCTTACGGATAGCCAACTATCCCCCAGAGCTAAGATATATCGATGTCAAAAGTAAAAATAAAAATTCCTGGAAACCATTGTTTAACGATATTCTGAAATAATAATAATAATAGCTTAAAACAATGAAATGGTATGATTCTTAGCTAACTTTTTATTGTTTTTGAAGTTGTAAGAATTTCAATAATCTCAGATGGCTACGCAGCTATACAGTTCCACACACCAACCTTTCCTTTTGACATGGATATGTCTTAGCTCTGGGGAGGGGGGAATGTTGGCAATTTGAACAACCAAATTTTGAAACAGTGTCATATGATTATAAGCACAGCTGTTTAGGGGAACTGAAAACATTCCCTTTAGACACATCCAAGATCTAACCTACCTTCTACAGGGAAGTGAATACAAACATTTTTGACATGTATATGTCTTAGCTTTGGTGTTGGGGGTACTGGCAATCCGTTAGACCAAAATTTGAAACGATGACGTCATATGGTTAGTGACGTCATATTGTTATAAGGACAGCTGTTTAGAGAAACTAACAACATTCCCTTTAGACATATCCATGATCCAACCTATTTACCACAAGGAAGTAAATACAATCATTTTTAAAGTATTTCTAGAGCAGTGTTAATGGGATCCATGCAATCACGTGATATAACAATAGTGCAATAGCATTTTTCTCGTTATTCCTCCATGTTTTCTCTCTGAAAATACATTGTTGCTTACCTATAGAAATCAAGAAGGTGGAGAAAATAAATAAAATATATTTAGGATTATTTTTATTGGCGGCTAAAACATGGAATGACGAGAAAATGCTATCGCACGATTGTAATATCGCGTGCTTGAAGCCCTCCTAATAAATACAACATTATCTAACAAATAGAAAGAAACATTAGTTTTCAGAGTAGATTAGATTAGATTAGATCATTTGAAATGGCGACCATACCACAAGGTAGGTATTTTAAGCCAAGTATGAATGAGGAGTGAATGTAAGATGATTGTGGCGCGATCTTGTAGTCTTGGTACTGACTAAGGCTGACATGTTCCTTAGACAGGACTGTTAATTAATAGCCCGGCATCCGATGGCAACTAATGGACCTACAGTTTAACGTGGAATCTGAACCACGGCCTCTGAATTACGAATTGGTCTAATTATGATGATGGTTTTTGCGGATTAACGTAGTATTCAATAGTGCGGACGTTAATCCACACTACAGAACACCATACCCATCGACCATCGCTCACAACTATCCACAATTCGTGACTACCAAGTAGCTGGATTACAGGATGACGCCACCATCCCAGTCTCTATGTAACACACTAGTCAACGAATGAAAACTGAGTCGAAAACTAGAATCCGTTATCTCATGTCTGGCGGCTTAGCGTGTCCAGAGAGTTGATAATTATCAACCCATTACCACTTCCCACCAGCAAAAACAACACTTTTCCTAATAACACATCGTTCTCCTAATTATTTCAGTAATAACTCAATTTTCTCTTCAGTTTCGGTCAGGATTTATCTGTATCCAATCAACAAGTTTTTGTTAAGTTTAATTACACAAGAGGTAATCTAATTTGTGAGCAATGCTCATTGTTCAGTAATCCTAACATTTTAATTAGGCTTGGAAGTAACTTGCCAGAAATAAATTGTTAGGTTGTGGTTTTTTTGCTGAAAATAATAGAGTTGTTGGTTTTATTTAGACGCACTCACCAGTAGCAACGGTCAATAACATAGTTAAATGGGAATCCAACAATCGACAGCGTGCAATTTTTCGGTGAATCTGTTAACTCACCGAAGCGGAAGTTAATTGTTGAAGATTAGGTGGGTTCATATTAAACCGTCACTAACTGCTCCCACCGATTAGTGCGGATGAATACAACCATTAAAAATTGTACTCGGTTGTTCTTTCCAAATCAGAAAACGAATTGTGTTTGTGTAGCACTTCGCAGAAAATACTAATAATATAATTTTTACATTTCTTTACACTTACATAACCTGGGATAGAAATTGAACCGGTCAAATTTTCTTACCAACCAAACTGAAATTGGTTTCCAAATGTGTCTAAAATTACAGATACTTAATTGACCAAAGGCTGTAATTTTGCCAAATTTATTATCGTAACTCGTTGTTCCACAAGTGGTAACTATCTATTTCAATAATTTTGGTCGTTTTTACACACTGTAAGCATGATACAAACCGCGTTTGAGCCTGTAATAATGGTTATTCGACCAGATGATCCCGGGCCAAGCCAATGACCTTGCCCGCTGTGTCGGTTGGACGCTGGACTACACCAGTACACCGGCAGGACGGGTTAGTTATAACCAGCATTAATAGTTCTGCCGGCGACCGTAGCGCTCAATCTTATGCGGCGGCCGATTCATCAACCAATTGAACAAGCAAGCCAATCAGTATTGGAATTATAAGTTATTAAGTTAGCCTCGGTGTGTTTCTACTTGCGGGTTGATATGGATAAGGTTGAATAAGTTATCCAGATTAAACGAGTTTTATGAAAATAGTTTTTAGGATCATTGTTGATATTTTCACACTTTCTAGCAAAATTTGACACTGTTTTCCCATACCACTGTAATATACTATCAAGAATGAAGAGAAAACTTACATAAATGAGACTCTAAAACAGGGCATCTAAAGAAACATATGTTTAATATGAAAGAGAGTTTTAACCTTTTTGAATCTCTTTTGGTTCACGTATGAGAGAGACAAACACAAGCTAAAAACGTGTTAGGGCTACTTGTTGAACAAATGGTACTGTACAAACGACAAAGTCTCCATGTAGATCACCTGGTTACTGTATTACGGTTTCCAGGACGCAAAAATATAAAGTTGCAAAAGAAACTGCAGTGAAAGTCAAAACAACTCTTAAATTGTTCTCACAAATGAACACCAACTAACACATGCCCTATTAAAACTGTCACTTCCAGGTAATTTACCTGTATGACTGTCAAAACGTGGAATTAATTGTGCTCAAGCACCAATAATCTCTCTTGGCTAAACAGCGCCACGAGCGACGGCTGTAATTTAATACAAATTACGTTTCTGCCCAGGAGAATATTTCCCCAACAATTTATCTGCCATGAGAATATTTAAAACGGCAAAATATGGCAGTCTATATTCAGCGGCCGCTCCATTTCACATTCCCTCGTCGTCGAAGGACGCGCTCATTTCTTCAATTGCAGCCCAGTAGGCGGGGAAGAGTGTTTGACTCTAAATTCGTTAGAGTAATGACAGAGCTCTGACGTGTCGCCGAGCTGCTGCGCGTTCCGTGTTCGGTTGGCGGGTGGCTGGTTGGTAATTGAATATGTCTACATCTGCTGTTAGTTCTGTGTTCGTGATGGAAGACGAGTTGGTAGTTGAAGGTTGGGTACTGGAGTGATCCCGCCACAATTCAACTGTGGTCACGGTTGATCTTGACGAGATTTGACGAGACCATAAGATCAGGCAAAGAAACTAAACTAGGAAACAAGTTAGAACTAGAGAACTGTAGGATTTTAACTGATAGAGGACTCAATTAGCTATTGATAGTGACAGACTTCAAATCTGAGGTAACGATCTGAGGTTTCAGTTCTCTATTTAACCAATCAGTTTTTATCAGTACAGTCCACCTTGTACTGTGTCTGCTGTGTGCTCACCGCTATATTTCCTTGACACGTCCTGTGGATGTGTAGTCTATTTGGGCGGGAAAAGCATATTTAAAATAAAGTGTCACCCTTTACAAATACGTTCTCTCACTCAAGGTTGGGATCATACAATCAAGAAAATAACTATAAACCGTGATTTTGTTAACCCTATTTAACTTGTCTGCATGTCACACGTTAGATTTCAATAATTAGAAGACGCCAGTCAGCTTCGTATGTTTCGTTTTAGTAAGTTTTCGCACTGAACTTGTGAAGATGGGAATGTGTAACACGGATAACCTCCAGGAAGAAGAAACAATGACCTTTCTGAAAATTAAAGAAAACACTTACTCAGCAGCACCTCAGTGTTCAAGACTGGGACGGTGGCGTGTGCTGTGATCCAGCTATTTGGAGGTCACGAATTGTGGATAGTTGTGTGCGATGTTCATTGGATGTAGTGTTCTCTTGAGTGGATTAACGTCCGCACTATTGAATACTACGCTTATCCGCAAAGTCCCATAGTTAGGTCAGTTCGTAATTCAGAGGTAGAGGTTCGGACTCCTCGTTAAACTCTAGGACCCTTAGATATTGGCATTGATTGTTGGGCTATTAATTAATAATTCCGTCTAAGATACGTGTCAGGCTTAGTCAGTAACAAGACTACAAGATCGTGCCACAATCATGCTACACTCATTTCCCATAGCCATTTCAGTTATAATGTATAAAAAATATGGTGACTGCAATCAGTATGAGACATAAGAAATAAACAAGGTCATAGGGAGGACTGCATAATCAATAAACTGTGTTAGCCTTCTTTTTAGGTACCTATTTACAATGAAATCCGTCAATGATTGTTTTCAAGTTTATTTGATCTAGTCTCATATAATTACACACAAGACCGACTATTCTGCCTAATAATCTGCCTGACACCAAATTCTGGCTGACTATTTGATAGTGGGCAGTTACGGCTTCTTGAATAAAAAATACATCTGGTCCCTAGTGTGATAATGGCTGATGATTCAATCTAACGAACCGTAACGAACCGTATGGTAACCAACAACTAGTTGGTTCCTCTAGTCTGAATCGCATTTCAAATCCTATTAATAATAAGCTACGTAATACTCTGTAACAAGCGTAGCCAAACTTTCACCGCGAACACGCTTCAGCCGTTACATCTTTCGCTATAGTATCAATAAAACTTCAGTTCAACTCTTAAAGCTGTAGAAACATACCTTTAAAAGCTTATTTTATAGCTAATAAAATACCAATTCTGTAATTATTCTGAAACAAGCAATATAAGCAATTCATTTGAAGCTATGACATAAACTGAATATTTTATGGTGTAGTAAAATTGTGGAAACTCTATCATAGTTTTTATTATAGGAAACCAAAAGTAGGCAGGGATGGATAAAATTAAACCGTAGTAAATTTTACAATGCCGTAAAGTGTCAACGTAAACTATAATTCTCTTTTCAAATCCAGTCGGAAGATTGATGCGAAGTCGTTATTATGAGGGCCATATTTCAAAATCGGTGACAGCCAGGGCCTACGTCCGATTATTTTATTTAGCTTAAAAACTTTCACAGGTATTTCCGTAAAAGCTGTAATAAAACACTGGCGAATTAGTTTCAGCGTTACTAATTCAAGCCATCTCGTAGAAAATTGAGAAGAACGTCGTTGTAGTCACCTCATTTGGATTTTACTTTCTGCGGCATAAATACGTTTTCAAATTTGAGTTCTTACGTGTTCAATTGTTTATCGGTGTTTATCTAACCTGTGATACTGGTTAGATACACAAGGATTAATAGAAACCATCGTAATCTTCAACAATTAACTTCCGCTCGGGTAAGCTACCGGACTCACCGAAAATTTTTACGGTGAGTCATGAAACTAACTCAAGCTACTGAAGTTACTTTTTGGATCTTCAATATTTTCACACTTAACAATGTCACTCATCAATGCTATCGGTTGTTGCTGAAACCTTTGTTGATAGCGTTGACTGCATCAACAGCACTATCCGACAGCTGAACCTCCGAGAACCTCTGAACCTCTGAACCTCTGAGCCTTTAAACCTTTGAGCCACACCTCTGACGCGTTAATGATGCTGATTCCATCGATGCACTTTAATGACAATCAGTCACGCCAAACGCGAGGCCTTGGTACGCCCATGTGGTTGTGAGGCAATAGTTAGCTCCATTCTTCACTCCTCCAGCCACACGTGGTAGGCCTACCACACAAGGGTACACGCTCTCCGCTTGACCAACGGAGAGAGCTCTGAGCTGATGTTGAGATTTACAAGACAAAATCACGTTCTTGGTTTTGGGTTTCAACATTCAAAATTAGGTCGTAATTAGAGTCGATAAAAGTGCCAACATGTGCATAATATTATTATACAATTCGACCGAATAAGTGAAATCCTCATGAAGTAGCATAACCTGATGCCTAACAACTGCCAGTGTCAGATTTCCACCAATAAATAATAAAACCCCTACCAAGTAAGGTGTTCACGGTGAAGCTGTACCAAGTATAAATCAAATTTCTATTAAGTAGTGACAGTGGAATATCACCAGTACATATTGAGCTAAATGCGTCTGATTAGTACCAAGCCATAACTTCTGATCCCTACCAAGCAGCTGCAACCGCTACCTAGCTGCTGCGACTGATCTCTATCAAGCTGCTGCGGCCAATCTCTACAAAGCTGCTGCGAGTGATCTCTACAAATCTGCTGCGGCTGATCTCTACCAATCTGCTGCGACTGATCTCTACCAAGCTGCTGCGGCTGATCTCTACCAAGCTGCTGCGGCCAATCTCTACAAAGCTGCTGCGAGTGATCTCTACAAATCTGCTGCGGCTGATCTCTACCAAGCTGCTGCGACTGATCCCTACCAAGCTGCTGCGGCTGATCTCTACCAAGCTGCTGCGACTGATCTCTACCAAGCTGCTGCGGCTGATCTCTACCAAGCTGCTGCGACTGATCCCTACCAAGCTGCTGCGGCCGATATCTACCAAGCTGCTGCGGCTGATCCCACCGTGACTCAGCTTGCATGCATCACTGTTGCATAACCGCTACTACCGCAGCTGTAGCACGGCTGCATTCAAGGTCACCTCGCCACTCACTTCCTCCTCTCCCTCTCTCTTCACTTATTTACAACCTAATAATATCCGTTTGGTCAGGTATGTTTTCCTCGATTAAAGTGTGACATTTAACAATGGGCACGTCAAATGATTCATGAAATGACTAAGTAGTTGAACACATCTATGCTTATCTCACTTAAATAAATTTACACAGATAGTATATATAACTAAATACTTGGTTGGACACGTAGCAATTGGCAGTAAGCAAGTTGTTTACGTAATTTTGTGGATTTATAATTTACTCAACTAAACCGCCGAGGGAGTCCTGATTTAATATACGTTTGGGTTTTCTGACGAAAATTTGGTTTTTAGAAGGTACTTCGGTAAAAATATTTTTACTGATGGTTTTGACTGAAATAACAATTTTATTACATAATAATTATAATATTATATGACAAATTTGATCAATACATATCGATAAATAAGAGACTTTGCCTATTCTCCTTAAGATTAATATGGGAAATAGTATGCAGGTTTGCTGCTGTGAGAAACATTATAAGTAGGCATTTTACCACATACCAAGTTTTATTAACATCTGTCCATAAATAAAGGAGTTTGCCTTTTTCTTATAGGATTTTAACATGGGAAATGAGAATACAGCTTAGCTGTCATGACACATCAACTATGATTTTTAAGCATAAATGGATTTCAACCATATGAAGCTTGATCCAAAAATATTTGTAATAAGTTAAATATTAATACTTTTTATCCTCCATAAGATTAAACTTGGAGCCACAAAATAAAACGTACTGTATCATTTAATGAACAGAGAGGAAAGGGTTTTGGAGATTTTTATTTGTTTAATGTGTATAGATTCAAATTTATTTTGTTTTTGTAGTTTGCACAGAGTAGGTCCATTTACATTTTATTGGTCTCATAAATAGTTGTTTTAGCTAGAGAGGTGATGACATGTACTTTTGTGTAATTATGTTTGTTTTTTGAGAAATAACGAAATTGAAATTGTATTGAAACACGCTATAGCGCCACTCCTGCAGACGTTCGACGATGTAGCCTCGCCACGTACCGGCGACACCGCGCCACATGGACCCCCCGTCGAGGCTAGGCCCGCAATGCGTTAATATGACAGCTGCTTAACATAACAACATCCTTCATCCACAGACATTTTGGGCCGAAAATCGCACATCGGAATTGCAAATGACTGCGAATACAATCTAGGTAATTGTTTTCCTCGGAGGTCATATATTTGTGTCGAAAACTCTCCACGCTTTGTTTCATCCCTGGAATGACGGTTTTGTCGGGAGGGGAAATTCAATAGTGTCGGGTTCATTTATAATTTTACTATTTATTAGTTCTTTGTTATAGTAAAGTGTGTATAGTAAAAGAGTTATAATAATACACTACAATTTGATAAATGAATGCCACTAAAGAAAGATGACTGATGGTATTAAAATTGATTGTTGTCCTATGATTGTTTCATAGATTCATAAGCAATGAAATGATAACTGACTCAATTAAATCGAGTAGATTAAACTTAGAATAGTTTTTGTTTTTACTATTTCATTTTTACATACACATTTTTTTATGACCAACTGTCATATTGGTTCTTTCTTGGAAATTCATTGTTAGTAATGATTAGTTTGTATACGAAATTTTTCCATCAGTATAACTAAGTTTCACAACGTTTGGGGATCTGTAATCTGATCCATTCCTCAGATGAGCTAAGGTCTAGTAGGTAAATAGTGAACTAATTGAGAGCAAGGGAAAATCTGCTAATCGAAAATTAGAGCAAGAGAAAGCTTTGTTTTCATTGAAATCAGCTGTCGTGGAAAATAGTATAATACCTTTGAGGAGTGATGAAAAAAATTATTCCTCATCATATTCAACCACGAGACAGAACAATCAAATGCGTTCATGTTTCATGTGGTCACGATTTCCTACGAACTATTTCCAGTTTCACTTAGAAACTGGAAAACGAGCATTCACTCCTTAGATAAAAAAGCACTTCTGAGACAAAAAGGTGAGAATTCCAGTAGATTAGAAGTGTCAACGTGTCCCGAAGGTAGGCTGACGACCCCACCGCCGAACATGCGACGCTGGAACGCCAAGGACAATTATTTGGAAACGACAAGCTTTGGCCATTACTCGGCGGCTCTAATTTCCCTTATTTGTATTTGTCACCTGTTGGACTGGAACAGGGTCTGGGTCGAACTCCAGGACTCTCGCGAGCCGCCAGGAAGCCGTGATTGGTTCTTGAGAAGTAGTTACAAATAAAGGATTTCTGGTGTTCACGTTTGGTTCGCCATGAATGAAGGTTCTTCACATGTATATGTATAAGCCAGGGGGCATTGGCAATCCGTCAGACTAAAATTTGAAACGGAAGTGACGTCATATGGTTATAAGGACTGCTGTTTAGTGGAACTGAAAACATTCCCTTTAGATATATCCATGCTCTGGGCTATTTACCTAAGGGTAGTGAATACTTTTCTCGAAGAGCCTCAGAGTACTGTTGAATACCTGATAATGGATCCTACAAAATCAAAGTATAGGCTACTATTGGTAATTAAAAATAGTATACTTTAGTTTAATATCATCCATTATCACGTGTTCAACAGTACTTTGGGGCTCTTCAAGCAAAAGTGTTTGTATTTGATCCCCTGTGGGAAATAGGTTAGACCATGGATATGTCTAAAGAGAATGTTTTCAATACATCTGAACAGCTGTTCTTATTATTTTACATTAAAAATTCAATACAATAGCCCTAGCAGTTTCTATGGAAACCTGTTACATATTTTCCTTCTTAAAAATCACTAACACACCCCCCCCAGAGCTAGGACATATCCATGTCTACTCGAAGGATCAAAATAGATCACCATTTTTTAAAGTACACTAGGTAACTGTAGCACTTGTAATTTTAAAACGCAATAAAAGTGGTTATTTAAAAACCCCCAAAAGTTATGAAACATTTTCACAATAATTACGTCGGTCGCGTCGCGTCACATAAATATCAGCTTTGGCCTATTGAATTATGCATATTCTATTTGAATAGTATTCGCAACCCACGGTCGAAACAGGTTCCTTTTCGTGGCTCGTAACTCTCCGGCACTTTATCGTCCTCCAGATATTTATAGTTGCTGGAAATGAGCTAATTAACCCTTCTAATGAAACCACATTGTTTTCTCTATCGCGTGCGGCGCTGCACTCCAATGTTTCGGACTGCGTTATTTATCTTGTCTTGATTTTTCCGAAAGTTATATTTCCGCCTTGTATTTGCATTCTGCATACGGTATTGTATTTAAATTCGGCTTATCTTTTTTGGAAGTTTTGAATTGTTAACGTCTTTATTAGAGTGGGCGTTATGTTTTTATTTGGCGTTGTTGGAAAATACTGGATTTGGAGATATTCTTGGTAAAGTACTGGGATGTGGCGTGTCCTGTAATCACGAGGTCACGAATTTTGGATAGTTGTGAGCAATGGTCAGTGGGTGTAGTGATCTCTTGTGTGGATTAACGTCCACACTATTGAATACTACGAAAATCCGACGACCATCCTCATAACTAGACCAATTCATAATTCAGAGGCCGTGGTTCGGATTCCACGTTAAACTGTAGGTCCCTTAGCTACCATCGGCTGTTGGGCTATTAATTAATAGTACTGTCTAAGGAACATGTCAGCCTTAGTCAGTAACAAGACTTCAAGATCGCGCCACAATTATCTTACACTCTATCCTAATTCATACTTGGCTTAAAATACTTATCTTGGTCACCATTTTAATAATCTAATCTAATTTAATAACTAGAATGTCCCGTAACTAGTAACTAGAACTAGAACTACTGTAACTAGAAGAGTCCCGTTGAAGTATGAGAGAAGAATAAACGTTTACGTGAACTTGAACGCTGCTACAAAAAATCACGTCGTTAGAACTGACGTCATAGTCTTGATCTGTTATCATGGGTTTCGAAAAGATCATTCAGCCAGAATGAAACAGCAGCTGGAAGATTTCCGGACTAAAGGACGGATCTTAGTCGCGGTACACTGGACTTCTCAGCATTGAGGGAAAGTGGAATCTGATTATAAACAAGCCTGACGTGAAGGCTAGTTTCAGACTTTAGCAATAATCTCTACTCATGCTGTGAGAGATGGGTAGACATCGTTCATAAAACGGCGGATTCGGGCTGAGACAATAAGTGCGAGACAGGCCAGTCGAGAAATGTTACGTTTTGTTAGTGTTTTGTATGTGTAAATATGTGTTTAAATTTAACTATTTCACCTTAATGCCGAAACTGCCATAACGCAGTACTACGGAAATTTGAGCTGTTGACGGGGTATTTGTAGGAATTATTTAGTCAGTAAATCAGAACAGAGGCCAGAAAACATGGATTTTATGTGAAATTTATCATTGCGAGACTTTGAGTTTCGTCCCGCAGAGCTTGTGCGCTCGTCAGCTAGCTTACGGAACACAGAGGCCATTTGTTGATGTTGTGTTAACATGTTGAAAGCTTTACACTCAACTCAAACTCACTCCGGCTAGCAAACAGTCCAAGGCAAATCTAGGTAGCTGAACCTTAGCGGCAGTTTTCCTCATAGAGTCATATAATAGGTAGGTTCCGCAACCAACAGGAGTTGCAAAGTAGCACACTCATTCGTGCTTCATTACATATACATTTAATTTTGGAAAATGGATAATTCTTAGTTGGAAATATTTTGTTTCCAAATTTATTACTTTTACACCAGAGTCCCGGTAATCCAAACCCCGTTAATCCGAACACTGGTAATCCAAACGTCCGGCTAATCCGAACAACCTTATGGGGAAAAGGTTACTGAGCTTAAATTAAAAAATATAAGTAATATACAATTGTTCGTCATACTGCTTTTAAAACAGGCGTTTTATATACAATTATTGAAGAGTAAAGTTGTTCTTTTTCTTCCTAGGACTAAACCTATCATTATGGTGATTTTTTGAGTACTAGTCCGCAAAAGATCATTGTTGATGATACTTCCGATTCGAGATCAGCATTCGATTGTAAATAATCGATAAAGTAACTGCAACAATCACTATCGATTTTTTGTGTATTTCGAACGTTCCGGATATTTATTATAAAACTGGTAATCGACCTTTAAGTCAAATTATCGAATGGTTGATTAATCTAAAGCGACAAAACGGTTATTGATACTAAATAAGGTAACAATTTATGTTTTTTGAGTTTCTTTCATTATGACGATAAAATATAGTTCATCACACGACCAAAAATTGGTTTTTTATGTATACACGCACATTTAACAGCTGAGGCGTGCCGAGGCTTGTATCAAACTTGCGCTCGTATCAAAAACGTCCGTTTTTAGCCCTAGTGGTGAAATATACTATATTTTACTTATATAAGTGATGTAAAGCACGCAATAATACTTCAAAATACATACTCGTATTTTGATATTTCCGTAAATCTGAATCTATTTGAACAAGTATAGGGTAGCCTAATACGATAAAATTGTGTAGTGTGGAGTGCATGACGAACAAGCGCCCTGGTAATAGTAATATTTTAATGCGTGGTATGGTAAACGCAAATCGGTGATGTTTTTTTACAATTACCTTTCGTAATAATGTGTCCACGTGATGTAGCTAACACGTTTTTGATAACAAATGATGACGTCCTCTGGAATAATATATAAACAAATTCAAGCCTGATAGATGATTACACAATTTTCCGAAACCTGGGTCTCTAGATAATTTGGAGTGGTGAAGGACAAAAGATACACAAAACCAATTTACCAAAAATAAAGTTGTACATTTACCTGGGGATTAATGCGACGTCATCGATGGCACCGTAATGAATATTAATTTCATTAGAGCCCATTTTTGCGCCATTGTGTTTTCGTTCGGGCCTATTTAATTGGAATCCATCGATTTGCTTGTTTTGCGATTCAATTACGTCAGAGTCAGCTTCGTTTAATCCTCCTCTTGTTTTCTGCTTACCTTTGTCCCGAAATGATAATGATTGGGGACACATTAGTGACGTTTGGAATTAAAAAATGTTTTGCCTTCCCAGTTTTTTTTCCATTATACTCAATTCCGTTCAGTGTTAACTCATAAAATTCAATGTGTTTTAAACTGTATCATTTAATATCAAAACTGTAGGTTTTGCAGATCATTTTAGTTGGATAAAAATTATGTTTATTTTATAATAAATTATAATACTCAAAGTAAAAAATAAATACTCGCCTTTGGGAAATTGCTTGGATCATGGAAATGTCTAAACGGAATGTTTTCACTTCACCTCGAAACAGCTGTCCTTATAACCATATAACGTTACGAACCAGGTAACTTTACTTACGTTTCAAATTTTAGTCTTATGGATTGTCCCTACCATCTCCAGAGATAATACATATCAATATCAACAATAAAATTACAAAAGATACCCTTAAGAAAAATCCAGGAGGACGTCTTAATTTCACTAAGATCGTGTACGGTAGCAAACTATGCAATAATTCATCACTTAAGCTACACCA
The DNA here is from genome assembly GCA_023375725.1 of Nephotettix cincticeps. Classification (NCBI taxonomy): domain Eukaryota; kingdom Metazoa; phylum Arthropoda; class Insecta; order Hemiptera; family Cicadellidae; genus Nephotettix; species Nephotettix cincticeps. The sequence continues at coordinate 31,987,024 of CM041787.1, read as the reverse complement.
CACGAACAGCTGATTACTTCATTGTAATTATTCTCCTTCTAATCGTTCCCAGAACGAATGCGACGTGGCGACGGTTTACAGACATCGTTTTGCACGTGGTGGTGGAGCAACTCGCGATGCAATGTCTGATACTGGAGACATGAGGAATGCGCGTTGCTCATTACGTCCAGCTTGCCAACTTTGCAATACGTGCGTTCTGTCATGTCCGAGCGGCGCATGCGTACTTGCGCGCTACCTGGTGGTCTGACGGGTCACTCCGTAACTCGCAGGAAGATTTACAATGCAGCACATTCGTTAATGTGTTCTTTTTATAAGGAAGTTAGTAATGCGTACGTTCACCACGCTACTGTGGGGAGAGCGTGGGAATCCGCCGTTTTATGAACGATGTCTACCCATCTCTCACAGCATGAGTAGAGATTATTGCTAAAGTCTGAAACTAGCCTTCACGTCAGGCTTGTTTATAATCAGATTCCACTTTCCCTCAATGCTGAGAAGTCCAGTGTACCGCGACTAAGATCCGTCCTTTAGTCCGGAAATCTTCCAGCTGCTGTTTCATTCTGATCAAGGAGGGTTGCTGATAGCAGGTAGCTGATTGCAATGGGGACTAAGCGATTAGTCCACGGTGCAAACAACGTTATTCCGTCGTGATTTCTTTCAGTAAATACTGCCCTAACTATATTTTTACCGACCAATAACTTACGAAAGGACGTAGGTGGAATAAATTAATAAAATGTATTTTGGATAATTTTTTCACCAATTGCAATCGATTGACCGTGTCTTTTGGCAGGAGGAAGTTATAAAGTGAAAGGGAAGGAGGACTCCCTCCGACCTGTATTTATATATTTATGCTACCAATATCCAACCTAACTTAGCTCCGCAGAACGCTGGTTGGTGTTGTACACTCCTCCATCATACAAAATACGGGAGACGGTGGACCGAACGCCCTGTGGACTGAACGAATTAATGGACGAACAGTTTTCCAAGAAACAATATACAGAAAATAGAAAAAAAATTAAAGAAGTATAATGAAACAATACCTCCCCAAATAGGCCTGTGGTTGGGAATACAGTCGTTCAGTACATTTTACACGTTAATATAAGAAAATTATAAAAGCTTTGACTAAAAAAATGGCTATTATCTACTAAAATAAATACATATACATATATAAATTTACCAATTTTACGAAAAACATCATCTACTATAGTTAAATACAATAATTAGTTCACAAAAATCGAGGAGAAACAGAAAAAGGAAAAAATGAAACTTATAATAGAATAGAATTATAATAGAAACTTAGTAGGCTATTATGGCACTAAAAGAACTTTTCGTACCTCGCGGAACTAAAGTAATTCCATAAGAATAACATTTGAAGGATCCGGAAACACCTCGTACACCAATACATGGTGTAAAATATTCAGAAACATAACAGTTTTTTTGTGGTGGTACCACTGTTTGTTCCGTCCGCCGTATTTTCTTGGCGTCGGCCATTTTGTTTTGCTGACATTCACCCAAATAAAATGGACGGTGACAGTAACGATGTAGTGTTAACTTAAAGTTAATAGTTAAATTATATATCATCAACTTATAGCTATTATTATTTAAGTAGGCGGAGGAAAAATATTGTATGCATCATGAGATTTAAGTCCTATTTATCCCTTAGGAAATTTTCGCTTTTAGTTACACGTCGTCCACGTTCAGACGACAACATTTCCCTTCAGGGAAATAACTATTTCATATACCTAGACAAATTTATTCCCATAAAAATATACCCTAAACTTAATTTAACACTTCAATATAAGTTTAAAACTATAGTGTAGCCAGTAATTCTGCTACACAATTAACATTGTTCCAAATCATAGATTAAGCATTTTCAAATACACGGTTTTAATCACGAAAAGTAGTTATTTTTTAAATTTGTATGCTATGCTATATTTATTTATTAAAGCGGGAAAATGAATAAAACGTAAGTTAAGTTTACTATTGCTAACACAATGCATAAGAATATAAACAGGATTACTTGAAGCATTCCGAAGTAAATCCGCAAAAGCCATCCTCATAATCAGACCAATTCGTAATTCAGAGGCCGCGGTTCGGATTCCACGTTAAACTGTAGGTCCCTTAGTTGCCATCGGCTGTTGGGCTATTAATTAACAGTCCTGTCTAAGGAAAATGTCACCCTTTGGCTGACTACAAGATCCCGCCACAATCATCTTACACTCAATCCTCATTCAAACTTGGTTTAAAATACCTACATTGTAGTATGGTTGCCATTTCAATGATCTAATCTAATCTTCTACTACGTTCGTTTTTACTTTATTGGCATTGTTATTTTGTCGCTCCAAGACCGTTATGAAAATATTATCTCAATTTTCCTTTTACGAGTATTGACTAATGTAGGTTTTAAACCGCTATTATGAGACTATGACAGGAGAGATTAAGAACGCTATGTATTTTTCTGGTCTTGCTGGATAAAATAAACTGCAGGACCTGAACGACACTAATGCAACAGTATGTTTAACACACTACCTCAAACAGTTTCATTAGGCATAACGAAGTGTACGCCATATAGCCATATAGTCATATAGCCGGTGCTGAAGCCACACCACGGACATGGAGCGCCTTCAGTTTCAGATTTTATCGCAGTTGCCGCGAACGCGTCGACTCGCATACTAATGCACTCATCTGATTGAATTTTCCTGATTTAGACAAATTTATTCTCGCGGAATAAATTTATTGCTGTCGAGAGAAACGTTGTCAATTTATGTTTCCATTTGTACCGGCAACTTTATTCGGCTTCGCCACTTTATCGTTCTTGCATCTTTTCATTGGCTCGTAAGTGAGTGGAATGCAGCGTTGTTGTGAATTGATTAGTTACATTACTATGTCGATGGAATATTGAGTTTTATATTAGTTTTCTCAATCGATTAGGGAAGATATTTATTATTTATTTTAAATCGTATGTACTTTTTTAATGAATGTAGATTATTACCGTTGTATTTTTTCATTTAATTTTTTGTTTTATAATGCTTTGTCGTTTCAAAACATTACTTTCGTGACGAGTTGTTTTTATTTAGGTTGATGTCAGGAAGACGTTGTTTAAAATATGCCCAACATTTAACAAAATTCCTGTACGTTTTTTATTATTTTTTAGACTTGGGGTTGTTTGTTATTATTACTTTTAATCCGATTTTGTTTGTAAATCTATTCATGTTGTACTTATGGCTTTGGTATATGTTTTTACGGGTGAAAGATTATTCTTGATAAAATTGAGTAGTTTTGACTTAGTCTTATAAATCCACAGTTGTTGAATTTGTGTGTAAATCTAGACCGGCACGGACGCGATGACCCAGTAAGTCAAAGGTTGCTGGATCGAAAATAGTGACCGACCTATGTAACTATGACTTCTTGGCTTGCCTATGTAACTCGCACACTTCGGCACCTCCTGCCTCCAATTCACCGGACAGGCCCTAAGCCTATGGTGATGAGTAGTTGAGTTAAAACAGTTACCTAAGTGTTAAACCAAGATCATGGAACCATAGCGTAATTTTATGAAGCTACTAACTTACGAAACAGTTACCAAAACGAAAAACTTTTCAATGGCAATAATAGTTTTGCATTCTTTTGACTATTTGACTAAAACAATGGGAAAAAATGAAACTGTTTCACTAGAAATATGTTGTTACAGATGAGTGGATTTCGAAGATTGGTGAACCTGATCGCTTCTCGGGGTAGGGGTGTAGGTCACCCCCGGCAAAGGGGATGTTCTCAGGCCTTGGGCCCAGCGAGGGTCGATTACCAATCACGTGACATCCGCTACTCAGGTGTTTGTTTACAATCTCTCTGCGCTCCGGGCTATCGAAATTTGACAACGCTTGGAGTGGAGATACTAGTATCACGTGTAGGACAAACAAGCTGTCAAACATTATGTACTCTTGGTCGATACCAGGATTATTACTATAAAAACATCTTTTGCAAAAAAACTCCTTCATTGATAAAACACCCACACAGTTACTGTAGTTACTAAATGGTGACCTACCCAGGTAGGGTTTTTAAGCCAAGTATGAGTGAGAAAAGATGATTGTGGAGCGGTCTTGTAGTCTTGTTACTGACTAAGACTGCCATGATCCTTAGACAGAACTGTTAATAGCCGAACAGTCAACGGCATATTTAAGGGACATACAGTTTAACGTGGAGTCCGAACCATTGCCTCTGAATTACGAACTGGTTTAATTATGAAGATGGTCTTTGCGGATTAACGTAGTATTCAATAGTGTGGACGTTAATCCACACAAGAGAACACTACATCCATCTTATTGACCTCCAAGATTTGTAAGTTAAAGACACCTAATCGACTTAATTTTGCTATCTAAACTTTTTAATCCTAGAGTAGCTTACTGTACTTGGTTTGTATTTTAATTGCAACTATACGTGTATCCTAGAAATGTTTGAAGTACAGTATGCCTTTATTCCAAAGGTGGATATTAAAATGTGTGATGTAATAGTATGCAAATGCGAATGCGTTGGTCAATCTCTCTGGCCTTATAGTTTTAGGACACAGATCTGCCTACTCCTCTGCCACTGTACAAAAATATATTAATGAGCAATAAATTTACTGATACAATTGTTGCATTTATTTGGTCTTTTTCGATAAGTCTTCAAGACTTAACAGATCAACAGGGTTGCCATATCGTAGCGATCTTTGGATGGAAGAACGTAATTAGTGCCCATATGTTCGACCTCAATAATATATTCTACATAAATGTATCTGTCTTCAACACCAACCAGGTCAAAAAGAGAGGCGCAGCTAACGACTAATTTAAAATCTTGAACTACAATATATATACAGCATAACTATATATAATATACTATAAATATATACACCATTAGGTTAAATAATTCCCAGTAGTGTCCATCTGGTAGATGGAGGTGTCAGTCACAACACCTTCATATCTCCAAATTGACACTTCTCTATAATCGAAGATCTTCGCCAATCCCAAAACTGTGACGATTTTTCTTTGAACAGCACGAAGATTATCAATTCAAGATGAGAAAGGGAACATAAATGACAGAGAAATGTTCTAAACTCTATTTCCTCAATGCTTTGTGTAAACCAGTGAAAGCCTTCGAGCTAAGGCCGAACCAAATGTCTATTAATGTGCATATAAATACATATGTAAATAACAACAAATAATCATTGTAATTCCATATTAAAATTTCTTGCGAAGAAAAACGTCTTGGAGCTGATCCAATTTAGTATTATTAGCCCGCAATTTTAAATACGACGATAAAATGCAGTTTAATAAACAAGAAAAGGGCCTTGTGGTGTCACCCAACAGAATTTATTGATTATTATTTCAGATCAATTGATTGCCAGGGATCTATATATGAATCTATTTCCATATGTTTTCATGACTGTTAACGGTACTTGTCATTTTACAATACCAAGCACATAAATGAAGTTGTCATGATCAGGATGGATTTTATACCTATGCTTTGAATTGTAGCTAAATATTACAGCATTTATGCTAACATTACTAGTTTTTTTATTCCTGAGAGTGTATTGGTGAGCCATTTTACCTCATAGTGTAACAGCTCTCTCAAGCTCTTCTTGGTCTCTTATGGTTGTTTCTACCTAAGACTGAGCCTAAACTGTAAACAACGTCTAATGATTAAAGGATTCCATAACTGGTGCTTCCTCTCTTTATTTTCACCATAGATAAATAACTGAGAAACACGTTCTTAACTTGACAAACTGAAAGATCAGCTCGGATAGATTGTGAATCGTCCCAAGAAATTTCTTCAAACAATAGATTCAGCTCCTTGGAGAAGAGCTCTGTACAAATTTCGTTGATGTAAATTTTGGACAGTGACATCTTGTATCTGTCAGGGTCTGGATTTGTAATTCTTAGTCCTTTCTTCAATTTCAAGTTAATTACCTACAATTTCTTATCTGATATCTCTTTTTCAGTTGCTGTTTGAGGAATGCAGCCACGAAGATTCTACTCTAATAATCGGTGAACAGCGATGTCGGTGTTTAGATTCTCGGTGATGTTATTTGGTTTTAATCAATACTGCTCAGCACGAGTACTCTTCTATCCTATATGAAAGCAACCAGTAGGAAGTCATAGCCATTTTTACTGTCTGAGAATAAGAATTAGAGGCTCCAACCAAGCTGACCAGACACTGAGACCATAGTTGATTTTGACATGGATATTTCTTAGCTCGGGGGGAGGGTATTCTCAATCCGTCAGACCGTATGCTGAAACGGAAGTGACGGTATATGGTTATAATGATAGCTGTTTAGAGTAACTGAAAACATTCTCTTTAGACATTCTTATCCATGATCTAAGCTATTTCCCAAACGGAAGGAAATAATTTTTTGTACAGCCATTGAAAAGAAAGGATTCATGAAAAACGGAAAGGATGGAAAGGATAGTCTGGGTCACTCGTGGAGGGAGAGAAACAACTCCAAGCCGTCCAGATCGCAGGACACGGTGACATGCTTAAGTATCGGGTAACCAGGGAAGACTGGGTCAGACATATATCCAAACCAGAGTGTGAACAAACCAAAGACTGGGATAGTGGCGTCATCCTGTAATCCAGCTACTTGGAGGTCACGAATTATGGATAGTTATGAGCGATGGTAAGTGGGTGTTGTGTTCTCTTGTGTGATTTAACGTCCGCACTATTGAATACTACGTTAATCCGCAAAGACCATCCTCATGATTAGACCAATTCGTAATTCAGAGGCCGTGGTTCGGATTTCCACGTTAAACTGTGGGTCCCTTAGTTGCCATCGGCTGTTGGGCTATTAATTAACAGTCCTGTCTAAGGAACATGTCAGTCATAGTCAGTAACAATACTATGAGATCGCGCCACAAACATCATGCACGCAATCTTCATTTATACTTGGCTTAAAATACCTACCTCGTAGTATGGTCGCCATTTCAAATAATCTAATCTAATCAATACTAGGATTCAGACTGGGTAGCCTAGTTCAAAGGCTGACGTGTTACAACGAGATGGCGGAACCAACGGTGCAAGAGAAGCTGTTCACTTTGGATAGTCGATAGCCACAAAGACTTACCAGTTGTAACAATTGTGGGTGTTTAGGGATACTATGAAATTATACAAATAACTATAATAACACCAAATAATCAAATCACACGTTACAATAACTAAGTTTTTCTATTTTTAATCGAACACCTTGTGTCGTGTGTTCACCATGTGTCTGATCAGTCTGCAAAACATCTCAAGTATTAGCACCCATAACAGACAAGGCCAGACACCGCCTTCCGTACATAGCAGAACGTGTCTAGCGTACAACATGCAATCGATGAATGCATCCAGAGGCAGGAGACCGGACAAGTTGGAGTTTGCGTCTTGTTCGAACTCTTACATCATAATCGGTAGATGAGGTGCGCCCTAAAATATTTCATATCTCCATTGTTACTAGTTTACTTGATGACCTTTCGTTATACGTTTTCATAAAGGAAAACGCGAGCGCCGTCAGTGCTTCATACTCAGCCTAGCCCCATAACCTGGGAAAGGCATGCATAAATAAACGATATTCATTCGATCACTGAGAAATATTAGAAGGAGTACGTAATAATGCCCGTGCAGACACCCGTGCCGTCGTAAAAGACGATTAAACTATGTAAAATTTGAATAAACGACTCGTTTACTGCGGTAGGCCTCCTGAAATGGTGGCAAGGATTTACTAGGGGCCGCCAATGGCGTCGGTGCTAATGAATATTAATTTCATTAGAACCAAGTTTTGTGTCTATTGTTCTGCGTTCATTTAATTAGAACCAATTGATTTGCTTGTTTTGCGGCTAGTGGTCGCGTAATGCGGTCAAGGGGTCTGTTGTGTTATTAAGACTTTCATTACGGACATTTTCCATCACGATTTAAAGTAAAAAAGATTCACGACGTTTCGGGATCTTGAAAAAGATCCCGTCCTCAGGTGAGCTAGAATCGAAAACCACCGTTTCTAAACTTTTAAGCTTTGTACCGGCTTAGTCCTGATTATGTAATCATCGTGTTATATTTTAGGTTCTAGCTCACCTGAGGACGGAGTCAGATTCCAGATCCCGAAACGTCGTGAAACTGTTCTACATAAAATCGTGATGGAAAATGTCCGAAGTAAAAATCTAAATAACATAAAGCTACCAGCACCAATAATGAATTTCAAAATAAAGGTTTGTTAACTTAGGTTTGTGGAATTTTTCTTGAATGTATCTTAGTTCGGTATAGGACGACAGATTTGGTATGGTTGATTCCTTATAAACGTAATACACCGTACTTTTAGGGAGATTCCAGTTATAATAAAAAATATTCAATCGTAATAAAAGTACATAACGTTTGTAATTTTGTACTAGTTAAGTGAAGAGATAAGTTGGTTAATATTTATACTGCTTTGACGATATTAAATAAATGCTAGATACCGCATATTTGATTGTTTAATTTCCGCTTGGACAATGTTGAACGTTTTAATATTCGGTTATTTGGTTTTCGAGTGTATGGCATTCGATTGTTTGATCCGGTGTAATCTAACCATATTCTACAAATGAATACTGAATGCTAAAATCATTATAGCGATTACATACTTAGGCAATTTAAAAACATATTAGATAAACTTAGAACATGGTTTACGTTGCGCTAAAATGAAATATCGAGGAAAAGAGAATAAAAGAAAAACACGAGAAAGCTTTAAAAACAACTCTATTCATAAGCATGGCCAAAAATTACGAGGGATAAATAACAAAAATGGTCAGTAAAACACTACAATATAAATGTAATAAGTGTTACTAAGTACTAACTCTTGTCCTACAATGTAGCTGTATCTGGTTTAGATCAGGTTTATAATTAAGATGGAAGGCTGCTGTAAGTGAATTGATCAAAGAAACAGGTTGTGTTGGCGTATATACATTGATGGTTGGTAAGATCTATCGATATAATCTTTATATGTAAATCAATGTACCTCAAATATTACTTTGTGTTATTACTTGTTGGATTTTCGACTGGTTTTTGCTAGTTCGGTGATCGATATTAGGCGCATTAAAAGGAAGCTGTAACATTACAAAGCAATCCAGTGTGGACAGGCTTTCTTCCTTTCCACATCAGTTCTTCTTTTCTCTACTAAAGGCTTGACTTCCGGATAAACCTGATCACCCATTTTGACCATAATTATTTAGAAGTGGTGCATCTATATACAGTTCATTTGGAAGGAGTGACCTGTGGAAAGGATGCTTACGTGTCGACATCTTGAGGTGTGCCATCATAATATCGTATAATCTCAAATCTCAAATGAGTCCATTGCATTTGTGGGGAAAGATTTTGAGTTTGAGTATGAATCCTCTTAGGGCAATCTATATCCCAAGCCTGGATCTGGATTTGTTTGAAGGCTTTTTTCTAGAAAACGGTTTAATTATCTGCTATACAAAATCCTATTTCTAATTTTTCTGCTTATCAATTTCTTTTCTTGTACTAGTTTCGGATCCAATAAACCACCACCAAGCGAGACAAGACACATAAGAATCAATTCAAGTAAAGATCAAAGATCACATGAATGCATATAACGATGTGCATGTGAAGTGATTAGAACTTTATTCTTGTCTCGCCTCCCTGCCTCCAACCAGCTGAAACTAGTTGCTCCAAGCAACAAAATTGGATTATTGAATTGAATAGCAGGTATTTTAACCATTTTCTTTATTGTTACATAATAATAATTTGGAGGTTTTCACACAAAAAAGAAGAAGACTACTGTGAATTAGTTATACTGTTATTCTCCAACATTTCCTGTTCTTGCGAATCCCTTCTTCCCAATGGATGTACAATATAGCTGCTGGCTTAGCTTGGATCTTCTAAGACTCCAATATAATGACCTGTCTCCTCATATTTGACCCTCTCAGAACCAACGTTAGTTCCTGAAATGGTGACCTACCCAGGTAGGTATTTAAGCCAAGTATTAAATGAAAAATGAGTGTAATATGATTTTAGCACGATCTTGAAGTCTTGTTATTGACTAAGGCTGACATCCTTAGACAAAACTGTTAATTAATAGCCCAACAGTCAGTCGATTGCATATCTAAGGGAGCTACAGTTTAACGTTGAGTCCAAACCACTGCTTATGAATTACGAACTAGTCTAATTATGAGGATGTTCTTTGCAGATTAGCGTAGTATTCAATAGTGCGAACGTTAATCCACACAAGAGAACACTACACCCACCGACCATCGGTCACAACGATCCACAATTTGTGACTTCCAAGTAGATGGATTACAGGACACGCCACCGTCCCAGTCTAACGTTGATCCTGATCTTAGACGTTTACACATTTGAACAGTTGAATTGATCCTGATCCAGTACAAACAGTGAATGAGCTAGTCGGTGGTCGGTAGTCAGTGAGTGAGGTCTATCAGGCTATCAGAGCCGAACCTGGGTCATTATACGGGCCAGGGTCGTGGCTCGACGCAGGGCGCCTGTGTTATTATAGGGATGCGCAAGGCGTCTCCGGCCCGACGATGAATATCAACTAACTTTATGCGCGGCGAGCTTCGGCACGCCAGTTGGCATCTGTAGTCGTTGGACCAGGCGCTGGATTTATTGAACATCGGTTGGAGTCTTCATAAGCACCGCTAGGTCGGATTTTGGCTAAAAGCAATGTTAAAGCGTGCTTTCCATTACACCTTACACTAAACACTTATTGGTGTTATTTAGATTTTTATTTGGGACATAACACGCCACGATTGGTAAAAACAAAATTTGACGACGTTTCGGTATCTGGAATTTTACCCGGTCTCAGGTCAAAACTTCGTTGTCACTCTTAGTCATGTAAAATGTCGGAAATAAAAATTTAATAAATCTACCATTACCAACAATGAATTTCAAACAAATCACTTTGTGGTATGTTAAGGTGAATATATGTGAAGGCTGTATTTGACGAGTGAACGGATTTGAAGGCCTGTAGCTTTTTACTGACTAAGATCAGACGATTAATTTGCAAGGATCATTATTTAGCTCAATGATCTACAGTATTACGGTCCAATACCGGATCGTATCGACGACCCTCAGACTATGAAGTGGCTATTCTAACCACTGAACCACCTAGAAAGTATAGTCATGATAGTCGATGTTTTAAATCAAAGTGAAATTGGTTATATACCTAACTAGGAACTATTCAAAGTTAGCAAACCTCTTCTCCAATTCATAGACTAACGATAAGAATTGTATTGTAATAAGTGGTCTCGTTTTCACGGAGAAGACAAAAGAATGTCGTCTATAGCGGTACAGACTTATGTTGAGATTTAATCCATTTCCATCCTATTACGAAAGAAACGTAAACCTAAGATCCACCTAGTGTAATGTATTGTATCCATGGTAAGACTAAAAAATGTGGCATCCAAAGCTATGTACAGTACATTAAAAGTTTTAATTATATTTATTATTTACCATACAGATAAATTAAAATCGCCCGCAGACTCAAAGTGGATCTGATAAAGAACAGCTGTCTGAATGACCGGTAACTCGGTGATAAATGAACCTCTAGATCGGTAATCATACCCACATGTTTCTGCGACTTTTACATCTGCAGGAAAACACTCGGGTACTGCTGGAAATATTAATGCGGTAAGAAATCCGCTTTGTTTCCGTCGGAGATGGTGGTCGGATATAGATTTATGGGGAATGCAAGAGAGGATGCGGGCAGACCCACATGGTGTCGGCGACCGGGCATCCGTCATCATCAGCTCCCAATAAAACAATACAGACACGGCGTTGATCATTCCCGGGTGTAGAAGTGGGACAAGGTTAATCGGAAAGGGAGATTCGGGGATCGGTGATGAATCTAGGAAGAAAGAGAGTTAAATATTTAATAAGTTTTGTGATTATAAGAACCATTTCGTTTGTTACCGTACACAAGGGACATTTGGAATACTTCTTGAGCTTGCTCTACTCTAATACTTGTTTAACTGAAGTGCCGTCCTCCCAAGGTTAAGCAAAATAAATATTTAAAATATTTATTTTGCTTATATTTAATTTCGTTTTGTCAACTTATCCGTTTTAAACTAATATAAAGGTTTATCCTCCGATTATCTAACATTCCTTTTGAATCTTATTCTCCTTTTTATAAAAACGGTGAATTCTTCAATTTTAAATTCAGCTAGCCTCGTTCGAATTCAGTTCTCGTCTGGCTTTTCGGCTCCAAACTAAAACACTATAAACATGTCGTCGACTCCTGGCCAAGCCTTCCATAGCGAATTTTATGGAGGCTGTAAAAAGACGTCGTAAAGTTTGAGATGAGCGTGAAATACATTGGGCCTGCTTAATAAGGCCTTCATCAGACTTGTCAACTCTTATCACAAATCAGTTCCCAGCCTGTCTTTGGTTCTGACCTGTATAGAGACCCTACGATCAAACCTGATGAATGGATTAGTTTCTCCAGTCTAAAAAGACCTCTGTAATACTTATTTTTTAGTTCTTAAATATCTAAAATCTTTCATTGATGAAAACAAAACTGCTAATTACAAAACAGGAAACTCTGAAATGGTTTGGCAGCACTATAAAATAAATAATAATGAGACTTTGTCCCATCGTCCGAAATATTTATTTTTATTCTACCCAAGAAAGCTTAAACGATATAAGAATAGAAGAAAAATACAGTACGTGAAACGACCAAAATGAACAAATGCTCATAAAGTTGAAACCCCACTAAATTCGCAATTCCACTCGGAAACACTTCAACACTCGTAAATCAAAATGACACCACACCCAATTCGATACACCAGGTGTTATACTCGTAAACATTTCCCAACAGCGCAGTCAGTAAGATAAACGGACCGAAGCCGATACCTTGGGATAGTCCGGCACGGGCCATTGGCCGTCAGCGCCTCCTGGCGATTACCTCTCGAACTGTTTGTCCTCAGTTGCACGGCTCGTTGGCGTCGATTGTGTGGCGATGTCTCGCCAATGTAACCAAGGGGACAGAGCTTTCTTCGTCGAGGGTTTGGTGGTCAATGATCTATAGAGCTTGCATTCGCTTCAAGGTTTAGAAAGTGTAGTAATATTGCTATAGATTTCGATGTAGACAATGCAAAACTAAAATCTTCAACAAATATAAGTATTGTTATTTTTATCGTAATTAGATACCACGGATTTTGGTATTCTGGAATTGCAAAAAGTAAATATCTTACGGCAAATGCCCATTTTAGTACTTTTAATAAACAGTATTCTAGAATACTTTTATTCCCACCCTAATACTGTGTTACCAGAATATATATGATAAGGGTTGTTGTGTGATCAACTTCGATATAGGTATGGTATACACAAATATATATCTAATTAGAGTATGAGTATAATTACTTTTGATTTCAATGGGTTATTATTTGAGTGCAGTTTTTCCTATTCAGCATTGAAAATGTTTACGTATAAGTCGATTTACTTATAAACACATTTTCGATTTATATATGTGGCATTAAATATGTAATGAGCTGTATATTAAACTATATCTAAAAGTTAATTAAATTTACCTCGCCTAACATGGATCGTTAACCACGAGTTCAAGTTATTCACATACTTGCAACTTCTCTAGACATTCATTTACAATGTCCAACAATTGGCAATGTAACGCAGTTAATTTAGATGCAACAACATGCAATTGCCACGATAGCCCACGCCAAGTCGCAGCCGCCGCGGTTATGCTGAAGGCTCATCAGATAGCATTGTGTCCTGCAGCAACAATCAGCTGATCAAATCTGACAGCTGTAGGAAGACTCAGCTGACGATACCTTCACGGTCACCCAGCTGACGTGACGTAATGCGCTGGTTACACAATTACGGGGGTGTATTTTGCAATTTATCTACTGTGAAATTGAGCCTGGTAAACCTGGGAATAGTTGCGCAAAGGATGTGAAACCATAAATTGAACTTGGTGCTGATTCATATCTCCTTAGAACTGGTAGACCTGGTATATTTATTGTTCTAAATAAATTGTTTATCCAGTTGAATGCTGAAAACTCAAATTATGCACCACCACGATGAAGTCAATAAAAAGTCGAAAAAACTATGCAGCGAAAATATGAGATCAGTTCACCGCTGCAATTATGCAGCTCCAAAATGAAGCAGTCCAACGTTGAACAGACTCTGCAGCACAAAGATGATACTCGTTTAACGCTGGCTAAACTATGCAGCACAAGGATGTGACCAGTTCAACCAATCAGACTCTGCAGCACAAAGGTGAGATCAGTTCAACGCTGACCAAACTATGCAGCTCAAATATGAGACCAGTTAAATGCTGGACACACTTTTCAGCACAACTATGAAACCAGTTTAACGTTGACCAGACTCTGCTGCACAAAGATGAGAACAGTTCAACAGTGATCAAAATCTGCAGCACCAAAGACCAAACCAGTTCAACGCCCCCAGTGGCAAGATGTTTTGCAAAAACATTACAAGGGTCCCAACGAGGAAGCCTATTTTTCGGCCATAATTGATTATTCCACCGGCCTGCAGCTGAATTGATTACAGGGGCAACTATTAAATTCAGGCTCCAATTTACACGAGTCGAGATGGGAGGTTGGATACAAGCTACAAGCCGGGTTTGATACAAGCTACAAGCCAGCCTAATCACCTAGTCCGAGGCCCGCTCCTGATTTTGAATCCGGATAAAACAACGTCCATACAAAAAATAAACATCCTTTATTTATCACTTCTTTATCATACATGACTTGTGCAATTATTTTTGTTAGGGCTACCTTTTTGCTATCGAGTAGTAATTATTGTGCCAATGTACAAGAGAGCGCTATGTATCATGTATATTTCGTGTAGTTTTAAGGATCGTGTCACAGATTTAACTATTTATTCATGAACGGTGTTATTTCATTTCATTTGGTTACATTAAATATTTCAAGTTTAATATTAGGGTTCTCACACAATCGTTTAAATAGTTATACTTAATCATTTTGGAGTTTAAAAACCTTAATAGACCCTTTAACCCCGTCCTGAATTGTGAAACCGATGTATGAACTTTGATTCAAACTTTTTAATTGTCTTGATACCAGAGTAAAGCAAATAATCTATATTGTTCAAATTAAATGGGCCAGATCAAAAATATTCCTATCAGCCCTATATCGTACCCGTTATCCAACAAGATAAACGTTGGGTTAGTTATTTATATTTTATTCCACGTTAAATACATAAGTATGTAATTGTTAAACCTTCTCTTACATAATCTCATATATTATTTCGAATCTAATTAATTCACTACACTATATAATGAATAAGTCAGGTATTCCAGTGTTAGAGAACACTTAATAATCTATCCGAGCAAATTACACGAAATCCCAACTCTAAACAGTGTGGAAAAGCAGAAAAGTCCCCAGTTCCCGCTCGGGCGAATCAAAGTCCGCTGCATTTTCAATTAACCTCTGCACTTATTCGACCTTTATTAAAGCACTTGACACCGCAATTAAAACAGGATTCTGCTTTCAAGAGTATTAAAAGTGCTGCCACTAAATTACAGCTTAATGGAAGCGGACAGCATGATCAAAGCCGGTGTTGGTTTGTCTTTTTTCCCGCGCGTGGCCGGCAACTAAGTCGTTGCACTAGGAAATTACTTAGAGCTGCATGTCTCTGATATACACTGATGAAGATAAATGCATCGGTTACATTCTGTTATATAATAATAATGTACTTAATAATTTTTATTTAATCAGTTTCCACCCACGGATGGTTGTATACTCTTCGGAGGAAATATTTTACGATGAAACATAATACTGTAGTAATTTTATCGCTAGGACCAAAAACGGGCGATTTTGATTCGAACAAGTTTAAAACCGAGGCTGTGCGAGTACCGTATATATCAAAAAGCCAATTTTTGAGCAGTGTGATGAACTATATTTTTCGTCATACTGCAAATAAAATGAAACAAACTCGTAAAACATAAATTATTACCTGATTGAGTATCAATAGTAGTTAACCATTTGTATCGCTTTAGACTAATCATCCGTTATATTACTTACGTTGTAGCAGTTCCTTCTTTACTTCTGATTGGTCAAAAGTCATCATAATAATAGGTTTAGTCCTAGTAAGAAAAAGAACACCTTTTGCTCTTCAACGCATGCACTAAAATAACTGTTTTTGAAGCAATACGACGAAAAAAGGTTTTGACAGAGTCTTAGTTCTGGGGGGAGTGGATGTTGGCAATTTTCGAGACCAACAAGTTTGCTTATAAGAACAGCTGTTTAGATGAACATTCCCTTTAGAAATATCCATGATCTAGCCTATTTCCCACAGGGAAGTAAATACAAAGATTTTTACAACTAAGATTACCTTGTAAACCATATACTGTAATGTACAAGGTAGGCCTTCTCAAACGAGCAGTAGCGATTTTCAAGTTTCTATAACATACATTTAGCAATATTTCATTCAGTGTACGTTACTTCCTCAGGCCTACTTGCTGTCCCTTTTTTTTCTCTGCCCACTACCAAATCTATGTCCGCATCCGTGGTCGGTCCATCGGTTGGACCGTTGTTTCATGAATAAGAGTCCTTATTTGCTTCTGTACTCCACGAAACTCCCTTATCAAAGGCTGATAATCTAAACATTGCTATTTGATCTATACAAATAAAATTACAGTTTTGTGTTTACTTCGCTTGGAGTTAACATAAGTTTGGTTATTTTCACGTTTCTAAGCCCAGAGAAGCCGAAATGGGTCTTATCTCAATTTCTGACTATCTGTCTTTAAGTAATAATCTTTTTTAACGCTTAGCCACATGAAAACACCCACATTTAGATAGGAAACTTATTTTCTTTATTCTATATCTTTTGAAGAAGGTTTTTGTTGTCACGATGAAATGAAATAACGAGTTAAAAAATACAGGTTTGATCAAGTTTCTAAGAACCTTCCTAAGAATCGATAGCTGTATATATTAAAATCAATATTAGTTTGTTTGCATTTTGATTTTTAACATATTTCAAATTTAAGCTATTTTTAAAATGTTATCTTGACTCAAAACTAATTTTAATGATGACACAAATCTCATAATTAAATTTAATATTTCCAACGTAAATTGTCAATGAAAACAAAGTAAGCTGAGAATTTACTTTTTCTTTGTATTTATTTGTTTAAGGTTTATATTTTTAGTCTTGGTATAAAGCATCTCCCTTCTTAACACTGAGTCATACAACTAGTACAATGGACTGGCTTCTGTTAGTCTAGTCTATTACGAAATCAAATAAAATATTCACCACAAAGTAGTAGATTCTTTCCATACAGGTTGATGAACCCATGCCCGACACCAGCCAGTCAATGCGGGTGTAATGACAGCCATTGCGTGCAGTTGCATCTCTCAGAGAGCTGGTTGGTTATAATATTATAATATTACTCTCTGTCATATGTGATTACTTGGTCATTAAACCCCACGAGACACAATGTTATCAGATGACTCTTAAACGCGGCCGCCGTTGCAGCGATGGTTAAATAATGGTTTAATTAAATAATAACCGTACTCTGGAGGTAACAGCATGTTCGGTAGAAGTGATAATGAATTATTCAGTTACAAAGTAATATGACGTTACATAATAAAATAAACTATAATTTAAAAAAGGAATGTTAACTAAGATGATTTTTATGAGTTTATGCGTCGAGGACTGCAGAGTATAGTCTATTGTCCCGTAGTCGGGTCAAGGACTGCAGAGTATAGTCTATTGTCCCGTAGTCGCGTCAAGGACTACAGAGTGTAGTCTATTGTCCCGTGGTCGCGTCAAGGACTGCAGAGTATAGTCTATTGTCCCGTAGTCGGGTCAAGGACTGCAGAGTATAGTCTATTGTCCCGTAGTCGGGTCAAGGACTACAGAGAATAGTCTATTGTCCCGTAGTCGCGTCGAGGTCTGCAGAGTGTAGTCTATTGTCCCGTTGTCGGGTCAAGGACTACAGAGAATAGTCTATTGTCCCGTAGTCGCGTCGAGGTCTACAGAGTATAGTCTATTGTCCCATAGTCGCGTCGAGGTCTGCAGAGTATAGTCTATTGTCCCGTTGTCGGGTCAAGGACTACAGAGAATAGTCTATTGTCCCGTAGTCGGGTCAAGGACTGCAGAGTATAGTCTATTGTCCCGTAGTCGGGTCAAGGACTGCAGAGTATAGTCTATTGTCCCGTAGTCGGGTCAAGGACTGCAGAGTATAGTCTATTGTCCCGTAGTCGCGTCGAGGTATACAGAGTGTAGTCTACTGCCCCTTAGTCGTTCCGACGTCTACAGAGTGTAGTCTATTGTCCCGTGGTCGCGTCAAGGACTGCAGAGTATAGTCTATTGTCCCGTAGTCGGGTCAAGGACTACAGAGTATAGTCTATTGTCCCGTAGTCGCGTCGAGGTCTACAGAGTGTAGTCTATTGCCCCTTAGTCGTGTTGTGGACTACAGAGTGTAGTCTATTGCCCCTTAGTCGTGTCGAGGACTACAGAGTGTAGTCTATTGTCCCGTAGTCGCGCCGAGGAGTACAGAGTGTAGTCTATTGTCCCGTAGTCACTGCAGAGTGTAATCTACCTCCCAGGTTTCGTCCACGTCCACAGTAGGCATCCTCAGACATCCGCGCAACTTTGTACAATATTTACAGCCGCCATTAGTATCCTGAGTTGTGGCCGATTGTGGCTAATCCCGGGCCCATTGTGTGCGCCACGGTCGACCCGTGTAGTTTGTCTGGCTTATTGCGGATGAATTGTTGGATAATCTTTTCTTTTATTTATGACGCCGCTTTCGTAAAACCACACGGTACAAGGGCTCGATAGGAAACTGTGTTTCCGTCAACATAACTCTCGAATGCTTTTAGGATGCGGGATCCCCAACGGAGGCAGTAAGGTTGGTTTGGTATGCGAATAAAACTTTTGAAAACGATCGAACATAAAATAGTTTCATGAATAGACCGAATTGGGGAGATTGTTTTCATAGTTTACATTTTTCCAACATGGCTGTTAATTAACAGCCACCATTTGTGATATAAAATTTTGTTAGTTATTTCCCACGATTACTAGAAGTCAGGATATTTTCTATTAATTAACGATCCTAGCAAACGAATCAGCTGATATAAATGTCAACAACAAAGCTACATATCAAATTCATTCTTTCCACTTATATACCCCACATCTTGTTGGGTCGGTGTCACCAAAATAGAGAGAAAAGCTATTAAATATTAAAAATTAAGTTACCCACTATCGGCACTTCGGGAACTATGGTGCTTAGAGAAAACTTAAAATGATCCTAACTTAAAATTTCAATTCAAAAATAAAAATAAAAATAATGTAAGCAAGTAAATAAGGCACGAATACTGAAGGCTTGGTTCTTATTATACAGTTCTGGTACTTATCTGACATTGTACAAGAGAAAAACAATTAAGACCGTAATAAATATTTAAAACATTTGTTAACATTTTCTATACAAAATGTATTATATTGAAGTACAGCGTTTGTACTTGTTTGAGTGACAAATCTAAAATTTTTAAACATAAATAAAATTCCAAAGCACAAATATAATTAATTAATCTAAAACCTCTAAGTAAAAACAATAAATTAATAAACGACACATTCCTTAAAATGAGAAGGTGATACTTAATCAGTTTTGAACACATAAATAAAGCTACAAAGTTGTAACACGTTCTGCAAGCAGTTTAGAAGGACCGCGCACATTCGTTACACTGTCCGAATCAGAGCTCAGAGCTCAGAGCTCAGAGCTCAGCCGCGCACTTGTTATGAACGTGTTCGAATCCGAATGAAATATCTGCGATGCCTCAATATATCAGAGCCGCGGCGCGTATAACATTATAAACGGTAGCAGCAAGTTGCCAGAAAAGGGAGGCCAATAAAATACTTGTCCTGTTATTAAACATAAATAACAAACCGGGCCTGCTCCAGGCGGCGGGACCAGATTTCCACGTAAATGAAGGAGCCTCGGATTACCATGAGTGGGGCCGCTGCGTGCCTCTAGAGGCTCCGGGTGGAGAGGTTGAGAGGTGGAGAGGTTAGAGGTTGGACCGTATTGAGGTACAAGATGTATTAAAAACCTCAACAAAGCGCAAACTAATGGGTTGTACTTTTATCTAGTTTTAAATAATCGTTTTAGATGTGAAAGAAAAACAATGAAAGAGAAAAATTAAAGTATGGTTCTGACCATTCACTATGCGTAAAGCCGCGTCTTCACTACCGAACAAGATTGCTGAACATTTACGGTGTTAATTTGGTGGGAACACCTTCTCGAACATTTTGTTCGTCGTGATGGGAGTATCGGCGGAAAAATGTTCGCTGCCACACCGAACATGTGAGTTTCATGGAACATCATTGATGTTTCTGTCCGTGAGCTGTTAAAAATGCTCATCACAAATGTGATATTAATTAAACGTGTATTGTTTGTCCGGTTTTATGTTCGATTAAACGTTTTACGCGGTTTAATTACTTACTGAGATGTCATTTGGAAAGCCTGTAACTGTGAGAGCAGATGAAGCGTCCAAGTATAAGTGCAACGATATATTTCCTGTAGTTGTGAGAGCAGATGAAGCGTCCAAGTATAAGTGCAACGATATATTTCCTGTAGTTGTGAGAGCAGATGAAGCGTCCAAGTATAAGTGCAACGATATATTTCCTGTAGTTGTGAGAGCAGATGAAGCGTCCAAGTATAAGTGCAACGATATATTTCCTGTAGTTATGAGAGCAGATGAAGCGTTCAAGTATAAGTGCATCGATATATTTCCTGTAGTTGTGAGAGCAGATGAAGCGTCCAAGTATAAGTGCAACGATATATTTCCTGTAGTTGTGAGAGCAGATGAAGCGTCCAAGTATAAGTGCAACGATATATTTCCTATCGTGTGAGAGCAGATGAAGCGTCCAAGTATAAGTGCAACGATATATTTCCTATCGTGTGAGAGCAGATGAAGTGTCCAAGTATAAGTGCAACGATATATTTCCTGTAGTTGTGAGAGCAGATGAAGCGTCCAAGTATAAGTGCAACGATATATTTCCTATCGTGTGAGAGCAGATGAAGCGTCCAAGTATAAGTGCAACGATATATTTCCTGTAGTTGTGAGAGCAGATGAAGCGTCCAAGTATAAGTGCAACGATATATTTCCTGTAGTTGTGAGAGCAGATGAAGCGTCCAAGTATAAGTGCAACGATATATTTCCTGTAGTTGTGAGAGCAGATGAAGTGTCCAAGTATAAGTGCAACGATATATTTCCTGTAGTTGTGAGAGCAGATGAAGCGTCCAAGTATAAGTGCAACGATATATTTCCTGTAGTTGTGAGAGCAGATGAAGCGTCCAAGTATAAGTGCAACGATATATTTCCTGTAGTTGTGAGAGCAGATGAAGCGTCCAAGTATAAGTGCATTGATATATTTCCTGTAGTTGTGAGAGCAGATGAAGTGTCTAAGTATAAGGGCAACGATATATTCCCTATCGTGTGAGAGCAGATGAAGCGTCCAAGTAAAAGTGTAACGATATATTTCCTGTCGTTGTGAGAGCAGATGAAGCGTCCAAGTATAAGGGCATCGATATATTTCCTGTAGTTGTGAGAGCAGATGAAGCGTCCGAGTATAAGGGCAACGATATATTTCCTGTAGTTGTGATAGCAGCCGAGGCGTCGGAGTATAAGGGCAACGATATATTTCCTGTAGTTATGAGAGCAGATGAAGCGTCCAAGTACAAGTTCAACAATATATTTCCTGTAGTTTTGAGAGCAGATGAAGCGTCCAAGTATAAGGGTAACGATATATTTCCTGTAGCTGTGAGAGCAGATGATGCGTCGGAGTATAAGGGCAACGAGTATATTGCCAGCACTGTTATTGATGCTGGGTAAGGCCTTATCAAACCAGTTCCATTCAATTACAGTAGAGTCAGAGTCAGGTTGAGGTTGTGCAGATGATAGTCATCTGGTTAGCTGGCGATGTGCCCGGCTGGCCTTGGCAGCTGACGTGATGTGAACTGAGAAAATGCATCGTGAGTCACCGTCGGTTGGGAAATCGGAAATCTGCAGCTTGCAACAAACTCCACCTTTGGTGACTGAAGCACCAGGCCATCTAGAATAAGTACAAACCCCTTCGCAGCAGACCTGCATACTCAGAGGATTTACAATTGAATAATATGACAATATTAAAAATAATAGTCTATATGACAAATTTTATCGATACCTGTAGATAAATAGGAGAGCTTAAGACTAACATGGGAAAGAATATGCAGGTTTCTAGAATAAGTACAAACCCCTTCGCAGCAGACCTGCATACTCAGAGGATTTACAATTGAATAATATGACAATATGAAAAATAATAGTCTATAACAAATTTTATCAATACCTGTGGATAAATAGGAGAGCATAAGATTAACATGGGAAAGAATATGCAGGTTAGCTGCCATGATAAATACATAACTACGATTTTTAAGCATACATGGATGGATCTCAACCACGTACAGTATTGCTAAATACCAAGTTTCATATAAAAATATAGGTTAAAAATAAAGTGAAATATTAATTTTTCCTTATCCTCCATTAGATAAACATTGGAGCTCCAAAATTTAACGTACTGTGTTTAGAACTTTTAATATCTCGGTAACCATAATTCTGTAGTTTTTAAGCGTATTCTAATGGTAACATATACAATTTCACATATTTTTTAAATTAATATGAAAAATTCAAAAACTTATCTTAGGCACATTCCCCCCAACTACCCGTTCCGAATTACCGTTATATCTGCTTTACGAACTCATCAGATTAAATATGGGATTACACATCTCTACCAAATTTGATATCGATCGGACCATTTTTCACGTTATCGTAAGTGTTATCGTGTTAACATACATATACATAAATATTAAAGTGTTTAACGACTATTTTTTTTGGACTGATGACAAAATCAAAAGGATAACATGATTACGGGCTTAGGTCTTACCATGAGACTTACGGTAATAGCTTATTCCCTATGAAGGATTCGCCAAAAGACAAGAAAACCATCGAAAATGATTACGTTCCTCTACATTCCGACACCACTTAATCAGTTTGAATACGAATAGGAAAATTATCAAGAGTTATCCAAGCAGAAAATTAATCTTGCTCGATTCGAGAGATAAATCTTGTGAAACACCAGGTGACGCATCGTAGCAAATATTGCAGATGCAAATAGATGTATATGTTTCGCGAAGTAAATGCGCAATGATAAATATAGATGAAATATGAGCTGGCCGCAGACAAAGTCCATTAATATAGCGACAAGTGGTTGCTCATAGGCGGAAATTAATTGTCAGTGTTGCCAACGCTTGCACTTGCACCTCTGTGGTCTGAATGTGTAATGGTACAATGCCAACTGGTACGTATACGGAAATAATCGTTGAATGTTAACTTGAGTGTTTATTTTGTAATAAAGTTGTTGACCTGTTTAGGTACCATTCAAATCATTGTTAGAAAAACAAGAGATTGCATAACGTTGGTTAGAAGAAAAGTTTTCACACATTTCTGATTAGAAATATGATGTTCTCGTACTTTAGAGTCTTAACCACAAGAACTATCATATGTGTTTACAGTATTGTCACCCGAGTCATAAAAATTAAATTTATAACGGAAGAAAATAAGTAGTTTTTCATTACGAGTTGAAATGTTTAAAGGAAGAAATTAAATGTATTTACTTCCCTTAGGGATCATAGATGTGTCTAAAGGGAACGTTTACAGATCCTCAGAACAGCTTTCCTTGTAATCTTATGACGTCCCCTCCGTTAAAATCTTCGCTTGGCGCGAAGTTGCCTCACCAGGGCTTAGAGCCTAGACCATCTAAACCAAAAACTGTTACGGTTGCTCCATACTGAAAGTGACAGTTCATTTCTCGTGTTGAGACTTCCTGATCGGATTCATGAAAAGCAAAACCGAAACAAATCACTACAGAGGAAACCTGATACGGAAAAAACAACATCTAGATATCCTACTTATGAAAATAAAAAACAAGATATTCAAGAATCGCCGAAACCGTGACCTGACGACAATGCGAGCGCAGATTTCGGCTCAGAGTAAGTACGGTATCTGTACGCGTGAATCCTGCCTGGGTGGAGATAAGTCTGTAACAATGAAATCGGCCGTGGAACGATCTATTATTGGAATATTCGTTTATCAAGGATATTTATAAGTTGTCTCGGGGCGATGATAAATCAACAGCTCACCTGGTCGCACCCGGAACAATCTGGAGCTTGGAGCCGCGCCGAACACGCTCTACGCTACACACGCCGCTGACATCGTGACACTGACGTACGACCAACGTCACCAACAATAGAAACGTTCGTGTTTTTCGAGCATTCGAAAAGTTTCGTCTCAGGTCTTCTCTGTAGAGGTGAAAAGTCAACCTAGTCGTGCTAGTATAAAACGATTTTTATTCGAAACCTTGTTTTAGAACGCTTAGAATTAGCAATGACTAATACTAATAATACTAATAATAGACTGGGACGGTGGCGACGTCCTGTAATCCAGCTACTTGGAGGTCACGAATTGTGGATAGTTGTGAGATATGGTCAGTGGATGTAGTGTTCTCTTGTGTGGATTAACGTCCGTACAATTGAATACTACGTTAATCCACAAAGACCATCCTTGTATTTTTGACATTCGTAATTGACCGTGGTTCGGATTACGTTAAATGTAGGTCCATTATGATGTCTGGGCTATTAATACATTTGTCTAACATGTCAGCCTTAGTCAGTAACAAGACTACAATATCGCACCACAATCATCCACATTCATCCTCATTCATAGCTTAAAATACCTACCTTTATTTTCAGTTAAAAGTAAAAGTAAAGTAAAGTACAAAGTAATGCTCGGTGAACATGTTGGCTTGTTACATTTTTCATGTTCCAAACGAAACCTTTTAGAATACTTTATACTTTTCACTGAAATAACGACCAGGTAAGCATTCCTACCCAACAATGAGAAATGTGTGTAAAATGTTGTAACTGACTTGCTTACAAACTCATTACTGCCAATTAGAACGGTTTATAAATAGCACAACAACCAATAGCATCTAAGAGACCTACAGTTAACGTGGACAATTTTGCCTCTGGATTCCGATCGGTTCTATGAGGATGATCTTTGCCAGTTGAATGTAGTTTTCAATAGTACGAACGTTAATCCACAGTAAGGAACGTTTTATACACAGACCATTGCTTATAACTATCCTCAATTCATTACCTCTGATTTACTTCTAGGTGTATTATGTTTCACCTTATATTATAACTCAAGTTTTTGTTTGAAATGTGGTATACAAGTGAGAGTATAATTTATTGTGCATTGCTAACATAATTAATGCTTTTTAAAACAGGTTTTTTGAAACATCTGCAACGTTTATTTCTCTACGTTATAAATGTTATTTTGTACAGCAGAGGCGGAGTAGATTGCATACTTAATTCACTGTCATTACATTTTGTGATTCCTGCATTTAACTCATAATATATAACATAACTTGAGCTCTACCTGTACAATTAGGAGGATTCAATTTGCAGTTTGATTGACAATTTTTTCTTACTGTCCTTCCTTCTCTTCCCAGGACTTTGTCTAGTCCATCGTCCAAAACCATTTTATACGTTACTTCAGGACCTAGTGGGTTGCGACAATATCACTTAGCATTGGTGATTGGCGGGATTTGAACCCGAAACCTCGGTCACCAAGGGTTGCATGACCGTTACGACTGTTGAAATCGGATGTAAGTGAAGCTAACTTCTGACATATGAAAATCAACACTGTTTAGAATAGATTATTGAAGTGGTGACTGTACCACGTGGTAGGTATTTTAAGCCAAGTATGAATGAGAAACGAGTGTAGGATGATTTTTCAACATGTACACCATATATTGTCCAGAAGATGTACTAAAATATTTATAATATTGATCGAAAATAGGCTTTTGAGAGCTTATTATTTTATTGTGTCTGCGTTAGTTTAAAGTAAGCAAAGACTTTCTCCAAAACGTATGGAATAAGGAGAATAAGTTACTTGAAAGCATCCATAACTGCGGGTGCTCTCGTTTTACGGAGAAGACGAATAAAAATGCCTTGTTCAGCGTTACAGAAAGATAGGCTGAGATGAATTGTGATAAGACCTATTTCGGTTTTACTTGGTTGCAGGCAATGTACAAAGAACTCTAATTTTATTTATATTGACGGAGAATAAATTTAGTCTGCAATTGCTCAAATTAGTTACCATGCTCTATCGTCCTAATCCTGTACGAGATGGAATGTTTCCAGCCCTTTGAAAAGTAAATAATTCATAGAAAAATTAAAGAACCTTGGATTGTGAAATCCAATATGTACCCTCATAGTTAATTTCTGAATGACGAGAAAATTATTACATTGTACTCTACATTACTCTATTTTTAGTCATCAAAACCAGTTGTGATAAATAGTTTTCTTTATTATTTTTTAATAAAAAGGTTAGTAAAAAATTAATTCGATAAAACCACCCGTAGTCAATATCAATATCAATTACAGTAATTAATTACTTTATTTAAAAAAAATTAAGGAAATTCCATACATAACTTTAATTAAACTCATCTTCTATCTTTTCACGAGTATCGTGGGTTTACCGGTTACAAAATTAACATTCTTCTTGTTGGGATAAATCCTAATAAGGCCACACATGAAGACTCTTAAGATCATTGTTAAGCAGCTTTCAACAATACAGTAATGGCATTCTCTCATGTTTCGGTTTGTTCTGTGACTACACCATCTTATGCTCTTGGCCTAAACTCATATTGCGATATCTTTACTCCAGACATTAAAACAAATCAGAATGGTTGTCGTTATAGATATTCAAGTAAAATTTGAAAACATGACAAACGAACAGCGTTGATACAATTATTCCACTCTATAAACGTATCATTTATCAGCGATTATTAGTGGTGTTCAGCTGTCTCAGATGATGCAGTGGTTGCACTTTTCGCTAAGTTTACATTCACTCGATCATATTCCCAAGCGTTGCCTCTTCCAAGATAATAATGACACATATCTTCTGTAATGAGACTAAACATCGCCATTCGACAATGACGGATCGCAGGTATTTCAATTACTATAATATTTTAATCACTGAGAAATTTTTGATAAATTACCTTTTGAATATTTCATACCAAATATGGCTCGGGGACTGTTATTAATTCCTTAGCTTGTTTTATAAATCAAGGCCTTCGGAATTGGTAATTAGAGCAATCTACGAAGGCTTCTAGCTTGTTGGGAAAGGGTCAAGTGTTGCCTTTTGGAGATGCTTATGCAAGAAGTGGAGTGGTATCAATTCCTCAATCAATGGGGCGAGATTAAAGGACATATAAGGTGTAAAGTCTGATGTTATCCTCAAGCTAAGAACAATCATGTTTCCCGATTAAGGTACGTAAATTTATATAAACTATTTTTTCATTACTCTACACACGAAAGTACACTTTCTAAACGTAAAGTGAGCTAAGAAAATAGGTTATTCCCGCTACTGCATGGCAAATATAACAGGCACATTTCACACTATTGGCAAAACGTATAAGTCGTACATTCCTACAATTCTAACTTCCGGTTTTGCGCAATGAAACTGAGGTTACCAGAAACCTAAAAGTTATGTTTTCATTTTATCCTAGCGGGAAAATCAAGCATTACCTCAATGACTTTGTTATTGTAGGAAAAATCTTGTGTGTACGAGCGCAAACCGTTATAGCCGCTCTAGAAGTTCTGGTCACCTGAGTGCTGCCAAATGAACCTCTCGTGCGATATGACATACTTTGCACTCTAGTTACACAAATAGCTATTTCTGTGCATTTGTGGTGCAAGGAAAGTAACCGATTTGTGATTTTGCGGTGCAGACCAATCAGCTGTTGCACAACCTCGACATAAGCACGGAAAAAGAGCGTTATGAGTCCGGGTTTTTCTTGATACTAAGTTGAATAAACAAAAATATTCATGTTGTTTACAATTTTTGCGATTTCGTAAGGAAACACTATTGTTCAATACTTTTTTCGAAAGTGCTATTGCGGGGCTCGATGGCTTTTCCACGCTCTGCTTTGCCTCACACTTAAATGTAATCTCTCCTCCAATATGTCACTTTTGAGACTAGTAATTTTAAGTGTAGGATTAGGTGTACTTTTAAACCAAACGGTAATTCCCTAGAGGAAATCAACGTGTTAATGTAGAAGTACACATTTATCATTTAAAAAACGACATGAGTTTCATCACATCCAGGAACGTGAGTTGTAATAAGCCATACGTAAAAGGAAATTAGTTGGTTTCATCTTCAGACCACACTGTACGTTTTGATTTTCCAAACAAACGACCTTCGGAAAATGCAATAAATGGTTAACAGAAGGAATTAAATGTAACAGGCGTCGCTTGACGTAGAGAGGAGAACTAGCAGGGATGTCGCAAGGAGCCTTGAAGCTCCATGAAAGGCAGTTGGCAAAGCACACATAGGCTACGTGACTTACATCAAGACCATGATGCCATCTGGATACTCGTCACCGCCCATCGTCCCTGTCTTCCCTTACTTCTGCTTACAGTATAACAAAAATAACCTATCTATTCTTTACGTTTGTTGACTTACAATAAAAATACTGTTTCCGGTAAGGTTTTAATTAAATATTTCACTAATACGTACCTTAAACTTTTTTCGTGATAACGAGATGTTTCCAATCCAGACAATGCAGCTATGTTGACATGGCTTGGGTATGTCTTAGCTCTGGCGGTTGTAGGCAATTTGTAAGATGAAAATTTGAACCAGATTTCTATAGAAACTACTAGAGCTATATTGCATTTTTAATGGGAATAAGAACAGTTTGGAACAACTGAAAACATTTAATTTAGACATATCGATGATCTAACCTATTTCCCACAGGGAAGTAAATATACAAATTTTTCTGAACAATTAGTGTTAGTGTGTAGCGAATTTACTATAGGGAATTTACTATTACCGTTGATCTCATGGCAAGACATAAGCCGAGGACCATATCACCTTTTCGGTTTGAGGTGCCTTATTTCATGTCAAATTTATTCAAGTTAAAAAAAGTAATCGGTATTAGTGAACATATTAATAAATATATGTAATAAACTATAACATTATTAAAAACCCTTGTTAAAATATAATTTAACAAGTAGTTTCAAAAATAATCATAACATTTCTCACTCTTCTCTCACCCTTTTACGACACGAAAGTAAAAACTGAAAAAAATATTTTCAAATTCAAAACTAATAAAAAAGTAAAAATTGAAAGGTAAAATATTAAAAAAAGGAGAAATTATCAAAATATAATTCACTCCCTGAAGGTAATAACAATCTTTTTATCCTTTTGCTTAGGTTTTATTGGGCCTGGCGTTAAAGTCCTGTAACAAAAAACTCGTACTATATGTGTGGTCTCGGGATCGTTACGCAGATAGACAGACAGACATTAATTCTAAATTCACTTTTTGGTATCAATGAGCCTCAAAACGGTTATTTCCACACTCAGCTCAAATCCAAAAATGTTGACGGAACTAATACCAAAGAACATGGATACTTCTATGTTCTTTGCTAATACTACCTTCTTATACTAGGCTATGTATTGCGGGAGAAAGTAATAATAATAAAGTAGGTTTTTGGGAATTTTTATATAATGGCTAGTCATAAAAATTTTTGGACAATTTCCATCTTTGTGACTTCAACAAATATAATTTACAAGTTTCTATAAATGTATTTATTTTTTTTATTTGTATTCAATATCTATGCTACATTAACTAAAGTATAATATTGGAAGTTTTCCATGACAGACGTCCTTGAATGTGTGAAAGGCTACGGTTACGACAGGCTCGCGTGCTCGATGGATGTGCATTGTATACGACTACGAGACTACGAGACTACGATGCAGTGCAGTGGAGTGGAGTGGAGTGGAGTGGAGTGGTTAGAGTCCGTAGTCACAGTGAACGCTCCAACTGAGCGGAACGTCGATGTTGCATGTTGCATCGTCTGCCGGCCTCTTGCAGTGGCAACAGGAAGTGCATCTAATTGCACCAATTACTTCACGTACCAACTGTTGCTGAGTAAAAGTCCCATCTGAGAAATTATGTTTACGACCACCACTTCGGACTGACAGCCGCTTGCTCCGAGATAATCTTGTTTGGTTTTGAAACTGCTGTAAAAATTTGTAATAAAACGTTTTTACGCAGTGTGCAATAATAGTGATGTAATTTGTTAACTATGTGAACTAGTTTATAGGTAAGGTAAATTCTGTACAAATCTGTATAAATTGTGAATTTTAAAATACTGATGATACCAGAAGATTTTAAGGAAGCAAAATTATATAAACTCTGCAATGCAAGATAGGTCGACGGAACTGGAGACTTTGGTCATGTTCACTGTAGATTTAACTTATTTATTTATTTTATTTTATTTATATTTATTTATATATTTAAAAATTCAGAGGTCACGGTTTGCCCAAGTACTTATCCAAAACTGACACACACACTTACTTAACAAAGTTTAATTTTCACACCAGAAAACGAAAGTTAAGTGCTTGTTCACTCATTGCAGGTCTAAAAAAAATTCTGAAAACCCCTCGAATCACACGAAAACATACAAATTTAACAAACGATTTGACAACACATAGCACATTTTGGACATTTTGGAGGCAACATAGCAGTGAAAAAAGTTACATATTTGGCTTCAAAATTACCCTTAATTAACATGTTGTACCATGTACGGTTACCCCAAAGCGATGTTGATACTACGATGTATATTCGTACAAAAGTGTTAAATGGTGTAGTAATTGTAAAAATTGTGAAGGAATGCATAAGATTATACTCAAAATGAAGACAATAAAACACTACATTAAAGTTATAGCCTCTTGTACCTCAAGACGGTCCAACCTCTAACCACTATACCTCTCCACCTCTCAACCTCTCCACCCGGAGCCTCTAGAGGCACGCAGCGGCCCCACTCATGGTAATCCGAGGCTCCTTCATTTACGTGGAAATCTGGTCCCGCCGCCTGGAGCAGGCCCGGTTTGTTATTTATGTTTAATAACAGGACAAGTATTTTATTGGCCTCCCTTTTCTGGCAACTTGCTGCTACCGTTTATAATGTTATACGCGCCGCGGCTCTGATATATTGAGGCATCGCAGATATTTCATTCGGATTCGAACACGTTCATAACAAGTGCGCGGCTGGCTCTGAGCTCTGAGCTCTGAGCTCTGATTCGGACAGTGTAACGAATGTGCGCGGTCCTTCTAAACTGCTTGCAGAACGTGTTACAACTTTGTAGCTTTATTTATGTGTTCAAAACTGATAAAGTATCACCTTTTCATTTTAAGGAATGTGTCGTTTATTAATCTAGTCTTTTAGCCAGGGGTTCTAGATTAATTTATTATATTTGTGGTTTGGAATATTATTTATGTTTAAAAATTGTAGATTTGTCACTCAAACAATTACAAATGCTATACTTTAATAGAATACATTTTGTATAGAAAAGGGTAACAAATGTTTTAAATATTTAATACGGTCTTGCTTGTTTTTCTCTTGTACAATGTCAGATAAGTACCAGAACTGTATAATAAGAACCAAGCCTTCAGTACGTGTGCCTTATTTACTTGCTTACTATAGGATAAATGTTAAATTTAAAATATCACTGTGGTGTTTATGCTTCAGACAACCTTGAAATTTGTGCCATTTTAAAAAGTACCACAACGTATTGCGATCTATCTTATTAGAGTTAAAATTATTCCATTTCCTTAGAGAAAACATAATATACTATTGTAAAAACAGCTGTACAAAAACTGAACAAGTATATCCCTGCTAAGCATCTCTAAACGCATTTTAAATAAACCCGTTTAAGGGCTCTTAGAGACTAAAAGTCTAAGATGGTGGAGGAACTAAAATCTAAATTATATCCTTATACCTTACACACAGAATTATACTGCAACGTATATTTTCGTATTTATCAACCGTACATTTTTAGTCTTTTAGGCTTTAGTGGTTTTTATTTTGGGTTTGTTGGGCTTTAGTTTTATTTCACCAAACTTACGGATGGTTTTTACAATCCTCCGTTGAAACTGACTCATGATCAGTTCGACGAAAAATAGTTTATGTCTCATTTGTTTTATTTGTTAGTTGATAGCTTTATGAGAAAGGAACCAACATGAAATCAGTTTGATCGTGTTGGATTGAAAAACATTTGTCGTGGTTGAAATACAAAAATCAAAAGTCCATTCCAGCAGAGATAAAAATAATGAGTTCTCTTGATAGAGAAACAATTCAAAACGATCACTGGTCACATACTAATAGATGTGCCATCATTCGCGGAAACATCAAAACCTTATAGAATTACCTAAAGAAAATTTCAATAATTAACCCTTTCTTTTATCCTCTAAGTCGATAAACAATATACAAACATATCTCTATCACTTTCAAATACTTGGAAATACTATTCTTCTAGAATTACGTATTGCCACATTAACTTAACATTTTAATCTAATTAAAGAATAACATAATTTGAAAAGTTACTCATATAAACGTAAAGCGTATGACTTTCAACCCAACAGTTAACTAACCGCTACCATTTACTTAACGAAAGGTTATACAGGTAAACCGGTTAAAATAAAGGGAGATAATTCTTTAACGACGAGTTAGTTCAATACTAGCTTTAACGGTGAGTGGTGAAATCCGATCAGTTAAGGACTAGCTACGATTTTGCTAGGTTGAACGGTGGTTTTGGTGAAATCCGGCCTTAAACGTGGAGGACGCTGTTAGGAGAAATGTGTTTCTCAAGATCACGATGACAGATGATCTCACCACCTGTCAGCTGTCCTGATGTCGAGTGTAAATCACAGATCTCCGTGCCTAACCGAGGGACAAGGAAGCTGGAAACCGGTAGCCGGCTTATTTCGAAATGTACCATTAGAAGAGATAATGCGCTGAATTTAGCATGCGGTAAAACGAGTTTTAGAATTAAAGATGACCAAAGGAGAATCGCTACTGCGACTTGATGGTTATCAATAAAATACTTCCTCTATAAATGAGAAATATTCTTCATAAAAAAATCCAATCACGCATTTTAAGATTCTGCAGTAGCTGCAGCTTTTTTACCCTTACCATAACAACAATTTTAACTCAAACAATTGTTATAAAGTTGCTTTGAACTAGAAAACCTTTTACTTTGTAATTTTTTAAAGGTCTTTATAATGCCTATGGAAGTATCTGATTAAAGTATAAATTTTCTCATTTACTCAGTTGATACGCGATCATATATCTAAAATATTTGCTTCTAAAAAATAATTGACACCTACCAAATAGGTTTATTAACATTCTTATCAGATAGTTCGCTGATTAATTTCTTTAAAATGATCATATTTTATTTCAAACTGATCCGACGTATCCTAATTTTAAAGATTTGTGTTTGAGGCAAGGTTATAGAGGTTTTTAACATTGCATAACAAGATGGCGCAGATATTGTAGCCTTCCAAAACAAGAAAATGAAAAAAATTGATTGCGAGTACGTATTTAGATACAAAATTATTAAACTTCACTCTACAAATTATTTTAAATTTACTCTTTGAAGTACAAAATGTTAGGCATTGCGAGATATAGTGATAAACGTTTTGCATGTTTTTTTCAAATTGTGAAAAACATGTTTATGTCTGTGATCTCTATAGCACAGCGTACTTCAGGAATCTAAGTAACACCTCTGTTAACGTACGGAAAAAAATTGTTATATAGTTTTCACTGTCCAGTAGAGAAAAGAAAAGTAGAAATTTTAAGGTATCTGATTCAGGTCCTACCTGTCTTTGGTCAGTGACATTTTACGTCACAGATCCTGAACATTAACTGGTTAATCTAATGGGTTAATCTAATGTTAGTCCGTGGTAAAAAAAACCTGCACCAGTTGTAGAACAGATTAGTTTTACAACGCAAGTCCATCCTACACAGCGAGCAACAACGAGAGCATAGATTAGTTCCAGTGGCGTCCGCCAGGGTATAATTTATGGGCTCAGCCTCTAGTTAAATCTTCCGGTTTGACCAATTTGAGGTGTTTGTGTCAGTTCCGGCATCGATATGTAAATGGCACCGCACTCACTTCCGGTTACATGTCCGCTTCCGGTATCGTGACCGTCTGTCATGTTCCGGGGAAAAAATGTTTTCTGATGTACGGCTAAACTTTGAGTACAGCCAAAGCGTAAATGGCGTATGTAATATCGTCCTCTAATCGATTTCACCCAACAAATAAATCACAACACATATAGTACACATATAGTAGTGTTTAGAACGAGTAAGATATATGAATAAATATTGATAAATAAATACTACGGAATATTACAGTTTTGTAAATGGTGTACAAACCAGTATTGTATAAGTTTGAACTAGCTTTTCCTACACTGTATTCATGGTATTGGAAGTAAAGTATCTCCAGACCTCACGAAAAGATGGTTGAAGATCTAATGTTAACGCACAAAACCTAAACTTTTTTAGTTGTATGTAAATTAAAAAGATTTTTGAGCTCATTTGTTGAAAAATTACGTAAATAAGCTGTACAAATTAAACTAACCTGAGTTTTCTTTTTAACACTCAGTAAAAATTCATTTAGGTAATTAACATATCTATTTCATCTTTTATAGATGAGTTTTTAAGTGAAACACTTGAATTTAGTTTCTATATCTTATTTTATACTGTATGAATCTATTGCTTAGACGATAAATCGTTTTGATTTGTGCATGTTTACTGGTGAAGAATTTACAAAATGACTTCATCTCATTCCATCTTACACAGTATAAATTTGGTATGCATTACGATTCATCAAGGCGTCACAAACCGGCTCAGGAAAAACAGCAGTGAGTCAAAAATGCGAACAACCCTACGAAGAATAATCCCACAACAAAGCTGATAGAAGTCAAAACAACCTTTCAAACCGGCAAAATACTTCAACAATCGAAGCCGATCGAGGACATAAAACCCCCAAATAAAGCCATCAATACGGCTCAAAACGTCACTGGAGCACAATAGCCACTCAAAAACAGCGACAAAGGTGTGCTCCCGGGCCCGACCAGGCCGCGGAATCCCCTCGGGCCGGATATCAATTCGCAAACTGCGGTCGGATTGAAAGCCACGGATAAATCATACGTGGAGAAACTGATGTTTCCGGACCGGGAGATAAATGGGCGTTGTCTTTGGGACCTGCTGCAATCCGTCAAAGTGATGCAGGTGTCGCTGGAGACAATGGGGAGAGGGGCGTGAGCGAGAATGCGGCTATGAGGCAACCCACAGCTACCGGACTGTGCAGTGGATGTGGAGTCTTCTACGTATAAAGCAAGATCTACTGACTACGTATAGACTATTTACCGAGATGAAAATCTCTAGCGTACTCCTCAATGGACATTCTAGTGATTCTGTGGCTCTGGATAGCATAAGGGCTTCTGAATCTGGGGTAGCGATTCAGTTTAGAACCAATCAGTTTTTGAACTTGGTCTTGATAGTTTTCTGACCTGATCCAGTGATTACCTGGTTTGGACCCAAGTGGTTCCAATCAGATTCTATGAGTTTCTGAATTTGGTCTTGATAGTTTTCTGAACTGGTCATGCGATTACCTGGTTTGGGCCCAAGTGGTTCCAATCAGATTCTATGAGTTTCTGAATTTGGTCTTGATAGTTTTCTGACCTGATCCAGTGATCACCTGGTTTGGACCCAAGTGGTTCAAAACAGTTTCTATGAGTTCACCTTGTTCTTTGTTGACTTAAAATAATTTTTAACTACACTTGTCCCAAACGCAGGTTAGGTTAGTTTAGGCATAGACAGAAAACGATATTTTTAGTTTGTGGTTTAGTTTAAGAAACTACTAGGTTCTTCGAAGAAAGATCTGTTACCCTACTTCTGATCCAGGTGTTGCCAATCGGATTTAATCATACATCCTACACAGTTTAGGAAAAGAAGTTGTCAAATTGTATTGAAAGTATTGAAAACAGGAAAACTTTGCTTGTCTAAAACAAAAACGTTTTACGTAACCAATCTATCCTATCCACTACCAAAATAGTGTCAAAAAACAGCACAGAAATTCAACACTATTTTGATCAACACATTTTTATGATGAACTAGCTGTTTGATTCAATGGTTAGTGCCCGTCTCGTAATCTGAAGGTTATCACAATTTTCAGATTCAATACTGGACTCAGTTGCCTTTGTTCATTGGGCTGTTAAATGATCGTTGAAACTTAATCAGCTGGTCTTTCAGTTCAGCAAATCCATTACACTCACTTTACATTCATATTCACTTTAATATTCACTGTTTAAACATATCAGTGGACTGACACATACTTTCTCCCTTGAATGAATTTAAAAATCTCCATCTGTAATAAAACTTTCATACTCTTTAAAGTGTATCTAAATATATTTAGTAGTTTATTGTTTCAAAAATAGTCGATAAGAGAAACAAAGTTAAATCTATTGTTAGTATATTATGGTGGAACCCCTACCCCGTAATACCAAACTTTTTTGAGTGGGTTTTGTTGGGTGATGTGACCTTACGCGCAAACTTTCATGGAAATAAGGAAGAAATTGATTTTTTAATATTCTCCCTAAGAACAATATTGTACGGTCTTAGGAAACGTACTACGTTAATCATGGACAGTAAATTTAACTTTTCTCTGGAATCGTTAGTCGTATATAGATAACTCAAAATACTAATTTGTTTAGTTTTTTAAAGCCAGTTTCGATGTTTTGGGAAATTCAGGGGATGTAATTTTGTTTATCTCATAAAGCACTATTTATCTTATAATTTTCATCAAAATCGTTAAAGCTGTTTTAGAGAAATCTTTATTTTATATGTTTTTGTTTTCACTTCATACTGTCGAATAGGGGGGGGAGTAAAAATTGTATGATACGCTCACAAGAGTGGTTTTAAATTTCGTTGATTTTAATACTGAGGTACTGAAAACATCATAACAGTTCTTAACGCATCGCCCAATCTTTTGGGACATTTTAACTTACGAACGAGTGGGTGATTATTCTAAACGTACTCTAAACGTATTCTAAACGTAAATCGAAACAGTTTACCAGGGAATATTTCACAATTCCTATACCCACCTGCACATTCACGTCCCATTCAGACAGCCTCGACTGTGACTGCCCCTCAGCCGTGGGAGGTACCATTCACCTCCAGATTGTTTATGTCCTGATAACAAGCCCGTGATTTAACCACCAACCACCAACATTACTCGACATCGTTTACCTGGCACATTTATGTAAATACAGCTAAATGTCTCTAAGCATCGCCTTTTGCTGAATAGCGTCTATTAAGTGGGAACGTAGGCTGGAAATCGGCTCTTGCAATGAATGGAGACCATTCCTCAACGAGAACCTTTATAGGTGGGTTGGTTTTGTGGCAGATTGCTCTTCAACAATTTTTCTTGGATTTCGGTTATTTATTAAACATTTATAGATCTCATTGTGAGAGACTATTTATTATGTTTCAACCTATTTTTTTATACTAAAACCATTCTTCAATATGTATTTATTCTGACACATTTTCCTGATACTATCACTCGTTCTTAGCGCATTTAGTTATTTAATTTTGCAAATGTTTATAAATTATTTGGTGCTTTCTGAGTATAGGACTTGGCTTGGTTGCTTAAAAGTGATAAAATTGTGGTCCGGACTCGTTCTCGGCATTTAAGGTATTTTACTTATTAAATCTGGTGTAAAAGTCTCTTAATTATATACAGTATATATATATATTGATTAGTAAACGTACTATTCAATAGTCCGGACGTTATCCATCTTTAAAGACCATCCTCATGATTAGACCAGTTCGATATTCAGAGACAGTGGTTTGGAATCTACGTTAAACTGTAATACGTTAAACTGACTACTAAACAGAATTATTGTTTTGGAGAAAATACTCGTTTAACAAACAAATACATTCCAGCTGTGCGCTGTCAAGTCAGGAAGCCTAATTCGACCAGGTTACAAAAAACCGTCCAGCTGACCGACCATCCATCAAGACAAAGGAAGAGTTCAGAAACAAAAGTACCCCAAGGGACAGTAATTATTCAAATAAAACCGCCCACAGTTCTTTTCCCAGCGATGCCCGGCGTACGGGAGCCGCGCAATTAATAGTGAAAGCATGTAATTACCGGACACCCTGTAAATAAGAATAGCGGGCTCCGCCATCCGCCGAATTGTGGTAATTGTAATTGTGTGGAGTTACACGCGAAAGGCGGGCAAGAGCCATCCACCTGCCGAAAATCTACAGGGCCAAGATTACGCTCTATTACTCTTGGAATTAAATTAAAGACAAGGCCGAGAACGCAACGTTCGGACGCGGCTCAACGTCGAACGATTTATCGCCCTTTATAAAACAGAATTTATTATGCCTAAGGAGTGGAGCCGTGTGAATCTATAATGTGAGCCCGAAATTACAGTTATTAAGTCGAGGCTTAAGTCGCTTTTTAATTGGTTCCGGGCGATTTATGAAGTGGTAGTCCTATCTGGGTCCGGCGAAAGATAAGACGTCCGCTTATCAGCTAATGAGGGACGCCGGCCGCAGGTCACTCCTTATCGCGTCTTATCACGTTAATCGTTTTTAAATTAATACCACGCCCGACGGTTATACTGGTTGTTTACGATGTGTTCTCTATGGCTTCCGTTGCCGGTGCGGCGCTGTTCTCGGGAATCCCGCCAGGATTGGAAAGAATAAAGCTTTATGACCTTCGCAGTTATTTTGAAATCCAAAAATTTACCTATTTGTTTAATTTAAGGCCTATTGTGATTTATAGACCGAAAAATGTTACCAGTTATAACACTAATGTAATCTCTCAACAGAAAAACAATTTCGGAAAGTATGTTTAAACCACAAAACGTGTACTCTTCACAAAGTATGACTGTCTAAGGAACATGTCAATCTTAGTCAATACAATACTACAAGATCGTGCCACAGTCATCTTACGCTCATTTCTCATTCATATTTGACTTAGACTACCTACCTTGGTAAGTCGCCATTTCAAAAGTACCTACTATTTTTTGAGGTGGTTAGGTAAGCTATGTTATTCATGTACGTTACTCTTCACGCGGTATGTTATTAATGTACTTTAAACTTCATAAAGGCATGTTATTCATGTACGTTACTCTTCACACGGTATGTTATTCATGAACGTTACTCTTCACACGGTATGTTATTCATGTACTTTACTCTTCACACGGTATGTTATTCATGAACGTTACTCTTCACACGGTATGTTATTCATGAACGTTACTCTTCACACGGTATGTTATTCATGTACTTTACTCTTCACACAGTATGTTATTCATGAACGTTACTCTTCACACGGTATGTTATTCATGAACGTTACTCTTCACACGGTATGTTATTCATGTACGTTACTCTTTACACGGTATGTTATTCATGAACTTTACGCTTCACACGGTATGTTATTCATGTACTTTACTCTTCACACGGTATGTTATTCATATACGTTACTCTTTACACGGTATGTTATTCATGTACGTTACTATTCACACAGTATGTTTTTATGTACGTTACTCTTTACACAGTATATTATTCATGTTGCTACTCTTCACAGAATAAAACCCCTCCTCTTGAGTTTTAAATTGTATATCGTCTACTCTTTGTAATTAGGAATTCCATGAAACAATGAATCGTAAAATATTTGCTGTTTTACCTAAGATAATAAATATATAGGACGTCTTTAATTTAAGCCCGTCACAAAACTTTATAAAACACTTAATAAAACACTATAGTGTTTTATTAGATCAAAATAAAAGAAATGCCTATGGGTTATGTTCTAAAATGCATACAGTAATTACCAAAATACTCTCCATTTTGTGTTTTTGACAAAATATTTCAAATATTAATACTGTTTCTATCGATTGTTTTAAAACGTGGCATATGGCTTTAAATAATAAAGTTCCAACATAGAAGTATAAAAATGCAATTAATTTCGAAATGGCAGTCATTATATTAGAATAACGTAAAAATGGTTGATTATATTAATAATTAATAATTATTATATTAAAAAGCTTTGTATAATTTTACTGCCTATCCAATCACACCAAAATTATGAAAATCTGTCCATACACAACGTATATGCAGTACTTTTACCAGTATTAAGAATGTAAGAGCACTACGAAATCAGCTGCAACAATGATGTCCCTCGGGTAGCCCAACGAAGCGGGTTGGCAATAATATTATGTAGTACTCGCACACATCGTTTGACGTTAGACATATCGTAAACATATGCCAGGTTTCAAAACAATCGCTTAAAAATGACGTAATTATAAAGTATTTTATAAAAAATTCAAAATGGCGGATTGGTTAAACTAGCAATCAGAGTTCAATCAATCAGAATCAGTTGCTCTGATTGGTGTTCCTCTTTTTAGGGGTCAGATCAATCTATTTGGGAATAGAACACAAGACAGACATTCCTAGGTCTTTTTCAAAATTAATAAATTTAAAATTGCAATAATTTCAAATTCCTTCGAAGCAAGTGGTTAGTATACTGAACCTACAGACTACATTTCCTGTGTGTGTGTGTGTGTGTGTGTGTGTGTGTGTGTGTGTGTGTGTGTGTGTGTGTGTGTGTGTGTGTGTGTGTGTGTGTGTGTGTTTTAATGTATAAAGCTAATACAGTATTATATTGCAGAATGCTTTGTAATTTCAGAGGGCCTGATTCAAAATTTGTTTCTGAATAAACTAATTTGAATTGATCCCAGGTTGACTTGAATTTAAAAGACTATTAGATTAAATTGACTATAAAGACGAAAAACTTATAATATAACATTAAATTAGTTATTCTCTTTCTACTAATAACTATGACAAAAACGATATTTACCTAAATTTCTTCAGTATAATCGGAAAAATAACAGTTTAAAATTGTGTGGAAGGGCCACGAGGGCCTTCGAACTTTTAACTTTAAAACTTGTATTTTCTGAACAAAATATTGGTATCAATTAAAGTCATCATTTTCCATACATACATTTCATACATTTTCGGGTCACTTTTTTGATCCGGGAGGTTTTTAACAATACGAATATATGCATTACTTGCTGTGACACGCGTTGTAGAAGTAAAAAAAATACAAAAGTGTTACAAAAAAGTAGTTCCTACTCACAATGAATAAGAATTGAAAATAGTAAGTAAAGCGAATAGTATAAAAATGCACTTCGGATATGAAATTGTCAAGTTAAATCTAAGCCCGAAATTTTTAAATTAAATAACTGGCAAAGTTCACGCAAGGAGTGGTGAATGATTTAAGAACTCTTCAAAAGCTATTTTCATCATTCAAACACTTTAACACATTTATACGTAACCCATAAAAAAGTACATTTTCCACCAACACCAAAAATAGGCGTTTTGATACGAGCACAAGTCGAGGCTGTTAAATGTGCGAGTATACATCCAAAAGCCAATTTTGGGCCGTGTGATAAACTATATTTTTCGACATACTGCAAATGAAATAAAACAAACTAGTAAACATAAATTATTGCCTTATTTAGTATCCATAGTTGTCAGCCATTTTTATCGCTTTAGACTAATCACCTTTTATATTACTTACGTTGTAGCAGTTATTTCTTGATTCCTGATTGGTTCTTTAGGTTATGTCAGTTATTATTATCGATAGTTCGATTTAATAGTCAATTACCAGCTTCACGATTAATATCCGGAACATCCAAAATACACAAAAAATCGATAGTGATTGTTGCAGTTACTTTATCGATTATTTACAATCGAATGCTGAAGTATTATTAACAATGATCTTTTTCGGCCTATGAATTAAAAATCGTCATAACGATAGGTTTAGTAATATGAAGAAAAAGAACGCCCTTTGTTCTTCAACACGTGTATCTAAAACAGCTGATTTTGAGGCAGTATGACGAAAACTCCTTTATAAACAGTGGAAAAGTGGGCCTCCAGTGTTGCCCAACCAAGGGAGCTCGCACCATCTCATTGTTAATGACAGGTCAAATTTAGAAGTACTAGTTACGATTCCCTGATCTCATTTATCTTTGGCTGGTTCAACCCACCTTAATACGCGATCATAACTCTTCCAAGGCATTAGTACCTCATTTCCTTCTCCCTTATCTCTCCTTGTCTTATCTTTAACTGCTAGGTCTAAACAAAGAGGAATTAACTATGATCTTGATAAGGATTGGATGAAGACTTCGCTCTAATTGAGTAGACCCCGTTTACACTTCTTTTGGATTGTCAGCTATTCTTTCTTTGTTTTGGTATTGTGTTCAGTTTACGGTTTTTATCACTTTCTGATCTGGCTTACGTCAGATCTGAAGGAAATAATTTGCGTCCTATTTCACTCACAATCATTTCTTCAAAAGCTCTGCCCTTATATTGAAAAGAGACATAGCTGTAATAGAATTGACGAGTGCAAGGGTGGAAGCCGGCATAGAAGACCCACAGGGTGAGGATGAGCCCCACACTTGTGTGGGGGGTGGAAGTGTAGACCCTGTCGGGCCAGCTGCGAGGGGGTTGTTTTGGTTCGTTCTTTGATTACAACCACCAGACGGACAAGTGCAGGACCTGTCTGCGAGGCCGTCTAGACGTCGGGGGTGAACAAAAACTACAACCCTTCCTCACGCGGGTCCGAGCCCCTCTTTAAATAATCTCCCAAGGTCGTCAGGTCCTCCCCTACTCTACCCACGACCTCGGTTCACCTCTCTGCTAGGGGTTGATTGCGTTGTTGCTAGGGGGTGGTTGCGTTGCTGTTTAATGCGTTAGCGTATTGTAAATTCTCTTGTTTAATTAGATAACAGTATTTACTATTTCAAGTATAAATTAATTATTTCTCATTCAAATTTTTTTATTAGGCCTAATTCATCAATTTCATCATTTCTCCAATATTTAACATTCACTATACCATCAAGTATAAACATAGTATGAGTAAATTGTTAAATTATGGTTATTTTGTATGAAACAATATTGCATTTTCATTGAATTTTCATGAGTTTGTTTTTTACTTTTTTCCTTTTTTATCATAGTACTGACTTATTTCTTACTACAAAAACGACTTGCTGTTTGGATAATGTGTGGTATAATGTTAACAAGTTATGATAATATTCAAGTTGTCTTAATTTTATAAATTAAAGGCTTTATACTGTTCGTATATTACTCGATTTATTACTATAC
This sequence comes from Nephotettix cincticeps, assembly GCA_023375725.1. Taxonomy (NCBI): domain Eukaryota; kingdom Metazoa; phylum Arthropoda; class Insecta; order Hemiptera; family Cicadellidae; genus Nephotettix; species Nephotettix cincticeps. The sequence goes on along the minus strand of CM041787.1, from coordinate 31,943,895 downwards.
ATAAACGCACATTTAGGATTGTTTTAAATTGATTAAAAGTGTGATTGATCATTGAGTTAAAACTATGCTAACAATACATTAACCTGGAGTAAGTTTGTACGTTAATAGTAACTAAACATAAGACTCGTCTTATTTCCAAAACACAGAGTAGACAAAGAAACCACCATCAAATTATATAGACTGCAGTTCTATTAAACGAATTTTAACAATCTATTTTTTCTGTTTTAGTGAACTCAATCTCGCTTTAGGATACCGGTTATTAAATGTAGAATGAGTAATTAATTACGATAAACAAACCAAGGTAACTAGAAATTTATAGAGACGTGCGGGTCACAAGCTAACTTCCCGCCAAACATATGGTAATTTCTGACCAGTGTCATATTTATTTATTTACATAAATAACTTAATAATGTTTATTTTAAAAATTGGTTAACTTCTAAAATGTGTTTAAATTATATTTTTCCATAATTAATTGATTAACATGTTTAATTGTCGTGAAATTCCTAGTTGTTATATTTAGGCTGTGAAATAAAATGAAAATATTGTTGTATTGTTCAAAAATAAAACTTATTATAAAAAGTGTTTATCAATTAGGTTAGGATCAATCGCCATGACATTTGAAAGATTTTGCAATTCTAGCAGTTGGAGGGTAAACATAAACATGACAACCTTAACCATACCAATACAAAACATCAGCATTTCGTTGTTTTCTTTTGTGTTTGGTTATTGTGGTACCAGTGACGTCAACTTTTTTTTACATGACCCTTAACTCTCAGTAATCCAAGCAATGTACAGGCAAAACTCTCATTTATATAGAAGAAAACAAGCTTATTAAATTATTTTAAGCCAAGTATAAATGAGGATGCGTGTAAAATGATTGTGGCAAGATATTTTAGTCTTGTTAATGATTAAGGCTAACATGTTCCTTAAACAGGATTGTTAATTAATAGCCCAACAGTCGATGGCTACTAAGGGACCTACAGTTTAACGTGGGGTCCGAACTACTGCCTCTGAATTACGAACTGGTCTAATTATGAGGATGGTCTATGTGGATTAACGTAGTATTCAATAGTGTGGACGTTAATCCACACAAGAGAATACTACTTCAACCGACCATCGCTTATAACTATCCACAATCCGTGACCTCCATGTAGCTGGATTACAGGACACGCTACGATACATGTAGCAAGAACATTTATAAGGCTCTAATTAACAAGTTTCACCCTTAAATGAGAGCCCATTCGGCACCTACTCGCTAAGAACCTATCGTGTGTAAGGTGTCGGAGGGTGGAGAGGGGAGGGGGGCGGTGGAGTGCTAAAAGACGTTTACCTCAATTTACATAAAAGCTCGTCAAGCGGTTTAGTCTATATAGATGTAGATGTATTAGATAAGTGTTGTTTCTTTGCATCCCCGACTGTGATAGCTCGACGCCTACGCTCTTGGGCAAACCTATTACTGACTGGCTCAGAAATGGATATCTGCAAATAGCACGTCTTAGCACGATACGGCAGGATCTTGATAAGGTAACTCTAGGTAAATGTGGCAGAAAAATTGACTTGATAACTTAAAAATCTGAAGAAATCAATAGAATGTTACAGAGTTTTGTCAGTACAATACCTGATAGTATAATAATTTTTGTTAATTTTGCGCTTTGTACACTATCAGCAGACACTACAGAATGCACTCGTCTTTTCATTAGTAAATACGAGAGCATCCACTATGATGACATTTTGGTTCATTATGCTATACATTGGCTAAGGTAAACCCTCAAGCAAGGTTAGAGGAGTAGGAGGATGTGTTGGTTAGGTTTGGGTGTACAGTGCTTTAAACTGCACAGCCTAAATACCCGATTATAAAAAAATACAGTTTTGAGCGATATTAGGAAAATTTTTTCAGGGTTTACTCAACATTATGTTAATTAAAATAATGTAGCAGAAACCAATATAAAAGTTTTTTCTTATAAAAATCATATTTAATTTGTTGAGGTTGGTATTTTATATTCAAAACCTAAACAAATAGACCTGAGCTAACCTCACCTGTTAAGTTTTAGGTTAACAAAACGAATACAACGAACAACAGAACTCGGATCAGCGAGTAAATTATAAATGAATAAATAACGTATTTATCATTTAGCGCCCTTCAAAGTTTACACTCTGCTTTAGAAGGTAACTTTCATCAAACTAATTCCAAAACATCAAAAATTCTAAGCTAACTCTAAAACACAGCGAATATGATTAAAATATTTGATTGTTAATTTACTTTAAAACACCATAGTTGTTACACTATATGGTATTGGACAACGAAATATATCTATATCATACATTACTTTAATACTTTTAACTGAAATGGTGACCTACCCAGGAAGGAGCCAAGTATGAATGAGAAATGAGTGGAAGATGGATGTGGCACGATCTTGTAGTGTTGTTACTGACTAAGCCCGACATGTTCCTTAGACAGGACTGTTAATTAATAGCCCAACTGTTAATGACAACTGGGACCTATGGTTTCACGTGGAATCCGATGCAGTTTTGCACCTGAATTACGAACTGGTCTAATTATGAGAATGGTCAGAGCGGATTAAAGTGAATAGTGATAAAGTCAATTCACACCACGGAATGTCGCATCCATAGACCATTGCTCGTAACTATCCGCAATTATTCGTGACCTCCAGGTAGTTGGTTTACAGTACACGCCACAGACCCAGTATAAACAAAGTTATACAGTTAAATTGTACCATTTTCCAACAAAAAGGTCCTTGGCATCTTCAATAAGCATTCTCTGTTCGTACCGCTAACACCTCGATGCTACGACGTTGTACATCGTTCGTTTCTCGCACATGAATTTACGTTTTCCAATATAACTGTCGGAATTCTATCGAGTCGTGAAATCCCATTACTATCGATAATCGTAATCCATGACGATCGATATAATCGTAAACCCCGCTAGATAATCAGCAGTAAAAAGGGGTTTACTCAGTAATAAACTTGGGTAAAATCCAGTCAATGTCGGCCATTTTTACGGAGGAAAGTTTATACCATTGACAGGTAATTACTATATTGATGTTGACTTTCATAGATAAATAGGATAAGGTATTACAAAGACGACAGTCAAACGGTGGAATTAGATATACAGGGTCAGTCATAAGTGTACTCATTCATAACGGTTGAAAGTGAGGTTAACCAGAATATTGGTTCCCTGCTTAGTAATGGAAACATAATTTTTGGTGTTTAATTTTTTGTATTTTGTGGAAGCTCAAATTTTGTAAATGTAACATAATCGAGAGATTCTCATGTTAAAAGAAAATGAATTTTAGAAACTGCATGTATACGTCTTAATCTCAACCCAGTAAAAACAGTTTGTATTTCCCTTTTACAGGAATTCAATGTACGAAATTTAAATTTATCCTATGGTCTATGTCATTAAACACCTTGCAACAACAAACGAGAGATGCGTAACACTATGTTCAACATAAAATTAGAAAAAAAGGATTTGTATCCTCCAACTTATCAGGTTATAATCACAAACCTATGGACTTTTGTTGAATGGTCCGATGTTGAAAATCTTCTGATTTTCGATAACTATAATAATAATAAACTTCAATATCAAAATAGCGTTACATGTATTATAGAAAACAAAATATTGATACCGAAGATATTTTAATAACCTTAAAAAATCAAATGTTGTCTAAATTAACCAAACTTTGTGAACATGTTCTTTATTAGAGTTAACTTTAAGGGGAGATGGACCCGAATATTTGAAAAAAATATATATATATATATATTTGCGTTTTATTATTATAAGGTTCTTTATATATATATATTTGCGTTTTATTATTATTAGGTTCTTTGTGGTCATTAAAATATATAATATGTATTAGTTTGCATTTATTATTCTTGGGAAAAATATTTGAAGGTATATCGCGCTTCGCAACCTGAGAGTGACCACCAGCACAGTTTTGGTGTTTTCCGAAAGTCCTCTTTTTCTTCATAAAGGGCCCCTTTATTGGAAATTACTTAAGTTATACACTTGATATTTTTACTATATAAGCTACTAATATTCATTTACCAGAGCAGAATGATGGTGATAATATGAAAAATTGCACTTAAAAAATTATATTTTCGTATAAAAAAATAAAGTTTTTAAAACATGATTAAAAAAGAATTTCTGTGTAATATTTTAATTTTTACTTGAATTTGGTAGGGTTTATTTAACTATATTCGGAAACACTGTTAAACGATGGGTACTTATATCTCATATAGCTCCAGATATAATGGGTAATTAATGACAAAATAACATTGCCAGCATAGGTCCATCTCCCTTTAATTAATTTTCATCACTTGGAGTTAAAGCTAAGTAACTTGGTGTAAACCATGATATACAGGGTGTCTATGAAAAACGTTTCAGGACTTCGGTGAGTGATTAGATACATTAAAAGGAAGAAAAAAGTACAAATGGAGGTATGGTCTAAAACGCTTATTTTATCAGATATGCGCCATTTTGTATTTTCCACGAAATATTTTTTATCTTAAACATTTTTCAAGAATAATTTTCAAATTTTGTATGTGTTTTACACTAGATCCAAGCTCAAAATCGAAAATGGCGGCCATTTAAAATTTTAAACCTAAAATACTTTGAAAACGGTAAAAAATACAATAAATTTAAATTGCCGCCATTTTTATTTTGAGCTTGGATCATGCTAGTTATTTTTTTAATATTAATAGTATACTAGTGTAAAACACATACAAAATCTGAAAATAATCCGCTAAAAAATGTTTGAAATAAAAATATTTTATGAAAAATACAAAATGGCGGATATCTGAGAAAATAAGCGTTTTAGGCCATACCTCCAACGGAACTTTTTTCTTCCTTTTAATGTACCTAATCACTCACCTAAGTCTTGAAACGTTTTTCATGGACACGCTGTATCTAGACGTAAAAATTGACCACCATGCAAGGAGTAAACAGCGAATGATGGATTGACAACGTGGTCGAGTTTACATTAGCCGGTGCATTGAACTGGTCATTCATCCATAATTGGAATGTTCACATGAACATTGTAGTCCATGAATTGATCACACCGAGCTGCCTGCCACTGTGCACATGTAATCTCCTTATCCGATTGAACGGACACGTACATGTGGGAATGTGCCCATACTATCGATATCAGGAAATATCGATGTGTTAGTTTCGATATTTTATTGATATCGGGAAATATCGATGTGTGTTAGTTTTGATATTTTATTGATATCGGGAAATATCAATGTGTGTTAGTTTCGATATTTTATTGATATCGGGAAATATCGATGTGTTAGTTTCGATATTTTATTGATATCGGGAAATATCGATGTGTGTTAGTTTCGATATTTTATTGATATCGGGAAATATCGATGTGTGTTAGTTTCGATATTTTATTGATATCGGGAAATATCGATGTGTTACTTTCGATATTCAATTAATATCGGGAAATTTGTTGCAGTATTATTAATATTTCGTTTAATAATGTTATGTTGATAAAAAATATTATTTACAACATTTTATATTATTACAACTCGTTTAAGGCAATTTTATTTATTTAATAGGAGATATCCAGTGTGGCAACAACAAAAGTTTCAACACCGAAACCGTTGAACTGTCATGTTGCTATGCATACAAGGCATATAGATTTTACATAGAGTGAACTAAACAATAAATATTTGAGTATTATTCAAAAGTAGATATCGGTATTAATATTTTGTTTTCGATAATACCACTCTTTCGAGATCAAAGTTTAATATTGTTATTGTAATGGTGAAACATCTCTACCTAAATGTCCGTAAGTTCATGATTATAACCCTACAAGTTGTATACAATTATTTTTTCCCGATTTTGAGCTAAACATTGTGTTTCGCATCATCCGTTAGTTGTTGCCTGCTGTGTTTTATGATATACCATAGGATAAACTTAAATGTCGTACATTAAGTCCCTGTAAGAGAAAAATACAACCTCTTGTTACTGGATTGCAAAATGAGTTATACTTTAAACTTTATACTTTTAACTGTACGAGGTATGTAGCCTATTTTAAGCCAAGTATAAACGAGAAATTAGTGTAGGATGATTGTGGCGCGATCTTGTAGTCTTGTTACTAAGGCTAACATATTCCTTAGACAGAACTGTTAATAATAGCCCAACAGTCAATACCATATCTAAGGGACCTACAGTTTACCACTGCCACAGTTCCTAACCACTGTCTCTGAATTACGAACTGGTCAATTGAGAAGATCTTTGCGGATTAACGTAGTATTCAATAGTGCGGACGCTAACACAAGATAATACCACACCCATCGACCACAACTATCCACAATTCGTGACCTCCAAGTAGCTGAATTACAGTTCACGCCATGGCCTCAGTCAATAGTTTTAAATTTTATAGTTTCCATAGTTCATATTCCTTTAAAATGAGACCTATCACTCGATTATGTTTACGTTTAATAATTCCTTGTAACTTATCAGATATAATTGCGTAGTGATTATATTTTTCCGGAAAATAATAACTACATAATTTATTTGTTGATTACTTAACATTTAATAAGACACCTCAACCATATTTTCACGACTATCGTGTATTAAGCAATGCTGTCACAAAATTAATATTGTTCTATTGGAGTAAAATAAATTATTTAGCCGCTCTCGCAGACTCTTATTATGTTTTGCTCAAGTAAAAAATAATCGAACATATTTAAAAAACCTGCTTCCTCACATATTACCCATGAAATTACGGCCTGAATCATTCCACGTTTTCAATGTAAGGCTAAACCCCAAGGAGATTAGGAGAGGAAGTTTGGGACTGAATCAGACCGGTGTCGGGGTATCCAGAGCCCCTTAGAATAAAAAAGGACTATAATGAAGGCAGCGGATCCTCCGCATTCCAACGTTGGCTGACGACGGCCCTGGAGCCGATATAAAGATGTTCGATGTATAGAGACTCTTCTGACTTGCAATACAAATATCGATAGACCTATAGAGTATAGTATAACTTACTAATCTTTGAGAAAATAGTAGTAAAGTAGTTTAACCAAGTAAATTAACCAAAGGTGTACTACAGCATGTCAAGGAAGCAACAGTTTCTGTTTTGTATATTTGTTAAATAAACTCTTTTTGCCTGGGACCGAGGCTTGTCCTGTAATCCAGCTACTTGGAGGTCTAGAATAAGGTGGTGGATGATTGTGAGCGATGGTCGGTGTATGTAGTGTTCTCTTCTGTGGATAAACGTCCGCACTATTATATACTTCGTTAATCCGCAAAGACCATCTCAATTGACCAGTTCGTAATTCAGAGGCAGTGGTTCGTAACTGTGGTAGTAGTAAACTGTAGGTCCCTTAGATATAACATTGATTGTTGGGCTATTAATTAACAGTTCTGTCTGAGGAACATGCCAGCCTTAGTAACAAGACTACAAGATCGCGCCACAATCATCCTACACTCATTTAGCATTCATACTTGGCTTAAATACCTTCATAGGTAGGTTGTCATTTCAGTTAAAAAGTATTAAGTACAAAGGCTCTTTTCTTTGTAGTTTCAAGAGCCTTAATACCAAAAAAGTACCACTCCAAGAAATAAATATTCGGAACGTCTATATGTTCAAATTTAAAATGCATTTGTCCCTGGAAATCAAAAGTTTCATTGAGGGTAACACTGTGGTTTAGTGGGCAATCAAAACAAATCAGTTTTAAATCAAAGTAAAACGAAAATTGTAGAGTTCAAAATAAGCAAGGCAGGAGCTTCTGAACGCATTGATTACTTAATTGGGGACGAACACATTGAGCCAACTTCAGTCGTTAAGTTCTTGGGCGTCCAAATTGACAGTGGTCTAAAATTTCATGCTCATATTGATTTTGTCTGTCAAAAGCTCTCTTCCGGAATTTTCGTTTTAAAACACTTTCTAAATTTTCAGACACACATGTGTTGCTCACAACGTACTATGGCATTATTTATCCTTTCTTAAACTATGCCGTTGCTGTTTGGGGGCATGAGTCTCAAAGAACAAAATTTGTCTTTAAATTGCAAAAAAATCCATCCGAGTAATTTTCAGAAAACCACGCAGGTACTCTTGCAAGTCACTTTTCAAAACCAATAAAATTTTACTTTTTCTTCAATGTATATATTAAATACAATAACCCTTTTTCTTACCAAACATTACAAATTTTCTTCACAATTAGCTTAAAATTATAATTTAAGAAAAACTTTTAATGCAAGAGTACCTAAACATAAAACCAGTTTTTTTCAAAATCATTTTTCTTACAATGGAGTCTCACTTTTTAAAGCTCTTCCAAACTCCATACAGGCAAAGGCAAGCTGCCCCAAAATTTTTGAAAATATGGTTAAAAAATTTTTAATTGAAAAATGTTTTTATAATGTTAAGGATTTTATTGGTTATAATGACAAATCCTAGTTATTTTAAAGGAAAAAAACGTTGTTTCATTATTATACATAGTTTATTATGACTACTTACTAATTTTATTGACACTATTATGCAGTTCTTGTTAACAACTGTCAAAATAAAGCAATTTGAATCTGAATCTGAATCTCCCTTTGGGAAATAGATCATGTAAGTCTAAAGGGAATGTTTTCAGTTCCTCTAAACAACGGTCCATTTAACCATATGACGTCATTTCTGATAATTTTCTGTTAATTTTCGCGTGACGAGAGTTGCCAGCAACCCCCCTCAGAGTTTAGACGTATCTATATTATAGAATCCCTTATTTTAGTAAAAAAAACCATTTTATAGATTTGTATTTTTTATTATAGCATACGTTATTATAGTTTTAACTTTTGTGAGAGATACTTCATCATCTCAACGTCATTGCTGTTTTGGTGATTAGTCTAAATATGGTTTCGATCGCTACGTCAGCTGATCAAGCTGTCTGAGAGGTTATCTACGCTCCATGGCTCCATGGCCTGTCTGCTATCCACAGTGTCGTACAACAGACGTATGAAACAGATGGTTTCAACACAGCATTCCCGCCATCCCGCCATCCGTCGGCGAGACTTCCTTGCAGTCGGCGTCGGTCAGGGTTAGACTCGTTGATTTGCATACAAATAGGGCCTCTGGTTCAAAGACAAAACTGACCTAAGAATAACTAGTCTGTTGAGTTGGCTGGGAGTGTCACCGAGGCTGCAAATGGAATTTTGTGGTTTCACTTTACGATTTTGATTTTAAATTGGAAATACATATTCAGGGGTGAATTAACTTTTCAAATTATATCCCTTGTATAATTTTTAAGGATCAATCTTATGAATTAGACAAAAGAACTGTACACTCCGTTATGTAATTAGATCGCCTGTTAATGATTTTTTAAGAACAATACTAAGCATTTAACAACGTAATAGGGAAATGCAAGAATGAATTGATATAAAAAATAACTCGGAAATAAATACGATTTCTGTAAATATTTTTATACGTATATTTTTAAGGAAATCTATTTATATAAAATTAGAGATTTGTCTGTACATTGCTTGGGATTATACTATTTTTGGTTATTTTTTGTTTTATAGCCCCGAAAAGCCGAGATGGGTCTTACCTATAACGCTAAACAAATAATATGTGTTCGTCTCTTCCGTGAAAACGAGACCACCCACAGTTACGAAACTAATTTTCCTTATTTTATACCTTTTTGAGCAGGTTTTTGTTTACTTTAAACTGACCCACGCATTATGAAAATAAAACAATAAGCTCTCAAAAATCCAATCGTGAGCTATATTAGACATACAGATTTTCTTTCAAGTCCGCCACCAAACTTCATGATGTGGTTCGTTAGGACAAAATAAGTAAAATGGTCCTTTGGGGATGCTGTTCTGCCATTTTGTATTTTTTTAAATTGTAAGACCCAATTTAAACAAATCTATTAATGGGGTTAAATATTCAATTTAAAATGATGGTAATTATAAATCTTTAAATTAAAGTAACTTAAAAAGGTTTGATTTTTTTAAGTTTTAAGGATAAAAAGCTTTGCCAAATTTAATTTTCTATCAAATGAAATAAAAAATGTAAGAATCGGTTAATAAACAACGATAATGTAGTACTTTTACCAGTATTATGTGTGTACGGATACAACGCTATCAGCTGCAACAATGACCCTTGGCCGGCCGAACTAAACACTGGTAATGAAAGTGTAGCTCGTACACAACTGGTTATAGTTGATGAAAAGTTTTACACTGGAAACTGTTAACATTAACTGGTGTATTTCCCAAATAGTATTTTTACTTTACTTGCAAAAGGGAGGGATAATTACATCTCCTTTAGAATGTCGTAAGATACAAAATATACTTAAATACCAATGCCCTTTAAAATATAACTATGAGCTACTATAAAACATCAGTTGTAGTACAATAACAGTTCTGGTATAGTGAGGGTATGAGGGTTACGAAGTCAAGGTCAGTATAAAATTCCTGAAAATTCTCCAATTTCCTCAGAAATCACCTCGATTAAGAGTAATTAATTACCTCAGATAAAATCCAAATACTGTAGGTGTCTCATCGATGATAAATACAAGTTCAAAGGTCAATAAGTTCGACACAGACCATAACAGATTATCAAAAATATGAACTTAAAAGAAAATTAACGTAGTTCACATTAGACAACACCCTTTTTGCTTTATTGTATTAAAATAAATTTTTATTTTGACATGGATATGTCTTAGATCTCTGGGGGGTATTAGCAATTAGCGCGACTAAAATTTGAAACAATAACGTCATTTGATTAGTGACGTCATCGTTTGGTTATAAGGACAACTGGTTACTGAAAACATTCCCTTTAGACATATCTATGATCTAACCAATTTCCTGCAGGTAAGTAAACACAAACATATTTTTAAATTTTACTCCCCAAAAGTGTAATGCGTAATGTGTAAAATTGTAATAATACTATACTAACTGTTCGTAATCTTCACATACTTGTCAATTTTCATTTATTACAAAATATTTTTTAAATAAATGAAATGTAAAACCAAGTTAGATATCATCGACGGTGCGTGGGAGAGGAGGCGATACGATGTTTCTGGTGTTAGGGGTTGTGGGAGGGGTGGTTGGGTGGAAGGGTGGCAGGGAGTCGTGCCGTATCTTGCCCCGACGCGTCAATGGAATTAATATCACGATATTGTGTCTGCAATATCGTCCTTATGGATATTGAAATACCTGCGCCGAGCTCCGTACCAGGCAGGCCTTATTGAAAACTGCTGCATCTATTACAGGAGCCGCTACCGGCGTTACTGCTGCCATACACTTCCTGTTTATTTTCTTTGAATTCGTTTCTTTTCTGAAATTCCGTGTCTATGTTAGTTAGTTACTTAAATGGCGACCAACCCAGGAAGTATTTTAAGCCAAGTATGAATGAAAAGTGAGTGTAAGATGATTTTGGCACGATCTTGTAGTCTTGTTACTTACTAAGGCTGACAGAATTATTAACTAACGATCCAACAAACAATGGTATATCTAAGGGACCTACAGTTTGATGTGTAGTCCGAACCACTGTCTCTAAATTACGAATTGGTCTAATTATGATGATTATCTTTGCGGATTAATGTAGTGCGGACGTTAATCCACACAAGAGAACACTACACCCACCGATCATATATCTACAATTATTCGTGACCTCCAAATAGCTGGATTATAGGACGTGCCACAGTCCCAGTCAATGAGTTCGTTATCCAGTGACGATCAGCAGTGTAGAGTAGCATACTCATATCAGTGGGACACCGATCACGTGAGTGTGGATGATGGTTCATGATCTATAACTGCGGAGCGACAAAGACCACCTAATCAATTTGCCAGGATCAAATTCAAATTCTCCAGCTAATGGAGAATAAACAAAGGCAACATATAAATTATGGGAAAATATCTTTGAGGATATGGAATATAGTAATCAAATTTCCTCACATTTTAATGACTAATTGTTAATTTATCACCTATATTTAGAGGGAATCAAGTTTAACATTAAATATTTATATTATACATTACTTTAATACTTTTAATTGAAATGGCGACCTACCCAGGGAGGAATTTTAAGCCAAGTATGAATGAGAAATGAGTGGAAGATGGATGTGGCGCGATCTTGTAGTCTTGTCCCTGAATAAGCCTGACATGTTCCTTAAACAGGACTTAACAGTCCTTAATAGCCCAACAGCCGATGGCAACTAAGGGACCTACAGTATAACGTGGAGTCCGAACCACGGCCTCTGAATTCTAATTATGAGGATGGCCTTTGCGGATTAACGTAGTATTGAATAGTGCGGAAGTTAACCCACACAAGAGAGTAGTACATCCACCGGACCATCGCTTATAACTATCCACAATTCGTGACCTCCAAGTAGCTCGATTACAGGACGACGCCACTGTCCCAGGCAAGCTATTATTCAAGACCATTGTTAAGTCTATAATTAAACAGGGTTCTTTAATTATTTTCTAGGTTCTTTTGGTACGAACACTACTTGTACACCTGTAAGTCCTTACGTATGTTATGTAGATAGATGCATCCTTAGATGTTTACTAAACATGTTTTTTATTTTTATCTATACATTTGTGTACTCTCTGTCTCTCTATCTACCTAACGTGAAGCTTCAATGTAGGCCCTCTATCAAACTTGTAACCCCTTTACCCGTTATAGAAGACCAATCCCTCAGCATTTCGCCCCTCTCACTACCGGACGTCTCTATAATCCATCATAGTTCAAGTCCTCAGTAATGCATTGAAATCTTAAAATCCGCCCGTAATTATTGAGTAACATCTTATTCTAGAAATTAAATCGATTAAGTTATTCGACCAAAAGTTATTTATTGATCCATAGATAATATTCATCAGCCAGATTCCTTTACAAGTTTTTTGTACAATCATAAAACAAGTTTTCTTCCGGTGGACGACTTCTTCAAAAAGTCATCAATAAATATCAGACTGGTAGTAACCAATAATCAAATGCATGGCTCCTGTATCAGATTCTGTGAGAACCAGTTTGGAGCGATACAGAGGCCTACTTGGGTTGGGTAACCGGTTCATGTTAAATATTGGATTATTTTCTCGACATGCTCTAGTAAAACTGCAGTGAGAGTTCCTCATTTTATAGTTGTTACTAGCAAGTACGTTGTACCAATGCTACTAGTGTGTTTGTTATTATTGTTGTTTTTCATTTTTCTCATTTTAGCGAATTTCCCATAGGGGAGAAGCTATTATCGTAGGTCTCATGGCAAGACTTAAGCTCGGGACGATGTTACTTTTTCGTTTTGAGGTGCCTAGAGACAAATTGATTGTCGGTAAAAAATATGTAAATATATATCATATTTGTCGCTTTTTATCCTTCTGTTCCTGTTGCATTTACAACTTTTCAAATGTATGTTCCGGTTTCTTACATTTGGTACAGTTCTAGACTTCACAAATTGTTACAGTTTGTTCCTGTAACATTTACAACTGCTCAAATTCATGTACAGTTATATTTGTCACTTTTTTTCTTTCCGTTCCTGTTGTATTTACAACTGTTCAAATTGATATTCATGTTGCAGTTGTCGCTTTTCACTTTGCTGTTCCTATTGTATTTGTAACTGTAGAAGTTGAAGTAACCGTTACATTTATCGCTTTTCATCTTGTTGGTCCTGTTACATTAGTCTACTGTTGAGTTTTGAACTGTCAATGCTGATTTTCATGCTGATGCCGTGTTACAACAATTGTCTTTTCTGTTCATGTTGCTCACATTGTACTTACATTCCTAACATTAATGTTCCCATGGTTTATTCTGCTATCCTCTTGACATCTTTTTTTGTTCCCACATATAGTTGGATGTAGCTATTTTGAAACTGAATCACTATTCTTCGTTCCAATAATTTCATATAATATTGCTAATATTACTCACACCTATATTTGTGAGATACCCCCCTCCCCGGTTACTTGATGGGTGCTTGCTATAAGTGTGAAGGGCGAGTACGATACGTGTATTGTATTTGATGACCTGTGTGTACCTATTTTTTCACGGTCAAAGACTATCTGATCCATTTCTATCACAAATTTGTTCTGAGATTTTGCTCAGGGTCTGAGATTACGTACCGGGTAGGACCTACTATAACCACCCAGCTACCTCTAATGGCACGGTGGTGACCATTGTCATAGGCAGTGGTTTGGATTCCACGTTAAAACTGTAGGTCCGTTAGATATGCTATTGACTGTCGGGCTATTAATTAACAGTCATGTCTGAGGAACATGTCAGCCTTAGTCAGTAACAAGTAAGATCACGCCACAAACACCTACATTCAATCCTCATTCATACTTGGCTTGAAATACCTACATTGTAGTATGGTTGCCATTTCAATGATCTAGCCTAATCTAATCTACTTACTTTATATTAAACTTTGTACTGCACCTCTATACTGATGTTTCTGACAAATGTCACAATTCCACCAATCGCTCGGACTCCTGTCTTCTTCTTCTTCTCTCCATCCACCCGACGAACGAGGCCTCCCATTTCCTCTCCGGGCTCCAACACTATTCAATTAATGCCGAGCCTCGCGCGCTGTCATTTTCTAATGCCAGGGGCGACTAGGTGTCTAGACCGAGGATGTGAGCCGCCTCGGTATAAGGGTCACCGAACCCTGTCCGACCATCACCTGGCCCTGGGCCTGGGCCTAGCTGGACGGGTTGTTTAGATAACGTGTACCAGTTAAATCTGAGTAAAAAAACTCAGATGATGTCATTTCTAAGTATTTATCAAAAACCATAACTAATATTTCGATTCAGACTTTTTTATTTCAGGATCGTCAATGCAAAGATTAACGCATATAACTGATTTTTAAAGGGTTTTTAAATTTTCGATTATTGTGATGTTAATTAGCGCCATGTGACTAATTGCTAGTAACAAATGTACTCAAGGCTGCAAATTAATAACCTATTAATACTAGTTTTACTTTCATTTCACTCAGCCTTAAAATTCTACCTCAAAGTACACACTTGTATCGAAATATTATTCCTACAAAAAATGTGACTCCTCGAGAAGAAAAAATAAATTTTGTGTTTTTAACACCGGCTGACACTAAAGAATGAATACTTCTTTAATTCGATGCAAAGGTTTAGACATATCCACAATATATGCTATTTCCCAAAGGAAAGTAAATAGGCTTTATAAGGCTCCACAAGGCTCCACATGGCTCACCAAGGCTCCACAAAGCTCCACAAGGCTACCAAGGAAGGTTCCAAAAACCTCCACATGGCTACCAAGGAAGGCTCCACAAGGCTACCAAGAAAGGCTCCACAAGACTACCAAGGACGGCTCCACAAGGCTCACAAAGGCAATTTGTGAAGACTCCCCGACCCAACATTACCCACATTCTCACTTACCCAATTACCACGAGACAAGGAAACAGAGGAAAGACAAGGCGCGCCCGCATCCGTCCGACAATTAAACAATAAACCTCCCATCGCCATCGCGGGGGACTGGAAGCCACTCCATGTCGACAAGAAAGCGCACTAGGAAGTGGTTAAGTACTTTGCGGTGTACAGCTGAGTACTCGCAACTTTGAGCCGGCCGTTACACTCGTTACTGTTCAGTAACGGCCCTTTGTTGCTGTTCTCTGTTCTCGTAATGGAAGTCCTGGGAACGTGCGGTTCCTGGCTTTGCGTCGCGAGTTCTTTGTCAACGAAAAATCCCCGGTCAATGGAATGAATTTACTGAATGGAAGGTTTGTTCCGTTCTGTTTGTGTGGTTTCCTTTTTGTTTCAGGTGTGGAGTTTTGAGGAAGCGTAACGAATTCGCTCTACCCAAACTGAATACGTAGCTACAGTATGAGGTAATATATATTCATCCTACATTTAAAACTCCATCGTTAGGGAACATGTAGGATAAATATATCTCTACATTTTTAAGAACTGTGACTGAACGGTATGTAGCCTTTTTTATTTTATTAGTAATTTACGGCCCTTGAGGCATCATAATGAGTAGATTATTGCATGTTTCTAATACTACTTATTGAACTACCTCGAATGCCAGCATTGCACTGTGAAACATTTACTAAAACCCTGATACCTTTCAAATGATTCAAGTATTCTGGCTTACCTTTATATCTCAAGAGACGTTACAGAAATTTTCACTAAAACGGCATGAACGAAGAATCACTCCAGTTATAATGTAGTATATACCTACCTCGAACCGGTTGAAACCTTTAATCACATTCCTTCCTAAACTTCTACCCGTACAACGAACACTGGTATTGATACGTTCCAATGATACAATTGTTTTAAATAATGTGAAATTTCCTGTTCGAAGTTCGAACCTGAATAACAATCAGTTTTCGATGGTGAACCTAGCATTATTTGATCATCAATCTTTAATAGATTATTGAACAAATTAAAAGTAAATAATGATCCCTTCAAATGAATCAGCCGATGTTGTTAGTTACAAAATTGCACACCATTGTTATAGTTACAGGTTTGTGTCATTGTTTTAGCCTACCAACAATACAAAGACCCTAACGTAATTTGAACTCAGTTGTAGGCCATATATTTCACGATTTTTGACTAAAACCTTTCGCATACACCTGGTAACGAACCAGTCGCACCCCTTGACGGAAATGGTCAGCACCATAAGGTTATGTGGAATCAAAAGATATCCAATAGCTAACTTCCATTTTGGATAGTTATTGGTCTCACCGAACATTACTGTGAGTCCAGTTTCCTACCGAAGCTGTAGTTAAATATTAAAGATTGGTTGAACTTTTTACTTTCTCCCCTTATACATAGTATATGGAGAAAGTATTGTTTTCGTCAAAATTTTCGAATTTGAGTTGAGGGTCGATATATCCGTTTTGGGGTCCAAAAAAGTGGGTTTTGACGTGATGTCTGTCCGTCCGTGTGTCTGTGTGTGTGTGTGTGTGTGTGTGTGTGTGTGTGTGTGTGTCTGGATGTGTACAGTGCCACAGCCTACCCCGTTGGTCCGATTTAGATGAAATTTGGCTTGTACATATATAGTCACCGTATCTCCAGGTGTTTTTTTTCATTTTTTTGAATTTTTTATTTTTAAGGGTAGTTCACCCCTAAAAACCCTTAAAAAACATGAAAAATCAAATTTTCTTAAAAACGGCTCTAACGATTTTGATTAAAATTTGATAGTTTATAGTGCACAGAGTACTAAATAATTTGACACCACCCGCATATCTGTAAAAATGACGGTTCAAAAGTTATGGGCTTTTAAATGTCAAAAAAATCAAATTTTTAAATTTTCGGCGAAAACAATAAAATTAAAGTATAACGTGACTGGTACCATTGAAAACAGCTTAAAAAACTAAACAAATTAGTATTTTGAATTATTTGTCTACGACTAACGGTTCCAGAGAAAAGTTAAATTTACTGTCCACGATAAACGCAGTACGTTGTCTGAAAGCGCCCAATGTTATTCTTATGGAGAATAAAAAAAATCAATTTCTTCCTTACTTTCCAACCGTTTTCCATGAAACTTGTTATGAAGTGTAAGGTCAAATCACCGAACAAAACCAGCTCAAAAAAGCTTGGTATTACCGGGGGGGGGGGGGTTCCCCATACAATTTGAACAGTAAATTATTAAATGATATTTAGAATAACTTTGTAGAACATGATAGTTTTATTACAGATTGTCTTTTTTAAATTTACTTAAGGGAGAAAGTATGTGTCAGTCCACTGGTACCGTTTATTTTATTTTAAATCTGCAGTTCCTCCGCCATCTTGGATTTTAGTCCAATCTTTTTACCACTATCGTGTAACCATTAATGCGGTCACTAAATTAACATTGTTCTCATAGGGCTAAAACGAAATATTTCGCCAATACTTCAGACTCGTAAGGGGAGTTGGATGGCTCTATCATATTCATGTTAATTTTTTTTAAACTTTATATTACTTTTTCCCAAAAACTTATAAGAGATATCATAGCTTTTCCCCCTTTCTAAAAACACTCTTAAAAACTTTAACCCGAGGTTTTGACTTCTTCTTTAAATTGGTATATTTTTAATTTTTTCAACATTTCCAATAAAGTAATTTTTTGTATCTATAACATTTACCTTCAGCACGTAACCAAACGACCGGGTCAATGTTTGCAGCTTTACTTTTCTTTGATTAAAACAAAAATTTTGTAGATATCTTCAGTGGTTCCTGAGGAAAAGGTTCATAAGTGACCCAAATTTAACTTTCGGGGATTCGCAATTGAAAATCTTGTTCAATTTTGACTCAGTGGGTCATCCGGCTCTCCTTAACTGACCTGATCCACTGGCAGGTCCAGGAGAATAACACCAGACAATTTATTTAACACCATTGTATTCAGGACTACTGTATGGATATAACAGTGGTTAATTCAAATTAGAAATTTTTATCGAATTAAATGGGTGAAGTGTAACACGTTGTGTGCTGTCAACTCCAACTCCAGCCGTGCCCGGGGTGCCCGCGTATTCCCACGGTCACAGGACACAGGATGGAGGCGGACTCATCAACTCCCCCTGGCCAGAATTAGACCTGACTCTGACTCCCGCAGTACGCAGTCCCTCTCTTGCTTGGAGAGGAGGTCTCCGATTGTTGACTCCAGAGAAACACCGGCAATTAATGACACAGACGAAAACATCTTCTAAACTCTTTGCCAACATTTATTTTTGTACGAGATAAATTTTATTTTTAAAATAGTCTTTGTAGAAGTTTGTTAGGAATGTTAAGAGATGGTATTTTCACATCGTTTTAGTGTTTGTTAAATGTTAGAATAGAATATCAAAACATATTTACAATAGAACTCTTTACTGTTTCAAAACACTATTCCTCTTTAACTCAGACTCATTCATTTTAAGCAATCATTGTATCAAATAATGTAGAATCTCAGTTTATCAGATTAAAAAACACTTTCCTGACAAAAAACATAAGTCAATTAAAATTAAAATTTATATTCTCTCTAAAGAATGCAAGACCGCTTTATTGATATTTTGAGTTTACTATACGACAATAATAATAACAACACTAATGTTTTCTTTGGACGATTCACGTAAAATGTAAAACCATTCTATGATTCATCAACATTAAAATTATTAGAATATGAAAAGAGAATCTAAAAGTATCTTTTTACGAATGGCAAATGTTCCAAGATATTCAAATGTTTGCCAAAATATAACTAGAATCATAGTAATGAAGCAGATGTGTTAAAAAACCGATCATATCTCTCGATCCTAAAACCTTTCGAAGATTTTGACAAAATCATCTTAGAAACCGCATAATTTTAGCGTTGCAGCCCGGAATGTTAACATAACATGAATAACCCAGGACTCTCGACCGCGGCCACGAGCCTGGAGACTGGAGCCAGCGAGATGAGAAGGTTTGAAGAGGCCAGGAGGCGCGGGCCTAACCCTTCCTCTAAATATGCAAGACAACCGACAAAAAATTCAAATTGATGAAGGAGAGAGAAGGAGAACCCGGCGAGAAAGAGAGAGATGATGATCGGGGTTCGTGTGAGGTTGGCTGGTTACGTCCTACCTCACCGATCCGTCTACTGTACCATACGCCTGGTAGATATATACGGTAAATATGTTAAATAATTGAATTGGTTATGGAAGAGGCTATTCGTACGTCAGAAGTGCACCGTTACAGTAAACGTCTGTTCCACATGACGTCAATATTTCTTAGAAAAACTATTATCTAGGAATAATAGAGGTTCATCGTTTCCCGAAATGATTGATGGTATATTGTATAACTACACTAAGTACCTAACCTAACCTGACTCGGTGGATATGATGTTATCTGTTGTGAATTAGCGACCGCTCTATTGAATGCTACATTCATTCGCAATGACCATCCTCATAATTAGTCCAGTTCGTCATTTAGAGGCAAAAAAGGTTCGAATTACACATTTAACTGTAGGCCCCTTATATGCCATTGGCGGTTGGGATATTATTTAACAGTTCTGTCAGCTTTAGTTAGGAACAATTTTACAAGATCAAGCCACACTACTTTTCTCATTCATACTTTGCTGAAAATACCTACCTAGATAGCCATTTCAACAGGTTATCTAATCTAATCAATGTACATTTTGACGTGGGAATAGACACCTCGATAGATTATCACCCAATAGGCCCTAGATTACACTACAATCAAAGCAGACTCGACACATATAGTGAAACTAGCTTACGAACGTGATTTTCATTCAGTTTGACCTAATGTTTTTAATATTGGTAGCATACTAAGATGGGAGGAACATATGTGGAATGAACTTTCATAATTTTAACACTAGACATGTCATGATCATGGTGTTAGGTTAGAAAAACTACGTTCTACTCATAAAGTTATGGGAATTCGACTGTTTAAGTGGTTGCCAAGCCATCTAAAAGACTAGCTTTACTAAAATCAAACATTTAATCAAACATTTTTAAATGATTGGTTTACAATTGGTTTGATGATGTGAATGATATTTTGTGTATCTTTCCTTCTAATCTATAAATCTGAACATCTGTGTTATCTATATTCTTTTTATAAGGCCATACTTCTTTTTTGTATATAGTTTTATCCCTAATTTTCTTTTCTGCTACGTTATCATTAATTTATAAGTATTTGTATAACTATTTTCACATATTTGAATTTATTTGTCGACTGAAACAAAAATGACGATAAATTTCTTGCTTAAAGATGCATAAAGAGTGTCATTGAGTAGCGTATAGGAGATTAAGGCGTGAGGTATACGAGAAGCACATAGGTTCTTTTAGGTATAGAATTTTAATATTCTTTCTTATGGTCACATTTTGGGATACTCGTCAATTTATAAATATTCTTGGCTCCAGAATTGATTATTGACTAAAATAGGTTACAGTACCTTCATCCTTCAATTCTTTCTTTGTCAAAAGGACACTAGTGGGACTCCATGGTCCCATTTTTAAGCCTTTGTCAGTTTGTTACTCTTAACAAGTTGTCGTGATAAATTAAGAGTAGGCCCTACACATAAAATACTTAATTTTACACTACACATTGAACACTGGATTACTTGTTAAAAACTTTAAAAAGTCTGACAAAAGCTTGAAAATGGGACCACAGTGTTGCGAAACTAGTCGCCTGCTGAAAAACGAAGAATTATAGGACCAAGGTGCTCTAACCTGTTTTAGTTAAACTTAACAAAACCAACAAATAAAACTTTAGAATCTACTTTTGACGAATTACGTAATTCATGCTATGAGAATTATTTATCACTTTCTTGTTTGTATTGTTCTAACACTCGGGATTGTGCTTATTTGATTGTATGCTATCCGTAGTAGTTCAGTAATGCTGTATTATTTCTTATCCAGTAACCACTGAATACGAACCACTGTGTGCTTCGTTCAACACGTCCACCATGATGGATCATGGACGATGAACTCAAGAGAGTATTAGTTTGTTTCAGTAGATAATCCGTCATGATCCGTCATATAATCTTACCGACACTATTGTGTGATAGGTCTTGAAACCAAACATAATCCAACTTTAGAGATCCTCTACCTAAATGAGAGATAGACCATTCATTTCCCATTATTCTTTCATTAATGATTCATTTGCACGTTCTGCTCTAATCAGCATAGTTCTGTAGTACTGTAGTAAGATTCAAAATGTACGTATATAAAACCTCGACAAAATCATGAGGTTTTTAATCTATAGTTATCCCTTTGAGTTTTTATACAATTATATATTCTCTTTTACCAACCATCCCGCTGATTTCACTCTTTATTTAAATTACGGTAATAGTCTGCTAATACGTGTGTCGTAGTGTGAGGACAACCAACCAAAACTAGAGTCATTAATGTACATTTTGACTGTTTTCTAATTATCGTAATTGGTAATGTTATAACTTGAAAGTTGTTCAATGAATGACCTCCCACCTCCCGCATAGAATACGTATATGAACACGGAGATAAAAAGTACGACCGTTGAACAGTGCGATGTCAAACCGTTTCCCTATTTTAAAACCGCTGTTGACATATTTTTTGACACGAAGGGCCTAATTTGGACGCACCAGCGGGTGGCGGCGGCAGGGGGCAGATAAAACAAGGGCATTTACGGGTAAAACACGTTGGAACGCTAGGAATAGCGCGCGACGCGGTGTAAGTAGGCAGGCGCGGCGCGGCGTGGCAATGTGCGTGCGTGCGTGTGCGTGCGTTTACGCAACTCGACCGCGGGGTCACCAACGCTCCCCGCGCGCGGGAAAAGATTCCGGCCGAGCCCGCTAGAGCGCAGCAACATCCACTACGGTGTACACACCACACGTCGCACGCGTGGTTCGTGGGTCGGTACATTGAACCGATGTGATGTAGTTATGAAAACACACACGTACAAGTATGTTTAGGTACGTTCGTGGGTCGGTGCACAGAACACTGATCCGATGTGTTGTAGTATATGTATGTCCGTAGGTCGGTGTACTGATGTGTGATAGTGAAGACTGTTCGTAGAAGTATGTTTAGGAACGTTTCATAGACACTAAAAGACACGATACATCCTGTTGTCTGAGTTGAATGATTATTGTTTTGATATTTTGATAATAAGTAAATAATACTACATGAAACAGAAAAGGCACAGATGTATTGAAAGGTAATGGAAACTGATTCAATACCTTTAGACTGATTTAAGTTAAAGTTCGTAAAATTAGATCGCTATTAAGGCATTGTTGGCGAAATTGATTGGACAATGAATCGCTTACTGTAATCAATAGACCGCCCAATAGAAAACATGAATTATTAAAAAAATACACAAGTTGAAATCAACTTGTGTAGCAAATTACGTGGAGTGCGAAGTAAACAAATAATGTGTAAACCATTGAGCAGTAAAGTTTGAAGCTTTGAGTATTTAACAAAAAACAAACAAAATATACAACAAAATATATCTGACAATAAACCAAACACGACACAAAACAAATTAACCTTGGTAGATTACAATATCGCGTATAAAACGCTATGAACGCCGGTTCAAACATCACATATGGTCAAAGTATGAAACAGGCAACCTCTATTTCGTCGAGCGAAGCGAACCGAACAAAACCTAGACAAATTTCGGGGCGAGTGGCTGACCTTGCCCGACCGGTCCTCCCACAGTAATTTGGGTTCGCGGCTGCGCTGTCATACGCGAGATTAATACGGCATTAGCATACTCAGCTACGAGCATTTCCACAACGCTCATTAGTCAGGCGAGAATCGCCCTCGCAGCGAAAACCGAGCTGCGTCTGCACAACATCTCTACAGTCTACAGTACGTCCATGTAGTGGTCGTGCAGAGTATAGAGAAGGCAGTGTGGTGTCTGTACATACTACAGTATGAGACCATAGATTCCACAATCTCTACTACCACTATCTATCGAGCGGCTCTGTAGAATATAGAAAAGGCAGAGGATTATACAAATTCTTAAGATTCCAACTTCTACAGCTGATATAGAGTGGCGCTGAATAATACGGTGAAGGCAGGCATGGAATTTGAACATTGAGAAAAGAACCTGAAGCTTATAGATAAAAATAATTGGTGCTTGTACAGAATGTAGAATAAATAGGGCATTTATTCGGACTGACAACAATCAGATAATTTTATCTATGTAGAATGTAGAATTAATCTATGTATCTATGCAGAATGTAAGCAATGTTAATTTAGTTCTTGAGGACATAGAGTAAGAATAGAGGAGAAAGCATAGTGTCGATACTTGCAGTGGAGTTGCTCGAGAAACCCTTCAAGCTATAAAGGAGCCAGAGTGGTTACTCTACAATCTCTAGAGCTTATAGAGACCCTTAAGACTTGAGATAATAATTTATACAGACATTAATTTTTTAGTTTTTAAAAACATATGTATCGATATCTACAGCAATATTAAAAAACATACTGATTGTAAAGTATGTAAGTTGTTGTTTCAACAAGCACGAAAGGACTATTTGTAAGGCAGATTTACAAATTTAGAACGCCCATGGATCCTATACTAATGAGAAGGTAAAGCCACAACATGGACAGTTCTTCACGAGTTCTTCTTTAAGAAATGGTGGATTTCAGAAGCATGCAAAGTGTGAGTAATTTCATTGCTCTACGACAACACAGATAACCTAAGCAAGTTCTGTATTTGTTAGCTTACTCTCAAGTTCGCTGAGCTCCTATGCAACGTTATCTTTAGACCGTAATGGCGACACAAAACTCCCAGTATAAATCAACAAATTTATAGTGGGTTCAACTAATCACGTCTTAATCGAACAAACTCTTACCAATTAGATCTGAAACCGTTTCTAATAGACAGTCCACGAGCCAATTCATATTCTCACCGTTGAAAGTCACTTTTAACAACTGAAATGTTCCAGCGATCGGACAACAATTATTAAAAATGATTTACAACCGATGATTATTGCCCGGTGAACGAGGTTCATGTCAGATAGACGACTTTATATGGCAGCAGCGGTGGGGAATTTATGGCAGAAGCATTCGTCTTGGGGTAATGATCTAATCGCTCATTTCCAGCAATGTGTCATCGGCTGACTGGGTAATGACGGGGTAGGAGCCTTCACTGTTGGGAATATTGCAGGGAAATTGCAGCCACGAGATGCAGACAGTTTAGAAGGTGTTAAAATGCAATATCGCTTCATTTTCCGCCAGAGTCGCTCATTGTCTGATGGTCTGTTTTGACGTAGAGATATTTTCGTTGTGAAAATTCTATGATTTTGATGCTCTAATGGATAGTTAATAATGTTATGTTGTATTTCAAAAGCTCATTCATAATGGGTTTCCCTAAATCATAATTCTACTAATTAAATAATTTGTTTGACCTTTTAAGCCAGATACATTTCAAACTGTTAGAGTGATTAACGCTTTTTTGAAAGCGGTAAAAAATCGAAAGGTACTTTATTTCCTTTTACTTTAGAAGTGGGTTGTACTTTAAACGCGAAATCTTCATCCTAAATGTCTATGATGGGTTGCATTATTGACAAATTTTAAACTCAAAAACAGAAGTCTGTCTTGTTGTTTTCAGTAAAGTACGTGCAATAGACTCCCCCGTTGCCTAATCTAAAATTTCAAACTTTCTTACTATAAATTCTTCCTTTTCGGAAACGATTCTTTTTCTCTCAATCTCGATGTGTTTTTTGTCTGAAGGGAAGAGGGTAGTAGGTTAAAGGGATTCCTCAAGAACGAGGTCACAGGCCGGGTTGGAACAGATGTAGATGGAATCTGCTGATGTCAGATAACAAGGACAAAACCGGATTTTTATTGCTCACATGAAATCTGATTCCTTTCGAATTTTTGAAACGGTTTAGATAATCAAGAGTTATGAAATGATCACTTTCCCTCCTCTCTTCATATAGATGACAAATTTGTAAATTGAGATTTAATTGTAGAAACGTAATTGAATGGTTGAGGGTGAGACCCTTGGTTGAGGAACTCATGTGATGTACTTGCAACATATATGTTATGAATGTAAATGTTAAGTCGTGTTTATGTAGCTGCAAAAGGAATATTTACTAGTTTATTAAGAGCTACTAAAGGTCAGTATGCAGGAGATTATTTTACTACTTGTGTCTTTGTGGCAGGGTAGTTGGGCAAAGTTGACTTTAGTTTATATTGTTCCAAGATATATAATATTTCTATACTATTTGATAGAAAAAGAAATAATAGACGGTTTGCAAATTTTCGTACATAAATCAAACTTTTTCAAGTGAGAAGATTGAAAGATAAAATGAATTAATAAATATATAAGAAACAGTATCGAACATATTACCAAATAAAATGGATTGAAATTAAACTAAAATATATGTGCATCCTTAAATATTATATGCATATATATAATTTCCAGTTGAATTGAATCGCCTCTTTTCTTGGTACCTGAGGTTTTATCCAAATTGAAACTTAAATTTTAAAACCAACTAACTGACCTAGCTGATTCAGAATGTCTTCAAATCAGATGGTTAATTTTTTCATTCTGATGTTGTTTAATGTTTTCAGCTAATAGTAGCCTTCAAAATTTGGCTTTGGTGGTAAGCATGATTGGGTATTCTTAGACATTTTAAAATCATTCTTTTATTTTTTATGCACCACCTCAAAACGACGTTTAGTCATACAACCTCTGATTTTCAGGGACAAAGTAACATTAAAGGGCTTGCTTGAGTTTTCAGTCAATCTTATATTGTAGGAAGTGAGTAAAAGAAAGCGCAGGTAGTTGCTGTAGACTCTTAATTGAATATTATAAATTACTTTACCTCGATATACAATATCACAATGTTACGCTGGTCAAATGGAGAGACGAATAGACCAACCTAATTAATGGATAAAGGATTACTCCCATTACAAATTTTAACGCAAAAACTGGTTTAATACGCAATAATTGAAAATGAAATCTCCAAGGCAAAGTCTCTGAGTGACAATATCCCCGTCTCTCTCGCTCCACGTGATCCGGCATGCACCCCTCTCACTCTTATTGTCATATCTCGTCTCTCATATTTCCCCTTCTGACAATAAGCGTACGGATGATGATTTAAAAGCCTCATGTTTCTTGATATTTCCTTCGACAAGTAATACCTTTCTCTAGATGTGCAATTTCTCTAAGTGGCGAGATGTGAAACTGCATTCGATATGGCTGAAGAACGATGCCGTTCAACAGTGGCTGTTTAAATTTATCTAACCGTTTTGAAGTGACAAAATATTAAAAAGAGTTTCTGACTTGAAAAATCTATGTTCATCGCATAATTATGACAAGTTTGTCTAGAAAGAGCTATCCATATAGCTATTTCATATACCTATATAAAAAATTGGGGTTTTGTCTGAATATAGTCTAGAAATATGACATTTTCGGTCAATTATAATATTAAAGCTGATCAATATTAATTAGATTTGTGTTTACCTGAACAATCGTTCCACCTCACGGATTTAATTATATTTATTTAATTTTATACCAAACTAGTAGCAGGAAGCAAGTGTTGCTTGATCCATCGTCAAAAGCAAAATTCTTATTATTATGACAATTCGTAGCAATTATATTAATTATTTATCTTCAATGTTACAAAGTATTAAAGATTTAGCTGACTTTTTTGGTGACCAGGTACTGCAGACACCTAACTAAATTTTAAAGATACAAGTTTCTACTTTCTCAAAGTAATTGGAAAGTAGCTTAGATCATGGATATGTCTAAAGGGGTTTTTTTAGTTCCTCCAACAGCTGACCTTATAAACATTTGATGTCACTTCTGTTTAGAATTTTTCGTCACGAAAATAGCTAAAACCCCCATCGCCAGAGCTAAGTCATATGTTCAATAAATTTTGTTCTACATGGAAACAAAAGGTTGAGTAAATATTTTCTTGAAATAATAGGTATAAGTCGGCAAATCACTCAGTTAGACGAACACATCAAAGCCAATCCAGGTGGTCTCATTTTCTATTTCTTTATTCCGCTGAAAGACACCATAAAGTTTCTCACTATCTGTCAACCGGTCTATAAATATGGCCCAATTAGTGGTCTTAACGGATCTGACACACCTGTCTATTAGCGGGTTTGGCGACAGTTTATTAGTGGTCCGTGACCTCTGCGACGCTATATTAGTGGTCTATGACTTTCCACCTGTCAGATCCTTCACAACAATCAGGTGACTCGTAGCGTTACGTCAAGTGTTGTATGCGTAAGAAATCAATTTTTACAAATTTATGGGTCGTACGTTCTTGTAAAGTGTTGGAGATTTATTTTTCAAATGGTATAGACGTACTGAATTATCGTATAAATTTAGAGATACGAGAAAATCGCGTAATGTAGAATTTAGGTTTACCAAACTAGCGAAATGTTTCTTTTTAGGCCCATGACAGAAAGTTTAATTTTATGACAGCATAACTTACCATTCAATAGTCGTAAGTAGATGGTTGAGGTGTCAAATTGAAGGTAAAACTGTTATCTAAGGAATTACGTACATTAGACCCTATTTTTGTATTTAATTTTCCAGAAAAATATAATTACCATGTAATTAATTACTTGTATGTTAAATAGCTAACCGATAATTATATTTTTATGTTAACAAATTAAAATCGGAAAATGGGATTCCCTCAATAAATACTTTACCTTTAATTTGATACCTGATGAATGAAGGGTCAAATTAACGACTGTGAGTGGTCAGTTCTGCTGTCAAAAAATTAACATTGGTCTTAAGACTAGAAAACTAATTACGTAGCATGCTCTTAACGGAGAATATTGCTTAAATTTCGTACAATCTAAATATATAAAACAAAGTGGTGTTAGTTACACGCATTATAACTCGAGAACGGCTGGACCGTTTGAATGATCTTTGATTTTTTGGATTCGTCTCTGCTCCGGTCATGCTTTAGGCATATTCAGTTTCTATAAATTAAATTAGTTTCCATTTTAGAGCGTTTTAAAATTATAATGTTAACCTTATGGGGACTAAGTTTGTTTAAGAATGTTCTACAGTAAAACATTTGATTTCTTAAGCTACAGCTGTTGTTTTACTTTCCATTAGCAATATGCTTTACTATCCAATGCCATCTGAATCATTCGTTAATATAAACTTATGGAGTAAATATGTACAAAATGAAAAGATTTATTCACCACGTTAATAGTTTACGGTTTTTGGGAATTATGTACTGTATTTATCTTTCTTTATTTTCTGTATGATTAAAAGTCCCGTGTTTATATGTTTGCAAAATAAAAAATAATAACAATGTTTATACACATTGAGTTTATTATAATAATCAGCTGTTGTATATAGCTTTCACAACGAAGCCGCAATGCTAATTGACTTCAGGACATGGCCAATCTTAAAGTTAACATGTATTTACTGTAAGGCGTTACGAAGTTCACCGGGTCAGCTAGTTTATAAATAAATTAGAACTCTAGGTCTACTGTTAATAATTAAAAACACCTTAGAGAATACAGTGTGTTTATAAACCGGTAAAATAAATTTCAGCGACGCAAATATTTATGAAGGAAAATATATCCTTCAATGCTTCAAAGCAGAGCTTCCGCACTCATTGCAATTTGGAATATTTAAAGAGAAAGACAGCGCTGCAGCGTTCCGCTGAAAAGCGTGCTCGGTGTTTTCAAAAACTTGGAAATGGATTTCTACAAAGATACAAGCACAATGGCCGCCGCCTTCTCACTTACTGGAATTGAACACACCTTGAAAGGAAGACGTTCCCGTCACGTTGAAAAAATAAACCCGTCATTCTCTGGGGCTTGCATTTTGGAAAGTAGCATGCACAATCCTTTCATCAGTTTTTGTCTAAAGTCAGTCGGAGTTCTTTCTTCAAGAAAATCATAATAAACAAATGCTACTACTCACTAATTCATTAATTACTACTAACTATTCCTCATTTATAATTTTACTTGATCGAGCAAACAAAATAATATTATTAAAATACCAGTAAAGGATTATTGCAATGCTTCTCTAAATATTCAGAAATTATTTCTTTAAAAAGGTGTTAGAACGTTATCGATCTTGTCCGCCATATTGGAAACATGGCGGACAAATTTATTATTCTCTCGTAATAATCTGTTTTGTGTTATTATTTTGTATGTAACATGGAATAAGGTTTGATTTCACTGCCATGGAACAATGGAAACTGCACAAGGTCTGTTATGAGCTAGTATTTTGACTTGACATTATTATTTTACAATAAATCATAAAATAGTTTGCCCAACACCATTATAAGTGACTAAATACCCCCGTCGCAGCAGATCTGTGTAGCGAATTTCCAAATCAATAACCACATATACGGTAACAGGTTTGATCAATATCCGTAATAAATAAGAGAGTTTGCTTATTCTCCATAAGATTAAAAGGGAAATAATATGCAGGATTGCTGCTGTGAGAAACCCTTAAAGTAGGTTTTTCTAGCATAAACAATTTTTATTTTGACCATGTACACCAAGTTTAATCAACATCTGTCCATAAATAAAGGAATTTGCCTGTTCCCTATATGATTAACATGGGAAAAGAGTATGCAGGTTTGCTGCTGTGAGGACCACTGAAAGTAGGGTTTTCTAGCATGTACAATTTTTATTTTGACCATG
Organism: Nephotettix cincticeps; assembly: GCA_023375725.1. Lineage (NCBI taxonomy): Eukaryota > Metazoa > Arthropoda > Insecta > Hemiptera > Cicadellidae > Nephotettix > Nephotettix cincticeps. The sequence continues at coordinate 31,913,913 of CM041787.1, read as the reverse complement.
TACACCAAGTTTTATCAATATCTGTCCATAAATAAAGGAATATGCCTGTTCCCTATATTATTAACATGGGAAAAGAGTATGCAGGTCTGCTGCTGTGAGGACCACTGAAAGTAGGGTTTTCTAGCATGTACAATTTTTATTTTGACCATGTACACCAAGTTTTATCAATATCTGTCCATAAATAAAGGAATTTTCCTGTTCTCTATATGGTTAACACGGGAAAAGAGTATACAGGTTAGCTGCCAGGATAAACATATAAACTATTATTTTAAGAATAAATGGGTGGATCCTAATCAAATGAAGCTAAATACAAATTTTCATCCAAAAATATTGGTTAATAAGGGAAATATTAATTTTTCCTTATCCTTTATAAGATTAGCAATGAAGCCCCTACTCACAATGCACTTTATATTTTTCAATACCTCGGTAACCGTTGCAGTTAGAGCAAAACTTTAAGCAACTAAATTGTGTAGTTCTTTGAACTGATTCTAATGGTACCTAATAGATAAAATTTAAAATGTTTAAAAATTACATGTGAAAAACGCAAATAACTATTTTTTAGGGCATAAAACCCCACAAATTATCCCTTTTCATTGTCCGATATGTCTGGTTTATGAACTCTTTCGAGTAAATGTACAAATACACATCTCTACCACATTTGGTCTCGGTCGGACCATTTTACAAGAGTTTTCCTGTTCATGGACTCTCTCAACACACATGCCCATATATATACAATTTTTTACGACTATTGTTTTTGGCATATGGTCACCTGAAAAATTAAAAAATAACATGGTCCTAGGCTTAAGTCTTACCTATGGGAAATTCGCCAAAAATGTTTTAATTATCATTTTTGAATTGTTTGTCTAGGACAAACGGCTGAGGAAAGACAAGAGACATTTAAAGTACGTCTCCGGCCGCTGGTTATAGTTGGGGAAAGGGAGGACATTAAAAACTTCATCTCCCTCATGACCAGCTGTTTTCCATGAAACTTTATATTTAGTTTGTAGTTGCATTACCCGTTATGACCTATTTATTGATATTTTTCCCAAAAGGGAGAATTTGACCTCAACAATAATCTTTTCAAATTAACTTATCGTTTAAAATATTGTAGGGCGAAAGAAACATGGGGAATATTTGCAAGGTAATATTTTTCGGAGCTATTTTAATTTAAATGGAATGTGGTGGATGAAAAAGTAGAAAGACAAAGCAGCTCCAACAATGAAATAGATAAATACAAAAAATAAGAACAGGTTTACATAGTTGAGGTGTTAAGCAAGAATATGCGTATAATGAGGGCCGAATACTATAGCAAATGGAGAAAAAATAATTTTACCAAGAGCATATAATAACGTGGAGCAGAAAATAAGAGGATTGTAGTATAATAAAAGAGGGAAAGACCAAATGAGGGGTTTATTATTACACGTTTAAATAAACTATTTTTTAACTATCATTTAAAGGGAGAAAGTATTTATTGGATATTTAATTGAATTTTAGTTTTAAATTCAATTATAATTCCTACGAAATTCAAAATATATTAAATTTGAATATTTAATACTAATAAAAGATAATTTTATTTCATACGTTTAGTTTTATGGTCATGGAGTTCTCATTAAAATACAAAATAAGTGCGTGTAAAACCTTTTTTAATGCGTGTTTCTCTGATATTATTGGCCAAAACATAATGACTGCATATTTGTTCATAACTCCATTAAAGAGTGTTGAAAAAAAAAGAATAACTTTACTTGTACCTACGGTAATGTTTATAAAAAAATACTCTTCCAGATAAAGTCATATAGTAGCAACCCCCTGATTCTTCAATATAAATTAATCATTAGCAACTAAATGCAAAAAATTCCTTTTAAATACAAAAGGTACTTACTGTAAGATTTATACTTTAAAAAATATGCATTAGCTTAGGAAAGTAACAGTCAGGTCTAAATGGACTCTTTTCACACCTCCGTTCTATAGCATTCTTATGCCCTGTATTGTTTGGAGTGCATAATTATTCTATACTTTTGGACGCTATTGTCAAATGGAGAAATAAAAGTGGTCCAAACCATTGTAGCTAAATAATTGCTACTTTCACTTTACTCTACAGTGGGTTTAATAATAAATGTCTAAAATGGCTTTAGGATATAACTGGCAGATATGAATCAATGTTCCTCTGTGTAAAGGCTCTTTCAATATAAGGAAAGAGTAAAAAATGCAGAAAATGTCTAAAAAAGGATTAGGTTGTTAGGACAGTAAATATACTAAAGCCTCCAAAATATTTTAGTCATATATTTTTGGAAGAATTTATTCAATTTTAATGTATTTCAAACGTAAGTTTAGGCCTATTTACCTAAACGATATTCTTTTTATGCGGTCTGTTAAAAAGTCTGGAATTTTAAAATAATGTTACAACGTATTAGTCCAAATTAAACACTAATCGTGTTTTGTTTAAGATACTAGGTCGCCAGAGGACGGGATCAGATTCAAAACCCTGAAACGTTATGAAACTTTAAACATAAAATCGTGAAGGAAAATGTCCGTAATAAAAAATCAAAATAACATAAATCCAACCTTACCAATAATGAGTTCCAAAAAAGAACTCACAGGATAGTCCATAACTACAATACTTCATCAATTGCTAAACAAAACTTAACAAAAATTTATTTACTTCCCTTTGGGAAATAGGTAAGATCATGTTTGTTTAAAGGGAATGTTTACAGTTCCTATAAACAGCTGTTCTTATAACCATATGTGTCTTCTGTTTTAACATTTTGGTCTGACGTATTTCCAATAACCCTAGAGCTTAGACAGGTCAATCAATTTTGTTCTACATTGAAACAAAAGGCTGAGTTAGGAAAAGATTTTTTGAAATAGTTACAACCAGGCTAACCTCTCAATTAATTAATTAGAATAACACATCAAAGCTAGTCCAGGTGGTCTCATTTTGAATTCTCCTATTCCGCTAAAAGACACCATAAAGGTTCTTGGTAAAAAAATGTTTGTATTTACTTCCCTGTGGGATAGGTTAGATCATGGATACGTCTTAAGGTAATGTTTTCACTTCATTTAAACAGCTGTTCTTATACATTTATATTAAAAACTCAATACAATAGCTCTGGTAGTTTCAATGGGAACCTGTTACATATTTTCCATCTTAAAAATCACCAACAACCCCCCCCCCAGAGCTAAGACATATCCATGTCAAAATGCTATGTCGAGCAACGCATTTGTTTCATCCAACTTGTAAAATTATTTCACACCGGAATAAAAGTATAGTAAAACATAAAACTGTACTAAAAGGTGAAGAATTTTCAGCTGATTGTCGAACACTTAAAATTAATCACCGCACAGTTTACACTCCTTTTAACTGCATCGATAAAGCGCAACAGAGTTGGAGGTCTCGGTTTCAAGACCAAGAATGGCCGAGTGGTTTACTGCACATTCAACATTTACGAGAAGGAAAATTTATTTTATCTTTTGACATAAATGAAGTTATTCGTTTCTTCTTTGTTTTAGTAAACGGAGAAAAATGCTTCTAACCCAACATTCATCTATCTTGCGATGAGGTCTTGGAATTTACAAGGGCATCAAATGATGACAATATGTTGATGACAATTTAAGATAATTAAGTAAATTTGAATTAGCATAATTTGTCTTTCAATCAAAATTTGTAGTATTTTTTGGTATTTTGAGTACTATCATCAACGGTAGTAGAGTTTTAACGTTTTTATATAGCTCGGTATTATCTAACGATCTGTTGTTATTGTTGTTAGATAGCTAATTAAATAATGGCCCAGTAACAACTGGCAACTGGACTGGAATAGAACCACTGATATTTGTGTTAAAATCTACAAATCTGTAACCTAAACTGTCCATCACCATACTGACAGGTCCGTGCAGTGAATTAAAGACCGATGATCTGACTGGAGACTCCGGCTGCTGGTTTCGATGAAGCAACCTTTGGCTTACTGGGTTCTGAGCTACCTTGTCTGTATATTTCCTATTATATTTTTAACTTATTACAAAACAAATTGAACTAATTGCTAAATCTAGGCTACCCCACCGGCCTTTTATTTTCATAAATTTGATTCCGTAGACCAATCAATATATAATTCTTTGACCACGAGACACGCCAAGTGAAGACCCTTCGTTATAGAAACTGAAAATTCTTGCAAATCCAGGTTCTTTACAGATCCTCCCAGGTAGGTCACGTGTGACGAACACAACTCTCCTGTTGGATTAAATGTCTCGATTCAATGGCGTAACCTCCAGCCAGAAGATTCAAGAAGGAACTGTTTTCTCCCACAAATCACTTGAGGATCGATATTTTTGGGGTTGAAAAACCAAGAATCAAAAGAAGTTTTCTGCTGGATAAAGAATCATCCAGAGAGTATCATCTTTGGGATGAAAAGGTTGATGTCACGAAAGAAAATATCCTCTTCTAACAATCTTTTGCCTTTATTATTTATGTATTTTAGGATTTATGTTTTAGACGTATTACAGTTTTATACTTTTGTAATCAATATTCATAACGATTTTTTTCAGAGAACCCTTTTCGGTCCTATTTCATAAACGACTCCTTATGTCAACTTGATTTTCCCCAGTAAAATACTTTCTTAATTATCTTCCTAAATGTCTAAAAAAATGTGAAGCAAATAAAATCATATTAAAATTGATCTTGATATTTGTAGTTTTGAAATATAATAATATTTGAAATGGGCATTACTTAAACTTTTATTTTTAAATATTATTTCTCTTGAAGTAAGATTTTACTTAAAAACAGTTGTCACTTAAAAAATTTCCTCTTAATTTAGTACTCTATCTTATTATTAATAAATTTTTATTGGATTGTACAGTTTTAAGTATAAAAATAAAGTTTTCCTAATGTAGGGGATTATTTCATAAAGCAAAGTACATTTGGTATTATGCAACAGTATTTAATTGACTCGGTAAAAAGTAAAGAATAGATAAAACTGACCACTCACATAAAATAGGTGCTTTATAGTAAAGAAATGAAGTCAAGAATGCAAAAAAGGACAATAAAAGAAGCTATAAAGATGGTCGATAACAACAATTTCACCATAGCATAAAATGAATTGCCTCTGAGGTGTTTATGACTGCATTTAATTGCAGTGATAACGTATAACTGTTCATTTAAATCGGAGCTACACGCTGGTACGCGCGATCCCATCTTTGCTCGAGTTCTAAAATAGACTAAGAAGTAAAACTAATTCCTCATTTGGTTCTTTTATTTATTCACAGATCAATAGACTACTTATGATTTCCTAATGAGAATCTCCTTTGAAGTTTAATATTATGATAAAAATGTATCAGGTATGAACATGTATATTTACCCCCCGATCGTTGTATTGCTCCTTGTGTAATTTGCAGGAGGAGAAAACTGTATTTCATTATGTGGGTGCCCGATACTGTCCAGTATTCTTAAAAAATGGTTTTCTTCTGACGAACTAATCCGGGATGATTTCTGAGCATTTATGAATAGAAGGGATTGGCAGGCATTATGGTAGTATATTAGAAGATATACAATATCTGAATTTAACTTTTGAGATGGCTGTGGGAATTATGTATTTATATTCTTTATTGTTAACAATATGAAGCAAAGAGAGGTTACATAAAAAGTTTAGTTTAGTAAATAAGTTGAAATGTCTTTTTACGTTTAATGAATGTATTTATTGCTATTATTTTGTTAGTTGAAAGGAAAATACTGAGGGGTTTATAAAACTATTTATCTTTTAAATGGGAGATTGTAATTTTTAAGCGTCATGCAACCCAGTAAACGGGTTTAAATAGAACCATACTGTATTAGTGTTTCTTTGCATATAGGTTTCCTCTATTATCATTGCTTTGTATATTTTATTATTGTGTATATTTTTTTCAATAAAACACTATTTTATTATTATTTATTATTCATCCAACAGACTGTTTCAGTGTCTCAATTTATATAAATATAAAAATAAATTTCACATATCATATCCTGATACTGTGCTGTATTTATTGCCTTTCTGTTATTTTAACAGGGCTATCATAATTTGTTTATGTTTGTAACATTTATACAAAGGGAGTTATGATTAAAATCAGAATGTTCATTATAAGTAGCAGGAAGACACAATGAACTTCCGGAGTCCATGCAAATGGACCACAACTTAATGTTGGGTTGAAAAGGTCATGCTGTGGGAAGCTGTAAAGTCTCGCCAAGAAACTGAAAAAGAAATTTCCAGTAGTTTTTGAAAAATGGGCGAATTGTGTCTAGAATTGTTATTTCATAAATTTCGTGGTTTGTTGTTCAATAGAAATGTCATTGCAAATCTTATTCGTATAACCACATAAGATTTGGTGCAAATTATTAAAAAATAAGTAGCGGCGTTTCAGACACATTTCACAGACTTAACACACTGCCATACTGGGCTTCAGTGATGTGGAGTCTGATGTGAGTCTTTTTATTTGACCACATATAGAATAGGAAGTATAAAAAATTAACTGACCATCAATTTGAGATACAAGCTAAACTCCTTTCCTTTAACCGCAGGAGCGCGAAGTAGTAAATCCTATCGTCTACTCTTACACCGACGTTGCAAAAACCATTAACTGCAATAAAAGGATCCGGTATAAAATCTGCCCAGAACACTTAAATTTGATGACCAAAAAGGTATAATGTAGTTTTAACGGCGCCAATAAAAGCGATACAAAGTAGTCTAAAACATCAAACGTCGAAGGAAACGCTCGGGTAAGACGCAAATTGGAAATTTATTTGTCTCTTAAAAGTCACTTTGCATCAGAGATCGACTAAACATTTGGTCATTTGGATTTAGCCTTTTTACTAGAATAAATCGTTTTAGTTAAACAAGATATTGAGAAATATTATTCTAGTTTTTGAAGCGTGAAGTAAGTCTATAATAAAGGTAACTGCAGTTTTATATTTTTTTATATTTCAATACCACTAAGTTGAAACTTTAAATTTACACTAGATTACCCTTATGAAATGGAGACCTATGCAGGTATTTAAAGCCAAGTTATGAATCTGAAATGAGTAAAATGAATAAGAATATGATTGTGATGATCTTGTAGTCTTGTTTCTGATAAAGGCAGATATGCTTTTTAGACAGGACTATTAATTGATAGCCCAAAAGCCAATGTAATCTAAGAGACCTACAGTTTAACATGGTATCCCATCCACAATTTACCTCTGAATTACCAACTGATCTAATTATGAGGATGGTATTTGCAGTATTCAAGAGTGCGTACGTTAATCCACACAAGAGAATATCGCATCTATCACATGACCATCGTCTATAACTATCCACAATTTATGACCTCCCCTATAATATAGTAATAGTTATAAATATTTGTAGTAATAGTTAGGTCATATATCAATAATTAGAGTCTGTAAAAAACTTTGATTCCTACTTAGGAGAATAAAGAGTTGATTAGTCGACTTGTGAACCTTACTGTCAGCTTCTCTAGAGACAGCTGATTGTCCTTCATGAGAATTTCGCTAGAGAGCGAGAAACCCATAGGAAGAACTAGCCTGTCCTTTCCAGCCTTCAAACCTTCTTCGGTAGCAGATATTTATTATTCTTAAAAAACGATAGGAGGTCAGGAGGTTTACTAGTAGTACACTTTTTCATAATATACCAAAACTTTATTTAGGAGGATTTCTTATTGTTGGACGGTTGTGTGTGACGCGTAATGTGTGTCTAAATAAAAATATCCACCTTACACTTTTTCAAATAGAATTTTTAATGCTACTCTCTTGGAACTACCTTCTAAATCTATACAAATTTGATTTTTGGCTGTACGCAGGCATAGGTTACATTCGTAAAATATTTCTGTACTAACTCGCGTTAGGCTTTAAATGGTAAGCGTAGTTAAAAATACCAAGAAAATAAGATTCAAAAGTGTGTAGAAGTAAAAATAGTGGTAGTTGTCTACAGTAAAATATCAATAAATATTATTTCAAGATAAAATTTAATATCCTATGTTACGTTGAGGCCTAAAAGTGGTGCAAATTTAATCCCTCAAACTTGCTCTGGTTTCTACATTAACATTTATCACATTCTAATAATTGAACATTCCAGATTTTTATAATTTAAGTTTTACAAAATTTGTTAATCAGAACGAATTACACCAACCATATTTTAACTTACAGCAAATGAATTGAAATAGATTTGACCTTTGTACTTACCTTGGCTGAAAGAGGTCGTGGAGCTGTTTTTTTTAAGTTATGATGATTCTAGAACAAAATATTGCTCTTTCTGAAGGTGTAAATGGTTTGTATCAGAGTCGGTAATTTTTATTATGATCACACCAGATCTAAATAAGCTAAGCTGTAATAAGCTGAGTAGCTGTAATAAGCTGAGTAGCTGTAATAAGTTGTTTTGGTAAAAATGTATTCTAAAAATGTTTGTATTTACTTCCCTGTGGGAAATAGGTTAGATCATGGATATGTCTAAAGCGAATGTTTTAAGTTAATATAAACAGCTGTTCTTATTCTTTTATATTTAAAATTCAATACAATAATAGTTCTGATAGTTTCTATGGAAACCTGTTACATATTTTCTATCTTAAAAATCACCAACACCCTCCCAGAGCTAAGACATATCCATGTAAAAAATCATCGTAACCATGCAAATAATTATTTTTATTGTTACAATAAGTAAATTTTATGTTCAAGTTTACTATTTAATTTGATCTAACGATATTGTGTCAGACGGGGATGAAACCCTCCCCCCTGAGAGGGCGTGATACAAGGATACGGTTTCTGATGACTTATGCTCTGTTGGGACTGCACCAACTTTTCTTTCAGTTTTCTAAATTGGCAGGAACATTTTACTTCCCTCGAGATTCGGAGTATTTAGCGTAATGATGTTATTGGCGTTGAAATACTGTATAAACTATAAATAAATTTTCGATAAAAAAAGAATTTTACCTCATATAACTTATTTTAGAGATGAGAATGTTACCACAATAAGCCACTATGTACTTCTAAGAATTGTGTATTTTTGTAGGATTAAAGTTTATGATGAAATATCGTAAAATATAATTTTTTTAAGTTCAAATCTATTAACACAGAAATAAGATAACATTCTAAGATAACGTATGTGACACTTTTAAATTTCCATAAGTTCAGGTAGAGTATTTTAGAAATGAAATTAAAATATATAATTCTGATTTCTACAGAGTAAGATAAAGGAAATTCTTTTGAAAACAGGATTGAATAGTACGTTTAAATCTTGTTCACAGGAGCTTTTAACATAGACCCACGTTATTCAGGTTCTTAAGACAAAGAAATGAACAAGGCAGTTTACAATGTAACTATTAACAATTAACAGCTATTAACTATTAACAATCAAGGTAACTAGGCCTAAACTTAATCATCATAGCAGAATATTAATAGCGTACTCTAACATTTACTAATTAATTGTGTATTTTTGTTGGATTATAGTTTATGACGAAATATCGTTAAAAATTATTTTTTGATATTTCAAAAAATTATATGTAAGCTATTTACAAATTATTTGTGTGTAAGCTATTTACAAAAGCTTTTGTCATTTAGCATTCCATTGTTATGTATTACAAATTTATTTTTAAGTATCCTCCACTGTTTTTGTTATTTTAACGTAGTTATCGATAAAATTGAGTAAAATTGACGCATACTAGGTAATAAAGTTGGTATAACCTTTATCAAAATAGTTTGACAAACAATATAAATATACAAGCATTAGGTATTATGAATTAAGTGTTTTGAGAGGAAGTTATCAATGGTTTCAGAGCTTTCTGGTGTGCAATGAATGAGAGCTTTAAAGGCAGATCTTTGACTATATCTTCTCTCTGAATTACTGGTTCGAATCTCCAATGGGGTTTCCTGCGTTTGATGACCTCAAACATAATATACGATCTCATCTAGGATTGTCACTTTTTGGACTAATTATAAAGTGTTATACTAGAAAACACAGATTTTCCGCGAAATGATTTTTTTCCGTCCAAGGATTTATGATTTGTTGTATTAATCGACCACAAGAACTCGATTGGAGAGGGTCTCAAGGCTAGGGAAATTCGGGTTTCGTCTTACAGCCTTTCAATCTGTCTGTAAATTTAACCAAAACAGCTAGTTAGTTTCAAAGAAATGTTTAGAATACTTATATTTGGTTTGATTTAATTTTATAGGAAACGTTATGAGGAATAGTTAGATTTGGTTTCGTTTATTTTTACAAATGTGTTTAATTTTAGGATTCCAAATTAAACCCGATAGATCTCCGAAACGAAAATACATTAAGAATCTGCAAGGGGGAGGCGACACAAACGGTACTCAGGAAACAAATCCGGTCTTTACAAACGAACCGGTGCCAAGCTACATCTCAGAACCACGGCCAAGCCCATATCGGAGAATAAAATATTCCAGCGGAACTATTTCAAATGTTGTGACCCAGGTAAGTGATGAAGAACGAATCCATCATCTTGAGCAGGATCTCAGTTACAAAGTAACCATGTCTGGAGTCTCCCGGTCCTATGCTATTAACTTAAACCCAACTTCAATTGCATAAATCTATAAACTACTAAACTATATAAAAATTCAAAATACTACTTTCGAAATACTTTCCCGGCCCGCGAGGGGCGGGGGCGGATCCCCGCGCACTCACACACGCGCGTATTGATCTCAAGATGTGACTGCGGCGCGGTTACAAGATTTTCATCTCGCCTCTTTTGTTTTTGTGACCGGCTTTTTGTTCGCCGCCCGTTCCTCGCAGCTGCCGTTCTTCCCACGAACCCTTGCCTTGCTCTCTGAGTTTTGAATTTTTCATTTTTCGACGGCTTTCTCCGGCTTACGCCACTCCAATCTGCCCTGTTGTGCTCGGGGGATTACGAGAACGTGGAAAAGCTGCTGTTTAGATTTTGATGTTTTAGTTATTACTCGCTTTGCGATTTTATTTACGATAAATATACTGTTAATTTTTCACGTTTAGTTTGATTAATTTACAATTTCAAAGAGAAATTTGCAAATTTAAAGTCATATTAACCCTCGAACGGTTTACCATCGATTAATCGACGCCATCGCCAGGTCGTCGAAGGTTTACCGTCGATCAATCGACGGCAGGTAAGCTTTTACAAAAAGCAATGTTGCGTTGTACTCTACAGGTTATACGCTTTCCGCCGAGGTCTGTCTTGTTTTTTACTTTAGTATTTTACGTACATTTTTTAATAAAAGTCCGCAAAAGTGCCAAAAACGGTGAACCTCAAGGGGTCAAATAGTGAACCGTTGGAGGGTTAATATTTCAATAGATTTTTTGGGTGGGGGATAATTTCCATAGTAAGGAAACGATAAGCCAATGTCACAACATAGTCCTTTGCAAACCAATAACACATTTTAAATGTTCAAAGAAAGTAGCTTCAACCCTTTATGTGGAACTTCTGTATTACTTCAGCTGAAACTTTACCTACATTTATTATAAATTCCAGATTCTTCTGGAAATTGAATGGAATTTTTGAGAACGAGCTAAACGATATAGACCCACCTGTACACACATTCACAGATATGACACTGATCCAATCTGGTGGGAATAATATGAGTGAAGGGTTGCTGGAATTAGTATAATATATTTAATGGCATTTGTACAGCTTTGTTGCTTACAAATATGATTCCATTGTCAGGATCATCAATTAATGCAATTAATTAATCTGAGGCTAGTGTCAAACCATCATACCAGGATCGAAGATTACTATTGGTTGAAACATTAAACACACTTCTGAAACGTTTTGCCATCTGGAAAGATTAATTTTAAAACTATACACTAACATGAACTTTTCTCTTCCAGAAACGTAGATGATTTTTTCATTTAGTTGAAACAAATTCACAACCATCGGGTGTCACTGTCCTACAGATGAATAAAAGGTAGCAAAATAATAATTTAATGGTAGCCTAATGATTGCCTGATGACCTCCCGAGGTAGGTATTTTAAACCTAGTATGAATGAGAAATGAGAAAATCTTAGCGACCTCTAGTTTAACTGTGGTTCCAAACCACTTTTGCCTAACAATGAACTGGTTGAGTATGAGGAAGGAATTTTGTGGATGAACGAATTATTCTATAGAGCGGTCGTTAATTCACGCCAAGAATATCGCATTCACATAATATCGTTCATATCTATCCATAAATCGTCTCCTCCAAGCAGCTGGATTAGCCTACAGGACAAGCCGCTGTCGCAACAATGATGTTTAGTCATTGTTTCTTTATAGGGAGAAAGTGTGTGTCAGTTTACTCGTTTAAACAGTACCTACTGTCTCTTATATTGTAGTGGAGCAGTCCTCTGCGGTTCCATCCGGTGACGTGTCCCGCGGAATGTGCAAGTGCATGTGCGTGTCCTCGTTGACCTTGCTTGTCGGACACTCGGACACGCCTGCCGGAAACCTCCGTCGAGTCCGTCCATTCTCCTAACCGACATTGAGACACAAGGAATGCTAACGCGACAGCCGCTCTGCCAATTTGACTATTACACCGGTGCCGACCAGGTTTCCTTTGTTGTACTTTTCAGTTTCGTGCCTCTTCCATGTCCGTCGTTTGTAGTCTGCCGAGTTGTTTTCTTCATCTTGACAATTTTGTTGTCACGTCTTTTGATTTGATCTCCATCCAGTGTCGGTGTTTCTGTTCCGAAATACTTAAACAAAATGTAGATTTCATAAACATTTATTTAGAGTAGTCTCTACCAGGCCTGAGTGCCCTCTGTCGCTCAAGAACAATGAGATTAAATCGATCCATCATAAATAATATGGTTATATTAGTTTCCCTTTATTTACAGACTCATACAGAATATTCGGTGCATAATTAAAACCCATGTCAGCTAACTGAGTGAATAAATTTAAATGAAAACATGACAGCTGTTTAGAGTAACTGAAAATACTCTCGTTAGACATATCCATGATCTAAGCTATTTCTCAAAGGGTTTGCCATAAAATATATTACGTTTTGAAAAAGGTTATGATGAGATAATCAACACTTAAATATAAAAATCAAAGAATTTTGGGTACTATTTACATTAAAATGACCACCCATCTTACAGTCCAGTCCACTGTATTTTTGACTTAAAACATAATATATTTTAATTATGATTAACATGAAAGATTAACATTAATAATAAGTAAAAAAATCAATAACTGAAATCATTAGGTAAAGTCTATAGCTTAGTAAATGGGAAACATAAAAATTTAACATGTTTAACCATAATTCCTTCGATATACCAAATCAAGGACGGGCTGCCAAATATAAGCTATGGAATAGAGGTATTCGATGCAATACAGTAAAAAGAACCAGAAATGATCAACGTTTATTCTTCTTTTAAAGGCTGAGCCGTCAAAATCTATACTAATTTTTTCTCTTGGAAAGGTTTTGAATTAATTCGTTATCCATCACACCAAGGGCAGGCTCACGTGGTGAAGTATGTTTACTTCAAAAATGTTTTCATTGGTTTAAAACGATGTCTGGTACCTGACTTTGAAAGGTTCATTACAACCAAACCCTGGCAGTGGTCTAAATTCTAATGAATAAGCCAAACATACCAATGAACACTAAAATGGATTGAATAACAATTTTACAACAATTAAATGGTCCAGTGGGGGAGTTACCTTAGGGTGAAGACTGTGTTTCATAATCCAACGTATTGTTGTACTTGATCCATCTTCGGGACACTTTTAGCATATCAAGGGTTAAAAACAAACCAAAAGAACTTAATTATTGAGTAAATAGGGCATGGTAAGGTCACGAAAAGACCAATGTGCGGACCCCCAACGTTGAAAATGGTACTATATCCCATTATTTTAGCCCGCGACAACGGGTCAGAGTTCGGGAATAGTTTTGAGAACCCGTTTTTTAGCTATTCGGGAAAAACTATTTCATTGTAAGAATAGAATTGCAATTTCGAAGCCTGTGGGGTGCAAGCCATAGGTCTAAAAAAATTCATCAATTTTTTATCCTTCACAAGTTTGAAAAAATAATTTAATGAAGTTGTTTCCAAAATCAGCAGATAAACACGTACACACGTATTTATTACTTTAGTAGCATAGATTTACTTTTTTCAGTGCATAAAAGGCTCAAGATAAGAAAAGGAAGAAAGATTGGAAATCGATTTCTTTAAGGCATCAGCTATGAATATAAATGAGTTGGTATCGGTTGAAATATATATCAAGGTTTATATTCGACAAAAACCACACCACTTAATACGACTATACTAATTAAAATATATGACCTAGATTGTTTTACTGTATTTTAGCGAATTTCCCATAGGGAAGAAGCTATTACCGTAGGTCTCATGGTAAGACTTAAGCCCGAGACCATGTTATTTTTCGTTTTAGGTTCGTACGTAATTATATATAATTTTGTAAATTTTATTATTATATTTTTATATATATATTTGATATATAGAATATATATGGTGTGTGTTGTGTGTATACGTAAGATAACTATGTATGAAAATGTTGATGAGGCATTACACAAAAAATTTGGTTTTGTTTGTCGGGGATTTTTTTACATTTAACATGTAGTGTAAAAAATAAATGGTTTGGTAGTCAAAATTTTATCTAAAATACCATCTTTAATTTTTAATATCTAATTTAATAAAAAATGTAAGTTCTATAATAATTGAATTATTACACTATTTTAGTTTATCTTATAGATTATAAATAGCAAACAAATTTCCATGTTGATTTACCAGAAAAATTTTGTATAATTAGTTATTTTGTTTACAATATGTGTTTATTTAAATTTTTAATTGCTATAATATTGTTTATGTTGTAAGTCTTTTTTTAAAATTTCAATAGAAATATTTATTAAATATATGAATGGATGATATTTTTCCCAATATGTTAAATGAAATGTTATATAGTTTATAAATTATCTTTTCTAATTTTTGTTTCATAACTATTTTATTCTAGCAATAATTATTTAAAATTTTATAGTCAGAATTATTTTATTATTTATTTATTTATATTGTTAGTAAAATTTATATTAATATATTTATTTTTTTATATTTATAAATAAATTTCGTTTCAAATGTTTATTAATATATTATTAAAAATTTATTTTTTAACTTTTCTACCATAATTATCATGTTGTTTTTTTGGTCTTTACCTCTACTGACCAGTTTGCTTTGAATATAAAAGACTGAGGCATAAAAGTAAACTATGAGTCAACTTACTGTCAGCTTTATGACAAATTCAATTAACGTAGACTGATAAGTCAAATTATATTCTAAAATTATCATCTTGAAAATTATTTTAAAATATACGGTATTTGAATATTTTTATTATTAATATTAATACAAAATAATAAAAATACAATAATGCAAGATAGTGATTTTTAAGATTTTTTACGCATTGGTTAGTCCGAATATGACCAACCGAAAAACCCAAAAAAAGGTAGGACTCTGTTATTTTTTATAATATGAATAAAATTGTATATGCATGTTGTACTAGTTACGTAGACGTCTTCAAATTAAAATTTCCTAATAGCAAAATATTTGGAATTGAGTAAGTAAAAAATCACGCTTCCCCATACTCTGGGTTTGTTCATTGTTAATCGTTTCAGAAGTCTCTCAGCTCACTCTCCCCTTATCAGCTTTGTCCTCACCTCCGCATCCTCATCGTCTCCGGAGTCACGTCCCCATTATCTCCCCACCCCGAGAGTCAAGGACGTCTCCAGGAGGACGCGATCCCCATCGTCGTGATCAAGGGTGCGATGAGACGGGCACTTGACAACGCTCCGCGTGGAGTTACAGACGAACGTGATCAATTTGCTTAAAAAACTCATTATAGTCAAGGTCTCTTGTATTTGTCATGTGTTTTATGAGTTGTTAAGTTGAGTCTGTCACTCAGTTGGTAGCATGATGGACTCGGCACCATGGTTAGCGAAGGCACTGGTTCAGATACCGGATTCCAATAAGTTATTATTTTACTTATATTTTAATTGTGGACATTTTAAATCACGATGAATAAAACAAAGTTTCACGACGTTTCGGGATTTGGAATCTCATCCCGTCTTCAGGAGAGTTAGATCATAAAACATAGCAAGATTCAAACCATAATCCGGACCATACCCGAGCATTTTTGAAGTAGTAAAAAAACTTACAAACACTACCAAGCAACAGTACATTTCGTGCATACAAGAATCGAAATACATCTAATTGGTCGGTAGATGTAGTGTTCTCTTGTGTGGATTAACGTCCGCACTAGTGAATACTTCGTTAATACGCAAAAACCATCCTCATAATTAGACCAATTCGTAATTCAGAGGCCGTGGTTCGGATTCCACGTTAAACTGTAGGTCCCTTAGTTGCCATCGGCTGTTGGGCTATTAATCAACAGTCCTGTCTAAGGAACATTTCAGCCTTAGTCAGTAACAAGACTACAAGATCGCGCCACAATCATCCCACAATCATATCTCATTCATACTTGGCTTAAAATACCTACCTGGGTAGGTCGTCATTTCAAATGGTAATCTAATCTAATCTAATCTAATTAATCTAATCCACTCATCACAAAGGCTCAAGAAGAACTGTTATTATTATTACTTTCCACCTTTTACATAGTCAGCTTATCCGTATCTTTGCTTTGTCTATACGGGCGTACAAACTACAAAATAAGGGCCGGTCAAAGAATAGGTAAAAGATGTTGCCACTCTCTTAAAAAGACTTCATCAACGACTGTATATTGTGTTTAATACTACAAGAAGTATGTTAAATTAATGACAATTTTACATTAAAAAATATGAGTGATAAGTGATCATTTAAATTGCGTACTCATGTTCCGGGACATTCCATAGTTAAGACTCTCTGCCAATGCAAAGCGTCAAAACTGCGACGTTAAAGCAGTGTTATGACTTATGTAGTGTCATTAATACTTCCCATATTCCACCTCATACGTTTTGTGAATGTTTAATATCTTATATGTTAGCTGTTACGGTTTTCATCACTCACTAGTCCAAATCGAGATGAGAGTGGCTGTTTGAGCTCCTCTTCTGTGTGTGAAAAATTAAATTACATATTTGAGGATTGGTGAGATGTAGTACTTATGTGTATTATTTACTCACGTGACATCAACACTGGACGAATGACAAGGAAACATAACTGCACCAGCTTCAGGACGAGGGGCTGCATCAGCCATCAGTAACATATGTCATCAGTTGCAGGTTCGTTGAGCCCACTCCACCAAATGATAATAATGATGATGGAATCAAAATGTTCGTAGATTGAACAAGATTTGAGAATGTTTAAAAATTTACGAGTATAAAACTGAAAGAAAACGGGCCAGTAAAGATTTAAAATCATACTAAATGTTTAAATATTGTTTCCTAGCAACTACTCGAAAGTTGAAAAAAATTTCCCGTTTCTCTTTTTGAAGTACATAATATCCTAGCAACATATTAAAAAAAGAGTCGTAAGGCTTATCCGTGGACCGTGGATTATACTACGGTCCACAAAAAAGTTAGAAATACTAAATTTATTTACCTTGTCCCAGTAGACCTATTAACAATAAACATGTATGTGTCAATACGACTCATTACAGTTGATTTAAGGATTTTGTTTTTTATATGTATAATTTTTATTTTTACGAAAACTAAAGATATTTACATATCTAAAATCGGTGTTCAAGAAGAAACGCATTTACTCAATTAAAATGTTTTAATTAATAGTAAATGACACATAGAATAAAGATAATTAAAATAGTTCCATTTCATCTCTGTGAATACCACATTTACTATTTATACTTTTATTTATCAATTATTTGTACGTTGAATGAAATATCTAAGTGTCTAACCACCCTACAAGACGTTCAACTGGGAGTGACTCTACGGTTAGTCTTCGACTAATGCTTCCAGAGAAAATTTGGTTTTACTGTCCGCGGTAAACACGTACGTTGTCTGAGAGAGCCCAATGTTATTGTTTTGGAGAGTATAAAAAATCGAATTCTCTCTCATTTCTTGACAGTTTTGCATAGAAGGTTTTATGCAGAGTACCTGCATATGGTCGCATTGTACAATTAACAAAAGTTTGTTATTGCCTTAGGATAAGCGGTTAGCTAAAAAGTTTTCAACTCTTAGTAAAAGAGGGTCTGAAAAAATTTTATAACTAATTTTGAAATATCGGTCATTTGTGATATTCTACCAGGAGTTCGATAATGTGGCAGGTTTAATAAAGGCATGTATAGTTTAGTTTAAAAGAAAGGAAGTTTGTGTTAGTTCACTGATTACGTTTGCTGCTTCTAAACTTTATGCATGTTTTTACAATTAATTGTTTTATGAGGTGTGTATTTTAGCTGTAAATTGGTCAATACGCATAATCGTATGTGAAAATTACGAACTTTTGTATTGTTAACAATGAAATACGGTACCACTTAAAATTGCAGAGAGAGTGAAAAATTCACTGAATGAAAGCTTTACGTCATTAACGCTTCGTAAGAAATCCAATATTTGGCAATTCTCCAATAAACACCACTCCATACGATAGAGTAGTAAAAATATATATTTTAGTGAAGGAAAACAAAGAGAGTAGTCAATAACTAAGCTCAAGTCTGAGGAGATAATTTTATGACCTCTTCAGCACGATCCTTTCTTGATGGCTCTCCTCCAGAACCTCCCTAATTAAAATTAGAGACGAAACTTGGTTGTCTTGGTGTTTGCGAGTGTTTTAATTTAAGAATTTCTACATTCAATGGATAAAGGTGTCCAATTACAAAGGTGCGAGTTTTAATTATTTTGACATGGATATGTCTTAGCTCGGCGGGGGGGGTGTTGGCCATTTGCGAGAAAAAATTTAAAACAGTGACGTCAAATGGTTATAAGGACAGCTGTTTAGGGGAACTAAAAACATTCCCTTTAGACGTATCCATGATCTAACCTAATTCCCATAGGGAAGTAAATACAAAATATTTTAAGCAAGAGCTACAACGAGAGAAACTCTTATGTTTTGTAGTTCTACTAAAATACTAGGATATTAAATTGTTCTTCCATCTCACAGGAAATATTGTCATCATTTTTATTTTTAAACTACTATATATATATCACTATCGTATATTTTAAACTCTAGACACTTTTAAAGGAGAATACATAAATAGAATTTAAAAAATATAACAATTCACCTAACCAAAAGCATATTCGAACTAATTATTGTGATTGTGGCAAGTCAAAATCGAAAATATATTTGAGTCTAGCTAGGGTTTAATAACTTGTTATCTAATGATTTGTGCTAAAATTTGTTGAAAAAAATTTCTCCTTATACTGAGACATGAGTAGGAAGTAAAAGTATACCATAGTTTATTTAAATCGTTCAATGTTGTCAGGGTAGTATCTTATCCAACAACCACGCGATAACAGGCACATTTCGCACTGTTGGCAAAACGTATAAGCAGTACCTATACGTATAAGCAGTACCGCCCTAGGGTGGATATGAGATCATATCCGGACGGGAAAGTAACCGGCCAATTACATGCGCGGAACGCTCCAAATCTATATGAAACTAACCAATAGCATGCGCTAGGTTCTCAGTCAGCTGAGTGCTGCCATATGAACCTCTCATGCGATCTGACATCGTTTGCACTCTAGTTACACAAATAGCTATTTCCGACTACTCGTACACAAAAGTTTCGACGAGTAGAAATAACAATGAAAACAGTAAGATCCAATACTTGTCGACAACGTTGTTCCTTTTCGTTACTCTCTCCAGTCATTGACGATAGCTAGACGTATAAAAACAATCTAATTCCCTACCTTCTCCTTCCACCCTTCACGCACATCTAGAACTAATCCTCCGTTTCCTAGATGACCCAGATCGCCGACCGCCACGCCATCTGGCATCTGTATGATGAACGCACTCCAGGTGAGTTTCAATTAATGTGCGTCTGTCACATGAATGTGATTGCTACCACCTGTTAACCCCCACACACCCCGCCAGCCAACTGCTTGCCATTCACCCCCGAACCTTCATCCCTTACTTCCGACCTCGTGTCAAACCTACTATAATTCCCAATCACGGCCTTCTTCCTGGGGTTAATGCGAACGGTGTAGGGGTGAATATTGAGGGTGTGATAGCTGGGTGATGGGTTTAACCTATTACCACATATAGCTTTAGAGTTCAGGCCCGGTGTGGACCAAAATTAGAAATATAAAATTCATAGGTACCGGTATGGGAAATATTTTTTTTCAAAATGGTGGAATCCTCTTCGTCAAAGTTTCCGCATACGTAGACAACACATTGTGCTTATGACGTAACAATAAATACGTAATAATATGATATGGTGATTCGTAGTTCTGATAAAAACTTGGTAAACCGGGAATCCACCACCAATGACAACGTTGTCTCAAGTCCTGAGCTCGTCCTGCAACTAACTAAGCCACCAAATCAACGATTAAATATAGTATAATCAATAGTTAAATGATAAATATTAATAAAAAAAGTAGTTCAATCAATAGAATAAATAGTTAAATTTGAATAAAAAAACGTAAACAAATTTAAATCATGAAATATTTTGACATGGATATGTCTTTGCTCTGTGGGAGTATTGTCGATTTTTAGGTGGAAAACATGTAACAGGTTTCCATAGAAACTACCAGAGCTATTGTATTGAATTTTTAATATAAAGGAATAAGAACAGCTGTTCACATGAACTGAAACCATTCCCTTTTATACATATTCATGGTCTAATCTATTTCTCACAGGGAAGTAAATACAAACATTTTTTCAATTGACTTTTTACATGTTACAGTTGACCGCAATTACTAACAAAAGTGGTCAACTTATATTCCGTATATGGTAAATTCCGTAATATAAAAGAATAAGGAAGCTTTTTAGATGAACTGTAACCATTTCATTTAGACATATCCGTGATCTAACCTATTTCCAACAGGGACGTAAATACAAATATTATTTTTGGCAGTAGGCTTCATGAAATATTTTTTTGGCAGTAGGCTTACCCACTTTAATTTCTATTTTTAAGTGAAGGTTTTAAAAACATTTTAATTGATTTTAGTCATCTTTATACATTGCTAGAATAAAAGATACTGTTAAAATTATTTCCCTATTTTCCTGAATTTAATACATTTCTTAGCTTACTTCAACGGCATAGACATTTGATTCTGACAGTTTATATTTCATTTTTACTTCCTGGAATACCGAAATGGCCGGCAATGCTGTAACAATACTAGCAATGCAATTTTGTAATCATCAAACGTAGGCTTTCGCAGCCGGTGTCATCAATTTGGCAATGCTATTTCTAGTACATTACTAAAACACAATATGCCACCAGCGATTAATACACTTTAACGGTGTTATTAAATAGTTTCTATAATACACCAATAATTATTTTGTATTTTCCTACAGATAAACGTTTTGAATACCGGTACGAGTGTAAAAACCAAGCAATGAAAAAAGGGTATGCCGACCGATCTCGATGTCATTGACAATAAAAAACGACCCCGTTGTTATTGGTCTTAATGATGTATAAACTAGGGGCGCCAGGGGTGAAAGATGATAAAAGACAGTCTCACTGCTATATAGCCTCAATTAAACATCCCCTTTCCCTACAACTGGAACTCCCCCAAACCCAGCGTGCGTCGGTACAACATAATTAGTGCTGAGCGAGATAATTCCGAATATGTAAGGTACAACAAACTAGGAGACCCATGTGGTTCTATGCACAGGAATAGGAAATCTTTATAAATAAAATCATCCGCTCTATGGTAGGTTCTTAGTGAGTATGTGTCGAATGCGCTCTCGTTTAGGGGTGGAACTTGTTTGGTAGAACAGTATTAATGTTGTTGTTGCATAACGTGTACTATATAAAAAAGTTGATTTTTTTACTGAATTTTTTGGTTGATTTTACATTTAAATCCCATAAAATCCTCTATAGGTCCTCAATTTCTGTCCTTCCTTCTTTCTGTAACGCTTTCTATAACAAGGATTTTAGTTTCATTTCTTCGTGAAAATGGGAGTAGCCGCTATAATGAAACTTATTTACGTTATTATAAACCTATTTGAGAAGGTGTAGATTTTAAACTTAAGCTCTCAACAACCTCAAAACCCTAGTTTTCAGCGATATTAATTAGCAAACTTGTTTCTAGGGTTTTTAAAATATGTGATCTAAAGTAGTTTAACAGAAAGAAATAACCAGCTGTTAATGCAATATAACTTGTACATAGATTTTTTACGTTTACATCGATTCTTGATTTTAAACCTATTTTAAAAGTATGCTATATAATATAATAGTTATAATAATAAGTATTTTCCTTCTCAAAACTAGTCCTTCTCAACGATCCAATCCTTGTGTTGTTGCTAAATAAAGTCAGATCTATTGTTAAATAGGAAGTTATTTTATAGCCAATTAAAAATTTTGACTAGTCCGGATTTGAACCTGTATCCTCCGGATTACAAGGTGAGTACTGTACTTCTCCATTGGCTTACTTAACCAAGCAAGGGTTTGAGTAGACCAATGGTGAAGTAAATAAATCTCCAGTTCGTATTTCAGAGGCAGTGGTTTTGACTCCACGTTAAACTGTACGTCCCTTAAATATGTCATTTACTGTTGAGCTAATAACTAACAGTTCTGTCTAAGGAACATGTCAGCCTTAGTCAGTAACAAGACAACGAGATCGCGCCGCAATCATCTTACACTCATTTCCCATTCATATTTGGCTTAAAATATCTACCTGGGTAGGTTGCCATTTCAGAAACTAGCTATTTAAATTTTTTATAGTTGTTTATTTTCATGGACGAATAAAGAGTGAAAAGTATATGTACCTGGATCCGATCCGATATATTCGATGAAAAAATTCACTTGATTCAGAAAAGTTAATTGAATATGAAAACTCTTATAAGGAGCAGAAAATTATCAATGTGAACAAGAAGCTGTATATTCATTGCCACATTGAACAAACGATGCGATTACATTTTGTTCTCATATGGCCACACTATGAATATACCCCACTATCAACATTAAAGTCTTACATATTGAGAGGTGAAAAATTTATTACTGAATAAGGAGAAAATTGGAAAATAACAACTTAAACGAACCTTAAACTTAACTTAAACGAACTTAACTTAACGAACTTAAAACGAACTTAAACGTAAACGAACAAAAATACATGAAAGAACGAACGGATTTCTACTGAATTAAGAGTGTAATAGTTTAAAGCAATTAATTTATACCGGCCAATGAACATTCGGAAGAAATGTTTTCAGCGCCACTACAGCTGTTTTGCAGACTGTTCGGCGAGATGGCGAGATCAAAGGTAAGCCGTGGTCGAGGAAGATACGGATACATGCATTTTACATGGCTGAAGATACAAATCGACCAACTTTCGGCGTTAGTTTATCGCTTATGTAAAACACCTTCGGTTGGAATACATTAATAAATTACCTGGCGAGTTCGGTTTGTTAGTTATGGTGCGTAGAACGCGCTAAGTTTATGACCGGGCGATTCTTTCTGGTAATTTACAGGGAAAATAATTTGTTTTCTTTCCTACATCTTTTTTCATTTCTTAAAATTCCTCTTCTTCTACTACTAAATTCAACGTATTTCCTCTAATTCTTCAAACCGGCTTAATGATCCTCTACTTTTTTCCACTTTTATTCATCCATACTTTCACAATACGAATTTCGATGCCTGTGCTTATAATAAGGCGGTGGCTTGGTAGTTTGTATGATAAATGCAGGGATTTTGTAAATTAATGTTGGCGTTTGGATATAAATAAATCTAGAATAGATTTTGTTGAATTCTTGCCACAAAAAGATCTCTACAGACATCCACACTATGATCTATTTCAGCCTACATTTTGTGAAACATTTCTCTTGTTACATTGGAGACTGAATATGATTTTTACTTTTATGAACCAAATTACGAATTCTTTGAGGATAAATAACGTTTTTGACATACCTCTTGAGAAAAACTTGTTCAGTGTACAACATTACAATTAGTCTTTTCTTGACGGAAAACAAGTTTGTAAAGTAAACACAACTTGAAGTTTATTTAAAGAATAAAGATGTTAACAACCACACCATCTGTTTTAAACAATGTAAACACAACTGTTTGAGCTACCGGATACGGAAGTACCAACGTGAAATATTAAATTCGTCCTCGTAATAGTTTTACAAATTGCTAAGACCCCACCATTACTTTAATGAAACCCTAGTATTTAGTATGCAAGATGTTAGCGGAAGTATTGGCCTAGCAACATTTATGATTATAACTTCTGACCAAAGAGAAAATCTAAACACTACATTTAGATCGTTTGGACATTCTCCTTAGTTACTTATAAACCCGCCAAATAAAAAAAATATATATGCCGTAATATTTTAGTTTTCTAGGACTTAAATTAGATAAAATATTAATACTTCTAATACGATCTACAAAATAAGGTTTGTTTCCGCATTGATAAAATAGAAACATTGAAATAAAAATATCGCGAAAACAAATTCTAACATTGATTATGCATATACATATAGACATAAAGATAACAGCACATCATACTTGTGATACGATTATAATATTTTTTACAAACTATACGAAGAAAAAACAATCACAATAACACTCGCCAATACTTCATATGAAATCCCCATTGAAAAAGCTAAAAACTGTATCAGGGAAAACACGTACTAAACATTACAAATCCGGGAGCGAAGCAGCACAACAATGCAACATCAATAATGAATTGGCAGCGAGGTGAAGTAGGGCATTGTCCTTCGTCCTTACAACCCTTCTGCTAAGGGCCCTCAAAGCCCTCCTGCCCCTCATTTGAATTCTGCCCTTACATAGCGAAGCGTCCCGTCGTATTCTGGCTATGTTAAAAATCGCAATCACACCGTTATTCATATGTTAATCTCTACTAGTCCAGGTATGAATTTCAATGTGTGTTTACAATGCGCTCCCTGTCAACACACGGTTTTATAGTTAGCGGTTGCACTATTTCAAAATCAATCACCTCGTTTCTGTTGCCATTGTATGCTAATAAATCGATAAGTGAATAAAGCCATTGTGATTTTGTTTGTTTATTTGGCATCGGGTCTCCTGCGATAGATGTGGTTGGTTTCGACTCCGGTCCCTTCCTGTTGAGAGAATGTTGCTACAATCATATGTCGTCATAATGTTGACTTACGATTTTTTGGAGCCATGACTTAAAGGTTTAAGCATATCTGTATCCACTGACTTAACCTCTTTTCCCCTTTATAGGCTATGTATATTCAACATTCAATTTTTTACAAAAACTTCTAGCTTCACATTTCTGACATAATTTAAGGGACACACCCAGAAATTCCTTTTTAAACTAGCTTCTACACCGATTTTAGATCACCTTGTTCCCAACTTCCTCAAAGAGATCTTGCAAAAGCTCATTGTTTATGTATATAAAGTTGCCAGACATATTTATGTAAAGTTGACAAATAGTATTTTAATAAGCCGTAAATTTCAAGTGTAAATAGGACCCAGGGTTTTCTCCTGTAATTTTTACATAGTGATACTCGTATTGAGGGAGTGTTGTAATATTAAGTGGCAATCTTTGAAAATGAAAATTCAAAGATTCAGTTTAAAAGTTCTAAGAGGTAAATTAAAGTCGCAGTGATTGTGTCAAGACGAGATGGCGACAGCAACCATGTGACTATGTGACCACGTGTCCGGGCGCATCACATGTGAGGGAGGCGTCGTGGCGCGGCGACGTGTGTGACCGCGTGTGTTGACGACGCCGACGCCCCGCCTTCAAGACGCTCGCGGATCGATACGACGCTAAGATGGCGTCTGGGCACCCCACACACCCACACACGTACACACAGCCACACACGACGGGGTGGCGGGGGGGTGGTAGCCAGACCACGTGTTATCATCACGTGTGAGAGGTGGCGATCAACATGTGACCGTGATGTTCGAGTTGATAATTAACTACTCATTAATAGGTAAATTAATTTTCTATTGGCAGTTTCAGTCAATATAAAAGGTATAAATAATAACAAAAATATTATTCTATTCCTAGTTATCTCCTGCATTTTTCTATACCGAGGTATCGCCTCCTTTATTCTATATCAAGGTATCTCCTACATTATTATATAAGCTTATTATCTACTACAATACTCTATACCTTGTTATCTCCTACATTATTCTATACCTTGTTATCTCCTTCATTATTCTATACCTTGTTATCTCCTACATTATTCTGTACCTTGTTATCTCCTAGATTATGCTGTGCCAAGCTATCTCCTACATTATTCTGTACCTTGTTATCTCATACTTAATTCTATACCTTGTTATCTCATTCGTTATTATATACCGAGTTATCTCCTACATTATTCTCTACTGAGATATCTCATACATTATTCTATAACAAGTTATCACCTAAAATATTCTATACTCAGTTATCTTTTACATTATTCTATATCTTGTTATCTCATTCGTTATTATATACCGAGTTATCTCCTACATTGATTTATAACGTAATTAACAGTGAAGATGTAAAGGGTATTTTTAATCAGAAAGGTGTCGACTAATACATTATGAACCATTGTTCTGTAGGTAAATCGTTCCTCAACGAAACATGACTGGAGAGGTTCGTCAATCATGTTTCCTCTTCATAATTTCAAGGTCGCTGGTTCGTTTCTGAACATAATCTTGAAACGATTTTGTGACGATTCGATGATGGACCCAGTTGTCTTTTGTTTTGTTCTTTTTAATTAACAAAGCCACATTAATTTATTGTAATCTACATTTATTAATTACACCCACCCTTCGCCCTTATTTACCTAAATATCCGCCAGAGTGGGTTGATGTTATTATCTACCGTATGAATATTAAACTGATTTTTTTAACTGTTTATACTTATACTTTTATACTTTTAACTGAAATAGCGACCTACCGGTACCCAGGTAGGTATTTTAAGCCAAGTATGAATGAGGAATGAATGTAGGATGATTGTGGCGCGATCTTGTAGTCTTGTTACTGACTAAGGCTGACATGTTCCTTAGACAGGACTGTTAATTAATAGCCCAACAGCCGATGGCAACTAATGGACCTACAGTTTTAACGTGAAATCCGAACCACGGCCTCTGAATTACGAATTGGTCTAACTATGAGGATGGTCTTTGTGGATTAACGTAGTATTGAATAGTGCGGATGTTAATCCACACAAGAGAACACTACATCCACCGACCATCTCTCACAACTACCCACAATTCGTGACCTCCAAGTAGCTGGATTACAGGACGTCGCCACCGTCCCAGTCATTTTCTTTATATTTTATTTCTTTTTCCTACGAATATTCGATAACTCACTGAATACTGAATTTCAATATTTCTTCTTCATAATATCATAATTTTTAAATAGGTACATTATAAATTGACTTCCGAGAAATGTATTTTACCGAAAAGAATGAAAAAATACATTTAACACTCAACAGACGAAACTAAATTAAACCAGGCTAGGAAATGGAAACGCCGTTCGTTACTTTATAATTTAAATCGCGCCGAACCTCACAAACAAACCGAAACATTTTTCTTTGAAACCTGCGGAAACAAATTTACACCCGCGTTGAAGCCGCATTCAAAGGAAGCGGGCGCCAAAAGGTTGCAAAACGTGGGTTTATTACTTTTATCGCTTTAAAAGCGTCGCCTCGTTACTAAAATTCGCAAGTGAACAACGCAAGTTTAACAAAACGCAACGTTTCCACGGCCGTCATTATATTCTTCCGCACGGCGTCGAGTAATGGGATGGATGTATTTGTACCTCCAGAGGCTTTGTACATTGTACATTGTACACCCAGCTGGTACATGCCGATAGACGGATTGATCTTTCTGTGGTTGTAGGCTGTGAACGTTCGATATTCCAGATATTGTGATTGACGAATAATTCAGGTAATGGTTGACGGTGACGATTCAGTGGTATTTGGTAGTCCGACTCTAAATACTTCGACACATTCTAGGACACATCTTAGAGCACAATTTTTAGAGCATTGACGATTTGTCGTTGTGATATGATGGCAGCGTGAATTTTGAGTCACGGGGAAAGATAAGAAGATAAGGACCGAAATTTACCATTGTAGTTTAATTAATTAAAACATCGCATATTCATGGTATTCATTGCATTGCATTCTATAGGTCAAGATTTTGATAATTTGACACTCCTGAAAACACTGTCTTGAATGAACTCATGTCTTACTCGTGTCATCACTGATAAAATCTTTGTAAAAAACTGTACAATGTGGAATGTGTTCACTTAATATGATTTTGTGAGTGTCAAAGGTAGGTCTTGAAGAAGAGGCTTGCAAAGAGTTTTAATTTTGGTTATTGATAGTATGAATTTATCAATATAATATGAAACACGTGTCTTGTATCATGTAAAAAAATGTTTAAAGGGTGCTCAATTCATTTTATTTACTAATAACTATATTATTAGCAGCCCTATGTTGGGAATTACATAAATAAATATTTATATATATATATATTTTCCCCCAAACTTTCGCTAGAGAAGTGATCCTCCAAGGCACGATAAAAAAGCCAAAATAAGATTTTGGTAGTTTTTTGTAAACAAACTATAAAACTAAATATCCTAGTAAATGGTCAATAACACAACATTAAGTACTGGCACATTAGTTGCTTAAACTTTCAAAAGTCCAAAAATACCCTTAAAGCAGTTTTTTTAGTTATTGCACTACTGCATCTTCAAACATCAAATCCATCGATTTCATAGTGAAAGGAAACCCGTGTATTGGTTGAATAAAAAATTACAAATTAAAAAAGCTGAGAGTGTTTCTAAACGAACTTGAAACATCTCCGCTTTCGTCCGGTTTAAGAAACTCTCCCCTGATTTAATTTCCTCCCGTCCCGCTTGAGACTGACCCAGTCTTAAGACGGTTTATTAAAAAAACTCACCCGCGAGGGGAGGGTCTTGCGCTTTCGATTCTTCCTATCAATTAGACTCGGGGGGGGGGGGTAATTACCCGGGGTGGTTTTCGGAGGAGGGGCTCGTTCAGTCGGCCAAGGTTACTAATTGTGTCACTGGGCCAAAGGGGGAAGTTCTCATAAACAAAATCACTTTTCATAATTTTTCCTCTTCCCAACTTTTACTTTCTCGCCAAGTTTTTATTGAATTAGAGGATTTCTTTGCTAATGCCCTAATGAAGTTCAACAGTTTTTTTCTCCAGTTTTGTTTTCGCTTTTATTTTCTCCCCGCTTCCGGTTGCTTCTTAAATGTCGAGAATTAGGTTATTATCTTCCGCTCGATCCTTATTCCCTTAAATGAAAATGTTACTCGGAGTTTCAAAGTTTTTATTCGCACTTTAACCTTATAAAGCTGATTAAGATTTTATCTCCCACTTTTATATTTTCTTCAATTGGTCCTAATTTAAGATTAGGGAAGTTAAAAAGCGTAATGTTTATTATTTTAGGTTATTATTTTTAGGTACAGTTCATCTGAATTTGAAATATGCGATGCATACTTGTTTGTTAATGTATATAATGTTTTATAAATGATATATTTTGGGGTTGTGGTTATTTTTTGGTTCCCACTCCACACACAATCGTTATCTTAGTAATTAGTACTAAAGAGTAGCAATTCTGATAGTTTCATGGTTTTAGGAAGAACTGCCTAATTTAAAAAAATGAGGATTGGGCCAAAAAATGGTAATACATGGGGATCTTTGGAACTAACCAGACTTGGAAATACACAATTGAACCCTATTACAATGCATATATATTGAAATAAAACTAAATATTTGGAATAAAATAAACATTTGGAAATCCAACTTTAATAAAAATAATATATTTAAATTTTTTAACATGAAACAGCCCCTATCACCTTCTTCCATGACAACGCTTGAAACCAATTTTATTCCTACACACTTCCCGGAGAAATCCTTAATCCAGCTGAGCTTAAGGGTTCGAATCAGAGGGTGGAAAAATAGCTGTCGTTACGGCAAACCGGGCGAGCGGGACCAGAAAATAAAATGGAAGCCGAGCATAACCTAAAACGCGCTCATGTGTGCTGATAAAATATAGCTAGGTGTTCAGGGGGAGAATAAATTAATCGAAGTCGCAGGGCGAGGCGGCGCAGAAGATGGATAAAAGAAAGAACGTCTTTCCTTCTTTCTTGTAGGTTTCTTCCCTTACACACTAGAGTGCGCGTGCGCTCCCCCCGAGTCAATACATATATGCATCACCTCGGATCTCACCTCGGCCGCGACTTTGTAATTAGTTTACTGAATTATCAACAGCTGTAATAGCTCCACTTAGTGGTCTTGACACCTAACCTATTATCAGCTGATTTTATCGGTGACATCAGCTGATCGAGGTTGAACGTTTCTCAATTTTAGAGCTGCAATGTTATCAGTATATTGTTTTTATTTTTGTTTATTGATATCAGGATTTATGCATATTAGAAAAACATTTCTCCCATTATATTTATAATATATATCATATATAAGTTTTTTACAACAAAAGTTAATTTTTTCTCTCTCTCTGACATAGTGCGTATTTTTATTAGTTTACAGCTACAAAATCGACCATAATGTAACTAAGAAGTACACAATACAAATGATCAACTCAATACTTTATACCGATTATAAACTTAACTTTTGATTTTCACATGTTTTCCATTTTGTATACCATCAAATACAACATGAGTATTTAAAAAATACATTCATGGTATTTAGAGTTATGGTGTACAAACAAATGCAATATTTAAATCTTTTAGTACATCTAATCTAATTACTATTGTATAGTAGCTTAAACGGACATCATCAACTTGTTCTACTTTTTGTGTTCGTTTTTTTATTTAATTCTTGAAAAAGTTAAATTTTTTGGACATACAATGTGTTAAAGCTTGTTAAATATCTGTAAGCAAGTTTGCCATCAACTGCAGTAACGCAAATTAACTTCAATAGTAATATTTTAAAATACCCGTAACAATGAAAGAGTAATTGAATTCTTAGTCAAGAACTCCCTGTTTCTCATCTAAAGGGCTGTTTGACATATTTTTATCATCCCGTCAAAGGGGAAGTTTTATGGCGCATTGAAGGAAATAAGAGGCAGACTCTTCATCACAATATGAGGGGGATGAGGTGGCTAGGTCGAGGCATCGAA
The DNA here is from genome assembly GCA_023375725.1 of Nephotettix cincticeps. Taxonomy (NCBI): domain Eukaryota; kingdom Metazoa; phylum Arthropoda; class Insecta; order Hemiptera; family Cicadellidae; genus Nephotettix; species Nephotettix cincticeps. The sequence continues at coordinate 31,882,813 of CM041787.1, read as the reverse complement.
CATTGTAGACATCATACTCGTCCATGTACAAAACATGTTTCACATTATTCTCACTTATGTACAAAACATGTTTCACATCATGCTCACCCATGTACAACACATTTTTCACATCATTCTCACTCATGTACAAAACATGTTTCACATTATTCTCACTCATGTACAAAACATGTTTCACATCATTCTCACCCATGTACAAAACATGTTTCACATCATTCTCACTCATGTACAAAACATGTTTCACATTATTCTCACTCATGTACAAAACATGTTTCACATCATTCTCACTCATGTACAAAACATGTTTCACATTATTCTCACCCATGTACAAAAATGTTCCACATCATTCTCACCAATGTACAAAACATGTTCAATATCATTCTCACCCATGTACAAAACATGTTGCAGATTATTCTTATCCATGTACAAAAAATGTTCAACATCATTCTCATCCATGTACAAAACATGTTCCACATCATTCTCATCCATGTACCACTCTTGGTTTCAATCACTTACCTCTGAGCTAGCAATATCTCTGAGCTAGCCAATACCTCTGAGCTAGCAATACCTTTGAGCTAGCAATACCTCGAGCTAGCTATACCTCTGAGCTAGCAATACCTCTGAGCTAGCAATACCTTTGAGCTAGCAATACCTCTGAGCTAGCTATACCTCTGATTTAGCAATACATCTGATCTAGCAATACCTCTGAGCTAGCAATATCTCTGATCTAGCGTGTGAGCTAGCCAATACCTCTAATCTAGCCTGTCGGTATTTATATTTTAGCTCTTACCTGTATGATATAATTGTTATGAATCTTCAAATGTTTGAAAGCATTGTTTGCACGTTATGACAAATCTAAAAAAACATAAAAGCATTTTTGCAGTTTATCCATTACTCGCAGACAAAGTGTTTTTCGAAGAATAATAACAATCCTCATCGAACTTAAACTTGATTGGCTACCAAATACTGTATTTTTGACATGGATATGTCTTAGCTCTGGGGGGGTGTTAGTAATTTTTAAGATGGAAAATACGTAAAAGGTTTCCATAGAAACTACCAGAGCTATTGTATTGAATTTGTAATATAAAAGAATAAGAATAGCTGTTTAGATTAAATAAAAACATTCCCTTTAGACATATCCCTGATCTAACCTATTTCCCCAGATAAGTGAATACAAACATTTTTTTTGATGAACACTATTTTGATCCCATTAATTGTTTTTTGTTATGCCTTTCAACTCTTTTATACACCAAGCAGGAATAACTCAACCTATGTAATGTGGAATAGCTGCACGCTAATATTATGTATATTTTTATTTTTATTGAATCTTCATTCACACGTTAGGTAAAATCCCAAAAAATAACATAAAAGTGTAACTAGTTCCTAAGCTTAATAATAATAAAATATACAGTATTATACGATATTTTGTAACTATCATCTCACAAAATAAGCTGTTATAGTCAAAACATAATCATCAGAAAAATTATTTTTAAAATAAATAAATTGTCTTGCGAAAAAAGGAAATTAATGGTATATCATATTATCAAAGTTTAGACTCCAATAAAATTCAAATATTCTATTTAAAATAATTTTGGAAATATTAAATTTAAAATCTGGTGCATTGAGTAAAGAAAAATTCTAATCCCACGTGAAGAATAAATACGTAAATCAGATGTTTCAAAGGAAACAGTTACATAAAAGTTAGTTTACATTGGAAAACTAAATTCACATCGAGATTAGAGATCCACCCATTACGTGTGTATTGCAAAAACATTACAAAGAAATATTAATTAACCGGAGTAGATGTGTAAATGCATCCGAGAGTCCGTTTGATCCTGTAGTAATCAACGTGCTGCCGTAGCAATAGTTTATGTCACACAATGTAAGAGCGAAACTTCAAAGCCGAGTGTATTAGCTTAATATATTCGCAATGGTACTGCATGCTTTGGCCGTTGGCAATACGCAACATACTGTATATGAAATGTAATGCATGTCCAGACCAAGTTGCTACCATCATTTCGTTACGAATCCATCTTGTTTGAGGATTGCATACACGTTTGTGCGAGTTAAACCTAGATGACTTTGTTGAAAGGGTTATTTGAAACACATATACAGTACTATAAAATACGTCTTATGAAGCAATTGTTTTTTAATAAACAAACTATCCACAAAGGTCACTTTTAACGTAAAGTAATGTTCCATTTTTTTAATAACTTCCTTAGATTTATTTTTTAATTGCTCTTATATGTTTGCTTGATGTTTGAATTAGTGTTTTGATAAGTTTGCATTAGCCAATTATTAATGTTTTAATTTCTTTTCATTGTATGTTTTAATTTATTATGTGTTTAATTTGCATTAATTGAAGATATTTTTTTTTACATTTTCTTCAGAATCTGCTCTCAAATTATTTAGTCTATGCTGAAGAAAATTACATAAAAAACGTTCCATTGTACACATACGTATTTCATTTTTTTAATAATGAAGTTTTCGTCTTTAAAAATTGTTTTTCCAGTACACTGTCATAAAAAATACTATATTATCATAGTATGAGTATATTTTGATTGTTTATATAGTTTAAAAACACAAATTTCACGGGCAACATATATGTGGAAATTCACTATTCATCTCTTTTTTCTCTCGCTTGGAAAAATAATTTAAGATGAAAGCCAGCTGTATCATTTCAACTAAAATTCGAATTTAAAATTTATCAGCTTATTTTTTTCTTTTTTTTACCAAACAAACACCACTGCCCATCAGTGTAGGCCAAGAGCCTGTGAGATGAATTAAAGTTAGCGAGGTACCTTAGTTGCGTGAGTTATAGGCTAGCCAGAGGTGACCGCTCATGATCTGACAGGAGTCGCGGCCTATGGTTTCTACCCAGCAATCATTGACTTACTGGGCCAGAACGTAGCCCCTGAGCTACAGTGCCGTTTACTAAAGGTACCTAAATATTGTATGCAATATACAAAATACACATATATATTTACATATTGTGTTGTAAATATTATACCACTCTAAGAAAAAGTGTTTTCCGAAGCTAAATCGTAATTTCCCCCCATACATCGTGATAACACATCGATATTAATACAATTACATATCCTTGTGATGTAAACTGGTATTCTTCTATCATCATTTGTTTATGGCTATAATCCTGGGAAAGACCTTTCCAGATTGTTACAAACAATATGAATTAGTGAAGCTATTGAAGGACTGTGAGTCAAATGACAGGGCGGGTATTAGAATGAGTTAATTGACTGACGTATGACGGTTGCATGTATAATGCATTAGTATCAGTATGTACTAATGCATATTACGTGTATTGCGTTAGCACCATGTATGTTCAAGTTTTTCAGTCGGATACACTGAAGATGTTGATAACAGAATTTATAATCCGACAAACCATTATCTATTCAAAGATCTAACCTATTTCCTACAGGGAAATAAATACAATAATTTTTGGGTAAGTATTTTAATATTCAATCTCAATTTCTGTCTGTCATTATTGTTATCCTTTTGGATAAGGTTTGAATTTACTTCAAACGACCAATGAATGCCCTATTAAAAAAATTAATGAGCTCTCAAAACCAAGTTATAAACGCCCTTTTTCCAATTTTGCCCAAACATGCAATTTATTAAAGTGATTTCACAGGAATAAATAACCAGCTGTCAAAATAAAATGACACTACTTTGTTTACATTGATCATGGATTTTAAACCTATTTCAGAATTATTATACTATTTTACAATTTTTATTTTAACGTATAGCGTATTTGACTAATGATACAGATGTTTAAAATACAATGTAATTTATATAATTTGAAATCAATGCAAAATATTTAGATCTAACCTTTTTTATATGTGAACGATTTCTAGTCCAGAGGATTATATGTATTCTTAACATTAAACCCGTACGAAAGACTAGCTTATTGCTAGATTTTACAAAACAGGAGTGTCTCTGTAAGTATCTAAATATTTCCAAGTACTTTATTAGATAATTTGTGATGACTGAATCTCTCATCTAATCTAACATATTTTGAGAGATAGAACTAGTGTGATAGAAAATCTATTTCTGTCTTGAGCAATATACACACACGAGTCACAAACAGTGTTGGATAACATTCGATGCAACTACGATTTGCATTAAAATTTATACTCAAAAAATACTTTTCTATAAAATACTTCACACGATTTCTCCAAACGGTGAAATGTATTACAAGGCAAACAAAAACCTCTTGACATCTCAAAGTGGAGTTCGGTTCTTTGAAATAATATTTACAGAGAAGGAGGCGAAGAAAGAAATCCACTCAAGAAGAAAGTTCACTCGAGATGTTAACAATTTGTAAAACTGCACAGTGTTCAGTTCTTTTGTTGAATTAAAAAGCGAGCCAGGACTGGAAAGTCCTTTAGCAGGCTTGCTCGTTAGTCTCTTCAGTCCTTTAGAGTCCTCGTCCTGCGCCATCCCTCCTTTATCGTCACTGATATCGCGGATGTAGCTGCGAGATCGCTCTTTTACACAAGGTTAAAGAGGTCCTTGGCGTTTATTGTCTTATTAGAAGTTAGATGAAATTAGTGTGGGGTTTACAAGTTGCTTTGGATGTGTTCATAAAAATGTTCTTTAAGTAAACAAAGGGTTGTGTATAAGACACCAGAATTGAGTAAATAATAATCAACTGTTTATGGAATTAGCCCTTTAACAATAACTATTCTATCTCTTATTTTTTACTTCTTTAACCACATTGACGTGCTTAACTCTCTTTTCATTGCTATATTTCCCCTACCCTAGACAGATTAATCAATAGCATTTGTTTAACTTTGGATCATTTTTATTTTGACATGGATATGTCTTAGTTCTGGGGAGGTGTTGGCAATTTTTAAGATGAAAAACATGTGACAGGTTTCCATAGAAACCACTAGAGTTCGTGTATTGAATTTTTAACATAAAATAATAAGAACAGCTGTTCAGATGAAATGAAAACACTACCTTTAGACATATCCATGATCTAACCTATTTCACACAGGGAAGTAAATATAAACATGTTTGGTAATGTGTATGATGAATATATTCTATTTATTCTTCTTTCTGTAGCTACTAAATTCTACTTTTCAATCTCATTTTTTCATCTTACTTAACATGAAAATTCTTAGGGTAGAACATAAAGTTAAAACGGTATTAATATCAGGATATAGATCGTGACTACATATTTGTTACGTAAAACTAGACAACAAAAATATTAAAAATACAACTAAATAAACCTAACTGGGGTTTTATTATTCATAGTAAGATCATTAAGAAAATCTGGTTAAAACGTCTTTCCTTACAAAAAAAACTACAGAAGGTTTGCACAACAGTATACACTTTTATGTATAAGTATTTTCCTGATTGTTACAAGAATTTTTAAAATTCTACAAGAAATAAAAAAGAGTAAACTTATAAAGCCTATGCATAGCTTTATTAACGGTTCATTTTTATTTTTTCCAATCAAAACCTGTTTGTTCATTTCATCGGTTAAAAATACTTAAAATATTAGGTCGAGACTTCGAAAAGAATCCTTAAAGAAAATGTTGAGGCTAACATTTATATAATGTGACATATTGTGGTTAGCGAATTTCCCCTAGAGAAGAAGCTATTACCGTAGGTCTCATGGCAAGACTTAAGCCCGGGACCATGCTATTTTTTCGTTTTGAGGTGCTCAGAGGTCAAAAACAAAAGTTGTTAAAAATTGTATACATATGTCTGTAAACACGATAACTCTCATAAAAATGATCCGATTAATACCAAATTTGTTAGAGACGTGTATTCCTACATTTTCTCGGACGAGATTGTAATCCAGACATATTGGTCAATTGGAAAGGGTAGTTTGGGGGGGTATACTAAAAAATTGGGTCTCTTGCGCTTTTCATAAGTAATTAAAAAAAATTTAATTTATTTTTTTCATTGTACCACATGTACTTCTTGTGGTTGAGATTAATCCATTTATGCTTAAAAATCATAGTTTAAGGGTTTTATCATGGCAGGTAACCTACATACTCTTTTCTCATGTTAATCTTAAGGAGAACATGCGAATAAGTCATATTTATAGACCGATATTGATCAAACTTGTCATATATTATTATGCTATTGATTTGCAAAGTCGCAGAGTACGCAGGTCTGCTGCAACGGGGGTATTTTATCTTGTCAAAGTAGTACAAACAAATACCTAATGTCTACTGGCGGTCCCTTTGCTGGAAGCCCGCGTGTTAGCCGCGCAAGCGAATCTGTAACTTTACCCCCACAGCAAATTTTAATACATCTATTTTAAACAATTGATATGTTAGAAGTTAAATCGTAGAGCCCTCAAGGAGTTATTAAATCCACTCCCTTCTACAGACCACCGGCGGAGTCCGCCTAGATTTTCCACAGACAGAACGCCTCTGCCGAATACGCCCTGGTGTAAATCCACGCTAATACCAGCCTATACATTATCAATTAACGGCACTACGTTAGAAACCGTAGGTGATAACATATGTTTGAGATTCGGCCGTGATTTACAACGGGTAACTCATGAATGGAACTTTATGGACGGCGTTAATTGGCGCCCTGGCCGGTAATTGGAGGTTGTAACAGCTGATTGTAGCGGTGACGTCAGACGTGATGCTGGAGGCCTGAGTCTAATCTGACCCTTGGATATCCGTACGAATTATTCTGCAAAAGTGTAACAGGTGGTTAGCATGAGGCATGTGGTTTGAATGGACAGGTAATGTTTAATACGTTTAAGGTTAAATGTGTAATGTTTAATACCTTTTCTGTGTTAAAAAAATAATGAGTAATAGTGGCGTTGTTTGCTATGCCAGAAAAATTGTACTTTTTGTCATTGTAAATGTCACTAACATCTGATTAGATTTTTTTTTATTTGCTATTTAATAAGTTTAAAAAATATCGTGCTGACTAATAAAATAGTCTAAATGTCAGGATATAATTTTCTCTTTAATTTATGGCATCTTTTTGTATATCTGTGTAAACAATTCTATCGTGGCATTGTCTCTACCGAGGATAAAAACACAAGAAGACCTTTTTGTGAGGGTAATGTATATAGAAAGTCTTTCAAATAAGCGTAAATATAATAAGTGAACTAAATCTCTTTCATAGCTTCAGTGGTTTCAATTTACAATTATTAATCATATTATAAATATTGCATAATCAAGATAAGTTTAAAACTCCGAAAGTAGCTGAGGTAGGGAAACTCTACCCACAAGTATTTTCTTCATTGTTTACATATAATTAAGGATCGGGAAACGCCTGAGGCGAATTAGGAAAAATAATGAATAAACCCAATCAATTGTGTAACCTGACTATTTAAAGACTGTACAATATGCGTGGCTCGAGGCATTCCAGGATCGGGACTGTTGAATAAGATATCGTCTTACCACGGTTCAATTATCTTCCGATTTATCGTTCATTCGGTTGTACTGGCAGACTGATGTAACCTAAATCGAGAAATTAGTTTATAACAAGGGCCTATTACTTTTATAAAGAAAATCTAAATAAATTTTACAATTGCGATTGAAAGTGTTTAATCTTTTCTGCAGTACCTCCGTCATCATTGACTTTAGTCCCATAATGTTTATTTTCTATCAGCATTACTGATCACTCGATGGTAGTAAAAATATGAATTGGATGTCAAATTGTAAAGTAATTATTTAGAAAATTAAATTTTAAAATTTTTAACTTAAAAAAATAAAAAACGACATCATAATCATAAAAAGAGAATTACTTGTTAACCGTCGGTTACACAATTATATTTTCTCGGAAGTAACTTCTAATAATGCCCTGGATAATTTCTTTACCTTTAATTTGACACAACCATCCTTTTACGAATATCCTGTTACAAATAATGCTGTTACAAAATTTACATTGTTCTTAAACGAAATATTTCTTAACTTTTGCAGGCTCTTAACTTAATGTCCTTATTTGTTCTCTTGTTGTTAAGACACTTTTTCTGGTCTTTTTACTGCCTAACGTTGACCTGTTATTGGTTGGACAGTTAATTAATTAATAGCTCAATTAAAAATGTCGTCTAGTTTCGGAATTGAACCGAGGACCCTCATATTAACGAGACGAGCAAGATGCCACTAACCTGCCTAGTTGTTAGAGAAACGATTTTCATGCTTTAGGTTAAAAGTATTACAGGATTAATTTGTTTTAAAACTATTTCATTTGGTACAATAGAAAACAAAATCTCATGAACTTCTATTTACATTGGTTTAGGCGTGTATCAGCTGTTTATAGTCATTTGTTGTATATTGTTGTGGATATTGTATAATGGCTGAATTTGAAAACAGGGAAGCATTTTGTGTGTTGGATTATCACATTAACCAGCCAGTTATTATGGTTTATTGTTATGGTGTGGAACGTCACTTTATAACGAATATTATAAAGCAATATTATCTCCAATACCTGAGATACAGCAACGGATTACAAATACCATCGAAACAATCTATCAAGCAAGAGCATGTCTTCAAGAGTTTGTCAGGAGTAGGTATAGGATTGTCATCTGTCGTGTCACCATGGGTTGCCATATTGAACATTTATAATTATGATTAATTATAATTAACCTGCGATCAAAATTTTTGAGTTCTTCTTAAAATACATCAATGTTTTATTTTTTTACAAATGACGTGAGGTTTATATGCACTTGAAATCAGGAACGTCATTTGTCATTTGTGATAACCCCAATATATGATTATAATTTTAGTAAACATGTGTCACTAGTGATTTTTGTACCGTTCATTTTTAACAACATATGTTCTGGATAAACGAAATATGATATTATAATCAGATATATAGCTAGACATTATTATGTCCTACTAGTGGAAGGATTTTTGATGTATCATCAGTTTCAATTTATCATTTTTTTTTTGGGAAGTAAGTAAAAAATTACATTGATACTGTGGACTTTTGAGTGTTAGCTGTAGCAACATATTGGGTTAGCCTCATAAGAATTTTGTAAGTGTTATAGTTTTAATTCCATGGCAATTTTTATTCGAAAAGTACAGAATAATTCATCTAGTTTTTTTTATTTTTCTAGATATTCAATATTGATTTAACATATGTTTTTAGGACTTTCAGGCGAAACGGGTATTGGGAACGAAATGTATGACATGTGACTAAATGTATGTTGTTATGTGACTAAAATTCAATATGGATGAAGAGTATAAATTATTTTTCGTCATACTGCTTAAAGCAGCTGTGGCAGGGATAAAACCCATCATGATATTTTGAGTACTAGGCCGCCAAAGGTCATTGTTAATGATAATTTTGATTCGAGGTCAGTATTCGATTGTAAATAAACGATAAAGTAACTCAAAAATCACTTAAATGACAAAACAATGAGTTAATACTTATGCTCGCATAAAAAAAGTTTCCATTTTTGTTCTTAGCGATTAAATATACTTTTGTTTAGTGAATCATAAGTTTTATTGTATATTGTTTTTGGTTAGAGGAACAATTAAGCTAAAGAAGGTTCTACAAAAACAGCTGGAAGTGAAAAGATTACCCAATACGATAATTTATGTAATCGGCCATTACCAGATTCGAAACGTAGAAATCGATACGATGCAATTTTCCATCGTAACAATCCAGCGAGTTCATCGCGCGAATTTTCATCCCAGAATGAAATAGGGAGCGAGTCTGAGATGGGATAGTAAAAATAAAGTGCCATGAGTTTGATGGCGGTATCTTACGGGTGGCGGGAGATAAGGTTCAGGCCCTGAAGGGTGTGGGAGGGGGAGGGCACACACGAACACACATGCCCTGCGCACCAGAAGAAAACGTTAGGAAAGAAGGGAAAAATCAACACACGGAAAACAACGGCCCACTCCCCCAGCGCTAGATCAATCTTGGCCGAGACCTGACTGGAATAAAACATACCTTCGACTGTGGCGCCGCCTACCGCCGGGGACACGTAGTACGGACAAGAATGTGACTAAATAAACAGTAACAATTACGATTAATTGTTTAGTTTACCTACATTCTGGTGTGGTTAACACAAACGGAAGTCATTGGCCTTAACTGCGAGAATTCTTAATATTTTATATACGGTACCAAAGTTTCTGTATATTTTTCATAGTTTATATTGGTTTTAATTGATTGGAATTTACCTCTCTTATGGTAATAGTACAATATTAATTGAAGAAACTGGTTCATTATTTGTAACGCTAGTTTCATTTTTAATTAACGTGTTGTACTGGCATAAAATTGTAAATTGGCATTTAGTAAATAACACTAATCATTTAAAAAAAAAATAATAAGAAACATTTGTACTCAACCCATAATTTTTTTAAATTAATTTAATTTAACTAAAAAAACATTACAATTGCATCGTTATAGTTATTATTTCCTTAGTCTTTTAAGTGAAATTAATTAATAAATATATGCACGGAAAAATATTTTGAATTAACTTCCAAGAGGAATAACCTCCTAAATTAATATATTTAAAGGAAATAATTTAAGGAGAGAATGTTTATTAATAAATTAAAAAACTGTTTGTTAAGTAAATAAAATCGTTACTTGGGAATTGTGCAGTTTGTGGACCATAACTTCTTGTATTCTATAGTTTATTACATTTATTATGGCTTCACTGTTACAATCTTATTACGTTTGAGCTAAATAGGAGTTGCTAAATATATTTCAGGTTATATAAAACCCGTATTGAATAATTGACTAAAATAGGTTATAGCACTTTTATCCTTCAATTCGTCAAGTGAGCAGGCGACTAGTTTCGAAAATATAGTCCTATATAGTAAGTTACTTCTTAAAAATCGTCAAAATAATTTGAAATTAAACAAAACACTTAATGAGTAGTTGAAAAAGGCTTGTAATTTGAGCTGTGGGAAATTTCCAAAACTAGTTGCCTTCTGGCTTTACTTTTATTTACTTTACTTTTAATTCAAATGGCGACCTACCCAGGTAGGTATTTTAAGCCAAGCATGAATGAGGAATGAATGTAGGATGATTGTGGCGCGATCTAGTAGTCTTGTTACTGACTAAGGCTGACATGTTCCTTAGACAGGACTGTTAATTAATAGCCCAACAGCCGATGGCAACTAAGGGACCTACAGTTTAACGTGGAATCCGAACCACGGCTTCTGAATTACGAATTGGTCTAATTATGAGGATGGTCTTTGTGGATTAACATAGTATTCAATAGTGCGGACGTTAATCCACAAAACAGAACATTACACCCACCGACCATCTCTCATAACTATCCACAATTCGTGACCTCCAAGTAGCTGGATTACAGGACGTCGCCACCGTCCCAGGCTAAGCTAATAATTGAAGGACGAAGATACTGGCACCTAGTTTAGTTATATTTAAGCTCCCCTACACTTCAAAATAAATTATATTACAAAAAATTCATAAAAATCGAGTTAAAGGCTTAATTGTGGATAAACACAATACCATATTTACCAGTGTGATTATAAAACATCCCGTAAGTATCCACAATAATATAGCCTAGTAAAAACAGGAACAGGTGTGGTTAAAGAGTTATTTTTATTCCACAAGCTGAAAATGTTAATCGTGAGAGTAGGAAACTTGTAAAGCAGACTTCACCAGCAGACGGCGAAATGCCCCAATATCAAATGTCCAACTTGTCCATGTCTCTACTTGAATTTCTCCTTGGAATTTTTAATAAAGTTATGATGGAACGTCCAACCACCCCCGGCCGTTTGTCAAGGCTGCGTAAACGTTTAATATAGTTAGGAAGACGAAATGTGTCACGGCTTGGGCACATATCTTCCAGCTCTTCATTATTTTGATTTATTACAATCTATGTATTTGGTTTGGAGATACTTTAGAGCAAAATTGTTTAAATACCAGAGTGAAACACCTCATACCAGTATGTATAAAAAGTTATTAACTCTGGAAATCTCTCTCAAAGTAAGAATGACGATTGTACTGCCAAATGTGATGGGCCGGGTATTGTTCCAACAACCAATTTCGACTCTAATAATTATTAAAGAGAGAAATTTACAGAATTATTATTATAGTGGAATGGAACATTATTTAGAATAATTTAATGATCACGTGATTCTGGTGACTTCATTCTGATCACACAATATTTTTGAATAAATATATATTAGCCATTTGACGTTTTATTAAGATGTCAGTTTAAAATAACTCTTAGCAATAAATCAGTGGTAGTGGTTATTGAAAGATAAATAAGGTTTAGGGAAATATAATTTGTTAAATAGAGTTAACATTAGTTAATAGGCCTAAAGTTATAAAACCAAATCTCAATTTAAAAATAACAGTTTTGAAACCGTTTAACCAACAAATAGACCCGGTTTTGATAAAAAATTGTATTTTAGACTGTCATCTTGTTTCGGAAGGCATGTCAAGCCGTCGAAGTTGTACTTTATACTTTTAATTGAAATGGCGACCTACCCAGGTAGGTTGTTTAAGCCAAGTATGAATGAGGAATGAATGTAGGATGATTGTAGCGCGATCTTGTAGTCTTGTTACTGACTAAGGCTGACATGTTTCTTAGACAGGACTGTTAATTAATAGCCCCACAGCCAACTAATGGCAACTAATGGTCCTACAGTTTAACGTGGATTCCGAACCACGGCCTATGCATTACGAATTGGTCTAATTATGAAGATGGTCTTTGTGGATTAACGTAGTATTCAATAGTGACGTTTATCCACACAAGATAACACTACATCCACCAACCATCTCTCACAACTATCCACAATTCGTGACCTCCAAGTAGCTGGATTACAGGACGCCACCGTCCCAATCATAAGTAGTAGTTAATGAAACTTGAACGATGTGAAAACCCTGACACTAGACTTTGGCCTGAGTGTTACACTAACATCATCTATTACAGTTCGAACATTATTTAGAATAACTTAATGATCACGTGATTCTGGTGACTTCATTCTGATCACACAATATTTTTGAATAAATATATATTAGCCATTTGACGTTTTATTAAGATACCAGTTTAGGGTAACTCTTAGCAATAAATCAGTGGTACCGGTAGTGGTTATTCAAAGATAAATAAGGTTTAGGGAAATATAATTTGTTAAATAGAGTTAACATTAGTTAATAGGCCTAAAATTATAAAACCACATTTTAGTTTTTAAAAAAATTAAATTTTTGAAACCGCTCTCTTCAACGCTACAGGTGACGCAAAAAGGTTTATCCAATTAATATAAACAGGTTAATCCCATTTTATGGAAAAAAACGAGGGATTTCTTGGTTTTTACAAATAATCTATTATGAAGTTAAATTTTTAGTAGCACCAAAAAAATTAGCTCAAAAACAAATAATTTAGTATTTCAATCATTGAGCTATTTTAATTAATGAGATACAGAAACTGGTAAATATAGTATGTTGTCGTATTAATATAAGGAAAAATTGATTAAACAATTTACAATTAGAAAAATAACTAGATTGTAATATTTTACAGCAAAATATGTTAAAAGAATTTTAAACTCTTTAGAAATTACTTTCATATCAAAAGCAACAATAGCCTCAATAACGACTGATACAAATCCAATATAATTTTAGCAATCATCTTACAAAGAATTAGAATCAGTGATTGGTAAGCCTGATCTTCTCAATATTGCCAACTTTATTAATCTCATATATCAGGTACTCTTTGATTTTCTTCCATCTGGTCGCCATGGCAACCCACTAACATCTTCCTTTTTCCCTCCCCTTTTCCCTTCCTCTGGCGTTTCTCATACATATATATTATCAGGCAATCCTCTTTTGACACACGTCAAGAATATTTTCTCAAACTTATCTCGGGAGAGGCGGCCATTTTCAGGACTTAGGTCCGCCTCGTTTTTCATAAGTATTAAATTTACGTAGCCCAAACACTGTAGTCTTCTCGTATCGTCTTTTTTAAGAGCGCTTAGCTAAGTGGGAATTGTAATAGATGAATTTATATTTTATCTCCTACCACTTCCTATTGTTTTGAAAAAATACAAAACACTTCTCTGCTGGCCAAGTTCCATTACTTGCCATTACTTTAAGTTACCTTGGAAATCAATAAAAATGCAAATACCTGTATTCGAATCTAGTCGACAAACATGCTTAGAACTATCAATAAGGTACAGAAAGTAAGTCCACTGCAAATTTAAAACCTTAAAGCAAAAACTACAAAGTGAGACGATTTTTGTTACAACTCAAACTATAAATTGGTTAAGATTTAGTGTTTTCAAGATGTATTATACTTAAGGTCACTTAAACTTTTCTTTCATTTTTATAAGATTAGAAAATCAGTATGGAAATGAAAAAAATCCAGTATCAAATACGAATGACCCAATCAAATTGAAAGTTTAGTCTTAAGCTTTTTTTAATCTTACCACAATTAACTAAAGATTAAAATTACTTAACTAAACTAATATTAAATTTAAATTTATTTTACTACCAAACTTTGATGTTCCGAAGGTATCCATATCATAACAGAAGAGCTTTAAATTATATCACTTTATTCATTAAAAAAATAATTAAAATGAAGTTTACGTTCACACAGAAATTAAATCATTCTTCTCAAAAGTTAATTCGTAATCACATTGAGCGGACGCTATTATGAATAAACAGTGGGAATGAAGGATTGCTGATATAAATGACTGTCTCATTAGGCATTTAATATGGAACTGAAACATTTCATTATGTTAGCCTGGGGAAAGAAGGGTAGCTTCGAAGCTGAAACAAACCATTGAAACAGCCATAGAATCTCGGTATAATGAGCGCTCGGTCTGTCGCGAGAGGTGGAGTCTAATTAAGAAATCTTTTCTTCACTCATCAATCCTGTGTTTTCTGAATAAAAAATAATTATCCTGATGAAAAGGGTATAAATGTGCCTTAAGGCTTGATCAAAGCGTGAGAGGGTTTTATAATTAATACGAATGGCATTCTATACTCGTTCGTTAAAAGAAACTTACTTTTCATAAATGTAAAATTAATATGTTTTCCTTAATTACAGAAAAATATATTATATTAGGGCTATGTCAAGTGTGTAAATTTCCTACTTTTTATTTGCTTCAGTGAACTTGTTTTGAATTTATTTATATTTTTTTAGTTGTTTACAAAAAGACTGTGAGAAAAAATACGAGAATACAACACGTTGCGAGAAATTCAATTTCTTAATGGATCAAGCGACGCGTTTTAAAATTATTGCCTCATAGTGGTTTGCATACATTGTCACAGAGACTGAGTGTTCTCCTAGATATAAAAAGCAAACGAAATAAGCTGGATTTAAGAGTAATATACAAAATATCAAAATATTTTAAACTATGAATCAACATTTAATATTTAGTTTTTCATACAATTTTTTTATAAGCGTATTCAGCAATTCATGGCGGTGGTTGTATAATTGAATCTCAAATAAGGAATAAACTCTGATATGTAGTAATAAAGGTCTAATTTATAATAGTTTGACATTTTTACAGAGTAATTCAATAGTGTTACAAAACATTGTCCGATAAAAAATATATTTAAAAATGTAAAATAATTAATACACGGCCTTTCAATCCATGGAGGTGGTTTAGTGTGTTTAAATTACATTATCCACGAAATAAATCGAACCCGGATTATGTTCAAAGATTTTATCAGTGTTCAGAAAAGCTTATAATTAATAATTAGCTTATAAATTGAAATGAACACAGTATATACCAACCAGTATAGTTGCAAGCCAAAGTGAAATACATCTTGCTTATCTTATTCATTTTGAAAGTATCTTATTTTAAATCGTGCAACAAAATTTTACAAAACATATACGATATTGGTCTAGTTTTAATTCAAATAATTTTTAAGTTGTACAGAAGTACTGTTTTGTGAAATTAAAAAAGGAACACGGTGTATACATTCAAATTTCACTGATAAAATAATAATAGCATTTGAAAACTTAATAAAAATATTCTTAAAATTTCAGATTTCTCTGGAAGGCTGCAATATTCACACTCCAATCTAATATTAGCTTTGCTTTAGAAATGTGATTTTGGCGGGAAATTGTATTAATATCGGCTGGCGTATGGAATAAATGTGATTTGCTGAGTAAAAGTATTACGCTTTCAGCCCGAGAATTTTCATTTTCCTTTACACCGTAAGATCGGCAAAGGTGAGATTAATAATTTATATTTCACTTACCAATACTTTCTGACTACTCTATACTAGTTACGTAACTGATAAACAGTTACGTAACGCTATTTCTTGGTTCAAGATAAACGCATTTTACCGTACAAGTATAGTATACAAGTGTCCAGTGCCTAATTTCGTGAATTTCGCCTTTTTTACATAATTTATAATTAATGAACAAAAATATAATGCAAAATTAAGAATACTTAAGACCAATGAAAAACGAATTTAAAATTATATTATTTCAATAGATATAGCAGACATTGTGAAATAGGTTTTTTCGTGAAATATTTTTTACCATAACATATAATTTTTTTGGTTACCATTTAATAGTACACATAATTAATTTATCTGAATTTCTGTCATAAACATGCTGTTTGATCGTTACCACAGATTCACTATGATTTAAAAATCAAGACAATCCTAAAAGTTTTAAATTTATATTGCATCTCCTACACCGTATGAACGATTTATAGTTTTGCACATGGATATGTCTTAGCTCTGGGTGGGGGGTGTTGGCAATGTGTGAGACCAATGTTTGAAACAGTGACGTCATTTGGTTTTCAAACTCATAGTTTTCTTATAAGAACAGCTGTTTAGATGAACTGAAATATTACTTTAGACACATCTCAGATCATGGACTTATTTCCCACAGGGAAGTAAATACAAAAACCTTTTCTTCTACTTTACAACACGTCATTTTACAAGTCAACACATCACCTGCAGCTGTTGCGTATTACTTACGTATTACCATTAGTATTCACTCAGACAAATAAATACGAGGTAAGCAGAGACCAGATGCGTGCACCACCTCAGGCTACATGTTACAGTCCACCTGCCGCCTGCCTCGCGTTCTACCCCATAAACCTGCCTAAAGGATGCCAAATTTGGCCTGGCTCTCCAGATCAGGAGTGTTGGTTGTGTTACAATTAGCTCTCGCTGAAGCAGGTGAGACGCGGGAATGGCGTCATCGTAAACTCGACGAAATGTGTTTACATTGCTAATTTTCTATAAATAGGCTGTAAACTTAGTTGAGTAGTTTTTAAACCCTTTCTCTTTGTAATTTTCAAATCTTTTTCATGCACACCTGTTTGTTGCGTATCTGAAAAAAAACAAAAAGGTTGTTTGAAAATACACAAAAGTTAATTTAAAATCTGTTTGCAAGAGATTTTTAAGCACTTTTACCTTCTTACGTTGACCTATACAACTAACCATAAACCTAAATTATTTTAGGTAAAAATTAGCGTCCGGCGCACATTGCTGCACCTGACTCTGAACCATTTTATGCCCTCCGGGTTGGAGCCCTATGGTATATCCGTTTTAATTCAATTCTAGTAGCCTAAATCAACTATAGTGGTATTACACTAAAATAAATTGGTTTAAATGAACAGTTTAAAGAAACTTTCAAATTATTTAATCACAGCAGATAGTTTTTTTAACACTAATTTTATAAAATCTGACACTGCACCATTTGATAAGGATATGTCTTAAGTCTGGGGGGGGGGTGTTGGTGATTTTTAAGATGGAAAATATGTAACAGGTTTCCATAGAAACTACCAGAGTTATTGTATTGAATTTTTAGTATAAATGAATAAGAACAGCTGATTTAGATGAAGTGAAAATATTAACTTTAGACATATCCATGATCTAACCTATTTCCCAAAGGGAAGTAAATGCTAACATTTTTTTACCCACAGGGGCGGAACCCTGTGTACGGATTCGCACCACACTTCATAGAAACCAACCTCAAATCTTGCCTAATAATGCCAGAAAGTTCCAACAGAATCGCTCCAGTCGTTTAGAAGGAGTTCAATTACAAAAACACGTACAGAAGATTTATATATATTTTAAGATATATTTTACCTGCAATCAAAAGAATCAAGGAAGAAGAGACCTGAGAGGGCTGAGGAGGAAGAAAAAGAAGCAAGAAATCTGTAGGCAGTGTGATGGCGAGGCTAAGTCTCTAAGTATGATTACAGCAGTAAGTAAGTACAAAAAATAATAATAAATGTTTTACAACTTGTAGTAAGAAGTCTATTGACTAGAGGATTATATCGGGAAAATAAATTATTTCCCTGATATAACCCATAATAGTCTCTAAATGTAGAGTTTCAACCTATATATTATTGTTTTTGTTGTAGCCCTTTTTGTAAATTGCTAAAAAATTGTTTAAAAAAATGTTAAAATTGTTTATACTCTATGCTTGTTTTTGAACGTAACTGTGCGAAAATTCTATCGTTCTTATTTCCACCATTATAAAATCTATGTTAATTGACTACGACCGACACTCTACTCATGTTATTGTACAGGATATTGAAGATAGTGTAAAATTTAGACGTCTAAACTGGCGTTAAAGGAATCAGAGAGCAAGGAAGGAGACGAGCAGACGTAAGCCGGCAGCAAAGCCTCGCGGCGGTCCGACCGTTTAATTGGTTTCTTGAATCAGAGTTCAAGAATAAGACCAGAATCCGATCGAAGACGTAATTCACATTAAGAAGCTACGATTTACTCCTTCTGTTTTAAATATTCCCTCGATTAAAAAAACAATAGCTAAATATTTCCTTTAATATTCGCATTTACTAATAAGTTGTTAACAATTATTATTCAATATGACTCCCATCACGAAAATTATGAGCTGTTCCGGAACAAAATCGTACAGAGGGAGATCGGCCGGAAAAGATTGATTAGTGGGCCACTGGAGATGAATAAATGAGTAATACTATGGTTATGAAATAAGATCCAAGGTTCATATAACATCCAAGCCAATCATATAACATTTCTTAAAGAAACCTAATATTTTGGTGTCAATACAAATTTTAAATTAATTACCTTGTATTCCTACATTGGATAGGTTATTAATTTAGCTGTTGAAACAAGAAACTTCAAATAAAATGTCCATTATTGTTTCAATACAGTAATAGAAACCAGCAAGCTACATAGATGTATAGCTCTTAAACTAGTGAACATTATTTTTTCACTTTTGAACTGTAATGTGATTCCCAACTGAATGTAGAGTGCAAAGAACAATTATAAAAGTGTACAAAGCATTTTATTAAATCAACTTTAACTTATTTTACAGGTAGCTGTGAGAACTAAGTGATTCTAATTGCTGATCAGGATAAAAAAGTGAATCAAATGTATGAGTATGAAGTAAAATTTATGAACATTACATTGATCTAACCCACGTCAAAAATAAATCTCTTATAATATTTCTATTCACAAGCAATATTTCAAGCTCACAGTTATTGCTTTACAAGAAGCGCCCCGCCACAAGCCATATTACACAGAACCGCGCGTGTGAAAAGTTGTGATAATATTTTTGCACCTCTAAGAAAGGTGAAACAGCGAAGAAAGTTTTCTCAGTTTTCCCTTCGGCTCTGCAGGAAATATAATTTAATATCTGCACAGGCCACGAGCTCAGGAAAGGGGAAGACGTGTGCTCTTATTGACCTGTCATAAGAACTTTCATGAGAAACTTTGATAAGATCTTCAGACGCTTGCGAAATTAAGTTTTGAATCCACGAATGCGAGGTTTCGTTTATAAATGTGTATTTAGATTGCATCTTTGAGCGAATCCAAGAGTGGAAAACTTCTTCTTATTTATTAGTCTTATTAGACATTCACACTGTTAAAAACAACAGGTTGCTATGTTTTAAAGACGAAAACAAAATGTGCTCAATGAATAAAACTGAAAATTTAAAACTGCATGGAAATTAAATAACGAAAAACAACAAAATAAACCTCAAAATCATTTAAAATTGTTTAATTTTTCCTATAAATGGGTGAATAAATCAGAAAATTAATCTGATTGATTAAATTAATCAATCAAAAAATTCAGTTAAACCAGTTTAATGGAAACAATGTATCTATAAGAAATATTATGTGTAGATAGAATTTAATATTGAGAATCAAAGGTGGTTTAGTATGAGTTTGAAACCTTGCCGAAAAAGGTAGACCTTGAACAATCTTTCAAAATCGTCATAATAACTGTTTTGTGCAAAAAATAAGCATTAAACACTATACGAATCAATTGAGTTATTTTTTACCTTTGAATACCGTTGCAAAGGTCATAAAACCAATGAACCATCGTGTAAAAACATTAATTTTACAAGCTTATCAACTTCAAGAGTTAGGTACAACAAGGTAACCCTAGTAATACAGTAACGACTTCTTTATTGGAAGGTGAAAACACTACACAAAGAACAAAAGAAATGAAAGAGTATGGACATTAATACCTATACTAAACAACAATAACGACTGAATCTTGGTTTTAAGTAACTAGATCAGAGTTTGATTGCCCATAAGGCCTGTTATTCAATAAAATGAGCACGACAAATCGACCTTATTACTTGTTGGCGTGCCAAAGTCAGTGCCACCTGACAAGGCATTCGTCTATCTTTCATCTTGCGAGAGTTGAACAAACAAAAAATTAATACAAAGAAGTTTGTTAGGAAGATAAATGTGATATTTGATACCTTCATTATAGATAGGCGGCAAGTAAGCAATTTTAATTGCTCGGTTATCAAGGGGTGGTCATAAATTATGATTTTGTGGCTACTTCGTCATGTCTCGATTGTGTTTGGACATTAATCAAAACACTGTGGAAGATCTTGTTTCAGTTTAGCCAATTAAAATTCTGGAATGTTTGCCGAACGTGTTTCGAATGGCTTTTGCTCTGACAGTGTAGTATTTTGTGATACTGTGAGAAATTTCAAAATTTTTACGTGAGCTTTTACTTTAATATTTTTGTTTAGTTTTACATTGGTAGATGAGAATTTCCAAAAATGCATTATCAATTTTTTATTTTGTTCACTTATTTGCATAATTTTATCGCCTATACAAAGTGATGTACACATCTACCATAAATTTTAACATGGAAATGTGTTAGCTCTGAGAGGGGGCGTTGGCAATTTGTGAGACCAAAATTTGAAACAGTGAAGTCAGTTGGTTAGTGTCGTTATATAGTTAGTAACGTCATAGTTTAGTTATAAGAACAGCAGTTTAGATGAGCTGAAAATATCCCCTTTAGAAATTTCCATTATCTAACCCTATTTCTTACAGGAAAGTAAATACAAACATTTTTATACATTCAATCGATGAAATTAGAATATTTCAATAGGGCAACATAAAAGTGTCCTTAGAAAATAATGTTGGAACCTTTGTTTACACTATGTAATAGAGATATCAATGTCACAAAGTTTCCTAAGTAACCTTATTGTTTGAAGTGCAGTATTATAACGACCTGGAGCTCTTAATGAATACTGCTCTCGTCAAAGTGTTGTTTGTAATCGGCTTGTAAAGTGACATAGTATATTTGGAAGCAACCTATATGGTTTTAAAATGTTAAACGCTTTCAATATACAAATTATTTTTAAAACCTCATAATCGTACAAAAATTATAAAATTTTCAATCTTTAAAAAATTTTATTGTATTCTAAAATCCTAAAATCTAGATTTATGCATCATTACTCTTACAATTTCAGTCTTAATTGTATCAGAGGTCACTTGTCAAAATGGTTTTACAATAGTATGAAAACACATTATGAAAAGTAACTTTTATTTTCTAATAAAGAAGTAACGTAAACGTTGAACAATTAAATTATTCCAAACATTTATCCTTTCAGCTTCTTTACAACACACTTCCAAGAGGAATTTGAGATAATGACCAACCCCAAATCCTCAACCCCTTTGGTATTGGCCTACTCTTATACAGGAAGTATATAAAAACGTACAATTTGTATGTGAAACAAAATAACCATATTTTAATGTTCAAAGAACGAACAATGTTGTTTAAAACTGATTAATATAATGAACAAACAAACAAATTACAGATGTTAACCCTGTTTAATTTTTTTGCCCCATATTAAATATATAGAAATACATGGAAATAATTTATTGAGTATTTATGAAAATTTACACTACGATCAATGACTTTATTAACACTATAGAATGTGTTTTTGATTAAAGATTTTTTTTCAATCTACTTTTAAATGGTGATCTTATTTGCCTTATTAATCCTTTTATTATCTTATTAATTAGTTTGATACCTTCCTAGGATGGGAGGTTAAAATAAGTTTGTGTTATTTTACTCTTAATTTATCACTTGTTTTTGTGTTAAATTTATGAACACACCTCCCCTCTGTTCATTAGGGTGAGTAAATACAAACTTTTGAAATCTTCTCTACATCATTCCCTAACATTTAATCAACATCTAATTCTTTTTAATTA
This sequence comes from Nephotettix cincticeps, assembly GCA_023375725.1. Classification (NCBI taxonomy): domain Eukaryota; kingdom Metazoa; phylum Arthropoda; class Insecta; order Hemiptera; family Cicadellidae; genus Nephotettix; species Nephotettix cincticeps. Next base: position 31,860,457 of record CM041787.1, on the reverse strand, counting down.
CAAGCAGGTTAGTATGATGCAACAGCTAAACGTGGAGCTCCCTCAATCCGCCGTGTCAATAGGCGAGGTGGCGCACCACTCTCCCGCACCCCCTGTACACCCTGCACCACCTCACGGGGACCAAGGGCTCACTTTGATCGTAATTAAAAATTCACGAGACGAGAAAGCGGAAGGGCGAAATGAGACCCTTCAGAGACAAAGGCGCAGGTAAGAGTGAAGAGTGGCTTGAGAGGCGCTCCTCGTTAGTGCGACAGAGAGGGAGAATCATTAGGCGGCGCATGCGCTCAACGGCCGGGTAATTAAACGTAATTGGCGCTAGGTGGTGCCACCAGGGAGCTGAATTTCGTGGGTATCGGTGCTGCGTGTGGGAATTTGGTGGGTTAATGATTTTATAAACACTTAATTTTATTTGAACTGTTGTATTCTGGTTAAAAATAATGTATATTTAATAAAAATTTAAATTTAATAAAAATTTAAAAAATATTTAATAAAAATGTATATTTTCCTTTCAACTATGGAAATACTTGATTACTTGAACGAAATAAAATTGAGATAAAGAAGACGAGGCAAACATGTTTGTATTTACTTCCCTGTGGGAAATAGTTTAGATCATGGGTATGTCTAAAGGGTATTTTAGTTAATCTAAACAGCTGTTCTTATAACCAAAAATTCAATACAATAGCTCTGGTAGTTTCTTTGGAAAGGAGATATAAACACTTGCACTGCAAATTTTTGCATTCCACAAATCTGCTGACACCCCTTCGACGTATCTCATTTTTAGCACGGTAGTAAAAGTATTATTAGGTTTAAAAAATGAGAAAATATACAAATGAATACAAATGAAGAAACTCATCTGTGATATAGAAACATTATGCTTTAAATCTGTAAAAAGGTCCTGCCCTTACCCGGCGTTTTAATTTGATGTTACTTAGGTTCGTATTTTATTAGTAACGTAAAGGGTGTAATTTTTGTTGTCTTGACTAAGTAGTGAGTATTTTTTGGAATAATTATTAGAGTATTATTAACCACAATTATTCTTATTCAGGATGCAGATCCGCCCCAGCAGGACCCCTCCAGGACTCAGGACCTTCCATGGGAACCACCGACAGTCATTACTCCAGATCCACTTGATCGGTCGAAGGCCTATCGATGTCGCGGCTGAGGGTTGTTTAAAATGCGCGGCCCAACGGTTTGTCTATGTATACATATCAAAACACCGCGCTGCAATTAATCAAGCTCAGGTGAAGGGTTGCGCGCAAGGGATGAAGCCGTGAGAAGGGATGCTGGGCCTAAGGGTGGCGTAGAATGCGATCACGGTGTATCGACCGTGCCTGCAGGCTTGCATCCGCTAATTCGAAATTGTGATAATTTTAAGTGAGAAAAACACAGTTGGAGACATAAAAAAATTAGGAATAACAATTTTAGCATACAGCAAGTTGGCGGTCGTGGAACGAATTTCATAGAGCTTATATTATTCCCAAAATGGTAATCGAATAGTACTGAGTTTGCAGGTTAGCTGCAGGGTTGTTTTACATGTTAACGTCCTTAAGGTTGTTAACTAAGTAAAAAAAATATCAAAAACTAAGTAAAAAATATATAAAATTTTATCAAATTGTGTCGATAACTAAACTAGCTATAGATTTATCAATTTATCTATTCTCCTTTAGATTTACAATGAACACGTTCGTTTGCTGACGTGAGAAACATTAAATATGGAGGTTTTATGGATGTATTGATAAAACCTGATGATGAGGGCTTGTGGGCCAAATTTTGGAAGAATATTTAAGAAATAATTGAGTTATTGGTTTTTAGATACTCTACATAAGATTTATATTGCACAATAGTGTTTACTATTTTTAATATCTCAGTAACCACTTGACCTAGAGTCATGGTTCAAATTACTAAATCTTAATGTTGGCCTAAGCCTGTGTGGTAAATTAAAGACAGTAAAGTACTAAAGGGGCATTAGTCAAGCTATGGGCTATACACGTTCGTTACTGGGTCGATGAAATACTATTTACCTTCCACGACGGAGGGCTGTTAAAAGTAATATAATAAATAATCATGATATTGAACTATGATATTGATATAATTGAAACTGAATTCAATATGACTATTTTAAATAGCAAGTATTCTGAGACAAAGTACATTCTACCAATGATAAATAAATAATAACTGTATTGTTGCTAGCTTTTTATCTTGCTTAAATTTACCTTTTGACATGGATATGGAAGCTCTGGGAGGGTTTTAGCAGATTTATGGAACGCAAAAAGTGCAGCGAAAGTATTTACCGGAAGTGCCGTCATATAAGAAATGCTGTTTGGATAAAGTGAAATCATTCCCTTTAGACATATCCATGATCTAACTTATTTCCCACAGGGAAGTAGATATAATTTTTTACCTTAGAAATTGGTAAGAACCATAAGTTGTTTTTAGAGCTTCAATGAATGTTAATTGCAGGGAGGGAATTTTAAAATTGTTATTTCACTTAGTATGTGAAATGTTGTTATAAAACCTCGCTTACATCTTCAAGTTCCTAGGTTTAATGTAACTTCCTTGTCTGTAAATATACTGAGATAATATTGGTATGGCTTAACTAGTCAATCTCTGTTTATATAATTTATAGCAATTCATCAATGAGTGGGAATTTGTAGATCACGTAGATCTGTGGTTACGAGGGTATTTATCTTTAGTTTTATATCTGTTTATTTTGCACACTAAAATATTTTATGAACGTTGATTCTTAGGGTTTGAATGGTAATTATAGTAGGCCTACATGTGCAAAATAAATTACCACCAAAATAACAATTTTTTTTAAACGTTTTGTTAAATATTTCGAAGCATATAAATTATTCATCGCTAACACTGGATCTACACTTTCAGAAGTAAAAAATGCCGTATCACCGTTCCATGAGCAAACTAATGGCGTTCGAACCAGACGCGTTTAGTGTTGTTTATAGTAAAATCTGGCAATAAAAGCCATAAACCCCCCGTGAGATGGGATAGCTAATGACGTGCGGCTAATCCAACGGATGTTTCTAATTTTATTGAGCCTCGTATAAACTACGCGTAGTCATTTCCATAATACAGGCGCAAGGGGCTTCAAGATAGGCTGGAGCTACGGAGAACATAGACACCAGGGACCCAGCATATGGGGTGTTGTTATCTCATATGTGGAAAAATAAGGATGTTTATAGTTACAGTGGAGTAATTTCCTTTGTTTTAAATTCATTATAGTAGATTGAAATGTTGACTCTTCCCCAAGGTAGGTACAGTATTTTAAGCCAAGTGTGAATAAGTAGTGAGTGTAACATGATTGTGGCGCGATCTTGCAGTATTGTTACTGACTAATTCAGGACTGTTAATTAATAGCTCAACAACTGATGGCAATAATGGACCTACAGTTTAACGTGAAGTCCGAACCAATTTTGCTTCTGAATTTCGAACAGATCTAAATATGAGGATGGTCTTAGCGGATTGACGTAGTATCCAATAGTGCGAACGTTAATCCACAGAAGAGAGACCACACCCACAGACCATCGCTCACAGCTATCCACAATTCGTGACCTCCAAGTAGTGTAGCTGGATTACAGGACACTCCACTGATTCAATTATAGAATATTGATGCAGATTTCTCACTAATTTATTCACAAATTTAGTGTAACCGCAATTGTTGGGTATTAGTAAAAATTACGATCAAACACCTGATGAACTTTATGTTTCCAGAGAACAATATGTAAATTACGATCAAACATCTGATGAACGTTACTCTCCAGAGAACAATATATAAGTTGCGATCAAACATCTGACGAACATTAGTCTCTCCAGAGAACAATATATAAATTGCGATCAAACACCTGATGAACGTTACTCTCCAGAGAACAATATATAAATTGCGATCAAACATCTGACGAACGTTAGTCTCTCCAGAGAACAATATGTAAATTGCGATCAAACATCTGACGAACGTTAGTCTCTCCAGAGAACAATATATAAATTGCGATCAAACATCTGACGAACGTTAGTCTCTCCAGAGAACAATATATAAATTGCGATCAAACATCTGACGAACGTTAGTCTCTCCAGAGAACAATATGTAAATTGCGATCAAACATCTGACGAACGTTAGTCTCTCCAGAGAACAATATGTAAATTGCGATCAAACATCTGACGAACGTTAGTCTCTCCAGAGAACAATATATAAATTGCGATCAAACATCTGACGAACGTTAGTCTCTCCAGAGAACAATATATAAATTGCGATCAAACATCTGACGAACGTTAGTCTCTCCAGAGAACAATATATAAATTGCGATCAAACATCTGACGAACGTTAGTCTCTCCAGAGAACAATATATAAATTGCGATCAAACATCTGACGAACGTTAGTCTCTCCAGAGAACAATATATAAATTGCGATCAAACACTTGACGAACGTTAGTCTCTCCAGAGAACAATATATAAATTGGATCAAACATCTGACGAACGTTAGTCTCTCCAGAGAACAATATATAAATTGGATCAAACATCTGACGAACGTTAGTATTCAGTCTCTCCTGACTGTATACCGTAAAACATCCTGTATAGCATCCTGTACGACGTAGGCAGTGTTCGGCATCCGTACGGCTGTGTTAACCTGACCTGACCCCGGATCGAGAGAGTGGCTGTGGTTATATCCCCGTGCATAGTTTAAGGTGCGGTCATCCATCCATATCGCCGAGTATTGAGTTACTGACTAATTACTCCCTGCTCTGGGAGTTTAGAATTGTTGATTGGAATACGGTACACTGCATTAATGAAGAACCAATCGCTATATGCGATATGCGTTTTGTGTATCCTATAAATGACTCATGTTTACAGTATTAGGTATGATAAATCTTTAACAGGCGATTAGGGATTAAAAAGGTAGATAGTTCAGTATTATTTAATATTTTAAACCTATATAGAACGGTAACGTGTATTGTAATCCAGCTCCTTGAAGGTCACGAATTATGGATAGTTGTGAGCGATGGTTGGTGGATGTAGTGTTCTCTTGTGTGAATTAACGTCCGCACTATTGAATACTTCGTTAATCCGCAAAGACCATCCTCATAATTATACCAGTTCGTAATTCGGAAGCAGTGTTTCGAACTCTAAGTTAAACTATAGCTCTCTTAGATATGCTATTGACTGTTGGGCTATTAATTAACAGTTCTGTCTAAGGAACACATCAGCCTTAGTCAGTAACAAGACTACAAGATTGCGCCACAATCATCTTACACTTATATCTCATTCATACTAGGCTACCTGTTCCTGACTAACTAACTTAATATAAAAATATAATGAGTTTGAATAAAAATAACATCCATTGGGATACAAATTTATATAAATCTCCTATATGAGTAGGTAGATCTTTATTGAGATTTATTGCACTAAAAATTACCAGACCACTCATTACAAAAGGCTTGTTACTACACTGATTTATTAAAAATCCATATTTAAGGGAAAAGTTTATTCTTTGATTAATAATTGCTCTTAGTCCATCCAGAATGTTTTTTGTATAAGGGAGAAGCAATAATTTTAATACATTTAATGATTGTTTTGCCTCGTATTGATTCAAAAAACATTTTTTTACCTAATGGAGCACTTAGGACAAGTTAAAATTGTGAACCGAAAGAAATAAAGATCAAAACGTACCCTTTTCCCATAATCATATATGCGTACATAATATATAAACTATTATAACTATATTACCTTACACCTTTTAAGAATGTTTTTAAAATTGCAATACCATAAATATTGAATGAAAATATAATTTTAAAACGTGATAAATATTTACTATATTAATTATTTCTCACATATATGTCTTAAAAGTTAATGTAAGTACATAAACTAGCTTCTGTTACGGTATTAATATAGTCTCTGTTAACACTATGATGATAACAGTAGCCTATAATTTGTGTAATTTATAAAATTAGTACTATTACTTTCAAATGAACAAAAAGTTTAAACCAGTCTAAGATTTTTTAGGGAGGAATTGATAGATATATTGGAATTTAAAAACTCTCTTAAAATACACCCTACTCCCTGACCTCATTCAAGATAAAATTTATAGAAATAAGGTTTTGGAACCTAAGAAAATTTCTACTTCCTGACAACCTTCAAATGGATCACATGTCTGAAAATAAAACTCAAATTAGAAAAATGCTCGCGTATAAAATTCCAACCCAGCACATAAATGACAATCAAGTTTACAACGGAATCTCAGCGTTGATTAAAATCAGCATTATCATAAATCCTATTAGCAGGATTTATCCAGCCTCAAGTTTTTCTCGTATAATTAAATTAGCCTAAATGAGGCGTCAATCTGTCAGAGGCTGTTCTTTAACTCTGTCATTAACACGGTGAGGTCCAGTCCAACAGGTAGACGGCGAGTTGGCCCGTCTCCAGCAAGGTCAACGTTCTGCCACATCACCGGCCATCACTCATATATCGATACCCGGAAAATAAACGACAATCTGTAATAAAACTTTAATGTTCTTTAAAGTTTATCATTTAATAGTTTTTAATAATAATAAGATTCGAAAATTATCGATTTCTGAAAATAACCAGAAAAACGAAGTTAAATTAATTGCTAGAAGTTTATGGGGAGAACCCCCCCCCCGATAATATCAAGCTTTTTGAGTGGGTTTTGTTAGGTGATGTGACCTTACGCAGCATACCAAGCTTTATGGAGAAACGGTTGGGAAATAAGGAAGGAATTGTTGTTTAATATTCCCCATTGGAATGACATAGCGTGCTCTCAAACAACGTCCTGCGTTAATCATTTCTAGATACTAATCTGTTCAATCTTTTATGCTGTTTTCAAAAGTGGTAGTCAAATTACACTTTACCTTTATTGTTTTCGCAGAAAATTAAAAATTCTTTTGCCGTTTAAAAGCACTATAGTTTTCATCAAAATAGTGTGAGCCAGTTTTGAAAATTTTCATTTCATCTGTTTTTGGGGGTAAAGTACCCTTAAAAATCAAAAATTAAAAAACAATTGTTCGAGATAACATACCATTGATTGTTACATACATACCGAGTTTTATGAAAATCAGACCAATCAGAGACGAGACTTCGTCTCTAGGCTTCTGGACAACCCCCCACACACAAAGAGACAGACTTCACTCTAAAACCACTTTTTTTCAATTCAGGGAGCATTAAAATGGATATATCCTTCAGAAACTCGATTTCTAAAATCCTGACGTAAACAATACTCTCTCCTTATTCTCATGTTTAGGGGGAGAAAGTAAAAATACAAAAAGTTACTTTTTTCTTTCAACTTATTTAGTGACACTACAGTTGCTAGACGACAGATATCTTCGCTCGTTGGGGGCTCCGTCCCATCTTGTTCCCGTAGTTGGTATGGTTGAAACCCTGGTGTACAATAAGTTCTAGTGTCTTAGAATTCCTAGATATAAAAGTCTTAGTATCGCTTAATTCTGGTCTTTTAAATGTCGATGTGTCGTTTAGGTTCGAGTGTCTTATATAGATACTTCTTGCAAAAAAATTTCATCATTCCAAGTTAGAGGACTTTAACTCCAAATTAACTTTTATTGGTTTTAGCACCATGCAACTTAGTGAGTAATGGTTTAAGGGTAGAACACAGGACTTCAAATCCTATGTGATAATACAGAAACAAACCAAGCCTAGCTCAGAGTAATATGCAAAATTGTTCCGGATGATGCCCTAGATATTATTGGTGTTAAAAGGTTTAAAATCTATTGGAGTTATGAGGTGAAGACTTTATTATATGTACAATTAAAAGAGAGAGTTTTTAGATGTAAGTTACTAAATTTAACTTAAAATTATCTTGTTTTTGTTCGAAAATACAAAACACATAAATCGTTATTAATTCTATTTGTTTATAGGCCTACTTGTAAGAAACAAAAATAAAAAATTAATTTTACTTTAAAAACAACAGTTGCGTCATTGTTTATGTAATTAATAAAGAAAGGTTTTAAAAGTAAGCTGCAACATCAAACTAAGGATTGTTGTGTTTTAACTAAACAAATTCTCAAAAACTATTAATTAATTTTCCCATATTTTAAAATTAAATTAAAACTGAAATTAATTTTATGTCTAGCATCAGATACATGTTTAGTCAATCCATCTAAACCACCGAAATTTTTTATGAAAACCAGTGACACGAAAACTTTTACCAATCAGTTCTCAGCAACTAAACTTTGTTCACCTCAGGGGATAACGTAATCCAACCATCAGCTGTTCTATGAGTTCACAGCTGATCTGCTCAATATGCAGGTGGTTACCTGCTCCGGATCAGCTTACTAATTGATTGGTCACTAATCCTGTTTCGCCCGGGCAATATACCCTCACACCGACCTTCAAGCATAACTATCAGATGCATATATCATAAGTTACGGTATCTGATATATTCAATTTTCATCGTTTATATAAATACCGATAATTATGTAAGGACATAATTTTTCGAAGAGTCTGATAGTTTCGTATTGGGACTAAGAATTGAGACGTACTTACAAACTTTTTGTAACTCGACTACTTACCATTTACTTATTATTTAAGCAAACATAGTACTAAAAGGTCAGGAAATATCCCCACAAAAACTAATATGCGTCTGCTTGTGGGGAGAGTCTGTCAAAGTTTTGTTACTTTATGGAACAAAAACAAAAACAAAAGAAAGAAAAACTCATTTTTTTAAAAGTTAGAAAGGTAAAACGCATATTACATATTCAAGGCAGCACCAAATTACTTCCCTGTAATAGGTTACATCATGTATATATGTGTAAAGGGAATGTTTTCTGTTCACCCTAACAGCTGTTCTTTTAACCAAACTATGACGTCACTGTTTCAAAATTTGGTCTCACAAATTGCCAATGCCAATATAGGTTTGGTAAATACTTGAACTAAATTAATTTTCATCTCGTATCTGTTAATACTTGTCTTAATACTCAGCTACTTATGATACAATAAGTGAATCTATTCTAACATCCACAGATCATAGCCCAGTTTTTTTTAAACGGACCGGACCCATTTACATAATATCATCAGGTAGTAATAGAAGGAGAATGGTGAATTTGTGTTTAACAAAAATACTATACTGTATTCCAAAATAGCTTGTTTTACTGGTAAAATGTCAATGTTTGTTTTTAAATTGTTTATGGGCTACACTCATACACTCGTAAATTAAATTAACTGCTTTAAGAGTGATCTGGATTCATCAAAAACTAGGGAAAAATCGAGGAAGAAAATATCATTTCATTAAGATATTTTTTTCATTTTTATAAATGTTAAATAATTTTCATAGCTATTATAAACTAAACCATTGAGAAGAAATAAATTAAAAATACACAATTACCAAGAACCCCCAGGAGACGTTTGTTAATTAAACGTTAATTGAGATTTAGGAGTGAGATATTTCAAATATCCACGAAACTGAAAACTCGTTTCAAAATGTTATGTTATAAGCAGGTTCTTCAAATAATTTAGCTAGTTTATCACATTTAATAAACCTTTTCTCGTATAATTTCAATTTAATGTACAAATTACTGAACTGTTTGATTTTAACTATAAAATAATTGGTTTACGTTAGTTAATTTTACTTCTAACAAGAGTTCGTATTTTTATAAATTCTTCAGTTCAAGATACTTAAGAAGGGTTCCATATTAACAACTTGTAATTATTAGAATAGCTTCCTTATGTTGGCTAAATTAATTGTTCAACCCTTACAATACAAATAGTCTTATTGTACGTACAAGTAGACTGGTTGTTGAGAAAAAGTAAAAATATACTTCCATTATAAATGGAGTGGTTTTAGCTACGTAGGACGTCATGGTAAGTTTGAAATGTTCAAATTGTCAAAGTATCAATTATACATCTAGGATAGTTTTAATATAATACTCTTATTGAGCTAAAAGATTTATGTAAAGTAAAGACAACCACAATTCTGTGTAAAATATATTTGACAAACAGGTAGAAAGTAAGGTGTTTCTCTAAACTATTATTTCGTAAAATTTACTAATCATTATTATCTAAGAAAAAATACAAAATTTGCGATTTTAAATCTGTCAACGAAATTGGTCATGAACAAATTAATCAGCTAGATAAATTAATACGTCAACTTTATTCTTGTTAAAATGACGAAAAATCAAGTTATTATTCATATACTTATGTATATAGATTTATAATTTACAGATTTTAACCTTATGAGCCCCACAGTACCTACAGCTACTGAGAATTTTTTCATTTGACTTCATCTATTTTAAAATTACGGTGTGGTTAACGTCTTGGAAAAAATCATGAAACATGGAAATACACGAAAGAAAAAAACTTTACTAACCTGATCAATTGAAATTGAGAGATTTTAAAACACACTACTTCGTTGTCCGTATTAATTGCATTATCAAACATTAATTATCGAGATAACAACAGCGAACCTATTTACTGGTTTAAACTATATACCCCTCTGGGATGAGAAGACGTAATGAGTCTGTACAGAAACTTGAGATGAGATGAGGATAGCGTTAATTAATTGATCCTATAATTAATTAATTACAGTTAATTGCTAATTGAGAAGCGAGGTTATTGAAAGGGGATACTTAATGTTGATGGGCTCACTGACCAACAACAACACCAAGCATGCTCCTTCATCTCACCTTACAATCTTCCCCGATAGATAAATATGGTTGGATTCATTGAGGAATTCAAGAACTCTCGCCAAATAATTTAAGGAATTATATAGAACATAATGTAAGAAATTACCCTACCCACAGAACTTTAATTTACTCAAGTTCTATTCCTCATTCAGAAACAAAAAATAGTAGGTCTACATAATTTCTATAAGAGGATTTATTTACATTCAAACCTTTTTTCAGTGTAGTTAGGAAGTAATCACACATAATAAATTTTCACATTTTACCCTAAGATTAATATTCATTGGAGTTGGATATGTCTAAGGGAATGTTTTCAGTTCCTCTTAACAGCTGTCGCTATAGCCTTATGATGTCACTAAGCATATGACGTCACTGTTTCAAATTTTTGTCCCGCAAATTGCCAACCCCCCCCACATAGCTAAGACATATCCATTTCAAAATATGAAATGAAACACATGTAAAAAATTGCAAATGTTCTAAACAAAAGTTTTAAGTCTACGTGGATTTTGTTAAACTTGTCTGTTAAAAATGAGTAAGTAAGACTACCAAAAGCTAATTTTCAAACCTAGTATTTTTTAACATTCAAACTGTTTTACCTAGAAGGTGCATGCCAAGTTTCTCTTCTAATATTTGAAATAATAATGATCGGGAATGAGTAGGTAGGCTTCCAGCTACGAGGAAGCCAGAAAAAAAACAAAATATTATATTTTTAGCTTGAACTAGTAGAGCTCAGCTCAAGTACACGAAACTGTCTATGTTTTATTACAAAATTGAAAATGGTAGGTGAGATTTAGATTTTTACCTCTTCCCCATAAGAATAACACTGGGGTCTCATATAAAAATGTACCGTGTTTATCAGTTTCTACTATAGCTCAGTAACGATAGACATGGAATGAAGATTTAAAATACTAGATTGATTTTTTAGTTGATTCTAACGGTTCTAGTACAGATTTTATAAACTTCCCATAAACCCCTCTAAAACTCATTTGAATAGAAGGATTTGCCTACATTTGATACTCATGACATCTACTGTGTTGAAAAAAAACTGACATTGAAAATTTCGAAATGATCCTTGCATCCGTACTTTCGTTATTGCACACTACACTCCCCCACACAAACACTCCACGTTGTTCACCGTCGTAGATATAACACATATGTACACCGACACATGGATCTCACTTCGTTTGTCTATCAATTGACACATTTCTTGTACATGTTCGCATATTTGAGAGGCATCAAACTCACCCCATTCCACACCTTTCATAATACCTCCCTTTACAATCTTGGACGATAAACATATTTTTGTTGTGAAAAGAACATCTAAGTTTATAGTAAGAGGGGAGCTCCCGCCTGGAAGGGAGAGGGCAGAAGAAAGAAACCCATTAGCGATCTATGCAAAGTTTATGCAGTGGGCAGGTAGCTCCCAGATCTCAGATAGTAACCCCTTTCGCGAATATCTGTCGGTTTATATTCATGAACCTTTGGACGGTTTCTGTTTATTTTATGAGTAATCAAAACTGTTCAAAAGATGTAAACAAATTCAAGGACCCGAAATTTCTGAGCTTGAATGACTTTTTAGAGGGTCCAGGATGATCTTCGTAGGATGTGAAGTAACGCTGAAACAGCTGACAAGTCTGGTAGGAGTTATTATACATTTTTAACAATATTTAATAATATTTCTTGAACCAACTGGATAACTTTACGGTATAAGAATATAATAAATTTAGGTGAAAATTAATACATGTTAAAGATAAGTAGAGTTTTCTTTTATTTTATTTTAATATCTAGTACAGTTTAACCAAGAAGAAAGTATTTAAGTATTTGAAAAAAAAACAGCTTAAGTGGACATCAATATTAACTATAAACGGAGTAAAAATAAAAACATATCAATTAAGTACAACTTTACTTGAAGCATCTTTTCTGATTTACAAATGTTCCATAAACCAATAGATACACTTGTAAGTAATAGAGAAGGGTAAATGCATTTGAACTGCATACACGATTCAATCGCAGTAGTGAGAGTTATAATAATTCTAGAAATAGCAATAATATTTTTATTTTGAAATTTAAATTTTAAAGTAATCCCATTTTTTCGTCACACAGGTCAATAACTACCTCAATTCAATTTGTTCTTCCTCTGTGCATAACACAATCGTTGCAGTAAAACTTGATTCATACTTTTATTACATTGACTGCTGTACAGGATCTGTTCCCAGAGGGCTTCATCACCTCTTATTTGCCCGTAGTCCGAGCGCGTGTCTTCACATTAGATCCCATAACTGTCCCCCCAAGCCCCCTTTAGCCAATGCCACTCATTACAGATTCATTTCTTCGACACCGGGTTCTGCATACAAATGACAAATTTGGGGGATAGGGGCCGCAAGATAATGTGTGCTTGAACTCGGAGCAGCTGATTATATGTTGAGCTCCATCACAGTCTGGAGGGGTTTTGCTTCTTATACGGTTTCAGTGAACCGACACATACCTCCTGTCCCGAAAAGTGACTTTACTGGGTAATTCAGGAAGAAACTGAAAGAATTGAAGGTCGTGTTCTACTAGTGAAAATAATGAAAAAATGAGCATGAGTTCGGAAATGCTCCGATAGCGAGTTATCGGCTAGCAAAGTGTCAAATATAGTGTATTTAAGGTCAAATAAACTGTAAAATTGAATAAAACTGTTCCTGGAACTGTACGTCGAGTTGTTTTTTGTGAAAACCGGAATAAAACGCAAAAATCGTAACCAATAACACATTTTTACATTTGGTCTGCAATAACTCTGTTAACTTGGCAATTTTTTCTGTCCAAGAATTTATGATTTTTTATATAATACTGGGTATTTGGCCACGAGAAATTGATGGGAGCAGGTCTCAAAGCTGGTAAAAATCTTTCAAAGTGTCCATGTTATCAAAGTTCCTTTGCTGTATCAGCTGTTAACCAAAACAGCTGATTGAGGTTGTTTTTATTTTTTAAAGAATGAATGTTTTATTTTTTGGTTGGTTTTAAAGAATAGTGAAATCTTTGATAAAAGGATATATTATGAATGGTTATACTGTGTTTAGTTTGAATTAATTTTACAGAAAACTCTATGAAGAATAGTTGAATCTGTGTTTACATTGAGCACAAACTAAATGTGTTTTAATTTCCCTAATTAAGTAATCTAATACTAGTTTTATTCTTCTTCTTTTTCTCAATAGATCTTATGCTTACACGACACAGCTGTTTATTCGCCATATTCCGATCATTTTCACCTGCTTACAAATCCAGCTGCACACGCTGTAATTAGAGCCACCGTCAATAAAGGTCCGGAGACTTAAATGATCTTACTTATGCGCCGAACACTAATAGTGTAATTTCCAAGACGTAGACAAAGCTACGTATTATACAGTCGGGAGCGTTCGCCTTGTACTCCTCCAGGGGAGTCATCATATCAGCTGGTTCTTTCATATTAATGACCCAATTTTGTAGATCTATTTCAAGGCTACATTTGAATATATCAATGGCTCAGCTCCTCAGGGCAGGAGTGGCTCGCTCGGTTAAGACATCTCAGTTGTGTCCTTAACCTTCAGATTCAGTCATAACGGAGTACTCAGTCGCGCTAAATTACTTATACAATGGTTAAAAAATCTTGTTTTTACACATTACATGTAATCTCAGCGTACAGTAAATAAAATTAACTAAGGGATAGAAAACATCGTACTTATGCCCGTGTGCTACGTTCTGATATCAAAAGCGAAACGTTTTAAAACACTGTGTTGTATTTGACGAAAAGTAATTATTTATTTTAGGGGACTCTGTGCGGCAAAAAATAATTATTGAACCTTTTGCATTTAACTATAGCTTCTGCGAAAAAATGATTTTATGAGAAGATGTCGAAGGTTTTCAACTGAAACTCGAGGCCTACTTACTCAAATTTCGCATTGATTTTACGTAATATGATAATAGTCTATAACAGTTTTGTTGTTGTATGAGTACTCTTTGTTGTGTTGTCTTACATTGTATAGCATATTTCATGTGACGTATGCTGCTAAGTTACGAAGAATGGAAAATATTGTGTTTGTTTACTGTTTACAAAGTGTTTTTTTGCGATTTTCCGATTGTATTTTTAAGACATTTTATGTCTCTTTTTCTCAACAACCACTAATGCTATGCTCTTGAATTATTTTACTTGTAGATATAACTAAGATACATAACTGGAATAAAATGTTGGCTAAAAATATAAAGCGGTAAAATAAAAATAAAATATTTAAACCTGTTTTTTTTCAAAAATTTTAATTGATTTTCTACAAAAAAGTTATGTAAAATTTATTAAATGGCCAAAAATGTTTGCAGAATTTTACAGAGCCCATATGTAAGAGTGGCCGATCTTTAAAAAACTGAATTAAATTATCTTTATTATATTTTGGGAAAAGGAACAGTAAACAGAGAAGTTAACATGTACAAGGATAAATTAGATTTGATTATCATTTAAAGGTATTTTTGTAGATATTTTAAGCCAAGTATGATTGAGAAATGAGTCTTAGATGATTGTGGTGTTGATCTTGATGTCTTGTTACTGACTAAGGTTGCTACGTTCCTTTGACAAAACTGTTAATTAATAGCTCAACATAATGGCTACTGGCATATCTACAGTTTAACGTGGAGTCCGAACCACTGCCTCCGAATTACGAACTGGATGGTCTTTACGGATTAAGGTATTACTCAATAGCGCGCACAGACCCCCTTAACTTATACGATACCTTTTTATTGAAACTGGACATAGGAGTAAGCTCACAACCTCCTATTCTCTATCTAATCTTGTTAACTACGCATTACAGAAATAATTTTACTTCGTTCTAAAACTATGCAACTCTCGTTTTTTCTTAGCTATGCTCTTCTGTAGTACCGAGGCGGATCTGGACCGCGAAGAGGCCCAGATCACCTAAACAAGTGCTTGGACATGGAGTGAGCCCCAAGGGCGTAAGCCAAATTTAGGCCTAGCCTGTTGTAATGTGACAAACAATTCCAGGTTGGAATCCTAAAGAGATGAGGTTTTTTTAGTGGGTAACCCCGCTTACGGGGAGCCCCACACTACAGGCTGGCCACCTGTGTGCATAAAGCATTTCTTCCACCTCTCTCTAAAAAAAAGTACAGAGGTGGACTTTGGCTAGAGTTAGACCTCCAATAAAATATTCAACAGAATTTGATGAAAAATCATCGAAGTAGGCGAACAACCCTAATAATATTCACTTTCTAATCAGTTTTACTCATTTTAAATGATGAATTCCTAAAAAAGATCGAACACCATAGCAGCGGAACGATTCCACGCTTGAGAAACGAGCTGGCAAGTATGTTGACCACTCAACAAATCGCTCCCATTCGCTCCACAACATTGGCTCCACGTTCACTCCCGCCAACTGTCTGCTGCATTTATCAGCCTTAGTATTACATGTGCTAATATTGTTATTAATTACGTATTTCCTATGAAAGTGGTCTTTTATCACGTTCTCAGACGAGACCTTTGGTCATGCACTTAATCACATTGCCTGATAAACGCAATTTTCTACTTGTAGAAACATTTGTACTTGACGATTCATTAATCTGCAATTTGTCATTGTTGGTAATTTATTACACAGGTACATAGTTGCAACGTAGAAATATATCAAATAGGAGACAAGCAACAGTATGCAAGGCCAGCAGGAAATTCCATTTTAATTTTATTTTACATCAAAAGGTTTCGAATTTGAAAATGTTACGAGGTTCATAAACGACAAGGTAGAAGAATTTCATATAAAATTTAGTAAACGGTATCGATTTTTACGTCACTTTATCTCTCACCTTCGTTTACCATGTTTATAGACAACACAAGCATTTGTAGACGACTTTAAATATGTTAAATAGATAATTCACTAACAATCCAATCACATATTTCATATTTGATAGAACTTTGGTCCATGTCATGTCAGTGAGCTGAAAAGAAAGTGGGCCTATCTAAAGAGTAGTTTTATAATGGCAAGGAATTCTCTAAAAGGTCAAATGACATAACTAAAGTTTCTCTTTTCCATCTACCAGTGACCTACACTAAACGCCCTCTGGTGGTAGACATCTACTCCAGTGATCAACATCTTATTGAATATTTTAGGATGTATAGAAAACCTTCTAACCATTCCACTCAGTCACCACCAGGATACACTGCAAACCTCCGATGTCTGGGCGGGCTCCCCATATGTTATCTTCCAATTAATTCTATTATCATAAACCCCTCGAGTCACGTCCAACACACCTAGTGACAAGTGACGTCATAATAGCTGAGATAAACAGCGATTAGCGTGATCGTCTCTAGGATTGGCTCATGGAGCTGAGCTATTCCTAGGTATTGCTCATAGGTCTGATGTATCCAATACACTCATTAAATTCACACATTCACCTGCTCATATTCACCTTAAAATAATATGCCCCACTAAATATGAATATTAAATTATTAAAACACGCTAAAATTTCAAAGCTACAGTGAAAACTTTGGCACCCCATTTTTAGCTAGTTGAAAGTTAATTAAATTCTTACATTTTATGTTTTGTAAAAAAATTATTTTTCGACATGAGCATTATAATACTTTTTACTGCTCGTACCGTAATTAAACGTGTCATAAAGTACAAGAAACATATTTACATATGCACTCAACATAAACGATTACTAATTATTTATTTTACTCACGTGTGGAAATTAAGCAAGCAAAACCATCTTCTGCAAATTCCATCCCTACCTGGGAGATAGATTCCCATGAATTATCACTAATGTATGCGCCGGGACCCAAAACTAATGCAAAAAGCACCGTTAGGCGCGGCGTCCCCCAGGGATCCGCGCTGGGTCCGATAATATTTCTTTGCTCGCGCATTTGCCTACGCGGTGCATAGAATAAAGGCGCGGGACAGGTGGTGGTGCCGGGTCGCGATAAATCATTAGCTAACGAGGGTAAGGGATGGAACAACCCTTCCATATCGTCTTCCTGCCCTTTGTGTCTCTCGCCGGCTATTTTTGAATATTTGGAGTCGTTCTCATGGCCTATGTAAACATTCGGAGGGGTGGTTTTAAAATCTGCTTACAAATATTGGTAGAGTATTAAAAATTACGATAATTGGGAAAATGCAATAACTGTTAAAATATATCTGTACTACCCATATATAAGTTATATGTTATAAAGAAATTAATTTTTTATTGATTGAAATATTTTAGTATTTAATAATTCTGCAGGTTGTTTAGGAAATGGAAACAGATCAACTGAAACTAATTTATCTTATAATGTGAAAGGAAACTATCTTTATCTTTGCCAATAAAATCAAAACCTCGCAATTGACGTGTTAACTCATCATAATAATTTCAACTAAGTGCGCCTGTAATCTAACTCATAACATACTGGCAAAGACCAACAGAAAAAAGGATAAGAATTGCTAAAATCACACGAAATATTCAGGAATTGTAATTATATTATACTTGACTATTTTAAAAAAAAAAGCAATTTTTTAAAATATAGAGCATTATATCTGTAAAAAATCGCATATGGAAATGATTGGATGATCAAACAGCACATGATTTTATGTGTTACCTAATTTAAGTTTGTGTTTATTATAGATTAACATCTGATATTTATTGCTAAGTCTGATTTATGTCATTCCAAATAAAACTACCAAATAATGCTGTGGGCAAATAGTCCATCCGTATGATGCCATAATAAATTTTTTTATTTTTAACACTATATCTCCACATAACCCTCCAACAACATAAATTACCACCGCCCAAAAAAAAAAAAAAAAAAAAATAAAAAAAAAAAAAAAAAAACAAAAAAACACTCATAATTTAATTCTATCTAATCATACATATTGTATTTACAGTAGAAAAAATATTCTAAATCATCTAATACTCCATAAACAAAATATTTAAAATAGTAAACTTGCCAAAACGAAATATTTGTATACAATATTTTTTCTGTAAAAAATATAAAAATCAGTTTTAAAATAATATTTTTGTATTGTAATGAAGTATTATTAATTTTAATAAAATAAATTTCCACAGTTTTTACCTTTTCTCGTACTTCAATAAAAGTGTACCTGAAAAAAATATGCACTGTAATAGATCAGATCAGGATGAAAGAATATTAACTAATTAATTCTTCTCTGTAGACTCTCTAAAATTTTGGTTTGAAACTTTTGGTAAGAATTCATTGAGCTATGAACAACTTAAAACTGATTAATCGCGAGTTAAGATAAAGAAAATCATTTTAAAATAAACGCAACAAGCTAACGGAATAGGTTAAATAGTTTTATGAGTTCGAAACAAGCCACTTATAGCAAAAAAGGGTTTACCTCATAGCTTTGTAGATGTTGGCTTAAACATCAAATTATTCATTAATCCTTATCAAGAGATTTCTATAGTGGTTATAAATTTTGCTTGTAAACAATAATTGTTAAGATTATATTAGATTACCTTATGAAATGACGATCCACCCAGGTAGGTATTTTAAGCCAAGTATGAATGAGAAATGAATGTAAAATTATTGTGGCGCGACCTTGTGGTCTTGTCTTACTAAGGCTGACATGTTCCTTAGATAGGGGTGTTAATTAATAGCCAAAAAGCCAAAGGCATCTAAGGGACCTACAGTTTAACGTGGATTTCCGAACAATATAACACTTTTCCCTCTAAATTACGAACTGGTCTAATTATGAGGACGCTTTTTGCGGATGATTGTAGAACTCAATAGTGTGGACATTATCCACACCAGAGAATATAACATCGCTTATTAACTATCCACAATTCGTGACCTCCATGTAGTTGGATTAAAGGACACGCCACCGTCCATTCAAGTGATATGATGGTAAAATTAAACAAAATTTCAGAATAAATGTTAGGCATACTCATAAGAGGTCAAATATGTATTATAATAACCGATTTGAAAAAAGTTTATACAATTAAGAATATATATAAGAATAATAGGCCTACTGTACCATGATCTAATTGAAAAATCGTGTTTTAGTTTTTTTATAAATATTATGTGTCGATTACTTTTTTAGATTTTTTAAGTTAAATAAAATATTTTTAAAGGTAATCAACATGGGTAATCAATAAATCAAATTACCTTACACATTCCTATTCAACTTTAATAGAGTATTTCCTTTGCGCCTGAAGGGGTGACGATGCAACAAACAAAAACATGAGTTACAATTTTGCTTATTCCTATTTGAAGGCGATATTCTATGATTGGACGCCCTCATCATGGTTTTTTTAATTTTCTAATTCATAATAGCTAAAATGTATACGTTCATATTTTTATATTGGATTGTACAAGTCTGAAACTAATTTAAGAGCGTGTAGGCTTAAATCTTATCGAAATCATTTACTTCGATGCTATAAGTCTCATAAAATCAAATGTTGAAAAAACGTGACATTTTTCTCAGAATTTAAATACATCTGAACAATCCCTTGCTCGACTCTTGGAGTTTCAGATTGTTGTCTAATGATTCTCAAATAAAACCTAGATTATTGGGTAAATCCATGACTAAGTTCATTTATTAACTAAATCCGCAGTCCAAAAATAAGAAAAACTTCAAACATTAATAATACCGATTATTTATCAAAATATTAACGGTATTCCATGGTAAACAAACCTATATACTAATAAATGTGTTTTGGGCATTATATTACGTACCGAAACATTGTAACCGGATAAAATGAATAATAGATCAATTAAAATGTCACTATTCAAATATATGTTAAAGTATACTCACGAATATAGATATTGATTGATAATTTTACTATTAAGAAAAAATCCGGGCTACCCGCGGGGTGGCCATAAATGTCCTCCTTTTTTGGAATTTAATTTTTTTCATGACATTTCTGGAAAATTGAAATAAATAAGGAAAACGATATCAAACACGACGGTATTTGCTATATTAATAATTTTCAAACTGAAATATTTGTATATTGTATATTTATAATTTATAGTTAACTATTTCAGAGACCACTATCGTGTTTGATATCAGTTTTCTTACTTTCATTTGAACTTTTCGGAAATGTAATAAAAATGAAATTCCGAGTAGGTTAAAAATTGTATTAATGTAGTGGTATCACTAATAGGTGACTCGGGATCCATGCAGTCGTGCGTTAGCATTTTTCCAGTATTCCTCCATATTTTCCTCCATGGATATAATAAATAAAATATATTTAGGATTATTTTTATTGGTGGCTAAAACATGGAGGAATAACAAGAAAAATGCTATCGCACGATTGTTATATCGCGTACATGAAGTCCTCCCGCATTACAGATACAGTGAGCGTGGGAGGAGATTTATGGCCGACCCGCAGGTAGCAGGAGGTACATTGCTCATTACAAGTGGCTTTCATAATTTTAGTTTAACTAGCGTAATGAAAATACCATCGAAACCTCCGAGCGTGAACGGCGTTTGAGCGATTTTTCTTCCACATTCCATGTTTAATTCATATGTCAACTGGATCGTTTTTACCCATACCCTCGGTCTATTATCAATTCCTGGAAGTTAATTCGTGTTATCGACATTAAGTGTGTCATTAATAATTGCATAGTTACTAGGAATTCATTTTCAACCAGTTCTTGTACAGAAACGTTTAGTGTGACCTACTTCTGCGAAGAAGTTCCCACGAAACTGGATCCTGATTGGCCGATATGTCAGATGGGAATGCAACTAGTGCTGTGATTACGGAAAAACCGAGTCTGGGTCTGGGAATCTGTTGGAGGAGATGCATCAGCGCGATCTGTTGGGAAAAACTGATCACACTTCCGGTCTTCACTAACTTCTCACTCCCAGGTAATCTGAGCTTCTGAGAATCTGAAGTCGTGAAGAACAGCGGAGGAATGAGAGAAGAAACCTGAGACATTACAGTATTGAAACCATGGTTATTGGTATAGATCACTGCTACGATTATAAATGAGGAATAAGTTCTCGTATGATAAAAAGTTTAATGAACCTAAGAAAGAGAGTATAACTGATGCATCTTAGAAATTATATCTGTTAGTAAATAGAATGCAGTACTTTTCTGCTCAGCTTGGCGTAAGTTGGTAACCCTAGGAAGGCCGAGGGGTATGTCATAGGTATGTCATAGGTAGGGGTGCTAGGTAGACTAGTTAGTTAAGTAGGTAGGTATGGTAAGTAGGTACTAAACTTAACTTTTAACTTCAGGTAAATAATATTGTAATTTGATTGAAGTTTTTATTTTACATGTTACCACTGCTTGTTTCCCTAGAAACTGTTCAAATTCTGGTCTACTTTCAATGGGTTTCGTTTATGAAGTTACCGATTCATTATCAGGAATGTAACATTATAGAAATAATATCTAATGAAGATTCATTAAAGTTAAAACCTTACTCAACAAGAATCGTCTGTTGATACGACTTAAAATTAATATTTATACTATACATGCAACATTATAAATTGGAGATATGTTATAAAATTCCAACATCTGTTCGAAAAAGTTAAAAGGAAAATAATTTTCCTTTTAACTTTTTCGAACTAAACAGTATTGTCAACAGTAGTCAACAATTATTGTTGACTACAACAATACTGTTAATCCACGGATTGAAGACTTATCCATTAATATATTTTCAATCACTACAATTATTCATTATAATTTCGTTCATTTCCCCCAGACGTTTCGTTATTTTGATTGTATATGTTTGTTATACACTTATAACCTACTCACTTATTAATCTAACTGTCAGATTTTACTGAAACCTAGAAATTTAAGATAAAACTAAGAATTTAAGATCATGGACATGTCTAAAGGGACTTTTTCAATACATCTAAAGACTAGCTCTTATTCTTTTATATTAAAAATTCAATACAATAGCTCTGGTAGTTTCTATGGAAACCTGTTACATATTTTCCATCTTAAAAATTACCAACACCCCCCGAGCTAAGACATATCCATGTCAAAATGTTGTTTCTTAAATCATAATTGGTAAATGGAAAATCCAAAAAAGTCAGCAGCAATAACCTTAAAAAGTCATTACACAATGTTTCAATAACAAACCAGTTGTAGATATTTTGACATCAATATGTCTTAGCTCTGGGGGGTGTTGGCAATTTGAGCAACCAAAATTTGAAACAGTACACGTCATTTGGTTTTTGA
The DNA here is from genome assembly GCA_023375725.1 of Nephotettix cincticeps. Lineage (NCBI taxonomy): Eukaryota > Metazoa > Arthropoda > Insecta > Hemiptera > Cicadellidae > Nephotettix > Nephotettix cincticeps. The sequence goes on along the minus strand of CM041787.1, from coordinate 31,837,673 downwards.
CGTCATATGGTTAGTAACGTCATAGTTTGGATATAAGAAAAGCTGTTTAGATGAACTGAAAACATTCCTTTTAGACATCTCCCCGGTCTAACCTATTTTCCACAGGGAAATAAATACAACCCTATTATATAAAGTAGACTCTCAACAGACCTAATTTTAGTTACATTTCAAATTCAAACTCTCACTTTGGTGACGTTTTTTTCCAAAATTCATCCTACTCAATAACATTTGAAACAGAATTTATTGCTTAAAAATCTATAAGTTTTTTTATCGGTAGATACATGATAAACTATTGCTAAAACAGCTCTACAAATATTGCTATAGACAAATTCCAAAACGATTGATAATAAAAATTTTTCATCACATAGATCATAGATAAATAGCCTATCTTTATGATAAACATATTTGTATTCCAAACAAACCGATGTGTTTCAATATTGTTTGTATTTGAAGAAAGACATGTTCCGAGTGGTTATTATTACTCTCTAAAATCCGAAATGACACCGCAGACTCTTAAAAATTGCAAATTTTCAGATGTCTCCTCAACAAAATTTTGTCACTTAGACATAAACAGACGTATTTCACGTCATGTATGTTCCAAAATAATACAAATTTCGAAATTCGCCACAGTGGGCAAGACCGCGGTGGTGGCAGCACTGGCGTCTCTCCAGAAGGCGCAGTTTTACCAATTACGCGAAGCGGCAAACGACCGTTGATTAAAACTAATTCTCGCTCCCTGACTGGCTGAAATGTGGTCACGTGACATTGGCTGCGGGCCCGAACATGTCAGAATCGCCGTGTCAAAGCGAGACGCTCGTGTAATTTTCACTAACCTTTGTGGTCAGTTGCAATCCAAGTCGAGCCGTATTGTAATTGGCCCTGTAATTGTGTCGCCATCGTCCAGACTGTGTTTGACGTGCAGCATTACAAATTTCTGTTTCCAATGTGTCGTTTGAACTATCGAAATCATCTAATGTTTCCCGAAGAAATGTTTTCGTGATCTTAAAATTTTGCATAATAAAATACAGTAAACATAACGGTCATTGATAAGGATTGTCTGTGAACCTCTACCTGAAGCTTTCATTTCGATGTAAACAAAATTAAAACCGAGTCACTGGAGGTAAAACACGTAAATCCTAAGACAACAAAATGACACTAAAAACATCACACGTAGCGGCATTGTATTTGGGTTCGAACTTAACCTTATTTACGAAATAAATTTTGAATCAACATTACTGGCCACTTCACTTGACAATAATTGTAAAAATCAGGCTTAGGTCGTGAGTAATTCATGATAAAATAACTAATAAATAAGTCTGAACCACCTGTCCTTTTAAAAGAGGAAGAAATGAGCCATTTTATGAGGGAAGTTATACAGTAAATACATTGTAGGACTTTAGTTGTTTGCAGTATTGAGCTTTATATAATGTGAAGGTCAATGCAAGTGATAACACACATGCATAATACATAATACGTACACATACACAATTGCCTCGTATGTGTACTTGGTAATTATTTTTTGCTGAAAGTGGCATATCAAATTGAATTTATTTCTTTAACCTAATGATTATTTTAGTTTATGAATAATTCAGTATTTACCGAGAATACTTAAGTACAATGATGTAATGTTTTATGCAAGCTCGAACGTTACGGTACAATCGCAGAACATGTTGGAAACGTTTTTTAGGATTCCTCTCCCACATCGGAGTTGCAAAATACGTATTGGTTAGAAACTTATTACTCTACACCACCAATTGGCCAAACCGTAATATGCGTTTACACTATACATATTGTTTTATAAAGTTTTATCGTGCAACCAATTATAGTAATATATTTGGGCATGTTTAAGAATGTAATAAAATTTATTTTTTTAAACCATTGTAAAAACGTGTTTTCAAATCAAAAATTGTATTTTACAAAAATAGGTTACAGGTTTCCTGAGCCGTGTCGGAAATATCAAAGGAAATTTGTGCTTTATAAACTTACGTTTTGAGTAGGGATGATACCTACTCAAAACGTCAATATGTTTACCAAATATTTCTTTTACTGGAATAACGTCTCTGAATAATTAGCGTTTTCTTCCCGATTCGTTCTCTTATTAGAAGAATTAAGTGGGAGTACTTCACGTACGCGACATAACAATCGAGCGACCGCATTTTTCTCGTAATTTTTCCATGTTTAAGCCGACAATAAAAATAATCCTAAATATATTTTATTTATTTTCTCCTCCTTCTTGATTTCTATAGGTGAGCACCAATGTATTTTCAAGAGAAAACATGGAGGAATAACGAGAAAATGCTGTCGAACGATTGTTATGTTGTGCGATTGCATGGATCCCGGATTAAGTACTTAAAGTCTGCACTAGTCATTCTTAAAACATTTGAAGCTACCATCGTCCTCAATTCCCCTAAAATGAAATCTTTCTCGTCTTGTTCTAAATCTTGTAACATTTCACTGCCACTGTACCTACTCGTAACTTGCAACGAAGGACATACCCAAAAGCAACATTGTGCTCTTTTCTTCCAAACACAGCAAACTACAACACATGTGGCCGCAGCCAACATCACGTCCTCGTTGCAAGCACTCAAGGTGACTTATTTTGTTAGACATGTTTGACAAAAGTTTAGCGCACAAAATGAAATGTTGACCTACAAAGATTTTATAAACACAAGGTCAAGTTTTAAAAACAAAAGTATAAAACAAGTTGTACAGTGTAAACGTGTATTTACTCTATGCAGACCAATTGGTCACATATGACCGTGTTACCGTATGCTGACCCGTTTCTCCCGCTTGTCCGGACTGTCCAGTCTTGCTCTCATCCGGCGTTTGACTCACTTCCCATTCCCACGGCCACCAGTCGCCTCTGATGGAAACGAAGATTCAATCATCTTTTAAGTTTCTCCTAATGATTTATAATGGCTTCAAATAAAATACGAGTATTTGTGAATTTTTTATTCAATGAGTTGAAACGAATGTAAAAAATTAACGGTATCAGTGGATTGACACATACTTTCTTCCTTAAGTAAATAAGATTTGCAACAATTTAATAGGACAATCATATGGTTTAAGGTCTACTTAAATATAATTTAGAAAATTTATTGTTTCAAAAATAATTACCCAATTTCTTTAACTAACAGCAAAAGAAAAAATAATTGTTAAAACTTTTTGAGGCCCTTACCCAACTCCCTGTTAATACCCACTTTTATGTGGGTTTTGTTTGGTGATGTGTTATGGAAAACGTTTGAAAAAATAGGAGGAAATTTATTTTTTATTCTTCACAAGAATAACATTGATCCCTCTGAACAACGTACTATGTTTTCCATGGACAGTAAATTCTTTTTCTCTGGAACCGTTAGTCGTAGACTAGAAATAGGTTAATAATAATGGTGGGTTTAGTTTGGGTAAACACCGCTTAACGGTGGAGTCTCCACATAACCCTCGCAGGAGCGGGGGTACTCATAAAGAGTTACCACCTGCCCAAAAAAAACAAAAAAAAAAAACTAGAAATAATATTTTTTTAATATTTCTGTTGTAAAAGGCAGTCGTTGGCTCAGAGGTACCTGTAAAATATATCACAGGCTGCTGCTGCTCATAAGCTGCTGTGAAAATGTCATATTTTTATCTAATTAGGTGAATGTCTTGAGAGTATAATAAACGTACAAGGAATTAAATGTGTCCACTTATCTCCCACTGAATATTTCAATTCTTTAAATTACAATCATATAAATACTTTTTGTTAATTATTTTTACAATGATATTATATGTTATGGATATAAAATGTAGCTATTAAATTTAATAATAATATAAACCAATATTAACTTATAAATCAACTTACTGAGTATAGATTTAGTTTTAAATAACATTTTACAGTGGTAGCAATAGGGGTTGGGCTGGCCCGCGATACAAGGGTGCAGAACACCCTAACGGCAACCCCTTGAACTACTTCGGAAACAAGACGAAACAGAATGATACATTACAAATATTTCAATAATTTTTACACAAGTTCAATAATTTTTCGTGTAATACCGGTACACAAATAAGCTATTTTATATTATAAGTTGTGATGACAACTGTATCATAATACAGTGTGGACATAATTACATGATTTTTTTTATGTAAATAGCTTGTTAAGATAATCCCTTAAAATCAATAGAATATGTAAAAAAATATTCATTGCAAACCTACTTTAAATAAAAAAGGTTAAAAAAGTTACACATAAATTAAATATAGGCCTACTGTATTTATTTCTACTATAAATACTGAATTATTGTTTTATTTTATACAACCTTAAAAATTCATATTATTATTTTAAGAAATATTCCGTCAAGTGTGTTTCCTAACAAATTCTTCTGTCAATACGGGGATATGGGAATGTGAATGAATCCAATATCATTTAACCTTTAACATCAAAATTACTTAACTTACTTAAATTCGTCTACAATATAAAAGATAAGGATTTTGGATACAAAATAAATGATAATTATTATTCATTCTTTAGTTCCTCGTATTATTAAAATTTGAAATGCAGCAGGCCTAAATGTAGTGTATGTGTGTGTGATAATGCACATATGCAAATTATGATCGACAATTTTAACAACACTCTTCATAAACATTTCAGATGAATTGCACAGACGCCCTTGAAACACAAGCGCTTATGTTTTAATTTGATCATTATCGTAAAACAATCACATTAAACTGTAGATTTCGTATAATGAGTGCAGTGATGAAGCCCTACTCCACTCTCATTAAACACCATTCCCTTCGCATCCGTTTGTTTATACCGATGATTATACTAATTCACATTAACCTTCGTATTATTTTTCTCTGATACAATCTCCGTTGGCGGTGCATTTGAATATATATACTTTTCGCTAAATGCTTTGAACACAACAGGAAACGCCTGGCACATCGGTTGGCGGGTTGCAGTTATTTGATCTAATTTGCTCCTCAGTCGTGTAAGTAATTTAGTACTAATAAAGTACTAATTACTCTACATGTAAAAAGGGTTGGTTAAAATATTTTGTTTAGTTTTAAGTATGGAAATTAAAAATATTTGGCTAACAAAATATATTAGCCAAAACTGCAGTAAGTAATTTTATTCTGTCTGATATAATAGTTGTTTAGTTTATATTTGAACATAACGGGATGAATTCAGTTGTGTGGATGGTAAAGTAATAATTAAGCTAAATGAAAGGAATGTTTTGTTGAATTGTTTGGTTTCGTTTTAAGTATACAGGATGTCCTTGAAAAACGTTTCAGGCCTTTGGTCAGTGATTAGGTACATTAAAAGGAAGAAAGAAATTCCAAAGGAGGTATGGCCCAAAACGCTTTTTTTCTCAGATATTCGCAATTTTACATTTTTGAAACGTTTTTCATGGACACCCTGTATAAAATAAGTGGACAAAAATTTAGCTGACCAAATTAAAAACAACTGCGTTAACCGATCAAGAAATTTTGTGTTTTTGTGAATTTGTGTGTTTTGTGTGTTTATCCACGCCGGTAGCTTTTTACGTTTCGTCAGGGAATGTTCCAAACCCTGGTCTTGTTACTACATAACGTCAATCTATTATTTGGTACGCAATTAACTAACTAATAGTCACACATCGGTAGAGACATTGACTCGCTACTAATTTTCCATTTCCCAAAACCCCAAATCTCATCGACGACTCCGAAGTGATCGCACCTTGGCGGGAGTCCGGGAGCGGCGTCCACGCGATGGCCGACCGTTTACGCCCAAACCTATAGGCTCGATTTACCGTCACATTTGAAAAATGGGTTCCTCGACCCGGGAGGAACCGGTCACAGCGGCTCGCCTAGCCTTTACGACGCGATAGCGACTAACAGATCCTCGATCGGGCGTGGGTTTTTATCGTGAGGATGTGACACCAATAGGCTTTCTTGGGGGAAACTAGCTAAAAAGTGAGATTTATGTAATTTCAGCCCGGAGAACTGGTTTGGGTCCGGGGTCTTTGACACGAGCACGTGCGACCCATGACAACACGACCGATGGAAACGGAAACAGCGTCCTTCAATAATAATAAGGTGATGTGCGATACGCATTCATTAGGTCCATTATCGTCTCTCGCATACCGAATGGATCCCCGCGATGCGACCGTATTGAATGTAAATATCACGGCGTGACACAGGGTGCCGTCTTCGGGCCCTCGCTGTTCCGACGGGAATATTGACGAGATTGAAATGTTGCTGGCGGACGCTTTGAGTATGGATAAGGAAGGTAGTTTGCCACCACGGGACCTGCACGAGCTGAGGCTCTTCATCGATGGAATGGTTGCCTTACGATGAATATTGTATTAAGCCAGATAACGTTTGGAATGATTATCTAGTTGGGAATTCAAACACCTCTTTCAATTTACAAATCACAGATGTGGGATAGATATATGCATGATAATTCGAACACGTTTTGAGTGTAAAATGATTAGCTTTAATAGTTAAACCAGTTGTTTATTGTCGACTAATATTACATCTTTTAATACACCTATATTACTATACAAATCAAGCCTCTGTACACAAGTACTAGGCACAGACATTCAGTATAAGCTACAAACACAGCCGACTTGACTTCTGTAGTTGTGTGTAGTGGAGTGGGTGTACACCAAACCACAGAAGCTGGTGTAAGAGTTGGCCACAACCTCTGGACTAGCCCCTGTACACACCCACTGGGCACAGACACAGGTATACCTGCAAACACAACCGACACGACCTCTTGGCATGGGTCTGGGACGCACCCACTGTTAACTGCATACTTTCTCAGAAATGCAGTGCTCGAAAACAATTAACCTTGTTTTAAATACAGTAATTTAAGTTCAACTATATCATTACCGTAACTCTAACTAAGGGCAAACAAGACAAGGTATGTTGTGTAGTTACTCGTTCTTTCTCGAATACGTTTATTAGTTAAGTATTTAAAACACTTCCATGAAATTTTCTGGGTATTACTGTACCATAGTCAGGTTTCTTTCTTTGTTTAATACACGAAAAAGAGAAAAAATATTGATAACAGAAAAAAATCAAAAATATATTCTAATTTATTCCTTAAAACTTATGTTCGTAAAAAAATTATCACTTCATCAAATTTCGTTTTAAAAATTTAAGTCTTTAAATCTGAAACGTACAGTAATTTCATTTCAGTTACTATTCAATCACTAGCTGATGATTGTCTTAAATTTAACTTAAATCCAAACCTACCTCCCAGCCGAAGCTGGTAAATAGCTGACAGATAAAATGACAAAATAAAGACAGATATAAATCAGAAGCTTACTTGTTTGGACTCAACATTAAAACGGATATTTCAATCGTCAGCTTAAATTCGTACATTTTGACCAAGATAATAGGGCCTACTTAATCGAATTATCAGTAATACACTGTGTGAATCAGGGTGCAGTATTTCAAGCTTTTCGGGCGGGATTTAATACAAAACAAAGTCGTGTAAGTTATAACATTTATAACTTGAGAACGGCTGGACCGATTTTAATGATCTTTTATTTTTTGGATTCGTCTCTGCTCCGAGCATGCCTTAGACATAGTTTTATATTTAACCTTAGGGCTAAACCCCCTATAAAATTTGTATATTATAAGCTTATGAGGAAAAATATGTGATGCATTTTTGATCATATGCATACATCAATAATGTGAATATTTCATTACCAGATGATTTTGTGTTGTTTTATTTTCACGACAGCTAACGTCATTGTGCGTAATTTCCAGCAAATTCTTATGATTGTTTTGAAAATAAGCACTTATAGATTACTGGTTGATTACTGTTGTATGTTACAGTGTAATTATGAGTTTTTTTCGTGCGAGTGGAATTAATGAATGTTAGATTACGTTAATATTATTATTATACAATGCCTGGATTCAGAAAATTTAATCTTTCCTACGAAAGCCGTATCGGTATTTCGGTTAGGTTTGCTTTATGTTTAGGTTGGGTTAGAACATTGTGAATCAATCAATTAATTATGCCGCGATCCAGAATATCTTTAAAAACAAAGCCGTAGTACTATTCGACTTGGACACGGTCAATCTTAAAGTTAACACGTATTTACTGTTAGGCGTTACGAAGTTCGCCGGAACAGCTAGTAGTATATATATGCCTGTGAATAGTATTCACTCTCTATTAAAAAATAAACAATCTCGTTAATATTTCTTTGAACAGCAATGACCTAAAACGGAACCCTGTGTCACACCGTTATTAGAAAAATGGTTTCACTAAAAACGACGTTAATATGCCCGACTCCATTGTTGGGCGGGCTGCAATGAGCTACGCCTAGGCTTTGATAGGCACTAATTACCAGCGGAACCAGCGCCATTTTACAAACGGAAAACGCACCGCTGCATAGTAAATGAATAAAACGCGGCACGACGCGAAACAAGACATTGAAGAGAGACGTAGAAACGATAACGCCGGTCGAACCCGATAATTAGCGGCGGAGGTGTAAATGTAAATCGGACGCTATTAATTAAAAGATCGCGGTAGATATTGAAATATTATTTATGGAGGTCACCGAAACAGTGTAATTTCTCGATCTTTATTTATCGTATTTTTTAATCGAACTGAATTCAATGAAATGATTATGTTTAGAGCGTAATTTTTGTCGGAGATAATTTATATCCTGATGGCGCTGTGTCCTTTTATAGAATAGTTACTAGTTGTAATTCCGGAAATAAATACTGTAAAATAATTTAAATAAATGTATTTTAAAATAAATTTTCAGGAAAAGCGTAGTTATAGCCTCATATACAGTGCACTTTTAAAATAAAGCATGAATTCGATGGTCATTGTTTCGAATCGGCATAAGCTATCAGGTAGTTTAAACATTCACTTTCAATTTTAAAAGTATTGGGAACAGATTTTAGTCCAATTACAAATAGATCAGATAGTTTTTACCATAATAGTATGTTTAATAGGGCTAGAAAATCTATTATTTATTCATTTGTAATTTACACTAGGAAATAAAATAACATGATTATAGATAAATGCAGTATTGTGAAGTTCGCGTTTAACAACATTTCTTTTTTCCTTACTCTCGCACAGACCCTCTGGATTAGCTACACAAATTCCACTGTAATACAATGCCTTTTACAAATTCTACTGGTAAATTAATCATCTGATCGTCGTCAGTAACAAATATTCGTCATATAAAATCTATTACACTCGAAGATTTTTGCTCCTTCAACTCCTCGTACAACGTACGTACGTAGGGTTGACAATGAATGAATGAATGAAAATACTTTTTTATTGAGGCGAACATTAGGACCTCATGGTCCTTTCTTACAGCTAACCTCTTTACAATGAAAACTAAATTATTTTATAAATTAAACTTAAAAAGAAAATCTCATTTTATTTAAAAGATAACATAAAAAATCTATATACTTTAAAACTTGCAAGCACACACACATTCAAAACATTCCAATCATGCCACAGCTAGGCCTAGCGCACGCCATCCCGCCACACTACGATCATCCGGTTAAGGAAATAGTTTTTCAACGCCACCGTCAGCCGAGAACGGGTTTCAATAGATCTAAATTTCATTGGGTAAAGAGTTCCAGACGTATCTCTTTGTCATCACGTTCACAGTGACCTCGCATGACGTATAAGTCCTTATAGGTAATTTACAATTGTTTCAGTCAAAGACATCTGCTTCATTTTTTCCAAGATTAATCGCCCTTCGCAGAGCTCTGTCTATTATTGTGTATAGCCTATTGTCCGTTCACAGTCTCCGACTCTTCTATTTGTCTTTCACAGTCACGTGCTGCCGAACCCGAGTTTCTAATAAGTAATTTCGTCTAGTGTCACGTCACCGTCAATGCATTTAATAACCGATCTGGCCGAAGTGATAATTAAAAAGACATTATGACTTGTACGACGATACGGGAGCCAGCTGTCTGTCACCTGTCTATGTTAATTGATAGCCAGCCGGTTACAGGTGTCGCATACATGGAGATAAAAATAACGATCACACCAAGGAGGAAGCTCGCGAGTCACGGAACTGTTTTTAAAACGGTCTCAATTGGAGGGAAATGATAACAGTAGGTGGATAGTAGTTCTCGCTAAAAAGTCGTGAGTTGGAAAAATATAAATATAGCTGTGATTTTACACAGAATGCAATTGAGTTAGTTTATTTAAAATATACTTAATTACATTCAATTAAATTGTGGGTTATTTGTAAATTGATTAGAATTATGATTTTTCCCATGTTTTAGGTCCTAAATAAGCCGAAATGGGTCTTATCTCAATTACCGTCTGTATTTCTATAAGATGAACAAGGCAGTTAGTTGTATTCATATTCTCTGTGAAAAACGAAAGCATCTCCAATTAGTTATAAACTTATATTCATTATTTTATACTCTTTGAACAAGGTATTAGTTTACTTTAAACTGACACACCACCTATTAAAAGAAGGTAACGTATTGTTAAAAACTTAGTTTTAAACGATTTTGTTGAGTTTTACAGAATATGGGACTGCTGGTATAACTTATAACGTATAAATACCATGCACAAAATCCAGTTCTTCTTCCACAAAAAACAACCAATCTTTTCCATGTTTATCCGTTCCTTATTTTTACTGAAAGGAAATGTGTTATTAAATAGTATTTTTTAAGTTTAAAAAATTAAAAAAAATAATTAAGCGTACCAAAGTGGACGTTTGTCCATGATTACAATGACTTGACATAAAGGATTAAGAAAAGTTGTTTTGTTCTGTTTTTTTTGTCTGTCTATGCCTCTCGGTATTTTTTAACGTTTTGATGCAGAACGGTCCAAACCCCGGTCTTGTTTCTACCTAACGTCGACCTGTTGTTAGGAAGCATCATTAATTAATAGCCTGAGTTTTAGTGAAAGAAAGAAAGATATACAAGAATAAAAAGGTAAGGAGAATAATTTCGTAAATTAAACTGATTTTCTGTTTTTTCAGAATTTCATAAGTATTACACCGAAATAATTTAAAAAGGAAGACTTATTTGCATTAAAGAAGCAGAGTATATACGTATCCGCAAATTTCTAAAATATAAAACTTATAATTTTACCATCTTTGAATAAATTGTTCCATAAAATTTTATTTTAACAATTAGAAGTTGGTTGTAGATAAATGAGAGATTAAAAAATAACGAAAACCCCCAAAAAACAGTTAAAATAAAAACGTATATGAATGAAGATCACCTTAAATAGATAACTACTCAGTTCTATTATTCGAAATTACAGTTTTAATACAGCAAACAGTTTTACAAAAATGGTCCATGATTCCATCGTTTTTTAAAATATAGTGTATTATGCAAGCATTCACTATAAAGAAATGCAATGTGTTTATATTTTATAATAAATAGGCCCTATTATAGTCAGTAAAAGCAAATGTCAATGTTATTATGTTATTTACGCTTTTCCCTCAATAACGATTCACACTCATAAGAGACGTTCATAAAGTAAATGGTAAGTTTGTAAAACAAATTACTAAAACTGAAATTAAATTAAAAATTAGGCCCTACGAATCTTTTAAAAAGTAAATTTTACCACCCACTCATAAACTTGGTGAAAACACACCTCGCATTAACTCCTCATGCGACGTTACAATCGTCTAAAAGCCCTCAAGTCGTCATCGGCGCCAAAACACCGCCCTGTGGGCGTTCGGAGGCGTCAAAAAACGGCGGGAAAAGATTTGATTAGATCAGCTGTCATTCGCGATAGTGCGATAGCCTGATTGAATTGGAATCGGCGACTCGGTCCGCTCCGGTCCTATAACTCACGATAACGTCTCCATTAGGCGTTTACGGTAATGGCTACCGTCCGATTTGCATCGCAGCCGCATTCGAGCTCCCGGGCCCCGAAATGATGACATTTATCAGTTCTGAAATATAATAATTGGTCGGAGATCTTATCTGAGATAATTTGCCGACTTGGAAACGGCGCATAAGTCGGTTTAACGACGTATTTTAAGACAATGGGACTGGGACAATAGGGTATAAATACTACCCTAGTTGGTCGCGGCCAAGGTCCGGCTGTGGTGACCGTGCGGCCCGGTGGCGAGGAATGTAATTGCTCTTGCTGACTTATGTCACGAATTACGTCACTCAATGGCGCATTTAAATTTATTTTTAATTTGAGTACTGCATACTCAGTAGTGTAATTCAATACAACATACTGAAAATTCCCATGATATTTTCGCATAAGTCGTTTTAACAGTCCAAACTTTGCTTTTGTTACTACCTAACGTCAACATTTTTTGGTTTGTTAAATAATTAGTAGCCTAATTATAAAATTGACTACTGAGTCCGGAATTGAACCAGTGACTCTCGAATTACGAGGTTAGAGCTCCTGTGCGATGGGAGGGGTACCTCAGAGCTGCTCTGCATTATGCATGTACAATTTCATAGTAAAATCTATCATCTAAAAATGTTTAGCATTGATAAAGATTTTTTCGTTAGAATAATGTAAATTATTCTTTTTTTCATCATCAGTAATTATCACTGTCTATACCATTGTAAAAAAGTAAAAAAGTATAGATTTAATCTAAAAATTATGGATACAAATTTTTAGTAATGAAGTAGATTTAACATTTTAATAAAGTAGATTAATTTGAACTTTTTCAGCAATTTTCTATGGTATGCTTCAGTATTACATAGAAAATTGCTTGATCTGAGGACAATAATTTTACATAGAGTATCAAAAAATTTTTAAAATACAATCGAACAAACACAATCGAAGTCCAATCCACTTCAGAAGTTATAGAACATAATTTTAAAAATTATGAATTTAGTATTTCCATAGTCCTGACTTTACGGTGAAATCTGGTGCTAATTGTCAGATGTTTCACAAAACATCAACATCGATGTTCTTTCAAGGTCGCAAAACATATGCTTACTGTAGAAAGTAACCGATCCTAGCGTGTCACGGTTACTTATATCAGTCACGGTTACTTATGTCACGGTTACTTATGTCACGGTTACATATACGATTCATGTGTGGATTACTAAAATTTTAATCCGTCACAGTGTTGTGACCGGTCGAGTTTGAGGATTACTTGGTAAAATCCTCTTACCTCCGAGACTCGTGTAGAAGCACACACACACACACACACACACACACACACACACACACACACACACGCTCGCGCGCGCGCATGCACGAGCGCCTGCAGGTAGCCAACAAATAAATCAGCTGATTCTGTAAACCAGTAGGATATTTGCCAACCTACAACCATTGTAAAATTTTATGGCCGCTTTTCTTCAGGAATCAATAGCATCGTAACTCCTGCTTAGCCTTGGAGATCAAGTCAACTTACCCGACTGGAATTTATTCAAAATAAATTTTAGTAGAAGTTTTGTGCTGTAAAATCCAACCATTGGAGAGGTTTAGATAAAATTAAAGTTAAAATTTAGGCAACATTAAAAATGAATACTTCTAATAATTGTGTTACATGAAGCACCTCACGCTATATTTCCGATCCTCATTAAATTCTTCAGTGATAATTGATTGATGATTCTTCTGAGATGTGAGGGCGCACCAACATCTGAAGAAATTGTTAATAAATACAACGAACTTAGATAACCTTTAATAACCTTCATGAGAATAACAAGAATTGTTTGGGGATAATTTGAAAGACAGTAAAAGATATAACATGAAAGATTTCAATAGTTAGGATGGGAAAATTGGCGTTACTAACTGATTTTTCAAATCTTCCATCTACTGAACTCGCCTTAAACGACATGCTTAATCAGCACTCGTCTCGCTTTCTGGACATCGTAATTTAAAAATTCAAAAATAAATATTTGTGACTTTTCTTTAAAAAAAGTAGGATACGACTAATCAGATGATATAGAAACTTATATATTTATCTCGATACAAAAAAGAATATTATCTTTTCAGTGAAGAAGCTATTTAGATTGATATTGCGGACATTTTCCTTGACATTTAGTAAAACAAAGATATTATTCTGTTTTAATAACCGTGATGGAAAACACCCAAAACGACAATATAATAATAGACCGTCTATCACCAAGAACGAATATCAAACAAAGAAGTGATAAAAGAATGGTTTAATTATTTAAAAAATCTAATCCCACAGATCTTACCTTGCATTGTTCAATGGGAAGTTGTCAACGATAGCTAACGTGCTGGTTTAGCCGCCTACCTATAGCCTACGTTCCACACACATCTGCATCGTCTTCATGGGTGGAAAAGCAGTTAAGAGACAATAGTAACCATGAAAATGTTAATTTTGTTGCTATCAGGATGCTATAATTTAAACGTCATCATTTTAATAACCAATAGTTAAATTCACTTATATAGAATTTGTATAAGTAACCATGTGACAAGTATTATAAGCTGACATGTTCCTTAGACAGAACTGTTAATTAATCAAATCAAATTAAATAATTTATTAACCATTAAGTCAATAAGGACAATAGGCGCATAGCAATATGACAATACACACAAATCTATTGATCAATTAATAGAAAAATATAAAATAATATTATCCTAAATTAATAAAAAAAAGAGAGTAAGGAGCGTTTTATATGAATTGAACTTAAATATAAGTTAAAGTCTCTCAAAGGCAGGTTCCTTACATGAGAAGGTAGTTTATTAAATATTTTTATGCGTACAGATTTGTGATTTTTTAAGAACACTTAAGAAATGTGACACTGAAAGAAAGCGCGAGTTCTCATCAAGACTAATTCCAAGCGGTTTGACTGGCTTATTCATGTGGGTGACATTTTTTAAAGTGAACAAAATCTGTTATGTCTTATTTAGATTTAGGGTCAGACAGCTAAAAAGGACCCAGGCTTTTGCATGTTCGACATTATTTTTAGAATGAGTAAGGACTTCTTGAAGAGAATTTATCTAAGTAATTAGGGAGGTGTCGTCTGCATAGAGAACGGACTCGCATGGTAAACATTGAGGCAGATCATTCACAATAATATCAAACAGGGATGGTCCAAGGACAGAACCCTGAGGGACGCCCTTCTCAATACGTCTTACCAAGGACTCCAGGTTTCTTACAATTACAACTTGTTCACTCTCCCTCAGATATGATTTTAACAACTTATTCTTTGTACCAATACGTAAATATGTAAATGATTTGTACCATAAGTGTTTAATTTTTCTAGAAGACTTTCATGACTAGTGGAATCGAATGCTTGACTTAAATCAAGCATATCCTAAGCACAAAAGAGATTTTTTTTCAAAATCCTCTAATACATTATCGGTTACATCAGTGACAGCATCAATAGAGAGTCCTGATATAAACCCAAACTGAGCAGGTGAGAATAGATTTTCATTTACGAAAAATAACTCAAGTTGAGTTTTTATAAAACATTCTACAGTTTTAGAAAATAATTGGTACCAAAAAATGGGCCTGAAAACCCAACTTGAAAAATCTCAGGCATTTTTAAAATCTATCACCACAGTGAGAGGGTCTTCTCTCAGTAGAACCGCAACACCGCCCTATCCAATAGGTCGACAGTAGCAGTGCATCTGACGAAAAAATGGATGCAATCTCAAAATGCAGAATTTCTGGAATATACAGTAGGTTTACGTGTATTTTGTAAAGAGCAAATATAAGGATTAGAATTTTGTTTTTTAGTTTAAACTATTTTTCTAGCTAACCTTTCCAAACAGAAATCACGTAACTAGATATATCAAGTATCATTGATGTAACGAGATGGGTTTTATTGAAAATTGGAGTGAGAATTCTGTTGTAGCTAGGATAATAAGGTAAGGTATAAAATAATCTGAGTAGTTAAAGGTAATATATAGAATCATGGAAGATTAAACGTGCACTTTCTTTTTAGAGTCTGCTTTACTTGTAACTTATTACATTTTAGGCCCTTAAGAACGATATTAATTTTTTGAACGGATTACTGGTTACACGATAGTCGTAAACAGACAGATGAAGTGACAAATTAAAGTTTAAGTGGATATCTAGAGAATAACAATAACAATGAAAAAGGGTAATTCCATAACCAGATACGATAACGATGTCACAAATTTAAAATTGATCTTAAGTGACTTGATCTTATGTTGGAGGTAGGCTACTGCATGCTGTTAAGCCGAATTATTGAAAATGTCCACGTTCTCCGGTAGACGGTAGACATGCCAGTTCGTAGCCGCAACGGTCCATGTAGCGCCGCACCTTGGCTTTGTTTCACCTCGCTAACGGCTAAGCGACAAAGGCTCATTTACATGCGTTAGACAAAGAGAGCATTGTAGCCGTGACTCCGTCGTTTCCGCCCCTGGTCAACCGCATTCTGTGATCTGTCCGTCCGTCAGACGCCGAGTGAATTAGACATCTCCAGCTGCCGGAACGTCGACGTCGAAGACTTGACGGTCGACACGCCGGCAGCGTGAATGACTAAATTACCGACCTGTTTCACTTCTTCGCTTCAAACTGAATTATTACAAAAACACGCTAAAACTGCTGAGTGAGTTAACTTGAACGAATGTAAGTTGCTCCCCAAAATAATTTCATATTAACAGATATTTTTATTTTGATTTATCAAAGAATTATTAAGTCTTCATACAGGTTTCAATTCAATTCTAAGTGTAAGTGTGTTTATTTAAAAAACACAGTATCAAAGGGCTGACATACTTTATCCCTTAAGTCAATTTAAAAGACAATCGTTAATAACACCGTCATATTCTTTAACGTTTATCTAAATATAATTTAATTTATTGTTTCAAACATAATCATTCAATATCTGAAATTAACAAGAGAAATTAAATTAAATATTTGAATTTCATGGGAGGACTACCACCACCCCCGTAATTCCAAGGTTTTTAAAGTGATTTAGTTGAGTGATGTGACCTTACGCTGCTTACCAAGTTTCATTGAAAACGGTTGGGAAATGAGGAATTTATTTTTTAATATTCTCCATTGGGCGCTCTTAGACAATGTTTACCATTGACATTAAATTTAATTTTTCTCTCGAACGGTTAGTCGTAGACTAATAATTCAAAATACCTATTGTTTAGCTTTTTAATCTGGTTTTAATGGTAGCCAGATTATACTAAAAAGTTTAAAGTTTTAAAAACCCATAACTTATAAATCACTTATGTTTAAAGACATTCGAGGTAAAGACATTAAATGGTGGCATTTTGTTCATATCATAAAGGACTATAAGCTATATAATTTTAATTAAAATAGTTAGAGCCGTTTTTGGGAAATTTTCATTTTTAATGTTTTTGGGGGGTTTTAGATGTATAAAAATAGAGTACACAGAGTACATAGAGTATCAATTATACAGTCCACACGCTAAGATGATCTTGGGCCAGTTTAACCTGTTTAAATTTCAACAACAATTTCTTTTCTCATTTAAGTCACATTTTGGTAATAAAATTGCATGTAAATCAAACTCTATTGATTAAAAAGTACTATATATTAACATTAAGTCTATGCAAATTCATTTGGCTGGATTTGCGGATATAATCAAAATAAAGACAAAGGAAAAAATGGGTTCCTAAAATCCTTTATAATCTCACCATTTTCAAATAATATACAACCTTCCAAACCCTCACGCTTACACAATCAATCAGCAGAACAATTTGTAGACACTGGTGTGTTTGAAAATCGTTTAAAACAAGATGACAAAAGCTCTTGAATATACTTTAAAATATATTTTTAAAGTTATTTTACTGATGTTCCAAAGGCCTATGTTATACTAAGTGGTTTACATATTCACTGACATTAAAGAAACTAACCACGAAACGGACAGGTGAGTAATTTATGTTAGCAAACCGTTTATTAAAAAACAATAATACGGTTGAAATGCCCTCAGGAAAACACACATCAAAAGACATCGTAATGCCTTCAAGAGAAGGTAAAAATAAAAAAGTGATGGTCAGAAGGTTGCAGGTGGCATTGTCCCGGAGGCTTGGTGCGTCAGTCAGTCAGTCAGTTGATTAATTTTTATTGAAAGCCGGCGCGGTCAGTTCGGGGGCAGGTGCCAGTTTTGAGTTATCTCCTCATCTCCGGGTATGTTGTAAAAGCCTCTAACCGACTCTGTCCAAGGTACTTTACGTGTTTCACTTGATTTATGGACAACAGCTGGTTTTCAACCGAAAAAACGGTTTCAGTTAACTGACACTTATCCCTTAAAAATAATGTAAGTAAGTTGTATAAGTTGTAATAACGCTACAGTATTCTATTTCCGTTGGAATACTTCACCAAAAGTGTTAATGCTTCAAAACAATTTGGCAAATACTTTAAACACAACATTTTCTACGATTTTTAGGACATTTAAAGGGTTACCAATTTTCACCCATTTCGAAGTAAATACACAAAATTTGAGTTGTTTTGCTCTGGGTCTACAAAAACAAAGACAAGTAAAGAAGTTATTCATTGCTTTGTATCTCTTATAAGATAAACTTTGACAGTATGATTTTAGGCCATTTTTAGTGGTGCTATTTAAATTTTATAATTTTTTGTTTAGTAAAAGAGCATTGCCAGTGTGTATTTACCAGGTTGTAAGTTAAAGATAGCCCAGAATATGTGAATATTAACGTGTGCTATGTGATATTTTAAATTATTTGTTCATGTAACATTTAAAAGTTAGAGTTAGAAGACGATACAGTCTATATGAATCTTTCATATATGTTTTAATGTTTTCAAGTCCATGTGAATACACTCATTTCTTTTAAATAAATATTTTGGTTTAATATACCTAGATAGGTAGGCATTTTGGATTGGTAATACTATAATAGTAATTATTCTATAATTCATATATGCCAACGAACCTAAACCTAATAATCTGTTTTGAACATCGCAGCAACTCGAGACGAGTAAAGCAGTACATAGAGTAATATATGCATATCCAATTAATATATGTCGTTCTACCAGGATGGTTCCCAGATGGACAGTTTACGTTCGTGGCTACCAACACTCAAGTATGTCTGATTTACATCGGACGAGCCGCGTTATCTATGGAAATGCCTTATCAAATTCCTCCACCGGAATGTTTGGAAGCTTTATTTATGTTTATTGCCTTCTCACCTTATCAATCCAACACTTCACTAATGGTCCTTCATTGTTCCAGACTTTGTTTCGGAAATTAATTGCTCATTGTGTGAGTTTTACGCCTAGTAATGTATTCGTAGTCCACATTCTGGACGTGCCAGATGGGATGAAAGTGCTTTTGTTCAGCTGGTGTCCTAAATGCTAAAATACTAAACTGTAATGTGCGTAATGCTAAATAACTGAATAGGTAAAGAAAAAGCAATAGACGAGATCAATTATTGTCATTTGGCCATATACACAGCAATATACAAATCGATTCTTGGTTTTTGGCCATATAAACAGTGATAGCTAGGTAAATTATTACTATATTCATACCGATGATGATCTTAATCAAGAAATTTAGAAACATAGTGAAAAGAACTTTTTAGTAACCATTACTAAAAATAACTCTTAAATACATTAATAGGTACATAATTGTGTTGTTTCTATAGGAGCCCTATTAAACATTTTTAAACCTAGTAGTTAATAACAATTCAGGGATTTGGACAACCTGTGTTTGTTTTCTTGATTAGTGGTAATATAATTTACATGTGATTCCCAAATTAACCTTTTATCCATGTGTAGAATTAAAAAACCAACTCATTTAGTAGAATTATTTTCTCAGAGTAGATCACAAACACTAAAGTAAGTCTGTTTAGTTTTACTGTCATTTAGTAGAAAGTAACCCATAAGCCATATAAATTGTGAGGATTTATGCATTGTGTTTTCTGTTGTAATCTTGCTTTTGTGTACTCTGTATTTTTTTACTTAATACCTTTAAACTATACATCTAACAATAAACTGTAAATAGGAAACTTTTGCTTTTTATGAGTTTAATCAGTTATTATTTTGTGTATTTCTACGCCAGTGGCATTTTTAACGTTTTGATGGGGAACGGTCCAAACCCCGGTCTTGTTACTACCTAACGTCGACCTGTTGTTAGGAAGCATCATTAATTAGTAGCCCAATGACAAATGGCGACTGGGTCCAGATTCGACCCTTGCGGGATTCGATCCGGCGACCTTCAGTTTTGAAGGCGGGTATTATAACCACCACAGCCAGTTAACGTTAATTTAGTTATTAGTAAGAAATAATGTAAATAGTCACCATTTTTCCAGTACCTATTAAATTAATACTTTGAACTTAATATTTTCATATTTTATGGTGATACTGTATAGAAAATATGTGTTTAGTACTTGTTTGCCTGTTTTTTGTGTAGAGTAGCGTTTTATATAGTATATTCAACTATTAACGAGCTACCAAAAGGCCCAGTCCAGGTAAAATTTAGTTGTGTTTGTTATTTATGGCATTATTATGATAATGTAAACAATACAAAAATATATCTGGCAGTAAACCTAATGAGGAATATTTCCATATTTTAACAGATGTTTCAGACTATGTAGATTTTTATAAAAAACCGCCATATCCAATTTCGTGCCATATTCCAATTTATCTTATGGAAAATTCTGAATTTTGTAATTGTTTTGGATAGATAACATAAAATTTGGATAAACTAACATTATAAAACTTTTTTCACTTAAGCAGTTGTTGATGTATTACTTTGATTCTTATTTATCTTAAAATATAGATTAATATTCCTTATTTAAAAGGTTAATTGTATAATGTATAGTTTACAACATTGTCATGGTGGCACAATTACAAAATAAATTTAAATGGACCCGTTCTCTCTGAGGTTAAATGGAGGGATGTATTAAAAGGAATGTAATGGTATTAATGGAAATACCTCTTCCATAACGAAAAAATTATGTTACTAAGTAATATCAAAAATTTAAACTTCAATTTATTAAGTTTGTATTTTTATAGCTTCAAATTATCGGTAAAACTTGTAAGCAAGTGCCATGATAGCTATTCATAGTTTAAGCTTTTACCTTGTCAAACGCGTTAGGGTTTCTCATACCTGTTGTTAAAATATAAACACCTTTCACAAAAATTAACGTTTCGTTTTTATTTTATCAAGATTCGCCTCGTTTTACAAAATATTTCCCATTACAATAGTCCAAAGTCCATATAGTATTTAAATTTCAGGGAATGAAACACATATTGTAGAGTATTTTATATCAGTAAGGTTGGTATGATTGTATCTATAACCTGATCTGTCAGCTGGGAACACTGTGACGTATTCTTGATGGTGACGACGCTCCCGCAGGGGTTTTCACGTGGCCTGAGCCGATTTCTGCTGAATCCGCTCGAATTGCAACATTCAGCAGATTGTTGAACCATCTTAAAGCGATTTCGAACTTAGTAAACCGATCACTGGATATGATCGTTGATCTGGCACTAGTTAAACAGTAGGCCTGTATACAAAATGAAGTGAGTTCTAAAATTCATTTTTTATTTAAGGAGTAAAGTACAGTTTATCGTCAAAGTTATTTACACTCTTTACTACCCTATTATTAAACAAAAAAATGTTAATTTTAAAGGGTGTTATTTAGTTGTACGTTTGTCATCTGCCGTTAGGATTAGACTAGTCGTTGCTTATTATAAATACTAGGGATTTAAATATTTTGATAACTATTCCAACACACATTCTCCCTTCTGAATCCGTTGCAAAAATTATTTATAGATTTGGAAAGTTATTGAGATGGAAAATAAACTGTGTATAGTTTTTGAAATAAGCCATTGTGGATAATTGTAATTGTGAGCGCACCTATAAAATATTTATAAACAAATAAATCAACTCGGTAGCAGCACTTAAAACTAATTCAGAATGAACTCATTGTCAGTTTTCAACTTAACCTACTGTAAAATCTGAAATTTATTGTTTATACACTGGTGTATTTATACACGGATACATGTTAATGATTAGGAATGTTGCTTCTTTATATGATTGTGCATAATTATCATGTGATAAACTTATATTAAAAAATTAACCTGATGGAAGGACAATTTCATCATTTCTATGTAACAAATCGAACTGACGGCAGTCCGAAGTGAGCGTATGTAGAAAAATTTTGACTTCAGTTAGAAGTAACAGTTAAAAATAAATACATCACACCGAACTGACCGTGTTTAGGGCCCTTAAACCTTATCCCTCCTAGTGTTGATGGTAGAAGATGTGTAGAGTAAAGTTTCGTGTAACCTTCTGGCCAAGGTCTAATGTTAGATTTTTCAGGTCGCACTACTGCCTCTACCGTGACCTAACGACTACTTATGTAGCCGGGACCAACGGCTTAACGTGCCTTCCGAAGCATGGTGGTAGTCTGAGAAATTAAATTTCATTTGTCATGACCGTGAATTGAACCCGGGTTTTTTGGGTGGTAACTCTACCCACTCAGCTATGACTGCCACTAGAGGATGTGTGAAACAACATCTATCAAGAATTTAGTGAACTAGTAAGTCGCGGTGCGGTCCAGCCGTTTCTGTCATCTGCGAGTTACCCCTTCAAAGTCAAACGCACATCAGTTGACCTCATGTCATGCTAGTTTGGACAACATCCACAGTTTGGACCATGTTGCATATACAGAATAAACCATTTAGTATGTCGTGTCTATTATATAAAAATACTTTTTATTTAAACATCGTTTCTTAGCAACTAATTAATTTTTAAATTTAACTATTCACGAAAAAGTGTACTACTTCAATTGGTTGCTACGATAGTTCTAATATTTAATTAAAATCTGACATTACGTTTTACTGTTCTGTAAATGTAATATTTTTTGAAACAACTATTTTTCAAAAATAGTGGGATTCTTCGTGTGCCTAAACGGTTGAAATGACCAAAATGTCGCAAGCCACGCGGCTCGAGACACAAAGCCATCTGATCAGGGATATGCCGACATATTCGTCGTTGGTTGCTGTTGCCTGGACTCGAACCTGAGACGTGTTGTCTGACCAGTGATGCTGGACCTCGTCCTGGAACTGATCCTAGGACCCTATCATTGTCACACCTTCAGTGCTGAGGTCACGTGAGTAAAAAGACTCTACGGTATGTACACACTATATAACATAAGTTTATTCTAGAACGGAACTAAACGTTTCAAACACAATGGGTAATGCGTCATCATAACTCTATGCAATACTTGCTGGGTTTGAACTACATACGTCCTCTGGTTAAAAAATGTCCTATGAGGCTAATGAATGGGGGTGTCGAACTTAATCTTGGTCCAAATTTTGAATTTTTGGTTTATTACTGTTTTGAGTTCTACGGCTTTCAAGCTTTAATTTCATATTCCATTTATTGAACTATGACAATTATTTCTTATGTTATTCCCAAATATACAAGTGATTGTTTTTCGAAATTACAACGCTCTTGGCGCTTGGTGATCACATTTTTCGTTGCATTCAAAAACTCAAAGAGATATCTACTTAATTTTGACATGGATATGTCTTAGCTTTGGGGGGCTTGGCGATTTTTAAAATGGAAAACATGTAACAGGTTTCCATAGAAACTACCATAGCTATTATTTTGAATTTTTAATATGAATGAGTAAGAACAGCTGTTTAGATGAACTATAACCATTCCCTTTAGACATATTCATGATCTAACCTGTTTCCCACAGGGAAGTAAATACAAACATTTTTTTGTTTCTTTCCACAATTTCAGGTCAACAATATAAACAGGAGTTTTTTTGTAATATGTAAAAAATGTTTTTAGGTTATATTAATGATTTATTTCCGTTATTTTTTAACTCTGTATTTTTTAAATCTGTAAAAATTCCAAACACTAAGATATGTTGAAACCCTCTGCTTATTTTGTTGATTGGAAACAGATCTACTAATAAAAAAATATGAGGACATCTCTTCTAGTTTTTGAGTTATGTGTTCCTAAGCAAAAAATAGCACGTGTTCTTAAAATAGCATTGCGGATAAAGGCCGCCCGAGCCTCCACAAGACCTTTTTCGTAAAGTCAACATCGATCTTATTATAATTTAAAAATACAAAACCACCTCCTCTTTATAATATTATATAGATAAATATCATGAATAATACAACATTTTATTACCTTAGTATTTATAGTTAGTTTATTGTATCTCTTTATTGTTTAAAGTTTGGAATGCACTAGCTTTGTCTTCATCATTGTCATCCACATGTCCATTAATAATAAACGTAAACATAACAGATTCTGGTGGTATCGTATCAGCTTAATTTAGTTATAAAATAAATAGAATAGCTCATCGAACATCCTTTCTCGAATAATGATTAATATGGAACACCCCTAGGGTGACATGATGCGGATGTTGTACAGCACAAAAAGTCGGGTACAAGGTTCGAGGGCCTGTAATCTGGCGCATCTCTGCTTCTAATGTTTCTAATATCCGGCTTTATGTCTTACTCGACCAGGGTCCCAGTACTTATTTGTAAAAATTATTAACATTCTCCATAATGTATGATAGATAAAATTTTATGTACTGCTACGAAATCCTTTACTTACCTCCTCCTTGAGCTTTTGTGGCATGTGAACGTCCTTTGTGTTCTGGCTTGAGTGCTTGACTATTGTTGTTTGGCAACTTTGTAAGTGGTTTGCCGACTTAGGCCAGATTTCACCAAAAACTTAAACCGCCGTTAAGCTAGCTAACTACAGTTAGCCCCGTAATCCGTCGTTAGATATTAACTGCCCAATTTTGACCTTGGTTGTAACTGCCCAGTTACAACCTAGAAATCTCTCGTTAAGTAACTGAGGAATTAATAAGAATGTCTGACAGCGTTTGTTTCATGCTGAGCCCAAAGTTGTCTGTCGCTGATATAAATTATTCATTTGTGGTTTTTACTAAGTACAGTATTTTGATTCAAACAAATATTTTAAAATGTGTATTATTATATTTAATCACAAGTTCGTATAACTGTATTTTTTACTTTATAATTTTATTTTATTACTTGCTGGCCCGGCGAACTTCGTAACGCCTAACAGTAAATACATGTTATCTTTAAGATTGGCCATGTGTGAAGTCGAATAGCATTACGGATTCGTTGTGAAAGACAAAACTGAATATGCCTATAGCCTACAAGGAGCAGAGACGAATCCAAAAATCGAAGATTATAAAATCGGTCTAGCCATTCTCGTGTGTAACTAACACGTCTTTGTTTTATTATTATAACAGCTGATTATCATAATAAACGTAATGTGTATAAACATGGTAATTATTTTATATTTGGATAAAATATAAACACGTGACTTTTAATCAGACACAAAATAATAAATATAAATGCATAGTCCCCAAAAACCGTAAACTATTTTCGTGGCAAATAAAGTTGTTCATTTTACACAGCATATATTTATTTCATAGTTTTACATTAACGAATGATTCAGATGGTATTGGATAGGAAAGCATATTGCTAATGAAAAGTGAACTAACAGCTGTTGCTTAAGAAATCAAATGTTTCGATTGTAGAACATTTTTACACAAACTTATTCCCCATAAGGTTAACATTGGAAATTTATAACGCCATCAAATGTAAACTTATGGAATTTTAGGAAATTTTGTTCCACTAAAACCTTCCCGGACACATATAGAGAGCAATTTCCTAAAATTTCATTGTGATCGGATGAGTAGTTTGGCAACGCATCAAGGACATACATACATTCATTTTTATAGCTAGAGATAAGATTTCAATTTCAAGTTACTATGGGAAGGCCAAATGGTAACTTACAAGAAGAGCATACGCATTAGCATTTAAAAGTGATGGTGTTGATGATAGTGTATGTTGTTCATCAACTTAGATAGATAAAAGGAAGATAAAAAATATAAAAAATTAATAAAATTAGACAGTAACCTTTTCCTCGCATGCAGGAACACCAGAAAATATTTTTTAGAATATGTTTGGCTGTTCACAGCTCAGCTGATTGTCATGTCAGCTCACTGCTACCTCAATTTGCTCTAATCTCTGGTTTAGGAAACTAGCGTTAGTTTATGTGTTTAATGTCGATTTCCTTGACGGCATTTCAAATAATCAAACAGTTTTAACAGCTGATTAATAAATCCAACGTTAGCGTGATTTTGGTGAAATCCGGCCTTATTCCATGTAAGATGCACTGATCTTATCACGTTCTAGGTAGTAGGTTCCAGATCACCTCAGGATCAGATACTAGATCCCGAAATTTTGTGAAATTTTACCTTACGAATCGTGATTGGAACTGCTATAATAATCTAAGTAAAACAAACCCACCATCACCAAAATAAGTTTTAAACAAAGAGATTGTAGTATTGCAATGTTTCTAGTAAATTCAAAAATCGGTCTATAGTTACAGTAAATGTTTGAAATAACTAATTGGGGACTCAAAGTAGGTTCTAAGTAGTCAGAATTTACAAACAAATCTTTTTAGATCTCTAACTACTCTACACAAAAAAATCCTCATCAAAAGTTGGTTGAAAAATATTGGACATTCAAATGAGTATAATAAAATATCTGAACAGCTGTTAATTATTTTATCCCATTATTTCGGTCAAGGGTTACATGGTCATGACAATCATATTCTAAACAATATTAACGCAAAGAATAATTACATAAGAAAATTTTATTAAGTAAGGAAATTGGATATATAAGTTTCCACTGCGGATATAATCAATTAAAGAGCATCCAAGATTATTTTTTTTTATTTAAAAAATTCATGGTGTTTGTGTGATGTTCAATTTTCAACGTAGATACAAATTCAACGAATTTTCTTCTTGATTTATTATTGTATAACGGGCATGAACATATATTGTGACGAATAATATCATGTTTTTGACCACAGTCTTTTTTGGAAACCAATGGCATAAGAATCGTATTCATTATGTTTATTAATGAACCGAATCAGCTGTATGAGTAAACATATTGATTACCTAGGTAATAAGGTGATTTAGGATGGTATACTATTCGTCGAAAATGGATTAAAGTATGATATTTGATAGTCTAACCTATTATAATATTTTAATTCTATTCTATATTCCAATAAGATATTCCATATAGTTTGACCTCTGTAAAATTATTATTCCCGAACACTCAACTCTCAGACTTATAAATACATTTCAAGTGTTTACTCTCATATAATACTCAATTATTGGTATAGTATAAACAATGAATTATTTTTCTTTATTTGAAAACTTTTTTATGTAATCATTATTATAACATAGAAAAATATTTACTTTATAATATACATTTTCACATTAATCCAAAAACGTCTCATTAAAAAAAATAACTGCTTCTTTGACAAAATGTATAATTAAAATTTACAAGTTTATACAGTATAATAAAGTCAGTTTACGATTTACTCTTCATTTGAAGAACTGGATTATGATCATCATTATGTTCACTATGAACCCGAACACCTGGTCAAAAACACATAATTTAATAATCATCAAACACATTACAGTTTTAAATTATTAAAAAAGATACGTTAATGTCCATATGACCAATTTGACATTTCAAAATTTCTCTTACGTTGATTTGGAAGGAATAATTAGTGTAGTTGATTTTCTTTTAATTTAAAAGACTGCCTTTACAATGGACCTCTCATCTCTTCCCAGATAGTCCCATATAGTATTTGTTGCTTAAGGCCATTGATTGAACAAATGTTACACACTACTTATTCAGAGCTAGACCTAGTGAATTGAAATTTAGGCACTATCAAACAAGGAAATTTCATTGGTGTGTGACGGGATGAGAACCCGGAACAGAGTCCCGCATTATTACACATCAAGCCCAGTTCACTGCTCGAACCATGGATCTAAATACAATATTACGAAGTACCCAGTCAGTGTTAAGTCACTAA
The DNA here is from genome assembly GCA_023375725.1 of Nephotettix cincticeps. Taxonomy (NCBI): domain Eukaryota; kingdom Metazoa; phylum Arthropoda; class Insecta; order Hemiptera; family Cicadellidae; genus Nephotettix; species Nephotettix cincticeps. The sequence continues at coordinate 31,809,962 of CM041787.1, read as the reverse complement.
ATCGATCTCATAGCCTAAAAGGGGTTGAAAAAGAACTGACTAGCCACTTCTGAACTTGAGTGTGGTAATTATACTATTTTTAAAATGAAAAACATTTTATTCGTCCAACAAAAAAACATAAAATACAGTTTCAACCAAAAAAGGGTAAAGAAATCTTTCACTTTAAATAGTATAGAACCTAATTTTTGACAAAGTAGTATAATGAGTGCCCTGTAATCACGCTATTTTGAGGTCAGTGAATTGTGGATAATTGTAAACGATGGACGGGATGGATATTTCCTGGTGTGGATTATCATCCGCACTATATAACACTACGTTCATCCGCAAAGACCATCCTCATAATGGAACCAATTATTAACTCAGAGGGAAAATGATCCACATTAAAGTATAGGTCCCTAGGATCTCATTGGCTGTTAGGCTATTAATATAAACTTCTATCTGAGGATAAGCCTTAGTAACAAGACTACAAGATCGCAACTCACTCATATTTTCATTTCATCCATCATCATAATTTCTCACTCATCCTTGGCTTTACCTACCTGTGGAGGTTGTCATTTCAACGAAAAGCACCAAAAGTTACTTACACCAACTATTGTTGAGTTGTCCACGTAGAAAAGGTTGAGAGACGAGAACCTTTTGGGAGAAACTTCGATCTCTAGAATGAAGCATTCCAACTAAAAATATAGATACAGTATAGTCAAGACATAAATATCTGTTACATAATTTATGTTGAAAAGATATGATTTCATAAAGGCACATGTGTATATATACATGTGTATTTTATGTGTTGATATTTATATATCATCATAAAATATCCATCTATTATCAATATTTATTAAATTTGATTCTTTATAGTAAAATGTGTTGTAGATTGACCAAGCTATTTAAAAATTCTAAGACGTAAACACACTAGAAGGTGTTGCATAGTTTTTAACAATCCGTAGATAACAAATTATAGAAAAATGTTGATAAGTGTAATTTGTCATGATGTAATATAGCCTAAAACACTTTTTAAATTTTTTAGTTTGAGAAATTTGTCTGTCAGATACATAATATTATTGATTTTTTCAAGAATCAAAAACAAAGGATATCTGAAATTGAGAATATGTTAACTGATGATTTTTGAGGATTTTGTTAAAATGTGTGCACAGTTATGGTACAAAGTTATGAATGAACCTTCTCACGGTGTTCCAGAGATAAATTCTTTACGCTTATTTCACGATCAATTTCCCAGATCCAACTTTCAATCTGAAAACAAACACTACTTTAGTCTTAAAATAATAACACAATGCTATCACAGGCATATATCCAAAATTTTTTTAATCTCAAAAGTTTCTAGGCTATATTTGTATATTTTATTTTCATGAAAGGTTGGTGGTTGAAATGTGAAAGCATCACAATGATAGGATCCAAGGAGGTTTACAGCGTGTATGACTTCGAACAAGATTATATGGGGTTATTATTTAGGGCCAAGTTCGAAAACCCTGAGAACGTCATGAATGTTTCGTCGCCTCCTCATATTGCACTGGAGGGATATATCACAAATCTCATGTATTTGCTGTACACAAACTAAACTTTTATGAATGTTGGAAGTCCCACTACTACCATCCCTAAAATATGCAACAGCCCTACAAATCCCTAAACATCCGTTGTAATGCAAACCCTTCTAACCCTCAATATTGTCCCCTCCTCAGGAGTAGCAGCAGCAGGAAGTGGATGACTGAGTTGTTCAACTCTTTCAGACTATCTTTTGCTCTTGGCGACCATTTGCTGGTGGTCAAATGTCATGAGGACCTAGCAACCTAGCGTGAGCTATCTGTCAATGTACAGTACACTACAGTTTGTAACCAGTAGTCAGCAATCGATGTCAGTAATATGAGTAATTTGGTAGCTTTATAGCCAGGAATCTAAGGTTAAAAATTGGGTCCCTGATTTGGACAAGAAGCAGCTTATTTCTGGCAGTCTGGTAGGTCAGGTGGTACAATGCAAGATCAGCATAAGTAAACACTGGTCGGAGGAGAGCAGTGTTAAGCCTGGCCTTTTTACCAGTTGTCAATTTTGTTGACCAAAGGAGGAGGCGAATGTTGCACAGGATATCAGCGTGTGGCGGAAGTGTCATATGTTTGTCAAGAACTACCTCCAGATATCTGAACTTGAGTTTACACGCAGTACCATCCCCCGTTCAGCATCAAACGGAGATTGTTAACTTACCTTCTCACCCTTCTCAGGAAAATATAGCCTAAATTTAGTGATGGCTCTACACTGAACCCAACTCACTTTGTTCGTTGGGATATTAATTAATGACCCTAGCAAATAGATCAGCAGCTCTTAGCAACATAACTACTATATATAATACCGTATATATTATCAATGAATCCCTTTCATTCGTCATACTTGTCCTTCAATCATAGTCAACAAAAAATACGCACCTAATAGGGTTAATGTCTCAAGAATGAGAATAACAAGTTGTCAATTTCACAAGTAGAATGGACCTAACTTACCGAATGATCAATTTTCGCATTTGCAAATCCCAAGAAGAGCAGTACGAAGGCGACCTCGTGCTGGCCGAGGTGCGCCCAGATTGGACTTCGCTTCTCGTGGTTGATTCTGGGAACCTTCACCCCATAGGCTTCCCAGAAACCTATGGCAGAAAACAAAAGTACCTGCAGTCCACCGATAATATGAACTGCTGCTTGCAGAGAGTACGCTCTGCCCAGAGCGCGGTTGTAGTCCAAAATACGTCTCAGAGCTGTCAAGGACCTTAGAGAACTCTCCAGGGATGACGATGTTTTCACTGAAGCTACTAGCCTCTTTCGCACCATGTTCTTTACAGCCGATAGCTTAAGGAGGTTATAATTGCCCATCTGGCTGAACGTGAAGAAACGTGCTTTGTATGAAGAAACACTCTTTACTGCTGCTGCCAAAACTTGAACCATTTGGAAGAGAACGAAGAATAAGAATGTTGTGTCGTTGTCCACTTGGAGACCATAGTCGGAATCAATTTTTCGAAGATTGCTGTACATTACGTAATTGTATTCTGATGATAAAACGTAAAACATATGAACGGAAACAGAAAATGCTGCGTTTAGTTTGACTACCGTTTTTAAAACATCTCTGACTCCGGTTATTTCAAAATCGTCTATATCCAGATTTGCAGCGAATGCAAATAATATTACGGTGCATACGACGGCAAAGACTTTGGAAGTTCTGTTTGGTTTGAACGATTTTGGAAAAGATAAAGGATTAAAATCGTAAATTTTCAAAAATCCTTTTTCCGATAACATACTTAGTACTAAATGTATTTCCAAATTCCTGAAATTTCTATAGAAAGGGTCTGCAGAGAACGTAGTTTGAAGGGAAAAAGTATGTGATACGGTTATCCATTAATGAAATTAGACAGTCTACTGACGTTCTTATGTCGTTTTCAAACAACAATACACGAAATGATGTGTTAGTAATATTGATCGACCGACTTGAGCAACACTTAAAAGCCTTTTATATTAATCACGTCGTTGACGTATTGATTTGGTTTATAGCTTGCACAGTAGATGATTTTAATTCATCACATTAGAAACATTTTATGAATTAAATATTACATAATAGTGCAGTACATTAACAACATTGTAGTTGTAAAATGTCAGAAATAGTGATTTTACAACAGAAATCATAGTGTAACTCATTTCTCTGTTTCAATAGTACAAGTGAATAAAAAAAAGTGAACAACTTGCAAACCCACACCAGAAGGTATTATTTAGATTATGAAAGTATTATTAAGTATATGTAATATTTGTAAATGTCCATACAACTCAGAACTCGTTCTTGTCAAGGTGTATGACGAGTGATATTCGATCTCAATAAATACGTCGTACAGGTATTAGGTTGATGAAAAATGTCTGTTTGTTGTAGTTTCATTAAATATTAAAATCACCGGAGTAGCGTTGTACTTCACAAGTTCCAACGAGTAGTTTTGTTGCGTTGAAATCAATTTAAAAATTACTTTACGACAAACGATTCAGCACCCTAACTACATACATTTGATTTGTTCTTGTTTTTTTTGCAGAAATAACTGTTAGTTCGTAGCTATAATGCAAACGACATATTCAACCATGAAGTAGTTTGTTAGTTACTGAAATAGCAACTTATTCAGGTATTTAAGCCAAGTATAAATGAAAACGACGACGTTTATAAGACGATTGTGGAACTATCTTGTAGTCTTGTTACTGACTAAGGCTGACATGCTCCTTAGAACTGGTAATTAGAGCCCAACAGTCAATGGAATATCTAAGAGACTACAGTTTAACATAGAGTCCAAACCTCTTCTTCTGAATTACGTCATATTATGAGGATGGTCTTTGCAGATTAGCGTGGTCTAATTATGAGAACGGTCTTTGCCAATGGACTTAGTATTCAATCCACACTAGAGAATATCCCATACTCTGACCATCGCTCACAACAATCCACAATTAGTGACCTCCAAGTAGCTGGATTACAGAACACGTCTCCTCTCCGTCCCAGTCTAGTACTGGTAAGCATTTAGCTTCAAACTAATTCTCCATTCTAATATTAGGACCTATGCATCAGTTCAAGGTTGACTACTTTGTCAAAGAAGGTGATGGTGTTATTAGCTGGCATAACCTTAAAAATACTTCTCCATATAATAAACCACGAAAAAATATTTTCTTATAATACCCTCATGAGAGTTAAATAAGGATGTAAAGGTTTACTCATTATTATCATAATATTATTTATTATATGTTCTAAACTCTAAATTTTCTTAACTTATTAAAAGGAAAACACTGAACACTTTTACTGACTGAACATAATTTCTCAAAACTACATTTTAAAAGCCCTTAAAACTTGTTCTTTTGACATGGATATGTCTTAGCTCTGAGGGGTGTTGGCGATTTTTAAGATGGAAAACATGTAACAGGTTTCCATAGAAACTACCAGAGCTATTGTTTTGAATTTTTAATATAAAAGAATAAGAACAGCTGTTTAGATGAACTGAGACCATTCCCTTTAGACATATCCATGATCTAATCTATTTCCCACATGGAACATTTTACGTAGCTATTGATCTTAATAAAGCTATAAAAGGATTATAAAGTGCTAATAAAGAATTTGCTGAAAAGCCCGTACAGGCGATCAGTTAGAACTAACAGTTTGAACTGATCGAAAGTGACTAATGCTGTAGTCAGTTTTGTCTGACATCAATCTGTTTAACAAAATTTCATCAGTGCAGCATTTTGGTCAAAACGCGGTTTGATTCTTGCATACAGACAGATACAGACTGTTTTAATTGTCAGGCAAAACTGACAGTTGATACCGATCCTCTATAGAGAGCTCTAACTTTGTTCTACATAAAGTAGAACTATTTTATATACTTATATAAAAAGTAAAACGCATTACATAAATACACCTTACTAAGCCCAATGGAGAAATGGAGATAAGTAAACTTAAATCAATCACCAGTTGCAATATTGGACAGTAGTTAGTCCGCATAAAACAGATGCTACATTAAAAGTATTTTTAGGAAATAATTTTTACACATTGTCTTACAGTAAGAAATTTCTTTAATATATTTAAAATCATACATTCTATTGTAAAAGTAAATTTTGCATAAACACTTCCAAGGTGGGCCTTGACACATTTAATTTATACACAATTAATTATTCATAGAAAATTGGTTCACTTTTGAATTACAGCATGGTACTTCCCCGACATTTTTCACGTTGCGTATAGTTTTAGTTTTAAATACTTCGGTACTGTATATACCAGAGCCAAACACTCAAACATGCAGTTCTGGAACGCCACACCAGGTGGCGCAGTCGTATAAGAACCAGTGTTTTTCTAGCCGCAGATGACTATAAATAAGCGATAGATCATTTACCGTGCTTCGTGTTCGACAGGAACCATCGAAGCGTCTTCCCACCTAACTCAATTACGTTTATCGTATCACATCTTTCGGTAATTACCAAACCGGAAACAGTTCGGATCCGGGAGCCGGAAGTTCACTTTGATCGCCGCCATTTTGTTCGTGTTCATTCCTACCAGTTCGAGTCCGGCTACATTCGTGCCACCGGTATCGTGCAGCGTTTCTGATAAAATCTCATAAATTATTTTCTGCTCCAGCTAAAGTAAATTCCGTGCGGAGCGGGAATATATAATAGTTGATTGTGTTTTGACTGGTCTGGGACAGTTTACTTTTAACTATCGTGACTAAATGTGTATTACATGTGGCTGGTTCACAGGTCTCTAATGGGTTTGCCTTAGAACGATCCGGAAATTTACTGTATAGTCAGATTCAAACTTAAATAGATTCGAAATTTTCATAAATAATATTAAATTTAACCGGGCAAACTATATTAAGAGAAAATCATTAACTATTCTGAGAAAAATCAATATTATTATATTATTTTTATATTTAAAAATTTCAAAACATTTTGTGAAAATATATCTTTCAGTTCAAATACACAGGAAAAATTGTAAAACTCAAGGTTTAAGTATTTGCTTGTTGAGGTTTAATACGAATGAGTAACATATTCATTAAAAAAATTAAAAAACTGATTTGTGTTATAACTCAATGTAATTATTGATAGTAAATTTCACGTTTGTTTACTGTTAACAACATGATTCGTGTTAAGGATAAATAAATAACATAAATGAGCTAGTCATCACATTTTGCACATATTTTATTTTCCCCACTATCATGTATTTTACTTTATTCCTCATCACATTCTGTTATATAATAATGATAATTTCATTTATATCTTCCATAATCCCAAAACAAAATATTTCCACATTCCCGTATGTAAAAAATTTCTCTCCAGCTAAATCAGCTGTTTTTATTACCTACGAACATAATGCAATGATATTCTGGTTCTATCTCAGTGATACCAACCACTTTCTGTCTGTACTTACTACCAGAACTAGACACAATGAAGAGATAAGGAATTTATACAGAGATTATGACATAGCACATGTTAGAGTTAGAAGGTTGAGAAAAGCCGGACATTTTGTAACGTGGGAGCAAGGGACAACAGTTAACGGAGGAAGTAGGGGAAAAGTCTAACGGGCGAAGACCACAGGAAAAGCCTAGATTATGGGACAGGGTGAAGACATATGCCAAGAATAGGAGCAAGAATAAATTAGACATAATACCGCGTGAGAGAAGGCAATTATTAACGAGACTAAACTTGACGAGACCCTTGTGATTTATTTATTTATTCATTTCCAGTGACAATTACATTACAATAACTATACATTAAGAAGCAAAAAGTCAGGAAATATCCCCACAAAGACTATAAATCTGTGCGTGGGGAGAGTCTCAGTCTTTCACTCGTGGAAAAAAACACATCTTATTCTAAACAAAGTACAATACAAATTAAGTAAAAGCAGAAGTAAAAGTAAAAGGGAGGAATAGTTATTTGAATAGTGTTTAAGTTAACATGGTCCTCGATGTTAAGTGTTTGTTTCACTTATCGAGGCCATTATGTAAACAATGTAATTGAAATAAATAAATAAATAAATAAAAATAAATAAATACATAGTAAAAAACCTAAATGTTAATAAAAAAAACAATTTCTTTAAAAAAAAGAGGGAAACCCCTATTACAAGGCAACAGCATACATAAAATGTATATTTTTTCTTTTTGGTGAGGATGAATTTATGATGAGGGATATGAAGCACTTTTGGAGAAAAGAAAAGAAGAAAAAAGAAAAAAATACATGCCCATGGGAATACGTAAGAAAATAGTAAGTAAGTAAGTACTCGGTTTTAAGCAGCACAATCAAATCAAGTTCATTAAAACTTGGTTTTCGGGCAACGTTGGAGAATCTCCGTGAGAAGTCTCCACACCAAATCATCTCCTCACGAAGACGGCTGGTCGGCTAGTTCCTTTACATCCACTATTAGTATAACTGCTCCATAAAATAACCCTCCGTGTTCACTACGACCAACCACCTGTCGTCACAAAGGCGCCGACGGCGCTGCTCAAAATTAACTTCTCTAAACGAATTCAATTCCGAAGTGTCAAAGTAATTTAGTACTATTGAACCGGATGACCGTTTCAACTAGCTTTTAATGTTCAACACCAAATACGTGTTTCACGGCTTGTAGTAATGGAAGGAATTAAATTGCAGGAAGGGATTCTTCTTTCAAAAATACCCCTTTTTTATTTTCTCTCTTGATCTCTAAAGAAAATATTTTTCCCTCAAAACTTTCGTATTTGAGATGGTAAATAACTCATTTTTTATTTTCCATAAAATTTACGAAAGAAAGGGTTAGCTCATGGATATGTCTGGAGAAAGTGTTTTCCTTCCAGTTCCTCTAAACAGCTGTTCTCATAACCATTTGACGTCATTTCCGTAACTCTTTTTGCATCTCACAAAATGCACCCACCACAGAGTTTACACATATCCATGACGAAAAGGTCACCATGCTAAGGTTTACAGAATTGAGATCCTTTTTACTTCGTAAATTATCATGTAGACCCATTCATAGATAAAGTCTTTTGGGGTTTACGTACTTTGGATATTTCAGTCGGTTTTTGTCTTTGGTCTGGAGACTGAGGCCACCACGGACGGTTCAGTAAACACAGATGGTTATATGTTGATTATTATTAAAAATCTTTACATTGTCACTTTTTTCTTATTTTATTAAATACAAAGTATATGTCTTTGTGTTTGTTACTATAAATAGTCAACACAACATAATTTATAATTATTAACGTTATTTAGCTTATTATACATTCAACTTTTAATACAGTTTTCAATAATTTGTTTGTGATTAGTATACTATTGTGTTATATAGTTTGGTTTTTATATATGTAATTTGATTTTTAGTTGGCGTAAGTATTGTCGTGTTCAGACATGTTGAGCGTGTGTTTTAAACGGTTAAGATAGCTACAGATAACTTACTCTCCACCGCTATCCGTGTAGTCCCTCGTTGTAGTCTCTTTGATATGCAGTAGTTGATCTACATCTTCATACACTATATTGTAGAGTTCAGCGTAGAACCTGTATTTATCACACAAGTTTATAACAAAATATTGGTTGGATTTAATTGTGAAATAAAAATAAAACGGGAAAAATTAAAAAAAATAACCTGTCGAATTCTTGACCAAAATCAAGATTTTAAATACTTTGATAATAAACACCTACATGTCAACATTTCTTGCCTTACAGAAGTCCAGACGATGATGTATTTCAGCCCAGATGCTATGTAAAATTCCTCTAGATAAAGAGGAGACCGAATCTCTATTTTTTTTCTTTTAGATGGATGGGCCAAATTTCGCATATTTTAGAATAACAAAGTTTTGTACATATCCCCGGGTAAAAAAACAGTTCAGCTGAACCCATTACACTCTTAGTCTTTTCTTGATCGTAAAAGTTAATTTTAAAGAAAACACAACTTGAAGTTCATTTCAAAGAATAATAAGGTTATTGAACAGAACAGTTCATACATCAAACAGGTGTTTTAATTAATAAAAACAAAACTGTTTCAGGTATGTAATACAGCGATATCAATATGAAAAATTTTTCTCATATTAGAATTTCTTTTTCAGACAGTTAAACCCCCACAATTATTTCCCTTGTGCCTTGAAAACGTAAAACCCTGTGCTTTGAAGATAACTCTTGGCAAAAAATCCTAAGTTATATAATTTGAATTTTAGCTTTACAATTTTGAATTTTGTTTTTGATAAATATACCTGAGATTTTAAAGTATAACATACAAAGTTTGATTTCATAATAACAATTTCCTTACACGCAAATGTATTTAATTTACGTAATGTAATTACTGAATAAAATTCAACTAAAACACCACCTTGTGTTCCACACCTAGCCTAACACGAGGTCACACTTATGACGTTTCTAGCCTCACACAAGGTCATGTTCAACTTAAGCATTTAAATGGAAACCACTGCATTATTCAAACGCCTCTTCCACGTGTTCGCAATTTTCCCGCTCCCGGCAAACACGTAGCTTTCGCCTATCGTATACAATAGGCAGGCAATGAATTTCAGTGGGATTTCTTCACATGTGGAAGCTTTGTTTGCGTCTACACGTTACACGTTACACGTCTGACAAGACAGTGTGTGGAATACTTTGTTGCGATTAGGTAGAAATTACACTCGCCGTCTTATTTATTAGACGAGATTGCATTGTGGACTTGATTGTTGCCTGCTTCATGTAAACAGTTCCCCCGAAGGAATTTGCATTTTAAACGCAAAATCGCCATTTTTCATCAGCATATTCATATACCTATTAATATGTAACATGTTCAGTTTATATAAACTCGGTTTAATATTTACTTCAATTATTTAATGTCTACAATCACATATTTCATATTCAAACACCTGTTTTGATTTGTGAAGGCCTTCTTAAAATATGGATTGTTATGTAAGTTGTTTGTAATACGTAGACTATTGCTTAAATAATTTATTGTAAATGACCTGGTTTGTTAATTCATTGCATTGTTTCAATTATTAAGAGCAAACGTATTTCCAACGTATAGACGATAATTCGTATCCACAAACTACTGTATAAACCTATTTAAAACTATCCACAAAAATTTAATTTCCAAATTACTATAGTTATTTCATTTAATACGGCATAAAATATTGCTAGATATCAGCTCCACCAAAAATATTATTGATACTCGTACATTCTAAATATGCTACTACAATTTGATTCACATAGACAAAAAATAATGATAGTATTTTTACTTACCAAAATTGACACAAAATTATAATTTATTCATATATACATAAATACAAAATTGAATAAATTTAACACGAATAAAATTGGTATATAAATGGGTTACCCCTAGGCTAAAAGGACGTCTAGGGGTCCCTATATTGAATACGCATAATAAAAGGAGAAAAATTTCGAAACCAGAACAGATTTAATACAGGGATGATGACCAAAATAACTTACAAATTAAAGATATCCCGGTGCTGCTGAAAGATACAGATACAAGAATAAGCAAAGAGACAGTTAAAACCGTAAAGTATTTACTTCCCTTTGGGAAGTAGGTTAGACCATGGGTATGTCTCAGGGGAATGTTTTCAGTTCATGTAAACTGAACTGAAATTATATCCAAATGACGTCACTAGCCATATGACGTCACTGTTTCAAATTTTGGTCTCGCAAATTGCCAACACTTCCTCCAGAGCTAAGACATATCGATGTAAAAATGTACTGTATTTACTTACCTGTGAGAAATAGGTACAGCTAACATAGCCATGTGAGGTCAATAAGCATATGACGTCACCTTTTCAAATTTCGATCTGACGGATTGCCAATGCCCCCAAAGCTAAGACATACGGCCTATCCATGTCAAAAATGGCGGAATGTTTTTACAGTTCTATTTACAATCTGTTTTACATGTTATAACAAATGATATCGATTAAACAGGAACATGAGTTATAAGCTAAGCCTTAATAGCTCTTAAAAAAAGAAACACTAACTTTATGGTTGATTAAAATGGATGGCAGATATATTTGTGTCGTTTTAGTCAGTAAATATGTTGGTTGTTGTCTATGAGGTTTAGTGCCAGGTGGTTAGGATGATCTTCTAGTTTTGACAGATATTTTTCACTAAAATCACCTCCTCACTAACTAATGGAATTTCGCAGTTGTTAGGAGTAGTAGCATTGGACACAAACCATAGTACTTCCAGGATCCATCTTGAAAACTGTTGACTGTAATCATTGAAATATATCACTATTTGGTTTAGAGGTTGTTCCCCATAAGTAAATACCATATATGTCCAAATAGGTTTGAGAATAGTTTTTTTATACAAGTAGTTCAACAGAAAGTTTGGAATATAATGGCGAAAATTGTAATAAATTTTTATAGGGAGATGTCCAGTGTTACCAACAACAACAAAAATATATTCTTAACTAAACAATACGCATAATATATAGTGTACATACGAATAACCTCTCTCTGAAAACGTGAGTAAAGTAAATCCGTATGTCGTGGATCTTAATTTAAAAATTCTTCTTTAAAGAGAAGTATGTTTTAGAATTTTCAATATCTTACGGAGCTAAATATCAAAGATGGTGGATGTACTGAAAACTCTTATTATTTAGAACCTTAAACCCCATTCATGGTCGTTACAATATTCGAATCTGTCAGGTCCAGATACCAAGAATCTTTCCTCAGATCTTAAGTATTTTGATTCTGTTGAACAACACTATAGTTCCTTAATATTTATACAAGACTACTTATAGGAAATTAAAGAGAGATTTTAAACAACTCTGTAAATAAGCTCTGGAAACCACTTGTTTGGTAATTTTAACTATATTCTGTAGCGATGTTTGAACTATAAAAAATCACTACCTAATCATTAAACTGATTTAGTAAGCATTTTATATTATTTAGCAAAATATGGTAAAACGAACAAGTTGCATTGTCATACAAAATGGTTTTATTAAGTTTTCTGTGTTTTAGGGTTTTAAGTACTATGTTTATTATATATCGTAATATGAATGTGAATTGTTCTATAATAGTTATTGCACACATTTATATCGCAAAGAAGATGTGTATGCAGTGACGTCATCTCTCATTTAGAATTCCCAATGCAGTATAAGAATTTTCAAACATATGAACGTTTAATTTTACCCACACGACGCGTAGGCTACAAGTAAGATAAATAAAAAATGGAGCATTTTAACGGCCTTCAACTTTTTGAGTTTATCTTTCGGTGTTCATAGCTTACAAAATTATCTACAATCAGGAATCACTTCAAACGCGAATAAAACATTATAAGTATAGCTGCTGTTTCAAAACCAGAGTATATTCCGTAACGGAGTCGAGCGCTATCTGGTGGAATCTCCGCCCAGTCTCTAGTTACCAGCGTATATGCTAGATAGCGCGCCACATCGTGACCGGCAGAATTACGACTGGTGTCAGTTGTATCTAATGAAGTCCTTGGCTCGGCCGGCAATGCAATAACGTCATCATCAATCATACGAGTAAGGTAATATGGGGACGCCGGTGCCTTTCCTGCCTCAGCATCCATCTTTGCACCGAGACTCAACTTTTATAGACACACGGCGTGTGATTTACATCTTTCCCCTTATTGGAACTCACTATATAGTAGGGTCTTAAGGTAAGGTGAGGTGATTTTTATACTCTCCAGCTTTTCGTGATCCGACTTGGGTAATTTTAGTTTAACGCATTTCCGTTTAATGATTTCGTTCAAGTATACATAACCTCTAAGCTGACTTTTATGGTTTGTAAACACGATGATTTACATCTTGAAGTTTATAGAATTAGGTTGTAAGTTGAGGTTACATGTATCTCTCATGGTTACTATCGCTAAATAAGTTAGTTAATAGCTAGTTAAGTCTACAGTTAATAATTACTTACTATTTCCACACCAGGAAAATTGTTTAATCAATTTGCTTGTAATTATACCTCTACCTTTTTCTTTTTTTTGAAATGGTGACATACCAGGTAGGCAAAGTATAAATAAGAAATGAGCGTAAGATGATTGCGGCGCGATCTTGTAGTCTTGTTACCGACTAAGGCTGACATGTTTGTTATACATGACTGTTGATTATTATCCCAACGGCTAATGTACAGGGTGTCCATGAAAAACGTTTCAGGACTTTGGTGAGGGATTAGGTACATCAAAAGGAAGAAAAAAGTTACAATGGGCTAAAACGCTTTTTTCAGGTATCAGCCATTTTGTATTTTTCACAAAATTCTTTTATTTCAAACATTTTCTAACGGATTATTTTCAAATTCTGTACGTGTTTTACACTACTAGACTACTTTCATTAAAAAATAACTAGCATGATCCAAACTCAAAATTCAAAATGACGGCCTTTTAAAATTTTAAAACTAAAATACTTTGAAAACGGTAAAAAATACAATGGCCACCGTTTTGGATTTTGAGCTTGGATCATGCTAGTTTTTTAATGACAGTAGTCTACTAGTGTAAAAAATGTACAAAATTTGAAAATAATCCGCTAGAAAATGTTTGAAATAAAATATATTAAAGCGTATTATCTGAGAAAATACGCGTTTTAGGCCATACCATTGGAACTCTTTTCTTCATTTTAATGTACCTAACCCCTCACCGAAGTCCTGAAACGTTTTTATGGACATTCTGTAAAATAAGTTATCGTAATAACTAACCACTTTTAAGTAATATATTAGTATGGAATTTATTGGTGAGTAAATTTTGTTTGATTTTACAATGTGGAACAAATACTATTTCGTCACTTTCACAACGACTAAGGATGAAACATAAATTAAAAAAATTATTTTTTTAAACACATAGCTTTTACATTACACATATAATATCACCTATCTATTGTTACTACACCTAATATAAGATTCACCATCTCATAAGTTTTTAAAGTTATGCTAAATGATTGGTTATTGACAATCAGCGACGGGGAGGCCGAGTCTAATATCTTTATTGACTACAGCGGACCCGAAACATATGACAACCATTTGACTTGTGACTGGACTGTCCATTGACCAACTCCCTTCCGTCCTTCATCCTTCACGGAGTTCAGGACGCTTTTCGGTTTTAGCATTATCTTTCTGCTGTTTTTTACATTAACAAATTTAAAAAAATTAACAAAATTCATTTTGTTAATTATTATTTTTCTGTTTTAATGTATATTTCACCGTGTAAGGCGATTTACATTTATTTATTTTTATAAATATACATACGTTTTTCAAACCATTTTCAAAATTTAAATTTTATTTCGTTAAAAAAATCCTACGCACAGAATGTTTTGTGATCCGATATTGATTTTTTTGTTCCAATTCATTTCAAATTGCTATACTATGAAAAATATTAGAAGTTTAGATAGTACTTGTTTTTAGAATTCTTTTTTGTTTTGATTTGAATTGACTTGTCAGAATCTGTGAACAAAAAATGGCCAGTGAAAGGGATATATAGATTTACAATTTTATATCAGATTCATTTTGCACAACCTACATGCTCTATTAGAATGTTACAACACTCAATCGCAGCCGAAAGTTCTTTCTTTTAGCACACCAACCCGAGTGTTTGGTGGGTTCAAACACCACAAACACATGTTTTGCTGTTATTTCTTTAAAATTAATTATTTATTTGATTTAATCAACAAATTAATCAACTACCGTGAATAAGATAGTTCTGAGAAAATGGGTATGAATAAATAAGAAAGATTAATTTAATACAGACCACGTTGTAATGGTTATACTGTAGTTATATAACCAATTTTACTGCAGTACAACTGGGTATATAACTGCGGTGGTTTCTTCAAAATAGTTCAATAGTTCAAGTGGGCCTAACGCTGACGTATAATGGACAAAATATTGTCAAGACCAACAGCTTGAGGTACTTTACGAACCATGGCGAGGGATACAAATGTTATTTCATTCATAGTTCAACAGTTTAATGAAAATGATTTATTGGCGTAGCTTTAACGATTACCATTTTTCGAAAATATTTTAAAAGCTTTTATTCTATCTTAAGATTCCCTAAAACCCCACCTAACTTTGATCTAATTAAGCTATTGAGATAAAGCAAAAGGAAACCTTAAATAACGCTTTCCCCCTTAATTGACTTGCCCTCGTATCTTAATCTATTCGAATATAAATGACACCTTCAAACCCGGTTATATAATTGAATTGTTAATGATTTAACCAGCTGTGAACCCGAAGTAGAAACCCTACACGTGGCTTAACAGCTGAGTTGTATTTAACAGCTGATCTCAGTTAACATCTGTTTGATTGTTGTCGACCTCTTACTCTCTTCAGAAGAAACGACTTTTTAATTGACAGTTAATTAAATCATCATCACTTTTCCATTAAAATTCATTCGGTCCTCTTTCTGATTGTTTTTATGAGATGTGATGGTTTCTCTAAAAGGAAGCATAAAAACAAACTGGATTGTTGTTTTCATTCATGTTAATTCATTATATTCGTATTTTTATTATATTACAAATCAAAATTTAATTGACTTAAGTTCAAGCATATAAGTAAATACTCTACCCCTTACGTAGAAATTATAAAAATAAAGTTTTTAAAGAGAATACTGAAATATGCTTAGTTTTATAAAATGTTGTTTAACTTCAATAAAAATATATGTAGTTAATCAAAAATATTCTAAATTTTATTTATCTTCTACCCATTACAACCAGCAAAAATGATTGCTTTTTTAAAATCCATACATAAAGCGAAATAGATTTTAGGCAAGGTGACATATTTTAAGGTCAAATTCAATAATGAAGTAAGAGGGTGTTTAATGAAGTAAGTCATTTAAGAAAATAGTACATTAATGTACCTTTTATTTTATTAGATCTTCAAATTGCTCTCCCTTTACCTCCATGCAGTAGTACACTCTATTTCAAACATTCTCCTTACATTCTGGAAAGTTTGATTGTTTACAGCATTCACTCTCAATCCGTATTCTTAATTCTCCTAGGGATCTTGGCTGTGAGTCATAAACCAGAGACTTTAAAAGACCCCACAGAATAAAGTCTAATGGATTCAATTCAGATCTTGTTTCCCCATCTAGCAATCCAATGATTAGGAAATTCAAAGTTTAAAGTGTCCTTTTTTATAGCATAGTGCTCAATCTTGCTGGAAGAACACTGTGTCTGTTGAAAACTGGATCTCACTTTGGTTTTTCAGTTGTTTCTATTAGGTTGTTAAGCGCTGGGATTTGTGTTCTTAGCATAATCATTATAATCTGTGCCATTTCAATTTACCGTTATGATAAAAGGACTTAGGCATATGATCGCCCTTATCGAAGTCGCCAACTATTCCAGCCCATGCGTTTAGCTTTTGCAGGTGTTGAGTATGGCCTTCCCTGTACCAGTGAGGGTTCTCTTGTGCCCAATACCTACAATTATTGCGATTAACACGTCCGTTGAGTTGAAATGAAGCCTCGTCAGAAAAAATTATGCTGAAAACAAAAAAAGTTTCTCTACATTCCAGCTTCTGTGTCTTTACCTCACAAAATTCAATTCTCTTATCGAAGTCATTTTCGTGTAGTTCTTGGACTAATGTAATCTTGTAGGGATAGAATTTGTGGATCTAAAGCTTTTTGCACTGACCACAAACTTAAATTATGTTTTTGTGCCAATCATCTTTCTGATTTTTCAGGATTAACCACATACTCAGCTAAAACACATGTTTCTGTTAACTCATCTGTGCCAGGCCGACCGGTCCTGATCTCGTACAAAACGTTCTCTGTACGCTGAAACTTTTAACGGTTTTAGATTCTTGCCAAGTGATTAGATATTCAGGATGTCCTTCCGTTTTATTGGAAGCATCAGCAATTGTAATTGTAGTAATAATTATTGTAGTAATAATTGTAATTGTAGTAATATTGTAAGTACAAGTTTGCCCAAACAGTAATACAACAGTAATATAACGAAAAAACTATGACGAAGTCACCAAACAATTTTAAACCAAAACATATTACTTGAAAAGATACAATGCTGTACTATACAAAATTTGGAATTATAATAGCTAGTTTCACATATCAGCTGTTATTCTCAGCTGGTAAAATTCAAAAAAGAGTTGATCATTTTGAGCTACCCCCGACCTCACTAAGAGTGCAAATTTCAAAATAACAATTATCAACGCAGCCCATCATATCAGAAGTTTACCACAAACCGATTTAAAATATATAAAATATTAAAAAGGTTAAGGGGTGGTGCAACTTTGTAATGATTAATTTCTTAATCACCCTGCGTTATATAAAGAGTAAACCTGAGTAAACTTTGACAATAATATTTGTACAATGATCTCGACAACGGTTACAAAGATTTACTTTTGTTTTACTTATTAATATTTATTTATTAAAAATTAAGATAAGCTACATGTCTAAGAAAACTTTGTATTTTACGTAAAACATGTTTGAAAATCAAAGAAAATAACGTGGAGATTATGTAGTACAAATAAAACACAAATCTTAACAAAACTTGCCTTCCTTGGTATCAAGTTGATTGAAGATTTATGCATACAGTACAAGCTGTTCAATGTAACTTATGAATAAAGTTATAGGCAAAAATACCTATTGGCTCATGCAGTGAATTGAGGATATTATAATAACTCCTTTAATGCTTGACACAACTTAAATCCTCAACAACGTTCCTATTAACACTGTCATTATTTCACAACGTGATTTAAATACAAACCCCATTTACCGTGCTCAATGCATGCTTTCCAACCAGTTGTAGGTCTAGGAAATAGTGACCATTTGACACATAGTTGCAAGGCTTCGACATCGAGGTGGCTGTTCAATTAACATTTACCCTGTGAAAACCTTCCTAGTGGCCTTTTCATTACCTCGTTCTGTCACGCCTGTATTCGCTTTCCGAGACCTACTTATGAAAGAAAGAAAAAATACAAATGCCTTTCTTGTACTGTCTCAGTTGTCACGTAGTTTTCGTATATAGCTATTGGCTATTTTAATAAATTTATATATTGATTATACAAGGTGTCTTACCTAAAGTGAACAAAAGCTACCTTCTATACTATGGGGGATTCCCCCTTTTTTTAGAGAATTTTAAAATTAATTTTGAATCCAAAAATATGGCCGCCATTTTACAATATGGCCGACAACTTGAAAATTAATTATGGAACACTCTATATTTATGGTGTTCTTAAATAGGATAGGAATTTTAAGACGTTTTAACTTTGGATAAATTGTTTTAACTTAACCGTTTAACCGTTTGCGAGTAGCTGTTAATAATGTTCATGAAAACTACTGATTATCAGGGTTGCATGCAATAAACACATAGTGAAAAACCAGTGGATCAACAATGCAACATATTTTTAACAGCCCTTCTTATAATAATAATAATCCTTTTATTGCCATATACAATATTTAACAATTGTGTAGCAAACGTCATTAAGATAGGAATATAAGTTGACATAATTTAATTTTCTTCTCTAAATGTGTCGTTGCGTGCATATTTATTGGAATCGTATTCACTACTATTTTACTTGTTTTGTAATTTTACTTATATAATACTTTACTATTTTTACTGTGGGAAAAAAGGTATCAAACCTGTGGTGTATCTAGGTATCTATGTATTTTTGCAAGTATTATTAGATTTACTATGTTCTGAAGTCGAATAGCATTAAGGCTTCGTTGTGTAGATATTCTGGGTCGCGGCATAGTGAATAACAATACTGAAACGATAATAATAATAACTTTTTACAAAACAAATAAATCTGAGTGGATTGATTCACAATTTTCTAATCCAACCTAAACTCAAACCAATCCTTACTGTAATACGGCTTTTATAGAAAAGATATACAACAGCTGGTTTTTATAATAAACTTAATATGTATAAACATTGTAATTTTTTTTATTTGGCCAACATATAAACATTTAACTTTTAAACATACAGAATATAAAAAAGTATAAATACATAATCATCAAAAACCGTAAACTATTAACATGGAATAAAGCTGTTCATTTTGTACAGCACATATTTACTTCATAGTTTTACATTAATGAAATATTCAGATGGTAGTGGATACTAAAGCATATTGATAATGGAACGTAATTCAACAGCTTTAAGAAATCAAATTTTTGGATTGTAGAAAATATTTAAACACACTTAGTCCCCATAAGGTTAACATTAAGGTTATAAAACACCGTAAAATGGAAACTTATGGGGGGTTTGAAATTTGTTTTCACTAAAACATTTCCGGACATATATAGAGTAACTTTTGTGTAACTTTAATTAAAATTTCATGGCAATCGGATGAGCAGTTTGTCGACGCATAAAGGTCACACATACATTCATTTTTATATATAGAGTTAAAATAATACATTTTAGATTCTCAAATAAATAAATTCCCACACAATATATAAGTAAATAAACTACTTTTACTAATGGTACTATTATTATCCCGTTCATTATCCCTCGCGGGATTAAGTTATACAACGTGGGGCCGAAATCAGAAACCCCTTTCCCTCTACTCTCATCGTATACTCTTGGAAAAAAGAATTAGTTTGTCACTTAGCTGTCACAAGTGCAGCGCTGTGAGACATTCCGCTTGGCCGTTAATTTTTCCAGGAGATATTTCAGTTCTTCTAGGAACTTCTGTTCATCAAAATGCACATTAACACTGTTTAGGACACTCCCAATTTTGTTAAAACAATCATCTTCCTTATGGTACATAACATGGTCACTCCTTTTCAAACCATACACAAATTTCACTGAGGTGTTTTGCAATCTGTGTATTCTTCCGGCGTCCTTCCTTGATATTAAATTTCCAGAGAAGCAATATGCAAAAGCCGAAAGAATCATAGACTTAATTATTTCAATATTCCCATTGACAGCAAGTGCCTAGCCCATACAACATATCCCTCGTAGCCTACCGAGTGCTCGTTGACATGTTACAGTCACATGGTCTTTAAGAGTAAGCCTTCCATCCAAGATAACTCCCAGAAATCAATTAACATTTACCCAGTGACCTTTCTCTGTGACGCCTATGTTCGCTCTCCAGACCGACTCCTGATCCACTGGAACGTACCAGATAAATCATACAACAACGCAAACAAGGAAGGGACTTGTCACAACCCTTTAATTATTTATTGCCCGAAGGAGACAATCAGGTTTAAATTAAACCCGTCAATAGAGTGGTTAATGCATAATTCAAACGTACAAATAAAGGTGGGCCGGGCCGGGTACTTGTTAATATCTACATATTTCACTCTTTATTCAAATTATAGCCTAAATTAGACGTATTTACCTTGAAATATGAATCCAGCTATCTAATAACTTGAAATGTTTATTGTTTCGACGACGTCTCGAAAATAAATATCTCCTGTTGTCGCCGACCCAAGATTTATCGACGATGAATTCGTCCGGATGAAATACGAGTGGGATGAAAACATAGGGGACGATGGAAGGGAATCGTAAAATATTCATGTGAGCGATCCTTCTGATTAAATAACAGAGGCTTTAGTTCATACAAACCATATTAGAGGAAGACCCCATTACTAAATTAATATTAAGGAATTGGACTTTTCCAAGGCGTTTTCTGTTTTTACACGGTACAACGTTTCTAGAGACAAAGAATCCCTCCCAATACTAATAATATATCTACATTAAAAGATATTTACACCTAAAAATAAAATTTAAAGTTTATATAGCAATATTTCAAAAAATATGCACACATAAAATAATTAAATACTTGTGTTACGTCTAGATATTAGTTACTTGAAAACGGTATTAATTTCTTTACCTTTAGAAACGTTGTGTAGTAGAGAACACAAGACGAAAAGTCTAATTCCTTCTCATCTCTTACAATCCTGAAAGAAAGCACGGTGTGAGTATAAAATGAAGGATTTTCCGTGAAAAATTGGAGGGTTGTCTCATCTGGAGTTCCTCAGTGCTCCATTCTAGGCCCATTTCTGTTTTCTGCATATTCAGATTATATACCCATTAAACATATATACAATCCCTCCACTTTGAATTCACAAGTCGTATGATGACAAAAACTGCTTTTTCTTCTAGTTAAAATCTCAAAAATTTTGAAACTTAATTGAAACTCACATATGTTGGCTCATAATAAGTGGTTTGAATTAAATATACTTCATCTAAATGAGGAGAACACCAGGGTCATGGTATTTTTCACTAGTATCATATGATTTAGCTAGTTTCAACGTGAAAGGAATTAACTCCACCAAAACTCTTGGAGTTTTTATGACTTTTTTTCAACTGGTCGAAGCTATCTTCTTTTAAATTTGAATTCATATAACTGCGATCGGTGATTGGTAAGTCCATTTTTCTTCACGTTTAATATGTGTTCTCAAGATTCAATATGCCTTTGGTTTCTGGGAATCATCCGTTGAAATGATTCTAATGTTTAGGCTTAAAAAAATTGTGATAATCATCACTCATTGCAAACCATTTGTAATTATCTGAAGATTCTTGCTGTTCCAAGCATCTACATATTGGCAGTTTGGTCATTTTATAAAAAACCCATTTAATAATTTTTTTTTATTGAATGTCCTATACCATTCTTACCATACTCTTGTCCTATAAATGTATGGCCTATCCTATCCATACATTTACGCTTTTTAAGAAAGGAACTTATTATTCTACTATACGTATTTATAATACGCTGCTCTGTCACCTGAAATAAATAATAAATTATGATTCCTTTGAAAAAAAATTAATTTTTTCTGGTTGAACTGTATCCTTATTTGGTCGATGGGTTCTTGTCAGGTTGCACGAACTGATAAATTTCATTAATTTTTTAGTATGACTGATTGTAGTTTTTTATTGTATTTTGTTAGTTTGTTTGTAATAGTAAATTTAAAGTATTGTAGGTTTGGAACTTGTATGTGGTTTTTATAAATAGGTATTTGTAATGAAACCCATTTGTAAATTTGATTTGTCTTTTTAAATATGTACCGTAAAATAAAAAAAATTGTCATACTTCATGTACGAATTGTCGCTTACTAAAAATAAACCTATTCTCATTTATTCTCGTAGTAAGTTTATAAAATTTCATGAATAACCAACGTCATAACGAATACCAAAAACTTATTCTACTGACTCAACCTTTAAAGGTGGATAATTTAAGGTAAATATGAATGTACTCTAATTAGTCTAATGGATCTAATGACATGTGTCTTTGTTATTAAAAAAATCGGATAATTTGCCATGTTAATTAGTTAAAGCTACAGCTGAATAGCTTTGCCTTTGTTTTTAGACAGCTCTTCAGGTTCTTCTCACTCAAAATGTGTGATTTTACTAATGATAATTAAAGATTTTGAATATCTGTAACGTTTAGAAAGCTTGTTGTCCTATCACAAACAAAATATTACAGCCTAGCCTAGAATCTTAATTTAAAAAAATGGATGGGGTATATTATTAATTGGAACCTGAAATATTTATATCCCCAAATGTGGACAATAGAGAGGACTATAAGAAGTAATAGTTTTTATGGCTGTTGGGTAAATAAATACTGTACTGTAATTCATAAATTCATCACGCAAAGCTATTTAAATATAAATATAGTTATACACTACCTTTCAAACACAATAATTTTAAACAATATGTATATAATAAGTTACACTTTTCATAAGTATCAGAATATTGTTCACCACCTCTCTGGTTTGGACTGCAATCTTTTTTGCGACCTAAGTTATATAATAAAATTACTAATGACAAAAATTTAATATCATTTAGTATCCCCAAATAAACGAATAAATCGCACAACTCAAATGAGAATAAACAAAAAATGTAAATCATGTAAGCAAAATAATAATAGGGAACATACGGTTGTATGTATTCGTAATGCCTATTCGCACGTCCAAATGTAACTGATACTCAAGTTAGATAAGGTTAGGATAGATACGACATATAATTGAAAGATACTATCAACTAATATGGCCAACGATGAACCTCTACTGTTCCTAGGCACTAGTTTTTCTAAAAAAACCTTATTTTTAAGAAATATTGACGTCTTGTGGGACGAATATGTGCGGTATCGGTGCACGCCTCTGCCTTTCAGAAAATTTAATGAAAGATTAAGGAGCAAAGTTAATTGGCTGGATCTAGAATAGCCAAATGAACATAAACAACTGGCCCCAGTCTCATCTGATTGCAAAGTATTGCAAAATCATCATCTGATTGCACTTCAAGGTTTTGCTTAGGATCGAAAAAAAAACAAAGACAAATAAATTCCTTCAGCTACCTTCAAATTATACATTGGTTACTTGAAAGTAAACACTTAATCTTATAAATTTTTTATATCTTAATATTTACTGGCTAGATAAATCCTTAAACCAAACCTGGATAGCATTAATTGATGCCAAACCGTGCAAGGTACTGTAGGTAGGGGTTCGTGCGAGCGGGCGTCCAGCTAACTAATTAACTCAAAACATCGCCGACCCTCGCCCATAACTGTCAACTTCTAGACCCGCCACAATGTAATTGAAATGTCATAAACAACCATTAAAATGTTAATTCGTCCCCTGTGTTTAACAGACCCCCACCACTACCTCGCTACCGTCTGCATAGCGTTCTGTCTAGAATCATACACGTCATACATTTGCCTATACATACGAAATAGAAAAAAACATTAACTTTCGATGAATCGACTTCAAAATTAAGGCATTGACTATGGTTTAGTCATGGATACTTTTTCTTACTTTTTACTTTTACTTACTTTTTAACTGAAATGGCGACCTACCCAGGTAGGTATTTTAAGCCAAGTATGAATGAGGAATGAATGTAGGATGATTGTGGCGCGATCTTGTAGTCTTGTTACTGGACTAAGGCTGACATGTTCCTTAGACAGGACTGTTAATTAAAAGCCCAACAGCCGATGGCAACTAATGGATCTACAGTTTAACGTGGAATCCGAACCACGGCCTCTGAATTACGAATTGGTCTAATTATGAGGATGGTCTTTGTGGATTAACGTAGTATTCAATAGTGAGGACGTTAATCCACACAAGAGAACACTAAATCCACCGAACATCTCTCACAACTATCCACAATTCTTGACCTCCAAGTAGCTGGATTACAGGACGTCGCCACCGTATATGTCTAAATTCTAGGGGATGGGGGTGTTAGAAGTTTGGTAGGCAAAAAATTGCATCTTATGGATATGAGAACAGCTATCTAGAGGAAATGAAAATATTCTTTTTAGACATATCCAAGGTATAACCTGTTTCTACAGGAAGTAAAAGCTTTACATTTTTATTTTATGTATTGGCGAACTTTAAGTGCAAAAGGTTACATTGTTTTTCCAATATGTTTCCAGATTGTAAAAAAACTGAGCACGTTATAGTGCTCATTGGAGCACTATAACACTCATGGGATACATTTTAAACTGTCGGTTTCTTTTATCACTTTTCCTCATTTCACTCCTTCTACTGACATATAACACACCATCATTAATCACATGTGCAGGTGTCTGCAACCACATGCAGGGTGACCAATATACGCAGCAGCTGGCGGTAACAGGAGTACCAACTTCGTAAGACCACTTCCGAACTGGGAAAATACATGAATCAGCTGGCCTCAGCAAAAAACTACAAGTGGCTTAAACAGCGCTACTACTCTGCAGGCGGTCTGGTAAAACGCTGAGTATGGACGCGACGGAGGGAGTTTATTTTTTGTCTTGACCATAATAAATAGTTAAAAATAAAAAATCTTTGCAAAGAAGTCTTTATATTTTTCCACTATATTGAATTTTAGTCCTTTAAGGGAGTTAGGAATAATTCTTTGTTTGAAATTCATTATTGGTGATGGCGGATTGATATTATTTAGATTTTTATTTAGGAATAATGTCAGGTCGTTTCTTCTGTTACGTTCAATCGATATGCATCAAAATGATTAGTGTTATGTTTACATTTAAAAAGTATATGTCATAATCTAGATATATAAAAGCGTAAATTTTGAATTTAATTTTTTATTTCTAAACAAAAACGGGGTTTGGACCGTTCCCCATCAAAACGTTAAAAATGCCACTGGCGTAGAAATACACAAAATAAAAAACACAAAATAAAAAAAATCACCACTTAATTACTTGATAAATAACGAGTAATTATATTATTTTATGTTTTAAATAAAAAATATAGGTATTTTATTTCTCTAGATAACCACTTTAACCTTAAAAAATATCATTTTACGACAACCGCCTTGACTAGTAATGCTGTTACAAAATGGTGTTTCAAATAGCTAACTGCTCATAAATGTTCGTCATAAAAATTAATTTTAAAATCATAATTCATAATTTTTTAGAACCACTATTTTTTGTATTACTGGACATTAACTTGTAAAATCTTAATTATAGTTTGCCAATATAAAATTAAAACCAGCTACGGTTTAGCTGGAAAACTGTATAAAAAAAATTTGCCCACAAGTGATTGTGGAAAATCTAAAGAATACTATAGTAGAACATTTATGGAACCCAGAGAAAAATCGTCTTGATATTTTTAAATAACACTTTTAAAGTTTTGAGATTTATGTTATGTCTAAACTCTGGGGTGGTATTAGCACTAATGCGCAATACACAAATTGTAACGTAAGTGAAGTTATATGGCTAAACGGACAGCTGTTAAGAGGAATTGAAAACATTATTTTAGACATATCCTAGATCTAACCTATTTCCCAAAGAGAAGTAAATACATTATTTGTCCTTAAAGATGCTATCCAACCAAAACTTACAACTATCATAAACTAGATTTCATTTTTGCATTAAAGTGAAAAGAAGTTTAAAAATAATTTGCAAAAAAATACTTTCTTTGTGTGAAATCAGTTATATCATGGATATGTCTATAGGGAATGTTTTTAGTTCATCTAAACAGTTTCTTTATAACCACATGACTGCAATTCCGTTAAACACTTTCGCTGTACTTTTTGCTTTCCACAAATCTGCAAACACTCCCCAGAGCTTACACATATCCATGTCAAAAAATTAACAGAAATTATATTAACTGTTGCTAAGTATCACTACTTCCGCTGCACTTTTTGCGTTCCACAAATCTGCTCACACTCCCTCCAGGTTAAACATATTTATGCCAAAAATTACAGATTTTACAACGACTGTTATTAGCGTGTAGAATGTTGAAGAGCGCGCCGTGTGAAGTGTTACCGGCCTGTAACTCACGAGCAACTCACCGGCAGCATAACTCACCAGGCCCAGTGAGTTAAGAGCTCCGCCGATACCTCGTGCCTAGAAGGAGTTTCAATTATACAGCCAATATCCTGGCCTGGATTTATTCTTCAGGTATTGATCGACGGAGCACATCTGACGCCTCCACAGGGCTCAGTATTGGATAGTTCGCTATACATATTTTATTCGGTGTATATCAGTAGACAGATTAAAGAAATAATGTATCAATATTTTTAACAGACCTCTCGTACCTACTACACCTTTTTCTGGACATTCATACTGAAGATCTGTCTAGAGAATGTTTCAAGCAAATATAGGTATGAACAGACACAGCACTATGTGGACAATAGTGAACAAATTGAAAACTCCAGGATCAGAACAAAACTTGGGAACAACAACTTGGGATCCCAAACCATCAAGTAAGCAGACGACTCACAAAGTTTACTAAATATTGATATTAATTAATAGTTCTTATCATTTATAATGTATGTGTCTTGTATGAACTTTATAAAATTCTGAATCTAAACTGAGATAAATCCTCTGTATTTTCGTTTAAGCCAGTCACATTTACAAGAGTGCGTTAAACTATCAAGTTGTGATAAATATACAAAAGAGTTTTCTGGGGAATGGAATAAATTACAGTATATCAATTGCTGCTAAGGTTACAAGTTTAACGAGTTGTAATTTACTTAGAAACAATGTTTCTCAAATTTAGTTTGACGAACTATTGTATTTTTTTGCAACTAAGACTAGTTACATAAGGTTGAGCTTATATTTCTACTATGTTGACCTCAGAAAATATTAATAAATCAAGGATAATTACATCATGGAAACTACTTGTGTAATAAGAGACTTAACTATTCTGCCATTTTAGCTATGCAAACAAATACAAAGGCTTTAAACTAGTCGACAATGAGATACTTGGCAGATTTATATATAGTCCTAACAATTAAATATAGATAAAATTAAAATGAAGGTCCAAGCATTATTTATTTATTTATTTACAAAATCATGCAAAAGAACAACAAATGCAAAAAAAGCATACGTTTGATAAACTAATAAACAGAAATTAAAAACAGACAAAAACAAAAGCCTTGCACAAAATAACCTATTATTGATTTTATGCAAGAACGTATGCACAAAAAATACATATACATATAATACATATAGCATGGAAGTAAAATTGGAACTCTCCTTAAAGGAAAAAATGTACAAAGAGTTATCTTACATGGCTTAGGTTAGCATCAAAGCATTCCCTCAAGGTTTAAAAGCGATTATATGGAAGCCATTTATACCACCCTGGCAAACTCAAGTAATGCCTAAAGGCAAAGCATTAAAATGGCAACCATCCCTAAAACAGGAAAGTTAATTCTCTTTATAAAAGTAAATTTATTTAATCTAAGCCGATATACAAAATTATTTTAAATATGTCTAGATTATGACTATGTACATTATTATCGGCAAGAAATATGTCCTGACTTTTTGATTTCCAAAAGCAATACATAGTTTTTATTACTTTACACATATAATTTATACATTAAATTAAAATAACAATTTCACTTTTGACACTTACTGCGAACTAAACCTAACCCAACCCAAACTTATTACCTGACTTGGATACACAAGTACAAACAAGTTTCTAACACACAATTGAACTTACACAATACTCCAACTTTTAAGTCATTCGTGGGGAAGAGAAGGTATATGAATGTAAAACTAAGTTAACTAAGTAAGGAAAACATTTAAAGAAGTATGCAATAAAAGTGAACACATACAGTCCGAATGAGGGATGATTCAAAAATAATATTTGTTCAAATAATCACAGAACAATTATCACTGCACCCTATAAAAATTATCAAAATATGTTGATACGAAAGAATTACTGTACTATGTTAAGGACTTGGTAAAATAATTCAGAATAAATCAAATAAAAAGTTATACAATTAGACTTCGTGTTTTTAAGGTAAACAAAACTATTTACAAAGTGTCATGAAGTATTAAAACACGGTGGCAACAATAATGATCTACAAGTGTTCACAAAGTAATTAACGCTCGGGCACGAGGTTTAATTTTAATTAAGTGTCGTTGGAAGGTGCCAAGTAATGAGGTGTGTAAAGTTATGTATATCCATGAAGCCCTCGAACTTCGCTCATAAAGATACACGTTCACAAGTCATAAATAAATACTAGGCGATCAGGTTATTTAAAAATTAACTTCGAGATAAGGTACTTAATTTTCTATATATTTTAATAATTATCAGAAAGGTTTGTTTATTTGGAGATGTGTATTTTTTACTCTTTGGTAAAAGTGTAAGTCCTTTAGGAAAACGTTATTTTAATGCGTAATGTGAGGTGTGAGTATGACTTTTAATTTGGGGTTATACAACCAAAGTGAGTTAATAGGTAATTTTCAAAAAATATTAAAATCAGTTCCGTGTGGTAAATGTAATGTTAGGATTTTGCTAAACTCGAGTAACGTCTAACCGTATACGAGTTTTAGCAGAGAGAGACGAAGTCTTCATACCTTGTTAACTGTGCCACCACTTGAACCCTTCAAACTATACATCCAACCGAGAATGTGATGAGAAAAATTACCTTATTTCTATATTAAATTTTGTTTAGTTTTTTATTTATTGGTGCCACATTCAAATAATTTTCCAATGACCAGATATTTTTTCTCATGGAACACTCTTAATTTTATTGTGTTTTCAGATGGAAATTTTACTATAATTTTAAGACTGTATAAGCTACACTACTGCTAGTAGTGCTGGGGTAGCTATACTGTATAATCTAGTTTATTCAAGCGAATAGTTGTGTATTGCTATTTTTTCATTTCCAAAAAATAAATTAATGTTTATTTATAAAGTTTACTGTCAATTGTACAGTGTACAAGTCCTCATCAGTGGGTGAAACAGTTACAAAAACGACTATTTTGTGTGTATTTAGGCTCTCTGAGGATTTTAAAAAGGTTAGATTACTCAGGTATAAACAAATCTTATAATTGTATTTTCCATCCCAAACAAGAATAAAATATAGGGTCTTCCATGAAAAAAATTTAAGTTGAGCACCATATAGAAAAATTGAGGCCTTTTACAAATATTTTCAGAAAAAAAACTTTTATATGAAAAATATTCAAAGATATAAATTAAAATGAATCTAAGAAGGACCAAAGATAGTAAAGAGAAGTTTTGAGAAACATTTGATTGTTCTTATAGTAAATTTAAAAGGTTAAAAATATATCAAATGAGAAAACAGGATCAAGTCAGGATCAGTATCTAGAGAAGTGCGTCCCAAGATGGCGTAATGTCCGTTGAGGAGTCTTGATGAACCAATCACAATGCAGAATTTTGGCTGACATTTCCAGGAGATATCAAACTCAGCTGATTACTATTAATGGGATTATGAATTTTAGTTTTGAGTATTGTATTGTTATAGATATTACAAAAATACCAACTGTAAATAAATAAGGTTAATAAGGTTAAGGAATAAGTAGGTGGTTCAGTTGTTGTAGTGCCCGCTTCATAATCTGCGATTCAACGGTTTGACCCTGAGGAAATATTGTTATTTTTCATGGAGTTGCTAATAACCACTGAGCATTTATATTCCTGGCAAATGAATCAATGATTTCTGGTACCTACGAAACTATATGACAACTAAATAAAGTATATACATTATTTATAAAAATTTCATTTATTTCATCACACTTACTTCTTAGCTGCGTCCACCATTGGTCAGTATGAATAAAAGTAAGAGTGAGAATAAATTTAAAAATACTAATAATAAAAAGAACTCCCTTAGGGCCTGTTTTGTAAGGGCTTTTTAGAATAGAAATACTCAGAAATTTTATCATGGTATTTAGATTGTAATTGTGGACATTTTACGCAATTTACTGAATAATGATCCTTCGACAGGACTTTTAATAGCCCTATAGCCAGCGATATCTAAAGGATATATAGTTTATCTTGGGATATGAACCACCTTCCCTGAATTACGAACTGATCTAATTATGAGGATGATCTTTGTAGATGAACGTAGTATTGTGTACACAAGAGACTATTCCATCCACCGACCCTACCTATCCAAAATTTCTCAACTCCAGGTAGTTGGATTACAGGACACGCAACCACCCCAGTAAACCAATTATATTAAAAACTCATTGTATATGTGTAATTATATATTAATATCAACCAGTCGTTTTAAATTGCACTAGTATCCTAGTCCATTCCACTGAACAGCTGAGCGCCAGACGCCTGTTGTGGGAGATCATTGCCCGCCTCATAAACATCTCTGGTCCAGCGACTGACGGCTCTAACCACGCTTCTCGGACTCCAATTAACAGTCGGTAATTATCGTAATCGGTGAATAAATCGATCAGAAGCGGCCCGAGCTCAAAGCAAACTGTCGGTGATATTTGTTAACTTGACGCATTGTCTTAGGTAGTCGTAACTCTCGGGAAGGGAAAAGTGAATTCGACCATGATTATTCCGATTATCCTTGTTACGACTAATGATCGTAAAAATGTTCGGGCTGGAGAGGGGGTTGAAATATCGAGTCAGTGTTATTTTATTGCTTTTACAACAGGCGATATTTGTTCATTCGTTAGACTGAATGGTCGTAAACCACAGAGGAGAAATGAGTATCTCAATTATTCTTTTAATTCAACTGTTGAATTTTGTTCTGTTCGACTGCACGCCCGATGTTTTCGTTATTGTAAATATCAGGTTTTCGTAAATATGTTAATTTTGTGTCGTCAAAATCTTGTAAATCTGCCAAAACTAACTTGTAAATCCGCCAAACTAACTGTTCCGATTGACCGATATATCTGAATTATGAACTCGTCCAATTAAATGTAGGGATATAAATCTGTACTAAATTTTATCTTGATCGGACCATTTTTACGAAAGCTGCCATTTTCATGGACACACACACACACACACACACACACACACACACACACACACACACACACACACACACACACACACACACACACACACACACACACACACATATGTATATATATTTTTAACGAGAATTTTTCGTCTCTAGGCACCTCAAAATGAAAAAATAACATTGTCCCAGGCTTAGGTCTTGTCCTGAGACCTACGGTGATAGCTTCTCCCTTAAAACTACAATTAAATTTTCTAAAACTCAGTGTAATAAAAGTAAACATGAAAGTGTCTCTCTGTTTTATTACCTTTTACCTTTTGAGCGAACTTATGTTCGCTTATGTCATTCCACGGCGAGTCGCAGCTTATTGACTTGGCTATAAATAACGATTGGCGCCCTCTACCATTAGAGAGGTGCTAATGGTTTTCTTGATTTGTAGAGGAGATTCGCGCCATCTGTGTAATTATAGACCCATCTCACTTCTGCCCGTGATTGAAAAAAGTTTTAAAATATACGTTTGTAATGAAACTCCACATTAAATAATAACAGGTTGAAACTTAATTACGAGTAGGTACAGTAATGAACAACGAAAGATGGTGGATGTTTTGATCGCGGAGGAATGGTTAAAACATATTTGTCACTTCTTGAATTATCTGAAAATTTACAAAGTCAAAATATTACGAATGCCTATTAAATAGTGTACTGACTATTTCATTACATTTAATCTTATACTTCCTCAAATTTTCGCCAGAATGGTTGTATTAGGATATCAGCCACTTACTTATCTAACAATACTAACGAACAAGCGGTTCATTAGTTATTGTATCCGTTTCTTAATTTGAATATTGCTGGTTCAGTTCTGAGCAAAAGCTCAGCACAGTTATCTTTGTTCATTGGGCTATGGGATGGTGGAGTATCCTGTAATCCAACTACTTGGAGGTCACGGATTGTGGATAGTTGTGAGTGATGTCGGTGGACGTTGTGTTTTCTTGTACGGATTAACATCCGTAACATTGAATACCACGTTAATCCGCAAAGCCCATCCTCATAATTAGACCAGTTCTTAATTCAGAGGCAGTGGTTCGGACTCTACGTTAAATTGTAGGTCTATTAGATATGCTATTGACAGCCGGACTATTAATTAACAGTCATGTCAAAGGATCATGTCTGCCTTTGTCAGTTACAAGACTACAAGTTCGCGCCACAAGCTGATTTTTGTCAGCAACAAAGCTACAGTCATGGAATCCATTTACATTACTTTACAATTTCACAATTTACACTTAGTGAGTGGGAGAGTGTTTCATAAAAAAATAGACGACTAACGAGACTGATTTGGACAGTTACTTATCAAATCGGAAAATCCAGATGTCGTAGAAAACCCGCAAAAAAATAAAATAACGCATGAGCTATACACGTCAAGGAGTAGAAACGCCGACAAACACGTTGCAAAGCGAGCAAATCGCAGCCAACCGGAAACCCTGAACCATATGGGGAGCCGGGTCCACTCTCTACATAAAGACGCCTATTTATTCCCGTATGCAAATGTGACGGTATGCTTCATTTGCGGCATTTTGCATTCTGGCTCGGTATGAATGCCTTCCAATTAAATGTTATTGGTGGCATTGCGGCGACGCCGGCGCCGTTGCTTTCAAAGTCGGTACCGCTGTATGTGGGTGAGTTTATGTTCATGCGGTATTGTAGGAGTGTGTAATCGCTGGCTGGCGGGTTCAAGTGAACATATTCATGTTCCTCAGAGAAAATCTGATTTGAAAATCTTTATTACAGTGATATAAGTTTGTTACAGGCCATGAAGCGTGAAATGTGATAGGATATATTTACTTCAGACTTTAAACGTTTGGTTGAAATTCACTCCAAAAATGTTTAACGTAGTCATTTAACGGATAAATGACTGTAAATGTTCTTGATTCTCTTGAACACAATTGTTAAGTGGCTTATTTGTAAATTGCCATGGTCATGTAGGTTTGTTACTTTTTTTAGTTTTTAACCTCTCAATCGTAGAATCGTAGCTACTGTATAATACGGTATGAACGCTGCAGATAATTTGGTTTTAAATACGAAACATTTAAAACATAAATTTGTTACAAATAGAAAATTAAGGTTTAGACTTCTCAAAGTAAGAGAATCTTAGGCTTTAAGACTTTGCATTATCGTGGGATCTTATTATTGTTAATACCGTTCGTAAACCAACTTTATCTGTGAACTTACACGTACTTTTCCCCTCTAAAGGTAAACTGAAAAGACACCCAATATTAGTTATCATATGCAACGCTTAATGCTATGAGCATAACAAGTTTATTGTATAAAAATACTCATCAATTTCTTTTACACAGCCCCGAAATACAAGTTAAAATATATTGGGGATGAAGCTCAGCCCCCTCCACGAGGTAATAACATAGCATAGCATAGCAATTTTTATGGAAACGGTTGATAATTAAAGAAGTATTTTGCATAACCATAACGCTTCATAATTTGCGCTCTCAGAAAACGGTGTGCAGCGTAAATTTTAGTTTTCTTTAAACCTTTAGTCGAGGACTAATGATAGAAGTTACAAATTTAATCTAAATCGAACAAACGGTGTATAACTCCATACGTATATATATACACGCGCGCAGACTTCACTCCGAATACCACTTTTTTAGGTTCAGTAGACCCTGATATATTCACTGAAAATTCAAATCCGAATATGTTTATGAAAATAATACTTTATCCTTACACTAACGTAAGAAGATACTAACATGATCAAATGAAAATCCTATGTATTTTCCTAGATGCTCATGATTACGAAAAACCCTTAGAACGAGTAAATGTAAGCATATGTTAATATACGGATGGACTCTTACTCTAGTTTATCATATTATTACCGTAACACTAGTTGAGTAAATGAGAAAAACGTTAGAGCTTCATTTATTTCAAATAGAACTATGTTTTAAAATTATCAGTTGAAGGTAGTAGTAAAATAATATAAAACTTAGGAAGTGAGACTTTTGACTTGTAAATAAAATGAAGACGATACAAGAAAAAGTACGTAATTTTTTTAGTTCCTATTAGAATTCTTCGGGTGAGTTAAATTAAATCAAAAACAACAGCTGCGTTTCACATGGACATAAATTCGACCAGACATCTTAACCATCAATCTAGACGGGCGGCGACACAGGTGTCGGCCAAGTTTGGGCATCCACATGTCTCAGAAAAACGCTCGCTCCAGGATTAAAGCCATTCAACCTGTAAAGGTAATTGGTGTTTTTCTAGAGTTTACGGGGAATGTATTGGATGGATGTAAAGTTTTCGCTTTAAAATAAGTATAATCGTTATATATCTGGGAAGGTTATTAAAAACATTAAAATCACAGATAATAAAAACCCCTTCATAACATTCTTGTTCTCTGTGACCTGATTTAGACGACAGCTTGAAAATAAAGTCTTAAGTACAGTTTATACTACCCTCGTAACCATAAAGTTGCTGTGTTTTTGTTTATTCAAAAACTTATTTTATACTTTCAAAAATTATTGTAGTACAGGTATTTACTTCAATGTGGTAAATAGGTAAGATCATGGATATGACTAAAGGGAATGATTTCAGTTCATCTAAACAGCTGTTCTTATAACCACATGACGGCACTTCCGTTAAACACTTCCGCTGCACTTTTTGCGTTCCACAAATCTGCAAACACCCACAGAGCTTAAACATATCCATGTCAAAACATGTACCACCCAGTCTGTTGATCAATTTCTTCAAAAGCAACAGATAAAAGAAACAATAGATCATTATGAACTGAAATTGTTTTTGTCTCAACAAAAGATTTCTCGAAGTAATCGATTTAGACGGGAAAAGACAAATCGTAAGTGAAGACTTATTGTCCATCGCAAGTCCCCCACACTGCTGCGACAGGTCATTTAAACTCGTTGCTACAAGTCTTGTAACGATTTGTCAAGAACCAATCTTGGCATGAACAGTGAATATTTGCATAAGTGATGTGCATTTAAAATACGTTTTCCTCCGCCTACTACGTAAAGCCGTACTTAACTCTCTGGAATACTTTTAGTTCCAAGGGAGGAAAGGTATGTATTTTTCGTCCCAAGGGAGTAAAAGTAATCTTATAAGAATGACACGTGGGAAATCTTGCACATCATGCAATAAACTATCAGGAACAATAACAGCTGACAGTAGTAATTAATAACAGCTGATAGTTTGCATTGATTGTTTTGAGGTTATGTTAGCCAACTTGGAAAATGATGGTGATTCAGGTTAGTTAATAGCCGGTAATTTATAGCTTTTTGGTGGAAAATGTTATGTGCATCATGGGATTAAAGTCCTTTTTGTTCTTCAGGAAATTTAAAAGGAAAAATTTAGGAAAGGAACGGACAAAATGAACAAAAATGGACAAAATGACTTTGTGAACAGAAATTTTATCATTAATCCCTTGTTCAAGTACTGTACGGATACGTGTTGATTTTACAATTTCAGGTAAATAGCGTAAATAAGGATTTTAAAGATTGAAGTTCCATTATAATTAGCTTAGTTGGATATATTTCCTCATACTATTGCGAAAACGGCAGTTTTTATTATGCTTTGCGGGTCAGTAATCCTTTCCCTACCTAGGGAGGAAAGTATGAGTTGATGTCGAAATTATTGCGTGTTTGTTATTACAATGTAAAACAGATAAAAATACGAACATATCAATATTTGATATTTACGTATGTTATAGATAGTATCAAAAAATAATAAGTGACAATTAATCAATTGTAGAAAATTGTCACAAGATACAGACAAGATAGAAACAACTCTTTCTTATGGAACATTTTTGGTTTTTACACTAGGTAGCTCAATTTTATTTAGCTTTTTTATGCAGTCTGACAAAAATATAGCTCATAACAAAGTATTTTTGTTACTCGCACAGATTACAATCTTGAGCTCGTACATCACGTTCGACCCTTGTTCCACTATGAACCGGACTTAAGTCAATGACAAGAGACTTTTTTATTTTGGACTAGTAAAAGACCGTACATTTAAGTTAACCCCCTTCCCTTATTAGTTTTTACTAAACGGGGGGACTTTCTCCTTTGCCCATTTTTCCTTCTGAACCTGGAATATTATACTGGATTATGTTTTGGGCTTACTAAAGTAAGAGTCTTAGGCGTCAAGGATTTGCATGATCGAAGGATCTCATTATTATATATGTATACAACCAATGACTAGCCTGTCTAGACTAGCCTACTTTGTTCCTCTAAATGAAAAACGTTAAAGGATAGCGCCTGAACTACATTAAAAGCTTTTGTGTAAAGTAATTTGTAAAAAACCCCTGTCGTGCGTCTAAAAACAAAAAAGGTTTGCTGGACCAAAAAATACTTCAGACGATAGATTATAACCGTAAATTAGTGGAGAAATAAAGAATCTCCGTAAAAAGCTTGAATACTAAACCGACTAGACCAGCACTTATTTATCTCTGCACGGTTAATTAGGTGAAACGCCGTCAAAAGTCATGTCAAGAGTCAACATAGCTTTGTGGGACATACCGAAGTCTCATTAAAACTCTTGGTCACTAATGAGACTATGAAGAACGTCGTTGAGTCCTGTTTGCAATGAATGCACAGTCCCAGGAAAAGTAATCAAGGCAATCCGGAGGTGTGAAAATAAGTCCATGACGCAGGTGGAGGGCTCTCGACGAGTGCTGATGGAATTAGAGGGAATTCTTTGATCTGGCTTTTCACTCTCCAGGAGTGGCTTGTGTTTAAGGTGTTGATGTACAAATTAAAACGTTTAAGAAGAATCTTTCCATGACCCTACTTGTGACTGAGTGAGTTGGTAGTTAACTAGAAGAGAGAATATACTCGGGCTCCTCCAATTAAAATTTCTCATTGCTCTTGAAATTATTCATAGAAAAGGAAATGTCTGAGTGATGTACTAATTTTTTAACCTTTCAAAGCCTTGCAACGATATCTCAAACGTCGTTATTTCCTAGACCTACAAGTGCATACAGGTCGCGAAGCGTTGTACACGGTAAACAGGTTTCTATTTAAATTAAGTTCTGCAAATAGTGTTACTAGGAACTTTGACTTCGAGCTGCGCTTTTTAGTTACATTAATATTCTAATATGCTCAATTCTTATTTAATCACTGAATGAACTAATACATATTTTTTGCTAAAACTTTATTGATGTGTTAGGTGAACATATTGTCTGTACAAATTTTCCAACAACTTGTTATCGAGGAAAGTCAATTGTTTTGACTATTTAAAAATCTTTTTTACAATTTTTGACATGGATATTTCTTAGCTTGGGGGGTGTTGGCGATTTTTAAGATGGAAAACATGTAACAGGTTTCCAAACTACCAGATCTATTGTATTGAATTTTTAATATAGAATAATAAGAGCAAGTTTTTTGAAAATATATATAGACAAATATAATATATATATATATATAAAATATTTACACACGTTCGAAAAACAGAGAGGAATACAAAATTTTACGAAATAACAAATTTGTAGACACATAGTTCTAGATAGGTCTATGTAAGGAAAATCGTTGTTTTACTGAAATTAAGTTAAAATCTAAATATCATTACGCTTATGGGAATAAAATTCAATACAAACCAAAACAGCTGTTTATACGTTTGACAGTTCTTGATTAAGACTGCGGGGAACAATATAGATTATGATTAATATTTATTTATGAATAAAAATTCAAAATTATCAGGTTACTAAACAATTTTTAATCTTGGTTTAAGAAGGAACTTAAGGTGCTGTGCGAATAAAAGCAGAGTACCGCTCGTGATCACGGTGATAGAAAAGAGTTGTCCCTATCTTGAGTCACATAGACAACCAATTAAATTAAGTAAATTAAACCTCGTGATTGACTTTTCAATCTCATACGTTTATACAAAATCAGTTGATCACGGTAATAATAACGGTAGGATAATTGACAGTAAATGATCGGCTTGGCTAAAATACAAACGTGGCCGCTCGTGACTAGCGTAGCCGATTCTAGCGTGTGGCCTCGAACTGACGCGAGTTCACATGACTACGGTGATATCTGATGTGCACATTAATATGTCGTGATCTGACGGGTGAGTCAACCACATATGTTTTCTTGAAAATTTGACTAATTTTTCAATTAACTTGTAAAAACGTCTTATTCTATCCGAGCAAAGCTCGGTCACCAGGTACTATAGAATAATAAGAACAGCTGTTTAAATGAACTGAGACCATTCCTTATAGACAAATCCATGATAACCTATTTCCCACAGGGAAGTAAATACAAACATTTTTACGAACGTTTTCTACGTAAGACACAAAGTTTTCCTAGATATAGGACTTATAATAAATGTTGTTACTGAAACAGTTTTCAATATTTTTTGACATGGGTATTTCTTAGCTCTGGGGCGGGGGTATTACAATTCGTTGGACCAAAATTTGAAACGGAAGTGACGGGATTATGTTTATACAGGACAGCTGTTTACGGGAACTGAAAACATTTCCTTTAGACTTATCCATGATCTAATCTATTTCCTAAAGGGAAGTAAATACATTTGTTAACCTCTACTGTCCATCACTAAAGGCCGAGGTCCGTGTGGTGCATTAAAGACAGCGAAGTACCGTGATCTGACGGGTGAGTCACATAGACTAGCAAGAGGTGGCCGCTCGTGATCTGACGGGACTCCGCTGGCCTCTGGTTACGATGCAGCAACCTTTGACTTAACTAGCCCAACGCGTTAACCCTGATTTACAGTGCTGGTAATTCCACAGATATTGACGTGATTCATTTCTTGAATTATTGAATTATTCATATCTAAAAAAATCAAGCAAATTTAATTATAAATCAATATTCATAAATGAAGTGCAAATCTATTCCATTATAAAAAATTGACTATAATAGTCACAGAATTGATTAAACTTCACATTTTCCAACATAGATCTATAGCCTGTCTGTGTGAACATTTTGGTCAGTATGGTCAGTAAAATGGATGTAAGCTAGAAACAAATAGTTATTAAATTTAATTTTCTAGAATGAATTCTGTGAACTGTAATTTAACGTGAACTGTGAACTGTAATTTCTAAATTTAACGTGTAAAAAGATTGATTGATTTAAAATTTTGAAAATACCGGAAGTAAAGGTTCTAAATTATTAAAAAAACAACTGATTTTACCTCCAACAGAACGCAAGACCTGTAATATATTTATCAAATAGCATCCATATAAAATATAATAATTTTACTACAGGGATCACAATGCCTCAAATCGACGCTGCATGGCAATCGTAACACTTAAAACATCACTCAGAGAGTTACATAGATTAATTTCCTTATCGTTTGCTAATCTGCTTTCCCTGACTTGAAAAAAGTGCAAGCAATGCGTGCAATGTTTATGCAAAGTGGACCCGTTCCTGCCAAGAACGTTCCAGTGACAAATAGTTACAAGACTCGCTGCAACTAGTCACTGCTAATAACTGGCGGACGCAAGATATTAGTAAGTCGGAGCTATTAATCTTGCGTTCCGCTGTAACTTTTACTGCGAATAATAGTTTTGTTGTATTAGCAATTTAATATACGTCATAATACCTGTTATCGGTAATTTATCTAAGTCCAAATAATGTAAATTTTAAGATAAAGGTTTTGTATATTAAATGAGCTAGGAAATCGCTGGAGAATATTTTACGTCACCGTTCCGTACAACTGAGTATTATTTGAAATTAAATGACAGCATAGTTGGTTGTAAAAAGATAATGCTTTATAGGTTAGTCACAATAAATTTGAAAAATGGAAATGACGTAAAACTATTTTTATCCTGCTGACGTTAAGGTCATTTTGCCCTTGTTACGTTTAGGCTGATGGCAATAATCTTTCTACATAAATAAATATAAAACTTAGAGTGAAGTTGAAAAAAATCAATTTTGTACGAAAATCACTTTTGTAAACATAACTTTAATCAGTTACCATTTGACTTTAAGAAAAAGATTTATGTAATTTACTTGCCTTTGGGAAATAGCATACGTCATAGATATGTCTAAAGGGAATAATATTTAATGTTCCTCTAAACTGCTGTCCTTATAACCATATGACGTTCCTAACAAAATGACGTCACCGTTTCAAATTTTGGTCTGAAGGATTGTCAATATCCCCCCTCCGAGATAAGGCATATGCGTGTTAAAACGTCAAGAGCTAAGAAAGCATTTAACTTTGGAAAAAAACTAGGAAAGCTTATCATAGTCTATGTGATAGGCGCGGTGTTCCTAGGCGCCGCTGTTGACCTCCTTATCACTTTCGTTTCCTCTCACTCTCACACATAGAGTGGTGAATACATTCGCGAGGACAATTTAAACGTTCATTTCAATCAGGTTTTTACTGGTAACATTTCCGAACACAGAACAAGACACGTTCACTAAGATTCACTTGGATCTACACTAGGATTTTTTTATGTATGACAGTGAATTATTCTGATTGGTCAAACGAAGTAATAGCATATTATAAACTAAAAAGAAAAATAATACATGCTGCAATGAAGGATACAAAATAAAACTCAGTTTCCTTACTAAGATTATAACGCAGTATTATTAAATTAAAGCCGTAATTTACCTCTATTACTTTATTCCCTACATTTTTCGTAGGAACAATTTCCCATTTTTCACCCACAGATACTTGTGTTTTTTTCTTTTCTGATTTTCCTCACCGCACTATGCAATTAATTTTCTCCTCTTATTATAGAGCGATTCATTGATGTAAGTCGGTTTGTCCTTTGACAGTCCCACTCACTGGGAAGCCTCTTTACCCTCCGCATCTTCAGCATCTCCTTATCGATCCGTTGTAGCAATTTGACAATTATTCCAGGGGGCACCGAGGTGCCCGTACTACGACCTACGATGGCACGCGTTCACTATCGTGTCGGAAATATTAACATCAAGGGCCTCCTTCACAACTGTTAAAACATCCTCATTTTTACTCACTGGAATACCATGGATTTTCAAAGACAACCTGCTGCTAAGCATACTACTTTTCGCTACACGTAAATCATCACCATTTTCCTTCAGCTGGGTATTCAGTGAGTGAAAAGAAGAGTTAAAATGGTT
Source organism: Nephotettix cincticeps (assembly GCA_023375725.1). NCBI lineage: Eukaryota > Metazoa > Arthropoda > Insecta > Hemiptera > Cicadellidae > Nephotettix > Nephotettix cincticeps. Next base: position 31,768,365 of record CM041787.1, on the reverse strand, counting down.
GTTCATACTATTCTGACTGTTTTTAATCCACTAACACTTTCAATATGTCCTGAAGAGTGAAATTCCCTCAGCAGTCTACCCCTTTGTCATATTCTGGCGGCCATCTTGAGAGTTCTTGGTTCACCTCCTGGACATATTTCCGTCCATAAATGACCCAATCTTAATTTATTCTTGCCTCATTTATCCATGAACATAAACGCTCGCGAATCTAAAACTTCGCAAATTTAAAACAGGACGGTGGCGTGTCCTATTATCCAGCTACGTGGAGGACAAATTATGGATAGTTATGAGCGATTCCGCGTGGATGCGATAGTCCCTTGGTGTGGATTAACGTTCACATTATTGAATACTACATTCATCCGCAAGGACCATCCTCATAATTGGAACTATTCGTGGTTCAGAGGGAAAATTTTGTTTCTGATCCCGAATTTAAATTGGCTAATTTCCTGTTCTAGATAGGTCTAATGTCCAGGAAAATTCGTGTTTTCTTGTAATATTAAGTTTAAAATCTAAAAATTTAACATTACGCTATGGAGAATCAAATGTAAACAATGCAAACCAAAACAGCTGTTTATAAACGTTTGACAGTTCTTGATTGAAGACGGCAAAGAACAATATGTGAATAGAGGTTTTTCATAAATATTTATTTTATGTATGTAATAAATGTAAAATTATCAGGTTACTAAACAATTTGTAAAAACTTAAGGATAACATAGCTGTGCGAAATAAAAGCAGAAAAAGTATTTCCAAAATCTTCCGTGTTTTGATAGAAAACGTATTCGTTGTATTGCTTGAAGCCACTGTAACAAACTAATTAATTGATGTAAATTAAATCTCTCTTTTGCTTTTCAATCCTCATTCCGTTTATAAAAAAATCAGTTGATCACAGGCTAATAATAACGGTATGGGTAATTAAACAGTAAATGATCGGCTTTGGCTTTTGGAAAAGACGTTAAACGACATCGTTCAATTGACTAACCTCGTCATAGCCATCTTGAGAGTTCTTGGTACACCTCGTGGACATATTTCCGCCCATAAATGACCCAATCTTACATTTATTCTTGACTCATTTATCCATGAACATAACCGCTCGCGAATCTAAAACTCCGCAAATTTTAAACCGGACGGTGGCATGTTCTATAATCCAGCTACGTGGAGGACGAATTATGGATAGTTATGAGCGATTCCGTGTGGATGCGATAGTCCCTTGGTGTGGATTAACGTTCACATTATTGAATACTACATTCATCCGCAAGGACCATCCTCATAATTGGAACTATTCGTGGTTCAGAGGGAAAATTTTGTTTCTGATCCCAGCTTAACTATTGGTTCCTAAGATGTCATTGGCTGTTGGGCTATCAATAGCAGTCCTGTGTAAGAAACATGTCTGTAGGAAACCTATAATATCGCGACACAATCATGCAGCCTTTCTCATTGACTCTTGGATTAGCTACCTGGTTAGATTAACATTTCAGTGAAAAGTATCAAAAGTCGACAAAAAATCAATAAATCTATCTATGGATGCGATCGATTAACTTCTACCAAGACACCGACCGCTGTCGCAAGCTCAACCCTCCAGCAGGACCGTCAGACGTGTGACGTTTGATCAGGAGAGTTCTGTTCCAAAGCCAGACTGCAAAATGCTGCAAATGAGCCATTCCTATAGATTTGCATAGAGAAATAAAACCACGTCTTTATGTGGAGGATCGAGCACACCTCTGTGTTTAAGGCACAGCTGTCAGCTTGAATAATTCAGTTGTTGTTTACCGTTCACCTTTACTTGAGCTACATACTTTTAAACTTTGACCCTTTTGAAACATGTGGAATGCAATGCTAACAAGAGTTTGAGAAGAATTTCAGTAACAAATCTGAGATGTTGAAAGCTTAGGCTGTAGAAGATATTATTTTGTATCTTTCACATTATTTTGCTGACTTCAACATAATGAAAACATCCTCAATCCTTATGGATCAACGTAAAAATACCCCAATACTCCTAATAAAGAATATTCCAAAATTTCAAACTCAGACTTAATAACATGCAGTACCTCCACTTACTTGGCTTTTAGTCTCAAAAGGACAATGCTCATTTTGTGGCATTAGTAGGCCTACCCACCACACGATTTGCGTAAAATGATTGAAATGTCCAATTAAAAGTAAAGTACTGTAGTTATAAATTGAAATGCATTATTGAATTTTTATTTTCTATCAGCAAAAGAGATAATTACTTATTATTAACAAGTATGGTCGCGTAGTAGTTTAGTTTTCTTAAAAATATAATAACTTGGATTATGTTATTCAATAAATAAGCACTTTGCCTTTAAAATGACATCTCAACCTTTTAGTAATGCTTTGACAAAATTAACACTTTTCTTAAGGGGCTAACACGTCCTACAGACTCTTAATGATCTAGTTTGCAAACACTTTTCATCCATAAACAACACGAACCAATAAATAAAAAAGAAATCACCCACATACACAGATACTCAGATACACATAATATGATAGTGCAGATATGTTATACATAATACACTGCTTTATGTACATATGTTATAAAAATAATTTTATACTTCGAATCTAAAATTTTCAATACAAATTTTTTGCAGATCAATTCTTCCATTCAATCCAACGTTATTGCAGACATGCCTTTGATCAGATCCAGTGAAGAGTTGAGCCAATCTGGTTTATCGTAGCAGTATTAAAAGGCCGTAAACCGCCTACTTTACTGGCCCCAGTTAGCTATCAGACAGCTGCTACAATACAGAGGCTTATCGATGATCTCTCTGTTGGTTTAGAACCTATAAACCTTGAGCCGAGCTATCCAGTTCAATTATCCTTTCACTGCACAGTAAGACCTCCGTTCACCGCCATCATTTGAGGAATAGAACTCACCGGATAGCTGCTGCCAACTTCATAAAAGTATTTTTTACCATGTGTTTTGGAAAGCATACTACCAACCTAATAAAAAATTATATTTAACCAAATTTTAGTGAGAACGCTCTTAAGTGAACCTGGACTGTTTAAAATTATTTGTTGGAGATTGTGGGTTAAAGTTATTTAGATTGCTATTGCAAAAATGTTCCATTACTATTAGTAAAACAAATTTCCTCTTTCCTAGGTAAGCTGGAATTTAAAACATGACACGGTTATTACACAATCCGGACTAAGCCATCCGGATTTTTCTTGCTTGGTATTCCTTTTACTTATTTAACATTTTTTTATTTTCAGCTCTATGCCGCTATAGCCCGGATTATATACACTAACAATTAATCGTGTTTTAGGTTCTACGTTCCAACTCACCTGTGACTGAGGTCAGATTCCGGTATCGGAAACGTAGTAAAATGGTTTTTACAATTCGTGATGAAAACGACCGCAATAACAATATAACATTTTTAATCTAAAAATACTTTATTAATAGCTTATTCGTGAAATTAAGAGTAACTATTTTAATGTGCCCTAAAAAAATATTTTTCGTACATTTATACACAACTCTTAGTAGGAAGGGTAAAAAACGCATATATTAGTCCTAAAAATTCAAACTTAAGGTGAATGATTTCATTTGCGAATTAAAATTAGTCCTCCAAAATAATTTCAAAATACCATAAATTAATTATAGAATTTGTATTTATACTTATACATCGATCTTGACTGTAACACGGCACTAAAACTTATCAAGCTTGCTCTGAGTTATGTTCAGCTGACGACCTGATATCTGATCGTATCAGGGTGACAGTTTTGCTGAAATGAAATAAAGAAGACGACTAATGTTTTGTTGCCCCGAGGAACATAACCACTTTTCAACCTTAATTACTTCCCGCTAAATTGATTTACGCTCCAGAGACAGCCTCACAGGTGATTATTGGAATCTTAGCAGGTCCGAGGATCGTAAAGTATTATCCTGGCAATAAATACATCGAAGTTCTCTCGCAAGGTGCTAATAGCTTCTGTGATTTGTGACGGCGACTTCAACCACTGGAGTAATTACAGACCAATCTCACTTCTGCCACTAATTGAAAATGTTTTGAAAAAGGTGAAACCAGCTATTACCGAGTGTCATTGAACGGAGGAGGTGCCAACACCAGGTAAAAGGCTTTCAGCAACGCCAAGAAGTGTTTTCTCTGAGCGAAATAAACTGAATACTGTTCTCTTAATAAATAACAAGCTGTACAATACAAAATATAAAATAAAAAGTTTGAGGGAAAGTTTTTAACGCTGAATACCTACTTAATATAAATTAACACTTGTAGTTTAATTACCTAAAAAATAAATTTATTTTGTCTTAAAAGGTAAACTATACATTATACCCCGTTTTAAGTGTTTTAATATATTAGTTTTAGAGATAGTTTACACTAATTTACAGATAAGTGTACTTATTTAATATATTACCTACTATTTCTCTATTAAATATTTTTGCTTCTATATTTCATAAATCTTTTTAATTTTTATTTAAATTCAATCAAATAAGTGTTGGTTATTTTTGAGGTTTATAGAATAATCTTCTAGATACCTTCACATGTGCTTCAAATTTTTCACTATCATTGTACGTTAATAATAAAGCTAAAAAGCTTATGTGTGTATGTGCAGGCTTTTATAGAGGAAATAGGAACAAAAGGCGCATTTACACTTACCCATTTTCGTAGAAATACCCTTCAACCCCGTAATTTCCACCATTATTTTACCGCGCGCAGTCGAGCAATTATTTACACCATGACAAAAGTGATACCTCAATTACAGGGTGATCCAGAATTCGGGCGACAAGTAGCTCGGGGCGGGGGCTGACAGAATAATGGGGGGCGGTTCAGATCCGAGATAACCAAAGACAACCGGGTATTAGGGAATGATAGCACTTTCGGTGGTCTTTGACCACGATCGTGGCCGAGATAAGGCTAGTCAAGCGGACGGCGAAATTTTAGAACTAGTATTTATAGTTCTATTATCTTCATAGGTTTAGTTTATTAAGTTTAGTTGTGTATCTTTGTTCTATATAATGGTAAGATTCAATGCAATGAAAGTGGTGAAAAATAAAAAAATGCACGTGAATATTTTTTAACGGTTCAAGATCAAAACTATTTTATTTAGCCTCTCTCATATTCGGACTACTTTATACTGTCGTATTTCACGTATTGTTTCTGCGTCTCAAGAATACGTTTAAATCCTCGTCAAACGTGGTTGTTTGAACTTAATTATTGATCCCTAGTCAATTTCTCATTGCTAAATTTTCATTTCGTGGATCACTACGTGAACACTATCTCTTGTGCATCATTGTTGTCGTGAGATTCCTTAGGCCTATTCTGCTATGCCCTTTAGTATTATCTAGACTTGGATTTCTACTAGCCACTTGTTTTATACTGTCTCTTAATTTTCATTTCTTTTATATCTTTAGTTATTTTTATTTTTCTTGAATTACCATATTACCTTTCAGGTAGGTTTTAAGCCAAATCACAGCAAATATCGTGGCGAGATCTTGTTGTCTTGTTTTTGACGAAGGCTCACGTATAGCCTACCTGTATCTGACATGATCCGTACCACCACTTTTGCCTCTGACTTTAGAACTGGTCTAATTATGAGGACGAGCTTTGCAGATGAAAGAAGTATTTAATATCGCAAACGTAAATCACTCAAGAGAATATCACATCACTTGTGAACGTTGATCCACTCAAGAGAATATCACATCACTCATAACCATCCGCAATTCGTGGCCTCTAAGTAGTTACATTACAGGACACGCCACCGTATGGATGGTGCCATTAGACTGTGCTCGTGGCTTTTACAGCTTTTAACATTAAAAATTTTATGGAATATAAATATTTACTTTTTCAGTAAGCTTACTTAATTCATCTATTTCAGCTGAAAATCTTGTAGACAAGCACAACAGAGTGAGCAACCCCAACCTTTATAGAACGGCTATAGTAACGTCAGAGCCACGCGCACAGACTAATGACACTGTCTATGCCATGCTAGAATACTAGTATACTGTTCATTTTGAAGTTGATTATTGAAAACTCTGTGGAAAAGACCTACCGTCGGGGAAACAAATTTACAAAATTAAAACCAAGCAGCTTAGGAATGCCTCCACATGTAACACCGGGTCGATCGTGATGGCCCCTTATCTATCAAGGTCACAGCCTCCCAGGCTGCCTGTCAGAGCCTTCTTTACGAGCGAAGCTGATTTAAAGCGTGTTTATTTCGACTATCCATTGTGCCGTTACCTCGTAAGTCAGCCTTCCCCATAAATCCGTTCCAGCGGTAATGATTTTCTTGATTTATGCCACGTTTTCTTCCCCTGCCACGTCGCGGTGCCGTGTGGTTATTTCGGCAGATAAGATCTGACCGTATCTGGATGGAGCGCCCATTACTGGGTCGGAGATAGTATCGCTGACCGCGGTCCGCACATGGCTAGCCTGCAAGAATCGCCACGTTTGCTGAAAAATTTGTCGAACAAGATTAAAACTGTCTTTTTGAAACCCCTACTTGGTTTGAAAGAAAAAAACGTCAAAAATGTACTGTAGTAAATTTAATAGGATCCAAATTTCTCTGAGGTTTGTTTCTACTTTTACCAATACTTTGCACCCACATCCCCCACCCGAAATAGATGCCCTACATTAGCGCTGGAAGTAACACGCGAATGTTTGGGTAAGCTGATACAGTGCTAGGTGGTCGTGTTTACAAAAACCAATCAGCAATCCGGCATCCCAAAAATCACAGAAACGTCGTAGCCTCAGTTTCAAAGTCATTCTCGTTCAACTCCAACTCCTCCTTGTACACTCTGTATGGTGACTTGGTTAATATCGATAAAATTGAAAATACATTTCGGAGAGTAAGTTTAAACTTTGCATGAAGTTATTTTCAAGTGTAGCTTACTTTTAACATAATACGAATGCATGGACAAACTTTGACAAAACACTCAACACTGACTGATTTCCAGAACAGTCTGAAAATCTACAAAAGAACGTGACTCTCACTATGTAACACAATATTATCAAACGTTGATAAATATTAGAAATTAGCGTTGTTTATAGTAACCATGTGTTCAACGACCATGACTGACACAAGGCGATTCACGTCCTGTGATTGGCAATTCTCCTGTAACTATGACCTTTGTTATGCATATGATGACGACAAACGGAAGTGCAGGATAATTCTCATGGATACATGACGTTTTCTCAGAGGTGATTTACTCTCAGTAAACCATGAGATAGATATACAGTAAAGAAATTGACATTAACAGTTGTTTTTATACTTTGCATAGACTACAGATCTGAGCATGGAATGTATCAAGCAAAGTTATGGGTGAACAACATTTTTACTAGGTGGTCAGTACTGATGAAAATTGATAGCAATTCCGAATGAAACCAAGGACTCAGTTTCGGAATCCATCACGTTATCAGCTGAGTCACCATGGAATATTTCACAACTTTACTTTAGTCAAAAGAATAATATCCAAAACGATTGGGGTTGTTTGGATTTCTTCTCTTGATTAAATAAGTTTTCTCCTCTCACAGAATGAAATCTGGAACAATATTCATCGCTCTGATCACTTACGTGGACCTTAAGTGGTTTTCCAAAAATCATCAACGACCTTCTATCAAATGTCAATGGTCTAGAAACAATGATGCATGATCTAGTACACATCGGCAACGTTCTTGTAGCTATTGTCGGCATTCTTGTACTTATTTTCTGTGTTCTTGTAGCAATCTACAAGCATTTCGGAGTACCCAATTAATTTTTATCAGCACTGACCACCTTACCGTGTCAGCTCACGCCTGTCTTGTAACCAGTGTCAGTTGTCTTGGAACAATCTTCAATCTTCTTTTAACAATCCAGTTTCTGTTATTCATATAATCTTAGTGTGATTACAAAATTCATGATAAACATCTAACTCGTAAATTACTTTTTTCGTTTCTATTGTATACAAAGTAAAAATAAAATGTTGTGATTTAAAAATTGAAGTATCGAGTTTACAAATGGAGAAAATAATTACTGATAAGCTACGATAGAAAATTTATTAAATACTCAAGCTTTTACACGTTACCAAGGTTTTTTTTTTAAAGTATTAAAACCAGATATTGTTAATAATGTATGACATCTTAATAAAATTTAATATGAATAAACAAAAATATGAAGAAAAAATCAACTAATGGTTTTCGTGTCCACATAAAATTAATATGTCAAAAGTATTAGCACTTGTTTAAAAGTGAACCACATTGCAAACATTGGTCGACCCACCGCACTTTCAGTAATTACGACCTGCGCCGACCCGCTCGTAAATAAGACGCCACAATAAACCACGACCGAATATATTATTATATAAAATATAAATTACTCCGGATGACAGCTCGATCGCAATGGACCATAAATAACGTTCAGAACCGCCCCCGCGCTCCGGCCTTGAAGGCCAAGTTTGGAACGTGTGACGGAGGGATTTTATCCCTGATTGGGGATTTTATGGAAATCAAGGGATAAATTTCATGATGTTGTTTTAACGGATCACATTAGCAGAATAAATAACAGTTTAAATACCTTCTTAGCTGGCGTGCGAATCCTGGCGTAGTCCTTAGCGGATGACGCGCACTTTGACACATATGGTGTCATTATCAAATCTTTTCAAACTTCAAATGTTTTTGAAAGTGTTATTTCATGGTTGAAAAACAATAAACATATACAAAATACAAATTATAATGACACCATAGAACGAAACGCACGTAATCCGTTAAGGATCACGCCAGGATCCACATGACAGCCAAGAAGATATTTAACCTATTTTTTATTCAGGGGATAAAGTTTGATCAAATTTATGTGCTTGTTCGAGGTGTCTGTTTGCACGTCCAAATGTACATGCTGGTACTCAAGTTAGGTTAGGTTAGGACCGTTTCTTTGTATAATTTTATTAAAGATACTAACAACAATTTCGGCCAACGATGAACCTCTATTGTTCCTATATACTAGTTTTTCTTAGAAAAAACGCGGTTTTCTCAGAAATATTGACGTCTCGTGCGACGAACATGTGCGGTACCGGCGCTCATCGACGCGTAAAAGTAACCTCTGTTTTTGTAGTTACGGGATTTTGTAGAATAAATCAAATATTGGTAAAGATATCTATGTTTTGCAGCTAACAGAACTTCTTGAGACGGCGTGTAGGCAAATTTTCCTAATTTTATCAAATTGGCATCATTCAATAGCACGTTGTTTAACAATGTTCAAATTTGATGTGTTCAATATATTATTTCAATTTGGAAACCTTTGTGCCAAAATAAGATACACCCGTCACAGCAGACCTGCGTACTCAGCGAATTTCCAAATCAATAATAATATATAACAGGTCTGATCAATATCCGTAATAAATAAGTGAGTTTGCACGTTTTCCATAAGATTAACATGGGAACGAGTATGCAGGTTTGCTGCTGTGTGGTATTTTTACAATAAACTATTTTTATTTTATATTTTGGTGCAAGTCCAATAGTTCTAAAGTGCTAGCAGAGTAATAAAATTTCACTACAGCGGTAACTAAATTTCGCATTCAGCTTGAACAAATGGAATAGTTACGACATAAGAGAGATGCTAAATGAAACCATAAAAATCATTACAGCTGTTTGCATAGACTCTTAAACAGTAATTTAAAACGAATTGGTTCCGGAAGCTGTCAAACTATTCCAACCAAGTGATCCATTTACATCTGTTTGAAGCTCCAATAAAAATAAACCGATGCGTTTTCCACTTATTTTTGAGGAGCTATTAAAACAAAATTACTTCCGTAGCTTAAAGCAGAATTTGTTAAACAAACTCAAACTAATTGTACCTATCTAATTTATACTTTATAGCTGAATAAATTAGGCCAACTGCTCCTTATTTTATTTGTCGTTTTAGTAATTTATTAACCTACGGTTTAGTTCGAATAAGCTCAACTATTAAGTAATTTCAATGAAGCCGTTTTTGAAGTGTAATAGTAAAACTTTAAAGCTTTAACTGAAAATAATTTTATTAATTATTTACTCAAAATAAGCTATTCTTACAACCTCTTATGTGTAATATGAAAACCACCCCCGTAGTAGCAGACCTGCGTGCTCGGTGAATTTCGATGTGCAGTATTTATGAATTATTTGTAACAGTATAAACTAAGTTTGATCACAGGTTAGGCCACATGTAAGATGTTATCACAGGGTATAATAAGTAAGGCATTTTACTATACTTACTATACTACGGGTGAATAACATGGGAAATGAGTAAGTAGGTTTGTTGCCATGAGGAACAAAGCATTAGAGTTTTCATCGTACATTTTTAGATCCAAACTATATGAAAGTATTAAAATAAAAAGTCAAATATCAATTTTAACTTATCTCCCATAAGATTGACACTGAGGAGTTACGAAAAAACATACTGTGTACATTCTGTATCTCAATAACCACTAGATATACATTAAAGTGTCAAAATAATAAATTGTTTAGAAATCAATAAATCGAAAGCTTATCGTTTGGATCATAGTTTAATCTGCCTCATAATATGAGTGCGGGCAGTTGGTGCTGGAACTCTAGTGCTCATCAATAGCTCAATTAAAAATTTAACAAAGGAACGATCGAATGAAATATTAACGTTCCATTACACGACTGGGATGTCCTTTAATGATCATGGGAAATGAATGGGTTGGACTTAGTCAAAATATGTCATCATAGCCATTACATTCGTCTGTCACACTTACCAAAAATTAATATAAAAAATATCAAAAAATTTTGCTTTAAAATTGTTGGTTCGCTTTAATATATCAACCTGAGTGGAGTCAGCGTTTTATACAGGGTGTCCATGAAAAACGTTTCAGGACTTTGGTGAGTGATTGGGTACATTAAAAGAAAGAAATAGTTTCAGTAGAGCTATGGCCTCAAACTTTTATTTTCTCAGATATCCGCCATTTTCTTTTTTCCCAAATTTTGTTATTTTAAAAATTTTTTAAGGGATTATTTTAAAATTTGGTATGTGTTTTACACTAGTAAAGTAGTATTATTAAAAAATAATTAGCATGATCCAAGCTCAAAATCCAAAATGGCGGCAATTTTAAATTTTACCGTTAACATTGTATTTTAGTTTTAAAATTTTAAACGGCCGTCATTTTGGATTTTGAGCTCGGATCTTGCTAGTTATTTTTTTTAATTATAGTAGTCTACTAGTGTAAAACATATACCAAATTTTAAAATAATCCGCCAAAAAATGTTTAAATTAAAAAATATTTTGTGAAAAAACAAAATGGTGGATATCTGAGAGAATAAGCGTTTTACCCAATCACTCACCGAAGACCTGCAACGTTTTTCATGGGCACCCTGTATATGAATGTATCCTACAGACACGTCCTTCCTTCCACACTCACACTGCATAGTAATTCCTATTATTAAAGCCTCACAACGGCAAACCTGCATAATCTTTCCCATCTTAATCATAAAAAGAATAGGCAAACTCTCTTATCTATCGACAGATATTGATCAAACTTGTCATATATAATTGTTTCCATATAACACTTGTTTTATTATTGATTTGGAAATTTAAACTAACGATAAAAATATGAAACTAACAAAAAAACTCAATTGTAAAATTGTAATTTTATTTTGCTCTCATGATTTAAAATTATCTTTCAATGGAGTTTATCAATATAAAAGAGAGTCATTAAGGATTTTTTAATTTGTAAAACTAAAAAATGTTGAGGAAACTTTTAAATGACGAATAATATATTTAAACTTCAACCGTGCCTTCAACTTTGCAATTTTTAAAGAAACGATACTCCATTAAGGTCGGTGAAGTCAAATTTTACCAATCTTTTCTGAAATAGTTCATAATTATTATGTACATGAACAACAAGCCGGTTGATAAGAGTGTATGCAGCGGTAATGCCAACATAGGCCCTACTGTTACGAAGCTTCTGATTGGACTCATGTACTCCAGTGTTGCAGGTAACGACGGATACGCATTCTCGTGCCACTCAAAACCGCTTATCTGGGTTTAGTGGTTTCGAAACACGAGCCAGCAGGGGTGGGGCAAATGGAGCATTACGAAAATTACATGTAATGCTTACGCCTGCGATTTCCACCCCAACCCCAACCCCAACCCTGGAGAAGCCTCTCGACCAGAGTGTCACGGCGCGGCTGAGTCAATAGCTGGCTCGACGAAAACTGAAGATTTCCTTTAAACAAGAACAAGGGAGGAGTGGGGGTCGGTTGCCATGGCAACAGTGGTGTGTGACGTCATGTTGTCAACAATGGTCGTGAGTGACCCCGGTGGAGGGGGTGCGCCAGTGTGCGTGTGTGCGTGTTTTGTTTCATTTCCCGTCCAGGTGTTGTCCCTCCCTTCCTAATTGTCCCCAACATAAAAGGGTCCACCTTATTAGAATCTACCCTTAATGAATACAAGGGCCTTTGTTTTAACCCTCGTTTCCCACTGTTACCACAGCCAAGACAATATGTTTTGGGCATGTCTTTAAAAATTGAGGGGCGGTGGTGAGGAAATGTTCGTTCGGAGCGATAGATTAACGCCGTCCGTTGGTGGACCGCGCTGTGGCTCTGTGGTGCTGAATATGCTCTGGTAATGAATGCATCGCTGCGGTAGCAACTCTCAAAGAAACCGATGTTTACAAATAATATGGTAAAACACTTTTTTCGTTTCTAGCCGCGAATTCAAAAATTAAAAATGTTTTTTGTTTTTTTAAGTACTTTAACCCCTCCTTCGTGAATACACAACACTTATGCCTTAAAAAAGAGCACTTATACCTTAATTATTCTTTTCGCTGAAAAATTAAAAGATTTTTTTTATTTTTAAAGCCAATAACTTTCAAACCCCGATGCTTTGAGAAACGTGGGTGGTGCCATTTTCTTTATCTCATTAAGGGCTATGAATCTTATGATACATTCATATAATCATATAACTTTCATGAAAATCGTTTTAGACCTTTTGGGTGTCTTAGGGATAAATTCCCATAAAAATAAAAAAATAAAAATGTTAAAGTATCCGATATATCGTGGATATTTATAATTAATTTTATCTTGCTGTGTATCAAGGTCAATATTTAAGAGGGGCACAACTGCTGACCTCGATCTTGTTATTTTACCTTGTTACCTTTTCCTGTGTTATATGTTAGCCTGTGTAGCAAACATTGCTACAATTATAATTTCAATTGCAAAGGCTGCAATTACATGTGTAATCTGTGTCATTGCTGATCTGTTAGTAAAACATGTTTAAAAAATCTCGTTTCGGTATCGTACCATAACGAAATTATGGTAGATTTTTGCTCAATGTGGAACCGGTAGGTATTATTTACACTCATCAACTTTGGTTGACCACGTTCAAGATTGAACCGTCTAATATAAAAAACGAGGCGAAAACGACTGTCCGCAAAAAATCCCGGTCCTCTGAGGTCCCAATGGCCTATGCCTCGTGATCGCTCGGGTGTCGTCTCCCATCAGGTCCGCGACGAGGAAGACCCCCGGGAAGTGGACACCCGCAGGCCCTGGGGGCATCGGATTACAGACCTATAAAACAGTCCTACCAATAGTATTCCATTTGGAGTTCCTCAAAAGAAAATTTCACATTAATTTCAATTTATTTATTAAAGAAATACAATTGCACAACAGTACATGTAATTGTCGCTCTAGCTAATCTATTTGAGATACAAATAACACGTAAATTATAAACTATGAAAACTATTCCAAAACTAATTTATACATATAAAAAATTAATAATAATTTATTTTCTCTCTGTTTCTTTAAGGAAGAAGAACACATAGAGGGATATACACTAGAGGGAGAGAGAGAGGATGTTTACAGCAAGTAAACTATTTACAATATAGACGGACAAATTAAAATATGAAAATACGACCTTCTATATGAAAATAAACAACTATTTTATTTGAAACAATTAAATATGACTATTTTTATTTGAGATAGTTTAAACAAATGTCTCATTGCTCTTGGAAATCTTTGCTTCCTGTCGTGAAACTATAATGTGTAACTAATCATCATGTGTACTACACTGTTTTCTAACTACTGCATGTAAGTATTGATTTTAACGTTTCGTATACTTTTCCCCATTGTTATTAAAACAAAAATAAATCCAAAATATCAGTATGACCAAAAACGTCTAGTAATGATACTAAAGGAACGACAGTAAAATAAAAGTACAGAAAATTTGAATTTGAAATAAATCAATTAGAGTTTGTCTGTTTCTACATTGTTTGGAATAATAATTGTGGTATTTATTAACATTCTTTTAACCCCCAAGAAAGCCGAAATAACCATAACCAGTTAAAAAAAGTAAAGAGATCTCAAACCCCATATTTACGTTAGCTACATTTCTATGATCTACAGAACGTTGAATGGATATAAATAATTGAATTCCCATAAAAATCAATTTTATTTACATAGATAGTTTGTTTTATATAAATTTGTATCCTAACTTGATGAAATGTACTAATGTGAGAACAGACCAAATAGCATTAACTACCCAGGTAGGTAATTCAAACGTATGAATGAGGAATGAGTGTAAGATGATTTCTTATTCATACTTTAACAACTGGTTTGAAAGCTTACAAAGTAATCGGTCATGAGTTTTTCATTTAATTGTTTACAATTTTAGGAATTTGTTGTCATAATAATACACATATTGCTAATACTGATTCGTAAAACCCGCAGAATAGACTTACTTCAAATCTCAATTAAAATTAAAATATATTTTATAATTTTGTTTAACTGTGAATTCAAATTCGTAGAACATACAGGAATCGTATTTATATTCACTCATATATAAATTTAAATATATTTTCTGAAATTTACACTTAATATGTTATTTATTTCTTGGTTTTCTATTAAGATTTTATTCTTTGTTTTGCACACTTATGAGGGAATTGTGAGTATTAGCACGGTGTGAGAGCCAGAGGAAAGCGATAGCACGTGACGTAGGTCTAATCCTTGTCTAACGTCAGTCTGAAAGTGAATTAGAAGTAATTCATTACAAATAGAGACATATTACTAAAGTACTACCATCTGATTTGTTTATACTCCATAAAGTAAATGTAGATTAAAGTTTCACTATCTATGTTTAAAACTGTCGCTGTTTTCTTTTTGGTTAAGTGCATGAACAATTATCCGTAACTTAAAGGTTGCAAGGAAATATTTAATGAACTTCCAAGAAATCAAGTATAGTGTATATTTTAATGTAGTTTTTAATAAGAGGGAAAATTGATTTTCAATTAACTACGAAGAACTTTGTTCAATTAAAACCTCAACTGTCCACCACGTAGGCCGAGGTACCGTAGCAGCATGAACACATGCATGACCCCTCATGATCTGCAACAGTCATCCCAGTGGCTGGTTCCTATTAAAATGTATGGTTTTTCTTCTCTGGTAGTAAATTAAGGACTCTAAATAATAAATTAATACTCTATAATTAAGTAGTTGCTTTTAGATGAAAAGTATTCCTTAATCTACTTACTCCTCTCTTAGCCCCCTAAACATTTCTACTTTTGTTGGTTTTTAAGTGACAAGACCTCATTAAAAAATAGCACTCTTAAAATAAACAAAGATTTTATTTTTACGTTTTCATCTTTAGGTTCAATTTCAGCCCCAATATATTATTAATTATAATTTAACCATTGAACCTCCCTAATCTGTTAAGCCTTTTCACGCCTCGGGACTTTTGAAAACGCTCCGTCATAATGATATCCCAGCACGCTCACTAATAATAACAGATTTGCAATCAACCTCTCGACATCCGAATCCCGATAGAATTAAAACTAAATGCCCAGCGATGCGTTAATAAAACCGATCCATTCGCAAATCCACGCCAAATATGCCCTTTTAAAATTTTTCATATTAATTTTCGCAAGTGGTCCTTTCGGTGTCGGATTTATTTACTCGTTCTGTAGGAAATCTTTTCATCGGGTTCAAAAATCACAGATATTCAATTGGAGTATTGGCACCAGCGAGACTCATAGATGCAGTTCGTTAATTATCAAAATTACCGTCGGGCGCGCTGTTTTTGAAATCTTTTCACCGACGCGCGCCCACTCCACTTTGGCTTTACTAATTACGCCCGCATTGAAATATAATTTTGCAAAAAGCCTCGGTCGCAGGGGGCCGGGCGACGGGTATAAAGAAGTCTATTGATCATGACGTCACCGCCGCCATCTTGGAACGGATTGTTTACTGTTCCTGGGCTCTATGCACTTGTGCATGCGGATTGCGCTCTTGACTTAGCTGATGAGGGTGGTTCATCGTGAACAAAGCACCAATATTTTAGTTGATTAGATAAAAATATAATTAACTATGCGACAATTGTAGCTACTTAGACAATGGAAAATACGGTAGATGAATATGCAGTCAACTAGCCTATCTGTTCCAGAGAAACGTATCTTAATAAAAGTATTGTATTAACTTCACTGTGAGAAATAAGTTAAATCATGGATATGTTTGAGGGGAATATTTTTCGTTCCTCTAAAACAGCTGTTCTCATGTGATGTCGTTTCCGTTACACTTTTGCGTCCCAAAAATTACAAATTGAAACCTCTCAGAGATTAGAAATATCCTCCACAATATTTACACGGGAGCTACTGTATTAAAGTCGAAACTGCAAGGGCAAAATATGGAAGAAATATACCAAAAATACCCCCATCGCAGCAGACCTGCGTACTAAGCAAATTTCCAAATCAATATATGAAAAGTTTTATCAATATGTGTCGATAAATATGAAAGTTATTTGCGTATTCTCCATAAGATTAACATGGGAAAGAGTATGCATGTTTGCTGCTGAGAGGAACATTGAAAGTAGAAATTTCTAGCATAAACAATTTTTATTTTGACTATTTATACCAACTTTCATCAACATCTGTCCATAAATAAAGGAATTTGCCTATTCCCTATATGATTAATATGGGAAAAGAGTATGCAGGTTTGCTGCCATGACAAACACATTAACTATGATTTTTAAGCATAAATGGATAGATCTCAACCGCATGAAGCTAAATGTCAAGTTTTATCCAAAAATATTGATTAATATGGGAAATATTAATTTTTCCCTATCCTCCAAAAGGTTAACATGGGACCCCCAAAATACAAAGTACTGTGTTTTTTAACTTAAAGAAACTAAATTGTTTAATTTTTAAGGTGATTCCAATGATAAAAGATCAAGTTTTGAAAATTTTAAAATTACATATGAAAAACGCTAAATACCCTATTTTTTAGTACAAAGCCTTCCCAAACTACCCGTTCCGTTTGACCGATATGTCTGGATTACGAACTCCTCCGAATAAATTAAAAATACACATCTCTACCGAATTAGGTGTCGATCGGACCATTTGTACGAGAGTTATCGTGTTATAATTTTACATATTTAGTTTTAACGAGAATTTTCTTGGCCTCTGGGCACCTCAAAACGAAAAAATAACGTGGTACCTGGCTTAAGTCTTGTCATGAGACCTACGGTAGCAGCTTTTTCCCTATTGGAAATTGGCTAAAATTAGAAAACCTCTCTGTAGACCTGTCAAAAACAATCTCTAAATTTTTAATACTTATCGTAATGTCTTAAAGAAAAATTTATTTAGACAAATAATAAATCAAACTACTAATGAAAGTCGCCACAAATAAGATACATAATTTATTAAATATAATTTCACCAAAAAAACTCCCTAAGACCCAGGGTTTTATAATGTAAATTAGGTTAAAATGATTTATAAATAACAAATTTAAGAAATCAAGGGAGGTTGATGAAGCCCCTCTTTAACATCTCTTAAGAGATCCCTTGATATGTAACCGTGTTAAGGAAATCAACAATTTTAACCTGTTGTTTTCAAAAGAATAACTCGTACCAAGAACAATAGCATATGTTTAATTAATTCACAATGTTTAATTATATATTTCTGAAATACATTTTTAAGCTAACAATTAATTTAGCAGCCTCATGTGTTTTCCGCAAAATTTAATTAGCTAAATATATTATGTTAATTATCTCCTAAATTTGCACAACTACTTATCCCGAACATAGAATAATATAAAACAATAAATTACTGCTATAAATTAATACAATTAAACCTGACTTGCTTCTCAGACTCATTAATTTGTGATATTAATCTAAATCATTAGTGATTGCCATGTTCCGTAGGGAGACTTCTCAGTTTGCGCCTTGGTGTGCCAATTAGTACGTATGTATATTTAATGGGACGATTAATACCATAACAGTTACAAATCTCATCTGGGAACTTAGCATATTCAGATATTGCATCAAATAAACATTGTAACTCCCAAAACGTAAACTTAAGGGGGTCCTATCCCCGTAGGTTTTTTAGAAAACCTTTTAGATTTACGGTAAACGTTTTTACCACTAGGTAGGTATTTTAAGCAAGTATAAATGAGAAACGAGTATAGGATGATTGTGGCGCGATCTTGTAGTATTGTTACTGACTAAGGCTGACATGTTCCTTAGACAGAACTGTTAATTAATAGCCAAGCCCAACAGTCAATGGCCATATCTAAGGAACCTACAGATTAACGTGTAGTCCGAACCACTGCCTCTGAATTACGAACTGGTCTAATTATGATGATGGTCTTTGTGGATTAACGTAGTATTCAATAGTGCGGACGTTAATCCACACAAGAGAACACTACATCAACCGAACGTCGCTCACAACTATCCACAATTCGTGACCTCCAAGCTGGATTACAGGACGACGCCACCGTCCCAGTCTAAGAATCATCGGACCAGTTAGAATATATTTACTATACAGATATGTATCTGCTACTTATGTCATTAAAATTGAAAATATTTTTTTGAACGTAAGATTATTTTTGTAGAGCTAATTTTTGTATGAATAGTTTATCATTTATCAACTGTTAAAATGTAAAAAAAATTAAAATTCACCTCATTAAAATATATTGCTAGACATGGCAAAGTACTTTAAAATTACACTAAGTACAACGTTTTCGGGTAAAAATAACGTAACAGCGATTGTTTGAATTTATTATTTATTAACATTATTCTTTAATCGTGAGAGTAAAAATGGCGCGGGTATTGGAAACCGTTATGAGTTTTAACCTATAACACACAATTGGATTTTTCCCATTAACAATGTTAATTTTGTAACAGCACTACTGACCACATGCACGTTAGTCGTAAAAATATGGTTAGTGTGTCAAATTTTGTTTTAACAATACTAGGTAAATAATTAGTTATTTTCTTCTGAAACATTGTAATCATCACGCGATTACAGGTTAGCTCATACAATACGTTACGTAGTAAGTTGTTTTATTTATACCGATGATTAGGAAGGAAAAATATGTAGAAAAAGGTACTTTAATTTACTTTTTAATTATTAGATATAATTTCACGACAGTTAAATTTTTTGTATAACTTCGTAATTCACTGTGTAACCACATCACCTTTAATATGCCACCTCCAATATTCATATCTACATTTGTGTGGCTACTAGGTGACGCTGTCACCAAATTAACAATGTTCCTATAAACTAAAGTTCGGAATTCCGAGGATGTGGTTTCGGAACTCTCTTTAAACATTAGGTCCCTAAAATGGCATTGGCTAATGGGATATTAATATAGAGTTCTGTCTAAGAAACATGCCAGCCTTAGTCAGAAACAAGACTACAAGATTACACCATAATCATCTTATACTAATTTTCTATTAAGATTAGATTAGATTATTTGAAATGGCGACCATACCACAAGGTAGGTATTTTAAGCCAAGTATGTGGCGCGATCTTGTAGTCTTGTTACTGACTAAGGCTGGCATGTTCCTTAGACAGAACTGTTAATTAATATCCCAACAGCGGATGGACACTATGGGACCTACAGTTTAACGTGGAATCCGAACCAGGGCCTCTGAATTACGAATTGGTCTTATTATGAGGATGGTCTTTGCGGATTAACGTAGTATTCAATAGTGCGGACGTTAATCCACACAACAGAACACTACACCCACCGACCATCACTCACAACTATCCACAATTCGTGACCTCTAAGTAGCTGGGTTACAGGATGACGCCAACATCCCAGTCAATATTGCCATTTCAATATAATAATAATATTAAATTTAGATACGGTAGCACTAATGAAAACTCTCAGATAAGCCAAAAGCTATAACCAACTCGTACACTTGAAATTTTCAACAAACTTTAAAAAACTGCTTACAGAATCGTAAGTAAAATTAAGATTGATCCTATTTTCCGTGGACGTGTGAACCGCAGTCCCCTTGTCTCAGCGGCCCCACGACGGCTGTCCTGTCGAGGTCGGACCCTAGTACTAATTGTGGGCACAAAAAGCTGCCCCGGACCGCGCCGAGACCCGCATTTGCATTCCCGACCCGCTCCAATTTAGTCCGGCCACCTCCCTAATGACGACCGCACCACTCTCGATTACATGGTAAGCTACGCATGTTTCCCAGTATTTATACGTTTTATACCATTATTTATACGATATTCTCGTAAGCGTTGAGTATTTCTCCGATTTGTACCATTATCTATACGATACTCTCGTGAGCTAGGTAAAATTTTCAAGTATTTCTTCGTTAGTATTTTGGTGTGCATGTAATACGAGGCTATGCAAATTTGCAAGTATTCCTCAGCTTAATACGATAATTATTGTGACACGATATTCTTGTAGGCTATGACTATTTGTAAGTATTTCTCCGTTTTGTACCATTATTTATACGATAGTATCGTGAGCTGTGATTATTTGCCAGTATTTCCACGTTTTACACCATATGATATTCTCGTGAGCTATGCAAATTTGTAAGTACTTATTCTGGTAAGATGTGCTTGTTTTATATCCTCCTCACCTTTTCATTGCACACGAAGAAATATATTGTTTTGATGGTTGTAATATTTATCAGACGGATTTGTAGGTTCGATACAAGATTATCTAGTTTGATTTTCTTTTTAGCAAATTTCCTATAGAGATATTACCATGGTCGGCGAGACCAGTTTTTTCGTTCGTACCGGATTTTCGTTCATGATGCCAAAAAAATGTATGTATATATTATTTAAGATTAGTTTATTTAGGATTGATTGTTTGAAAAATTGGATTGGCAGGTAAAAGATTGTAGCCTAGATGAGAAGATGGATTTATCGTTTTATTAACTCAACTTTAAGAGTTTGTTTGTACTATAACCGTAATGAAAATTTGATTTTTATTATTTTTTTTAAGTTAGGTTAAAATACATTTAGAAAAAGTGCCAATTTTCCTTTTTGATCTTTAAGTAGTAGGGTGTAGTTTAATTCAGTAAATTTATACACTATACTCTTCATAAATAAAGTTGTTTAAAAAATATCACATTAAACATTTGATATTTTCATTTTAAATGTTGGTAGTTTCTCTACGAATTCTTAAATATATTTTAAAATCCTCAATTTAGAATTCGATAACAGTTCTCGGTCTAGTTTCCGACTGTGGAAGTGTTCATAAGTTCCATACGAACAGCTGTAACACGGTCTCATCCCACCGACAACCGATGGTCTTTACTGCCTACGTGTCAGTTTGGAGTTCTTTACGTTCCGAATATTTTATTCGCTATTCGTGTGTTTGTTTTCTGTTAATTTAATTAAATTTTCAATTCGCCCAAACGTGTTCCTCGCCGTAATTGAAACCTTGGGTCTGCATCAGCTGTTTATCTCTATGTTTCATTTTAGGGATATAAATGATTCCAACAGTTTGTATAACGAATCAAGTATCTATAAAGGTTTTATTTCAACAAGATGTGATTCTAGCTAAAACTCTCAAGTAATATACAGAATGTCCATGAAAACCGTTTCAGGACTTCGGTAAGTGATCAGGTACATTAAAAGGAAGAAGAAAGTTCCAATGGAGGTGTGGCATAAAACGCTTATTTTCTCAAATATCCACCATTTTGTATTTTTCACAAAATATTTTTTAATCAAACATTTTCTAACGGATTATCCTCAGGTATGTGTTTTACACTAGTATACTACTATTATTAAAAAAAAATAACTAGCATGATCCAAGCAAAAAATCCAAAACGGCGGCCATTGTGTATTTTACCGTTTTCAAAGTATTTTAGTTTTAAAATTTTAAATGGCCACCAATTTGGATTTTGAGCTTGGATCATGCTAGTTATTTTTTTTAATAATATTAATTTACTAGTGTAAAACACATACCAAATTTTAAACAGCCCATACATAATTGTATGATATTATTATCAATGTGAGATTTTATCAATGGCTTCAGGTTTAATCACATAGACCTTTGATCAAACTAATAACTAATTGACACTCTGAAGTGAAGTTAAGTTTAGGAATATATTATTTCACTAGACATCATTTAATCTATCACTGAACACATTCCACATTTTAAATTGATCTATAGAGAAAGGATTGTGTGACGGCGAATAAACAAGAGTTGAAACTTACAAAAGGTGAAGGGGTTTTGGGTAGTTTAAGAAACAATTTATAAGATACATTTTATTCAAAATTAAACATAAAAAAGCATTACCTTTTATTTCTTTCATCCTATTCAGCAAATTTGTGTAACAATATATAAATATATATTGTTTCCTTTTTAATTAAGAAAGTAATTATTTTCTAAGTCCCATTGATATTTTTTATTATTATATCAAAAAACATTTTTAATTTTAACGAAGATTCAGTAAAACTAGGGATGAAACGGTCCAATGCATGGATAGGGCGAGTTGCCGGTGGCGCTGCAGCGGCCGGTCATGCTACTAACGTCGCGTCACGGCAGCACAGGGTCACGTGACGCGTTATCAGTGCTGATAAGCGTGATGGATGGTGCGCGGCAAAACATAACCTTCAATTAATTACGGTGAATTAAGCGGACCTGTCGTAACCGGAGGAAATTGAGTGGAATTGGGTTATTGTGTTTCGAGTAAACCTTTTCAAAATTTAACTAAAGGTTTTAAGGAGGACATCTGTACACAGATAAGTTAATTGACTCTTATAGTAGGTATATCACGTTAAAATTTTTAAACTATTTATTTTAAAAAACCACTTCTTAAATAAGGCACATCGCCTCTGTGCTATTTCAACCATAATGTATGTTAATGGCATATTGTTTGAATCGGATACGTATCTTTTGTGCACTGGTTTTTAACATTCAATATTATCTCGCAGAATGTGGTTAGTATAACTCAGAATCTAAGAGTCTCACTGAACAGCTGATTTCCGAGTTTATTTATTATTTTTACGCAGTCTAAACGGTATGAATATAAACGAAAATATTTTTTGCATACTGGTATACAACCAGTTTCATCGTAGTTGAAACTAATTATACGGAGGTAAAGTGTAAAATATTTGAAATAAAACATTTTCTCATTTTAAACAATTTTCAAACTATACTGTCATTTAGACAGGCTATACTTGATTCGTATAAAATAAGTATATTGGCGACACATTTTTGTTTCTATTAAAACCTAAGATATGTCTAAAATTCTTTTTAGGGTACACAACGTTTTTTATTTGTTAATACATATTTTGTTCGTTTTTGTTTGACTAAAAGTCAATACAATTTAATTGAGCCCATACTCAAACTGGTTCAATTTGAAACGATCAACACACTACCATACTGACATGACCAATAAAATTCACCTGCAAATTTGTTTACGACCATTTTTTATAATCATTAAATCATTAATCGTTAAGACGCTCAGTAAGTAATAAATAATTCATTTCCTTTCAAAATGCAATGTCCTGTTAGTAAACGTCCAGAGCTATTTTATTCCACGACCACCACAATGACGCTAATCGTACATGAAATATGACGAGTTAATAAACTAAGTGCCGGGCCGACGACCCTCTGTCTGGTCGGGAGGCGTGCGCCCCAAACTGGTTCACCCCTGGTGATCCAGTCCCTTGCCCTGGTCCCTACAAGTGACCGGTGTACTTTGTAAACGGGTCTTTCAAGAACGGAGTACAAGGACGATAGAGTAAAATCCATAACGAAATTCTACCATATATTGACCATCTACATAAAATACCTCATTAAAAGTATTATACTTACTTACTTCCTTACTCTTGTGGCCATTGGAAACCTAGTTAATTTTTGGTCTCGTCAACCAAATGCCTCCATGCTCTTCTGTCTTCTGCCAGTCCCAACAGTGCTCTCATTTTTCTTAGGTCGCTCATCACCTCATCCACCCATCGCAGTCTTCGTCTCTGACGCACCATCTTCACCACAATCCATTATATAGCTCCATTATATAGTCTTTAACTTCCAAATATTTCTAATTCCTCTAGTGTGTCCTTCTTTTATTGGACTAAAAATCTTCCTCATAATTTTGTTTTCAAAGGTAATAAGGTTTTTAAGGGATTTTTTACAAAATACCAAGTTTCTGACCCATACAGCAGAACAGGTTGAACTATATTAAAATTATTATAACTTTTATTAATAGTGAGAAAAATATTTTGTCATACTGCTGCTAAAACGACCGTTTTCAATATATGCTTTTTGCGGGTCGAAATTCAGTAATTCTTTCCCACTTTAGTTAGGGAAAGAGTCAGCTGATGTGTAAGTCATCAGCTGTTCATTATTGCAACATAGAACAGAAAATATATGGGATTATGCATGTCAATGGTAGGTTATTGATAGTATCGAAAGCAATATTCGATTATTGGTATTTATCAGTAGAGTAGACAACCAGCTGATTGCTTACAATTGCAAGAAAAATACGGATGAAACACTTTTTGCCTGTAAAACCATTCGTTTTTATAGTAGTTAGGTCAATATTTTATTCAGTATGACGAAGAATACAATTCATAATAATGGTCTAGAATGTCTTTTTGTTACTCGCTCAATTTTACAACATTTATATTTTTAGTACAAGGACGAAAAGTAGACACTTTAAGTACCAAGGGATAAATAGTGCGACGAATGCTTTCATATAAGAATATTATTGAAAGAATCCGGAAACACTCCGTACACCAACAGATAGCAATTGAGCAACATGCAGTTCGTTGTGGTGGTAGAACTGTTCTTTGCATTTACGGCATTCATCTGCAGGACGGCCATTTTATTGTTGACAAAGTGGACATTGGATGTGAAGATTTTGGGCTAGGAAAAAGTTTCACAATTTTATGACGTATGTCACAACATCTATATGTTTTGTAAAGATAAATCTTTATATGTAGCTAATTTTGTTCATTAATCAATTAATCATAAATTCTATAACCACATAAGACTAAACATGTTACAAGCAGTTAAAAAAGATAATTACACAATTAAAAATAGTTTCGAAGAATATTAGCATGTTTATGTTACTACTACTGTACAGTCAGTGAAAATTATTTTACGATTCAACATTGAAGCACTGTATATGATAGAAACTTGTACTCATGTTACTAGCATTTGATAGACCCATTATAGACGAAATACTCGGTTGTAAGTGACGAAAAAGTGGTTATTTATTTGAACCTAATTCTGAACTCAAATGTTTAATTGAATCGAAACACCCTATCAAGGGTAAAGTACAATTTTCCATTTCCCATCAAATTTAGTTTACTGGACATAACGTAATACTGCATGAAAAATAATTTTTTACTTGCCTTTAGGAAATAGCTTAGATCATGGATATATCTAAAGAGAATATTTTTAGTTCCTCTAAACAGCTGTCCTTATAACCATATGACGTCACTTTCGTTTTAAATTTTGGTCTGACGGATTGCCAATATCGTCAGAGCTAAGACATAACGATGTCAAAAAACAACATCAAGCCCTCTGAAACGCTCGTTTTTCTATTGAGCAATGTTATTTCGTTTTAACCAATATTTTTAAGTTTGTTTGTTTACAAATCTACCTAGATATGCCTTAAAAATTTATTAAGTTGTACTTAACAAAGTTAATAATGTATGGAACCCCTCAAAACTTTGCAATCGCATTACCTATCCTTTTATAAAATTAGAATTACGTTTAAATGTTTCCAAATGCGTTACATTGTAGCAAATGTCACAAATAAACTTATTGAATTACTAGAACATTTTACCATTCAATGTCCTTGCACAGCCATTGCATTAAACCGGCTTATCTACAACTACATGACGTGAACAACATGTGCAGATACCGGCAACGTGTAACATACACACGTACATCGTACCTAACGTACACACCCCGACGTATAATATGCAGCGTGTCAGACGGACATATACGTCCCCACACGCGTTGATCACGTGATACATAGCAAGTATGTGGTTGAAACTTGTTCGCTATACCTCGAGAATGATTAATCGGCTGGATAAAACATCAGGTGGCGTTAACTTTTGCAAATCGTGCCGTAAATGTGGCACCTTAACCGCTATTGTGTTGAGGACTTATGCTAAGTTCAAAAATAAAGTTTAGCACGTATTATAAACACTAATCTACCTTTGGGGGAGATTGTTGGTGTTCTCGTAAACCTTAATCTGTTCTAGTTTGCCCGGTTTTACTGTTCAAAGGTGTTCACGTTTCGTAAAATGCAAATAAATTTCGAGTTCTAAATTGTCTCTAAATTATTAGACTGGGACGGTGGTGTTTCCTAAAATCCAGCCACGTGGAGGTCACGAATTGTGGATAGTTATGAGCGATGGTCGGTCAATAGGATGTTCTCTAGTGTAGATTAACTTTCCGACTATTGGATACTCAGTCCATCCTTATAATTAGATCAGTTCGTAATTCAGAGGCCGTGGTTTGGACTCTACGTTAAACTGTAGGTCCCTCAAATATGCCATTGACTGTTGGGCTTGTCTATTAATTAACAGTTCTGTCTAAGGTACATGCCAGCCTTCGTCGGTAAAAGGACTACAATATCACACAAGACCACAACCAATTGGCTTATAGTACATGGACAGGTTGATATTTCAGTAACTAACTATTACTATTCATAAGAAAAAAATAAGTGTTAATATAAACTGCCTAAATCTGTCTACTGATAATATTAATACAGATGAGAGAGTATATTTTTTAAATACTGTATGATTTAAACAATGTATTTATTTCTCTTTGGGAAATAGCTTAGGTCATGTATGTACCTTAAGGAAGTGTTTTAGTTCTAAACAGCCGTCCTTAAAACCAGATTTGCCTTCCGTTATAATTTTCGCGTAATACAAATTACTAACACCCCCTCCCCTAAAAGCGTAGACATATCCATGTCAAAATTGTAGAAATACTACACACCATTGGTTAAATAAAACACAACCCCTGCAGGTCTTCAAACGCGCAGTTTTATATCTCGTAGAATATCTGTGCACAGATTTATTCATACAACCTTCTAAGAGTTAAGTAATCATTGATTATATTCACATGTAACGAAAGAATGTCAACATTTAACTGATAATGAAGGTTTGATCTATTTTACTCTCTAAATAAGATCACAAAGTATCTAACAGGAGGCCTAAAATGAAATAGACTGGAGGTTTTATTTTATTGCTTGTTTCCAAACACATCCAACTAATAAAAAAGGATAACCTTGGAACAGTCTAGCAATTTTTCTTCCACTAGTTAAATCCTATACATATTCTAAAACAATTGATAACCATGTATCTTTTGGTTTTCCATATTTTTAAACCCGTTTACAATTTCTGTTGTGCATTCAACAAAGAATCGTTATTATTTTGTACAATCCAGCAACTCCCATCTTTTCAGCGCTGTATCAAAACCCACCACAAAGGTCCGTACGTTGTAGCCCCTTTTCGAAAAGGTTTCCGTTTTAAGCGACAAATAAACAAGTTAATAAAACTCATTCTATACAAAAGGGGAAGAGGGAAGTTACAAAAACCTGTTCGCTGCCCCAAGCCGTGTTTAGGGTCGTTTGACTTTTTGCCCTGTTAAATAAACGTCGAAATGATTAAGCGATTACCACCCCCCCCCCCAGCCACCTGCTCTAATTACATTTACAGCAGGTATTTGTTTGCAGGTAACGATAATTTTGAGTTGAACCGAGTGTAAGACATTTTACGATTAAACGATCGCTGAATAAGTCGATCCGGGGCAATTTTCAGTCATAACCGACTTTTATGGGATTGCTCTCTGGGTTTATCGTTTAATCTAAAACGTCTACACAAACAGGAAGTAGTTTTGTCCCGAACAAGCAGTGAGTGCCCTCGGTCTTTAAAACTGCATGTTTCGAGATTACACATACTTGGTAATAGTTCATTTGCATATCTTTTAGAATGTAATATTAGAGTAATCATATAATATGCTAGTCGGTTTCCGAAAGAAAATTATAATAGAACGTAACTAATTGATGTTCAAAATAACCGTCTGTTTGTCCTAAACTCAGTCATAAAAATCATCTAATGAAAATTTAAGTGTCTCATAAAACTTGTTATAAAGGAAACACATTTTCTCTTAATAATTACTAGTTAACTCAATAAAGTAACAAAAGGTACACAATGTGACTACGGGTATTTTACGTAAACCCGCTTCAGTTGCCTTCTAACTCACTACTTTTACGTAAAAATCATAAAACGACCATTTTATATAGCCTATTTGTTAACTCTATAACACTTGGCTTAAAAACGAAGTTAAAATTTACTACAATTTTTATGATTTTGATAGTTTAACGTTGTTAATAGATTTTGATTAGTCTCATACATGACTTTGTAGCTATTGTAACTGAGAACCCTAAACGAGTAAAACTGAAATAAATTATAATACCACTTTGTAAAATCTTTCCAAATAATTTACAAACTTTCTTATATTTTTGATCACAGTCAAAGTTGGATTTATTCCAATGCATTCAACCTACATACGACAGAACTAAACTATTAAAAATCGAAACTTCTTAAAAAAAATTACGAATTCAATTTTGTAAATCTGTGATACAGTAGACCCCACAGTATAGACAAATTTTACACATGAGAAAACGTTGTTTTTGTGAGTAAACCCTAGATAGTGTTGTTTATATGTTAATTCGCGTATATTTACCAAGCCAGCAGGCAGTTTCTGATAATAACAATTAATTTATTATTTTATACGAGCGTGAAAGTAGTAAACCGACGGTTAAACGACCTGCCTAGTTGCCTAGTTTACCGCCGAGATATTCACCCACCTTGTAATTTTCGTTTATATTTCTTCCTCCAGAACAAAGAGCTTATTCTTTATGTGGCTCTAAAATTAATACTTACCTCACTTACGAGGGCTGATTATAGATAGCGAAATAATTACTAGACGTAATCACGAATAAATAGATTAACCTTGCATGTTAAATCATAGCCCTATTTTCTAAAAAGAGGTAATTTCTGGGTAACTGTGCGGGGAAATTAAAATTTTATAGTTTTGTAAACCAAATTAATTACTTGTGAGTACAACGTAGCCATATTTAAATTCATCCGATGTCTTATAATCGTTGTAAAATGCCGCTAAAACGCGATAACATAGACACTTAATCTCTTAGTAATATTTACCAACAGTTTAAGTTGATAAACTAACTGTCTTGTTTTAGGCTCATTAAATCTTGATAATTAATTTTTAACTGCCCATCACCATAGGTCTAGAGCCTTTGCGGTTAAATTAAGGACAGCGAGGTGCTGTAGCAGAGTGAGTCACATATACTGTACTAGCCAGAGGTGACCGCTCATGATCTGACAGGAGTCGCTCGCCACTGGTTTCCATCCAGCAACCTTTGACTTACTGGACCAGGGTGTTACCTTTGAGCAATCGTACCGGTTACTTTTCAACTCATATTAACAAATTCAATATGTATCTTTTATTTCTTTAAGAAATAGACGAAGTACAATACAATTGTATTGCAGTTCACAAATACGATGGTTTAATTACTATTATTTTGTCAGTAAACCAAATAAAACTAAATGAAAAACAATTATAACCTGCAAAAATGTATTGAACGCTCAAACCCAGTTGCCGATTTAAATTATAAAAAAGTGATGTGCATTATTACACAGGTGATTTCCAAAATTTATTTAATTTTGGACTTAAATTTTATAATCTTCTTAAAGTAGTGGAAACATCATAGCCTATATAATCTGTCTACTGTCAACCTCCTCCCCAAACACACAAAATTACTTCCAGAAGGGGCTATACCCCTCAAATTTAATACTGTATAAGTAAAATACTGTACCTTAATGCAGGACAATATCCTATTAAAATACATTTTATTAATTTTAGAAAACATCAAGACTGCTTCTTTCTTTGAAATTCACTGTCGGTGATGGTAGATTTACATTGCATTGCAGACATTTTTCACCACGATTAATAAAACAAAGATTCACGACGTTTCGGGATGTCGAATTTTGTCATGTTCTAGGTTACACGTCACCTGAGGACAGGATCAGATTCCAGATCCCAAAACGTCGTGAAACTTTGTAATTTCCACAAAAACAAGCTTATTAATGTCGAGAGTCATTCTCCAAGCAAAGCTCGGCCCTCCAATGTACTTTGATCAATGGAAAGTTTAGATCTAAACCGTTTACGTGAAACTGACGCCGTCCATGATTACGGCAAGTGTTAATTGTATAAGAGAAGCCTTGTCCGTCAAATTAGGTTACAAGGGGTTGTCCCCCCAGCCCAGACCATCCCCTTGCCGACCATCCCCCGTATCAAGTGTCTGCCGGCGGATGTAATAAGCATGCATTAACTTCTAGAAGTATACAGGAGTAGCAAAAAAGATAGTTGAGGTGTCCGATTAAAAAATTATTTTTTTAGCATTGAATTACCATGTAATTATATCCAATAGTTGAAGAGTAATTATCTTTTTATAATATTAAAATTTTTTTGTATGAAAAGTATTCCCAAGATGACCACTTAACCTTTAATTTGACACATCAACCGTCTTTTTACGACAAACGAGTGAGGCTGTCACAAAATTAACATTATTCTTATGAAACTAAAATCCATGATAGCGGAGGTACTTCAGACTATTAAATGTAGTCACATTTGTCTCATATTGAGTACAAAAAATATTTAATTTCCTTTCATATAAGGAAGTCTCACAATGAAGTAAGTAAAATGCTTTAAAAGTACATTTTCTTTTTTACTGTCTGTTTTTAACGGTATTTTTAAACTGTTAGCTGCATTTGGTGGAGAATTATACGGTAAATTATAAGAAAGAGTTTAAACTATTTTTTTATTTTAAGGTATTAAATTGGATTAAATTAGTATCTATTACCTACGTGAGGCCCTGCGGTTTAAACTACGTATATTCAAAGGCCCTCGGATGTAAATAAACACTGTTATCGATCTTGAAAAAAATTGTAGCCTAATACTGGCACGGTAGCTCTGGTCCAGTGAACCAGAGGTTGCTGGGTCGAAACCAGCGGCCAGCGACTCCTGTCAGACCATGAGCGGTCTATCACCTCTGGCTAGTCTATGTGACTAATGCCTACGGTACCTCGATGTCTTTAAATTCACCGCAAATGCTTTAATCTTATGGTGATGGACATTTTTTTAATTAGAAAAAGACTTAGTGAGAGTTGGAGAAAACATGGCTGCTATGAGAAAAACGCTAATAGGCAATACGTAACATTTTTTAAACTAATTTGGCCAAATAACCTCGTTCCTAGAATGGTGCGGGTATGCATGGTGTGGGAAGGTCGAAACTGTCAAATACATTTATGTATAGCCAAAATATATAAGCATTATTGAACTACTGACTACAAAGGCGGTGTTTCGGGTATGCTGATACTGTCTACGTAAATAATTACGACAATGTAAATATATTTACTTTTACAGTGTGAATCCTTTCCTTACATTTATTGGACAGTAAAATATATTTACTGCCTTTAAGGAGTAAAAAACTTATTAACCAAAAATCTTCAAAAGTATTTAAAACGAAATAAATATGGCATTCAATTTTCCTCATTATTTTACTTCGAAAAGAACTTTACAGAATAGATTCTTATTCAAAAGAAAGAATATAAGACTTTTCATGTCGGTTTCAATACGTCTTTTCAAATTCTGTTCGTTAATTTCATCCCTAGCCCTCTTTTCTTTAACTCCTCCCTCGTAATTTGGTCACAATGAGTCGATTATGACTAGTTATCTGGTCCACTTCCGTTTCCGCCATTTAGATTAATGAGTTAATTTATAAATTTAGCGTAAATAATATTTTTTACGTTTCATGGTAAATTATTTTCGGAATTTGAGAGCTATCCAATAACTTGTTCTGTGAGATTAGGAATGTTCATTGTTAAAAATATGTTAATATTGATTTATTTTGAACAATCTAATTCATAATATGAATTATAATTATCATTTGTTGCAGACTAAAGTGTCAAATATTAGTTGTTTGAGTTTTTGGATTAAAGAATTTGGAAGGAAAGTAAATGACACTTATATTCCCAACTAATACTAAACTTAAATTTTATTTTATTTCTCATATCACAACTCAAAACTACGTTTCAAATAAGAGATCAAAATATTCCAACGCAGAAATGAAATTAACATATCACATGTTTCGATAAAATATAATAATTGTAATAGCAAACCCCTGGAGGACTGAATATATTATTCAGGATTTAATAAAACCAACATCAACGTGTTTATAACTTATTTTCAGTATAATATACACCTTAAATGTGTTGAATGTTTGTTTTATACCGATGAGGTGTTTGAGAAATTATCGTTCACGTAGACCACGTTATTTTCAAGAGTAGACCATTGTCGACTAGGGCCACAAGGCTCAATCTGGAACACCATAAAATAATTGTTTATGATAAACTTATCACTCAAATCATTGCTTTCAATACTTAAAAGTTTCAGTACTTAAACGTTTCACAACTTACGAAGCTGGTCTTGAAAGGACGTTCGAAAATAGATAGCCTCCTCTGGATTGAGACACTTTATTCTTTAATTAACAGAGACATATTCACTGATTTATTATAGTAACAATACTACAACATTTGTAAATACATGAAAATAATATTTACCTATACTAGCAGTAAGCCCGTCCTTTGTACAGGTTGTATGAGTCAGTATTAGAAGCAAGATACTTTATACCGTGACAAAATATTAACCTGAAATCTTAAACAAATAAATAAAATAAAAAGTAAATTCGTAAGTCAATTATTTAGCATCATTTTACAATTAGATGAAATTATAAAATATGTGTTATAATTCAAATACGTTATATGTTAAGACATCATTTTAAATTGCAATATAACTTTGAAATGAATTTAATAAACAAGTTATGAGCGATGGTCGGTGTGTGGGATATTCTATAGTATGGACATTAACCCACAGTAGAGAATAGTACAGATGTTAGTCCGCACTATGAATACTAAGTTCATCCATAAAGACTATCCTCATAACTAGACCAGTTCGTAATTCAGAAGCAGTGGTTTGGACTCCACGTTAAACTGTAGGTCTCTTATATAAACCATTGACCATTGGGCTATTAATTAATAGTTCTGTCTAAGAAACATGCCAGCCTTAGTAACAATACTACAAGATCACGCAACAATCATCTTACACTCATTTCTCTTTCATACTAGGTTTGAAATACCTACCTAGGTAGGTAGCCATTTCAGGAAGGTAACAATAGTAAGGGAATAATATTATTAGCTGTTTAATGAACTCAAAAGTTTTAGCAAGCGTATTTTATATAACTTACAATATTAGTTAATATTGAATACGATTGGAAAGAATTAACATTAATTTAAAATATCCGGAAGGCAAAACCGTTCGCCAACTTCAACAAACAAAAACTACTGA
The DNA here is from genome assembly GCA_023375725.1 of Nephotettix cincticeps. NCBI lineage: Eukaryota > Metazoa > Arthropoda > Insecta > Hemiptera > Cicadellidae > Nephotettix > Nephotettix cincticeps. The sequence goes on along the minus strand of CM041787.1, from coordinate 31,734,727 downwards.
CAATTATAACAAAACAGGGCCCATTAATGGGGAAAATATTGTGAAACTATCGATACCTGAGGCCGATACAGCCGTATCGAACAGCTGATCATACAAACACTAATTGGAACTAACCAAAAGCTTTGTTTTGATCAAACCGAACAAACTAGATTTGTTTGTCTATGTATTCATTGTGTAAACATGCTGCGGGATATTTGAGATTAAAATGCAGCTAATAATCTCTTTGATCCAATAAAACATATTCAAAGCTTTGCACGCTCTACAGTTTTATAATTATGTTTATGTGTCATTTATTGGTATTGTAATTTGCTTATTCGGATTTATTACGAGCCGTACATTTTACGGAGATTTAATATAGTTCGCTGCACAGAAATATCGGTTTTGATATATAAAAAGGTCACAATACTATTTAACAGAGTTTATTACAATAGGATATAATTTAATAATATAGTATCGGGAGGTCTAGCATTACTCGGATGTATTTGATTAGTTAACTAGCTAAATTTAATCACTTTTATTATTTACTCAATATAAATACAGCTTTTATGGTTTTAAAATACGGTTCAACACAATAATAAACCGAATTTTTATATTTCAACTTCGAAATGTGTCCTGAGGATTGCTTGTAATAATTGACATAAGACGAATTTTGGTTTTTAAGAGATAGAAATAACAAAAAATTTTATAATTCCAACCAATGTACAGGCAAAAAGCGTATTTTATTTATTTAGATAATAAGTACCTTGTGTTATAACACTGAGTCACACAACCCGTGTAAAGGACTGGCTAGATACTAGTTTTTATATAATTCGTTGGTTACTGAAATGGGGACCTACCCAGGTCGGTATTTTAAGCCAAGTATGAATTAGAAATGAGTGTAAGATGATTGTGGCGCGATCTTGTAGTCTTGTTACTGACTAAGGCTGGCATGTTAGATTAGATTAGGTCATTAATGGCAACCATACTAGAATGTAGGTATTTTAAGCCAAGTATGAATGAGGATTGAGTGTAAGATGATTGTGGCGCGATCTTGTAGGCTTGTTACTGATTATGGCTGACATGTTTCTTAGACAGAACTGTTAACTGATAGCCCAACAGCCGATGGCAACTAATGGAGCTACAGTTTAACTTGGAGTCCGAACCACTGCCTCCGAATTACGAATAGGTCTAATAATGAGGATGGTATTTGCGAATACTTAGTGCGGACGTTGATCCACACGAGAGAACACTAGATCCATCAACCAATGCAAACAACTATCCACAATTCGCGACCTCCAAGTAGCTGGATTACAGGTCACACCACGGCCCCAGTTACCGTGTGAGACCGTCATACAGTATTTTATAAATAGCCAAACCCAATATATTTTCGCCCCATATTTTCACAAAATTTCGAATTCGTAATATTTTCCATCGACTTTAACGAGGCGATTATCGCTTACCATAATCCACTTCCACTCCTCGTCAGATTCGGAATAAATGAACTAAGAAAACGCGCCCAAACGAGCGAAATAACCAGCCAATTACGTGCCGGTGCTGGACGCGACGGGACGTTGCCGTTTCTGTTCTCTCATTCTCGCCATTACAATTTCTCGATTTACCACCAAGATAGTCCGTTAATTGGCCGGCAGGCCGCGCTATGATCGTTTGAAGGCCAAGGTGTTACCGGACGCTTCATACATTCCGTCAATTCTGTAGCGGTCGAAAATAAACTGCTCCAAAAGATTTTAACCAGTCACTAAACGTATGAATTTGTGAACTCCTACGTATGTAATATGTTCATCCCTACAGTGTAAGACCTTTTGTCTTTACTGTACAGTACAGTATTTCGTATTAATCTTAAGTTTTTGTATTAAATTAAATACATATTATTTAAATTAACTTTAAAACATTTTAATTTGTTGGTTCATTGTTTACAGAGCTGTTTTTTTATAAATAATAAATCTTTAAAAATAAAATATGGAGTAGGTATATGTAAGTCGCCTATAGACTGCGGAACCGATTGAAAGATTGTAATGGAACTTTCAGGCATTATTAGGCATGATTCGAGAATGTGCGCAGTTTGGTATGAATCCGTCTATAAGGGCTCCGCCCAGAGGGCATAAAAGATCAGCGTCAGGTTTTACAAATTTCGTGTTTACAAAATTAAAAACTGTGGTTTAATAAGTTGAAAGTTTCTTCAAACCATCATGTGTTAAAATGTAAACAAACAAATTCATCGCAGTTTAATGTAAAGCGTTACGCGCGTCGCGTAACGCTAGTCTTTTAATATAAAACTTGTATATACCTTTTAATATGCCTAATATTATACCGTGTGTTTATTACAAGTTTTCCTAAAATTTTTAATATTAAAAATATAATATAATATTAAAACGTTTCTGTTTGTCATCAAATAATTTCCACGAATGTTGGCTACTACAGTATGTCATTTCGAGTAGATCCAACAAAAGGATGAACGGTACGCATTTTACGACGAGGAAAATGCATCAGGTAGCTTACGTTTGATACAGGTAGGAACACTTACGTTTATGTGAGAGTTTGTTGTATGCTGTACAGTCGCTTACGCTTGGAATCATAAATTAGTATTTTGAATTATTTTTGTCTACGACTAACGGTTCCAGAGAAAAGTTAAATTTACTGACCATGATTAACGTAGTACGTTGTCTGAGAGCGCGCAATGTTATTCTTAAGGAGAATATTAAAAAATCAATTTCTTTCTTGTTTCCAAACCGCTTTCCATGAAACTTGGTATGCAGCGTAAGGTCACATTACCCCACATAGTCAAAAATGCTTGGTATCACCGGGGAAGGGAGTTCCTCCCCATTAAATTCTAACAATTAATCTAACTGTGTTTCTCTTGTTGTTATTTTCAGAAATCGGATGATTATTTTTGAAACAATAAATTATTAAATGATATTTAGATGAGCTTTACTTAAAGGATAAAGTATGTGTCAGTCAACTGATACCGTTTATTCTAGGATTTTACAACGGCAATGTAGTTTATGTTATTTTTAATTCCATAGCCATGCAGGCCTAGTGGTAAACATATCCATTGCGCTTGCATCCCCTTCCACGTAACAACCCCAACTGACGTCATCCTTGGAGGGATCCCGCACCACGATTCGATAATTGATCAATCAATGCATCGCGGGGAGGTAAGAGTCCGCCATCTTTTTTCGCCCTGCCCGACTTCTCGCGGTCACAGGGGTTTGGGGTTTTTCAGCGTGGGTGGGAAGGAGGGGTAAGTCAATAGGCCCCGCCCCCACGTAATTGCAACCGGAAGTGGAAGTGAGGTTCGCCGGAGCGCGCGAAATGGCGGGAGACCCGCGACTCGTTACGGAGTACTCGAGTCCGCCGCTAGAGCTCGCCCGCCTCGCGCCTCGTTATCTGTAATGATACTGCTGATAGTGAGGATTGAGGAACATTCAAACCTGATTCAAACTTGTCAAACCCCATCACTTGTTAGTGCTACGCCGGCTCCGCGCGGCAACCTCAAATGAGCGGGTTCTTTTCGCCTGTTTATTCTTCGAGTGGTTTTCTCGTTCCTCGGTTTGTTTGAAAATTTTTTGGTGGATAATATAACGGGAGTTTGGTAATTTGCAAAGTTTATCAGGGTTGCGGAGGTTTTCGTCGTAGTTGAAGATGGAAGTCAAACCTGTATGGTTGAAAAAATAATTTCGTTTTACTTTTAATTAATTTCCTCGTAAATATATATTTTGAAACTAATCACGCTCATAGCATAATTTGAAACCAGTATTGAATGAGTCAGGGCCACAGTGCCTACGATCACGCAACCCGCTGTCTCCATACTTGCCTACTCTATATATTAGAGTGCACAAAATCTAATCAATATAAACTGAATTTTTTTAAATTTAAACCTTTAACTTTATTTGAATTGAATTGAGACTAAGTTTCCAATTACTTCAATTTTGTATTACACTTTTTCATGGCCTTTTTATATGTTCATGAAAAAACAGTACAGTATTCTCGAAATTCGTACAATACACCCAAGTTCTTACTCTATATACTTTCCTCTATATTCCTTATTTAAAAAAACTGTCTGTTCTTTTTACGCCTGGTGCATCTTATAGAGTAAAGGCTTTTTGAGTAAGTGGTCAAAATTCAAATGGACATCCTAGGATTTTTAGTCATATCCACTTACACGCAAGTCCAAGGTACTCGAATTTCAAAAGTTGAAATGAAACCGTTTTTGAATCCGTTATGCAAATAATCCAGTTACTTGACTCTTAATGATTGCTGTATTCAACCATAGTCACAGTATGATCACATAATCCAGCTACTTGGAGGGCAAGAATTGTGGATAATTGTGGGCAAAGGGCGGTGGATATAGTGTTCTCGTGTGTAGATTAACCCACTATTTTCCCCACTATTGAATACTACGTTCATCCACAAAGACCATCCTCATAATTAGACCAGATTGTAATTCAGAGGCATGGTTCTAAATCCACGTTAAACTGTAGGTCTCTTAGATATGCCATTGACTGTTGACTATTCTGGCTATTCTGGCTTTATGGAACATGTTAGCCTTAGTCAGTAACAAGTTGTGTGCACACGACACAATAAAAACACTGGACCACAACCTGAACTGGAAACACCACACAGAGCTCCTTATCATAGCCTGTCCTCTGCGCTTTATGGTCTAAAAAGAAAACAGAGCATAGCGGGCACCGGGGCAGCTCTCACTGCTTACCTCTGGTCATCGTACCTTAGGTTTGGAATCATCTCGTGGGGAGCAGCACCTTACAAATACATAGAACCACTCATCATCTTGCAAAACAAGCCATAAGAACCATAAACATATTGCCACAATAAGAACACTGCAAACCGCATTTCATCCAAAACAAAATCCTTCCCCTCATATCAATGTACATCTATGAAGTCATCTCCCATTGCCTAAAGTTAAACCACATTAATCTACAATTAAGTAGGCTCAACTATTTCCAAACTACATTGGTCCAAAACCATATAATAACCTACCATAACCCTTAAAATCAATAGGTACAAAAAATTTTTATGAAACCACAGTCACTTCACCATGTGGAGTGACTTTGTCACTTCTCCAAAGACCTTAGTACAACATCCAAGAGTTTTACAGAGAACACAATAGACAATTTTCCTAACCAAACCAAACACAACATCACACCAACCAAACCTAACCCTAACACCTAAAACCTGACAATCCTCTAGTCTCAAGGATGGTGGAGGAGAGAAGACGAAGTAAGAAGTAAGTAAGAACAGCGTTGGCCAGCCTCTGATCCGATGATAACATCGGGTTGGACAGGAAGCCAGCAATGTTACCGTGCTGCTGTCAGGCGATCACACGGACTCCTTGTTATATCTCAGTACAAGAAACGCAGACATTCCGTTTTTCATCCTCGAGAGAACATAACAACCAATTATAGGCGGCAGTCGCTGCCGTTGAGCGCGCTATTTCAATTATGTGCGATTCCCTACGAGTACGGTCGGCTGTAATTGGCCAGCCGGGTATGACACATGGAAATAATTACCGTCACCGCCGCAGCGCCGCGCGCCGGTCGCTTATGGCCCAACAGTCGTTGCCTGAACCCGGATAATTATCCGGTTTTCGGGGATTTTGAAGGTGGTCTGGGGATTTTCCAGGGATTAAGACATAGATTAGATTAGGTTACCATTTGAAATAAAGACCTACCCAGGTAGGTAATTTAAGCCAAGTATGAATGAGGAAGATGATTGTGGCGCTATCTTGTAGTCTTGTTACTTACTAAGGTTGACACTTCCTTTGACAGAACTGTTAGTAGCCCAACAGTGAATGACATAGCGTTTTAGACATTACGAAAGATTTGCCTGAACAATTGAGTATATCTTTCTACTTTTCTTTAAATACCTTTACTTGAAAATAATTTACTCTTTGTTGAATACTAAACCTTATCTCTTGTCTCTGAAAGAAAGGCTGCATGGTTAAGTTAAGGTTGTCGTGATAATCACCAGACAAATAGGGTTTTATAGTTCCTTTATTTTATTTTTGGAGAAGCTAACTACTCATGGCAAGAGGTTAAGCCTGACCATGTTTTTTTTTCCTGTCTCGTCAGTAACCAAAAAACAATACAAAAAATATATATATTATTTATGAAAAAAATTAATTATTGTGTCTTTGCACGATAATAAAAAAAGGTCCGATCGGCTTTGGTAGAGACGTGTATTTCGCTCGGACGAGCGTAAACCAGACATATCGGTAATAATATTAGGTTTTGAAAAATGGGGTTTTTTACGTTTTCACATGAAAAAAACTAATTTATATTTCACCATTGGAATTAGCTTAAAAAACTACACAATTAAGTTCCTTAAAGTTTTTCTCTATCTTAAACGGTTACCGAGATATAAAAAAATCTAAACACAGTACGTTGTATTTTGAGGCTCCATGTTAATCTTATGGAGGATTAGGAAAAATTAATTTTTCACTTATTATCTAATATATTTTGATGAAACTTGATATTTAGCTTCATGTGGTTGAGATCCATACATTTGTGCTAAAAAATCATAGTTTATGTGTTTATCATGGCAGCAAACCTGCATACTCTTTTCCCTTGTTAATCATATGGAGATTAGGCAAACTCCTTTATTTATGGACAGATGTTGATAGTTGGTATAAATGTTAAAAATAAATGTTTTTGATGTATACTTTCAGTGTTCTCACAGCAGCAAACCTATTACTCTTTCCCATTTTAATCTTATGGAGAATAGGCAATACTCCATGTTTTTTAAGATTACCAAACTTGTCATATATTATAATTTTATATTATGATTTTTTTATACCATTTCCTTTATTTTATTTTGTTATGAGTTAACTACTAACAATGAAACGGTTCATATTATCTGTTTTATTGGCCACACTCACCTATTTTTTTGACGCTGGATCTCGTCAGTAACACACAACATACACAAAACACACACAAAATATCGATCCAGTCACTTTATTTCGACGTTTCGCGGGACCGAAAAATTAATGTATTGCGTCTTTAGCGTTAAAAAAAACTTTGCTTTTCCCGCACGGGCCGAACACCTCGCCAACTGACCAGTCGTGGTGAGGCGTTAAAAAGAAATAAATAATTAACTTATTGTTTAAAGGTTAATGAGGAATATTTTTACGTTTTCATAAGAAACGGTGAAAACAATTTGTCTAATTATGAGGATGGTATTTGCGGATTCAATAGTGCGGACGTTAATCTATACAAGAGAACACCACATCCACCGACCATCACTCACAACTATCCACAATTCGTGACCTCCAAGTAGCTGGATTACAGGACGTCGCCACCGTTCCGGTCACTTTATTTCTTAAATGGCCATTAACGTGTAAATCAGGCTACGATTTCTATGATTTTTAATTCAAGGGAAAATATACATTGTGCAGTAGATCAACGGTATTCTCATAAAAATGTTCGTTGAAATGTTTTAGGTCTATCTTATTAATATTCAGAAACGTTTTGTTCTGACTATTAATCTTAATACTAAAGTTTTCTCCACTTGTATTAGTTATATTCTATGTAAATTAATAAACCATAATAATTATAGGCAAATTGTGTTTAGCAGCCAAAATATTAGGTCTACACGATTTTACACATTAATACGTAATTTTTGTTTACTCTAAAATCATACTCTATTCTACTCTATTGCAACTCAGTGTATTTTTAGCGTTTTTAATCATGCAAGCTTTCTTTCTGATGTAACCAATTTCCTATTTTCAGATCTTCCATGAAATTACTGTCAAAAAACAAAATTGAAATTTTCATCTTATCAAAAGACATTTTTTATCCTCATAACTCTTTCTATTCACATCCGTCAAACTCCTAGTTAACCATTTGCCCGAGAGAGCGCGGTTCCGGTGGTGAAAAGTGATCTGACAATGACAGGCGCATTTGTAAACTTCGAGTGGAGCCTATAGTTTCTTTGATCAAATAATTACATAAAATGTATCAGTGAAATGACAAAATACCTAATCCCTTATACCCAATTCCATAAAAATACAAGTCGGTGCTCAAATAGACTATTTTTAACTGCGACATCTTGTTAGATTAGATCAATGAAATGGCAACCGTACTACAATGTAGGTATTTTAAGCCAAGTATGAATGAGGATTGAGTGTAAGATGATTGTGGCGCGATCTTGTAGTCTTGTTATTGACTAAGGCTGACATGTTTCTTAGACAGAACTGTTAATTAATAGCCCAACAGCCGATGGCAACTAGATGGCCCTACAGTTTAGTGTGGAATCCGAACCACTGCTAATTATGAGGATGGTCTTTGCGGAATAACGAAGTATTCAATAGTGTTGCACATTTTGCTAGTGTGTTACGTTATTTTAGTTTATAATGTTATGAAATTTCACACGCACATTCCCTACCCCTGGGGTGGAGCTCTCAGCGAGAGAAACTAGTTAGCTATTAACTATTACAGAATGAATCATTGCATTTAACGAATACAACAAACTTATTTATAATATATGTTATTGTTATGTTTCAGGCTCTCTCAAGGCGTGGCCAAAGAGAACCCAACCACAAATCTTCTTCACTGGAGTTCAAGTGTGATGTAAACAGCCACTGAATAAACGTCAATCCCTTCCTTCCATAATTTCCTACTTCTAGTATCCATGATATAAAATTTGATAGGACACAAAAAAATAAATTTTAAGGGACTAATGAAACCTTAGATGACGAAAATACAAAAGAAAAACAAAAATACATCTCGGCCATGTGTTCCGGAAGAAAGGACTTTGGTGTATTTATCTATTAATGTTACAGTTTTTTATTACATCTGACTCCACCAAGTTTGAAAAACTTATCGGTGGGAATCAATAATATCATAATGAAAAATTACTACTCTACTTATTACAATACTATCTAATAATACAAATGATATGGATTTTTATACAATAAAAATAGTGGGGGTAAGAGCAGGCACCATGACCTAAAACAAAAAAACCACACATGAGGTTGAAAAATATTCCTTTGTACCAGATCCAATGACATGACAAACCTTACAACAAGCAAACATAACAATAAATACCTACAACGAATAATAAATGGATCTAAATTTTAACAAAATAAATAATAACTATTGATACACAATATATATATATAATGACCAAGCTTCAAAAATGCCAATAGTAACAATTATCACTAAAAACACTACAAAACTAGCAACAATATAATATTCCGCAAACAAATATATCTATAATATTATAAAGAAGAGGTGGTTTCTGTATGTTTGTGGCTTGTGGGTTTGTGGGTTTATTTGTGGGTTCGTTGTGGTAAGTAAATGTGAAAAATACTGAACCGACCGGTTTGAAATTTTACACAAAGGTAGATCTTAAACTCATGCAACACATAGGCATACTCATTTCCTTAAAATCCTCTCGTGCTACGCCCTTTGAACGTCCTAAGTTTCAATGTTTACATTTTTAGAGAATGAAAACATAAAATTACTTGAATGCCAACAACAGATGTGAATACTAAAATTTGACAGTTCGGGAAGAAGAAGAAATAAAGTAGATTTTTCAGATAAACTGCTGGATCGAAATTAGTGAATTAATTATTTGAAATAGTGTAATGGTAGATTTTAAGTTTTTTCCGACGACTGTCTCTATTACATTAATCCTTATCCTCTCCCAATATTTGACAGATGTTACTTTGAAATGTTGTAGACACTCGTGTTTTGTCATTTTGTAAACAATGAAGAATTAATTAACAATAACTTAAATGTATCAGTAGAGCCTACACCTTTCAGCCTTTATAACCCGTGCGAAGAACGGGTACTTTGACTAGTATTAAATAAATAAAACAAGCATCCGAAGGGACATTCGGATCAACAGCTATATTAAATACTAATACGATCGGATATTACGTTCCTGGCTGCAGAGATGGTTTATACACCCTGTTCTAAGTTTAGTTACAGCATGATAAAGAACTACTGAAACAAAGGTTACAGTCACAGCTATACAGCTGACTGGAATCAACTTCAAACTACTTCAACTTCAGCCATTTTAAAACTGTTTTGGACTGGACAAGAGATATCAATCTCTCAAACTGAGAAACCCAGTTTTATTCTGAAATTTATATGCTGTGATGATAAATATTCCTACCTTCATCAGTGTGCCCCATAAGAGAGATTTTTTGAAATAAAATAGTACGTATAATATGTTGTTTGGTTGGTTATGGACATGAGTCATTGTATCATTTTATCATTTCTTACATACTCTTTCAACTAAAGATAAATGATTATAAATGTCTGTTCTTGTCTATAAGGTTGATAGTGAAGGAATGCTGAAAACAAAAGTACAGTATACTAAACTGAACATTTGAAACTTTACATAATGAAATTGTTTTCTAGAAAACTTAAAATCACTCTAACCCATATGAAGGCATGCGAGCAGTACTAAACAGTGAATCATTACCCCTATAAAATCCCAATTTGTATCAATGTCAAGTTTTTATAAACTAATTTACAAAATAAAGTGAAATGTAATCTCTACAAAACAGTAATAAAACTGAAATATGTGAAAAATTACCATTTAAACTGATTATTCACTATAGCAAATAAAATACATCTACAAACCTATAAAATACAGCTGTTTGTAAAGTTTGATACTAATAAACAACCAAATAAAAAAACATAAAACATATTCATATGTGATTTGAGAAATTTTTAAATTTTATCTTTTACTATTAGAATCAGCTTAAAAATTTACACAATTTATATCTTTAAAGTTTTCCTCTATCTCCAACGGATACCGAGAAAAAAATCTAAATACACTACGTTGTATTTTCGGGCTCCAATGTTAATGATGGAAGATAAGAAAAAATAATATTTCACTTATTAATTAATAATTATTTTGGATGAAACTTTGTATTTAGCTTCATCTGGTTGAAATCCATTCATTTATACTGAAAATCATAGTTTATGTGATTATCATGGCAGCTTACCGACATACTCTTTCCCATGTTAATCTCAAGGAGAATAGGCAAATAATTCTCATCTATCGACAGATATTTATAAAACTTGTCATATATTATTGTTTTGGAAATTCGCTGAGTACGCAGGTCTGCTTCGACGGAGGTATTACATAATACAGTATACACAACTGTATAACAGTGAAACATATTGTACAGACAATTAAAATTAAAATCACAAAGTGTTCTTGAATACTTCTTAAATTTCTCGATTTATCCATTAAAACCTAAGAGAGTAATGTAATAAAGCTCAAGTGAAAGAAATATTTTCCATCCAACATGATAACTTGAAGACGAAAATCACTACATTGTCGCTGTGTTTGCACGGTGTGTTGAATAAAAGACAAACAAGATATTGAGAATCAGTGAACCCCCAGAGACGATTATCATCCCTCCCCAGGGATCATGTATTGGAATAAACATGTTCCGGATAAATTACTGTCTGCACACTCCATCTCCTAATGGCACATCAGGTCTGCACTGGCATTATGCGTTCAAGGCGCTAAAATCAAATTGAAATGTCCATCTCCCAATCACCACCCGGGGCTGGGACAACACCAGTAGTTAATATTGAACAGCTGTTGCGAAAACAGGTGTTGGAGATCGCATAATCAGCTGATTTCAACAGACCAGCTGTTTTCAAGGTTCGCTCTTTGATTGAAAGTTATGCGCGGTGGCCGCGAGCTCAGATGCGATCTGTGTGTCCTTGACAGGCCGGCCTTTGTGCATGCAAATGGCACCAGAGTGCGTGCGTGTGCGTGTGGACGAGTAGGGATCATCGGTTGTCACTGGCTACCGGGTTTGTTTGAGTGTTTAGGCTTTTTGTATTGGCTACCGGAATTGTATAGCAGGCTTTTGGTCTTTCAGTGCTGTAAAGCGGTACAAAGGTGTCTTGTTACTGGCTGAGCGTAAATAATAGAAAATACTTTTTATTCAGAGTGGTAAATTGATAATTTTCGTTCACTACGTAATTGAAGGAACAAAATTTGGATACACCGAAATACATTAAGGTACTTGAGGTTAAAGATAACATTTACACACATAAACACATTTCTGGTCTAATGATGTGTCATTTTAACCCATAGAATACTAATTTATGAGTATAACATCAGTCAGTTCACAAAAATTACATGTTCTCAGACAAATTTCACAATCCCATTCCTTTCAAAAGAAGGAAGTGGAATATAAATAAAATCTACTTTGAAATATTCTTCAAAAAACCTAAAACACTCCTCTGTCACAGTCACACTACTTTATACTTTTAACTGAAATGGTAACCTACCCAGGGAGGTATTTTAAGCCACGTGAAAAATGAGAAGTGAAAAATGAGTGTAAGATGATTGTGGTACAATCTTGTAGTCTTGTTATTGACTAAGGCTGACATGTTCCGTAGACAGAACTGTTAATTAATAGCTCAACAGTCAATGAATGGCATATCCAAGGCTCCTACAGTTTAACGTGGAGTCTGAACCACTGTTTCTGGATTACGACCTGGCTTAATTATGAGGACGATCTTTGCGGATCGCAGTATTCAATAGTGCGGACACTAATCCACTCAAGAGAACACTACACCCACCGACCATCCCTAACAACTGTCAACAATTCGTGTCTAGATACTAGATACGAAATTAAGTTTAATGTTTGCGTCATATAATCAGTGTAAAACAGGTAAAATAAACTAGAAGCTAATTAAAAAAACATCCACATATTAGTGTCCCTCTGGATTTAACATCCTCGTAAAATAGGTTTACGACGTTGTAAAAAATACCTAATTACTGCTGGAGTTGTAGGTAGTTGGCAACAGAGAGATGTCGGGATTCTTAGGGTTCGTATCGGAGATTCCACAGGTCAGTTAGGAGCTGAGTTATGGTTATGGGCAACGCGGTCAAACAGCTACCACTGCAGACATGACAGGACAGGGGGCTCTGGTGAAGAAGAAGAAGAAGGAAACTATATACATGGCACCCCGTTATCTCTGGACAAACTATATTTATCAAACTGACTGGGCGTTTCAGTGGTTATTAGACCCGCTTCCTAATCTGAAGTTAAACTTTATACTTTACTTTATAGTTTTAACTGAAATGGCGGCCTACCCAGGTAGGTATTTTAAGCCAAATATGAATGAGGAATGAATGTAGGATGATTGTGGCGCGATCTTGTAGTCTTGTTACTAACTAAGGCTGACATGTTCCTTAGACAGGACTGTTAATTAATAGCCCAACAGCCGATGGCAACTAAATACTACAGTGTAACGTGGAATCCAAACCACTGACTCTAAATTACGAACTGGTATAGTTATGAGAATGATCTTAACGGATTAACGTATTCGACGTACGATTAACGTATCGTGTGGACGGTAATACACACAAGAGAACACTACATCACTGACCATCGCTCACAACTATCCACAATTCGTGACCTCCACTTAGCTGAATTACAGGATACGCCATGGTCCTACAGTTTAACGTGGAATCCGAACCACGGCCTCTGAATTACAAATTGGTCTAATTATGAGGATGATCTTTGTGGATAAATGTAGTATTCAATAGTGGGGACGTTAATCCACACAAGAGAACACTACATCCACCGACCATCTCTCACAACTATCCACAATTCGTGACCTCCAAGTATCTGGATTACAGAACATCGCCACTGTCTCAGTTGATAGTAATTGTGGTCAACTGTAACATGTAAAAAGTCAATTGAGAAATTGTTGTATCCCTGTGGGAAATAGGTTAGATCATGACTATGTCTGATGGGAATGTTTTTAGTTCATCTAAACAGCTGTTATTATTATTTTATATTATTAATTCAATACAATAGTTCTGGTAGTTTCTCTGGAAACCTGTTACATATTTTCCATCTTAAAAATCACGAACACCCCCCCAGAGCTCAAAATCCAGCTCATATCAATCTAAAAATCAATCAGGGGTGTCCTTTAAGGGAAGAATGGGAATTATTTTGTCCCTTGAAGTTCTAGTAGATATAGTAGATACAGTATTCATAGAAAAAGGGAATATTGAATTCCCAGGCAACACTCTCGTAAAGGATTTCAGAAAATAATGTGTTATGGATTTTTAAGCTGCGAACGATTCATAAGCAATAATTGGATGTTACAGCAACGAGATTGGGACGGTGGCGTGTCCTGTACACCAGGTACTTGGAGGTCACGAATTGTGGATAGTTATGAGCGGTGGTTAGTGGATGTAATATTCTCTGGTGTGGATTACCGTCCGTACTATTTAATACTACTTCCAACCGCAAAGACCATCCCCATAATTAGACAAGTTCCTATTTCAGATGCAGTGGTTCGGACTCCATGTTAAACTCTTTGTCCTACAGTTCTGTCTAAGGAACATATCAGCCTTAGTGAGTAGCAAGACTACAAGATCGCGCCACAATCATCCTTACTCATTTCCCATACATAATTGGCTTGAAATACCTTCCTGAGTAAGTTAATTTGTAGGATGTGCGGAGGACCATTACCTTTTCAGAAAGTAATAGTAACAATATTTTATGGATGCTTAAAACGTTTAGAATCATGTTCAAACAGCCCACCGTTCACAGAGGTTTCACAAAGGCGTCGCCACCGCCCATATTTGTGGACAGTAAGATAGAGAGGTTCTTATTGCCGCTACTTATGTTGCTGTACTGCATCGACAACCGGATAACATGAAACAACACTCCAGCACTCCAGTTAGTTCTCCAGCTCCAGTGTCCTTGTATCCAGTGGCCGGTACAAGTGGGTGCTCTGCTCGTATGTGTAGAGCCAGGGGTTTATGTTTCCTGTACACTGTACACTGTACACACACTGCCCACATATCCTTCTGGTTTATTACAGTTTACCAGTAATTGGTCTGCCCACAGTGCTAATCGTCGCCACTACAGCTGCAGCTTCTGTCTTCCTCTTTGTTTCTTCGTACTTACTCCTGACACTCAAATTATTGTACATGTTATATCGTGAGGAGTTTTCCTTGTATTGCTTTCCATCCTTGACGTGTGTTTAAACCGAGTAAAAATAATTACGAAGGTTTAAATAGATGTCACAAGTATTGTGTCTGAACTTACATATTCCGAATAAACATGCGGTTTCTAATAGAAAAATGTTTGTATTTATTTCTCTGTAGGAAATAGGTTAGATCATGGATATGTCTAAAGGGAATGTTTTCAGTTCATCTAAACAGCTGCTCTTATAACCAAACTATGACGTCACTAACCAGTAACAAAATGACGTCACTGTTTCAAATTTTGGACGCGCAAATTGCTATCACCCCACCAGCTCAGACATATCTCTCGTATGTTAAAATTGCGTCAATATGTCAACAATACATGAAATGCAACAACGAAATAATGATTTTATTCGTCCACTATCAGTTAAAATATTGTAGAACCATATTACTCTGTTTAGTTCTCTTTGTTCAGCTATTAGCCACTGTTAAGAGTAGTGTGGCTAGTTTAATAAAGGAAAATGATTAAAATACTATGTACTTTTGAGTCCAGTCTTAAAACAATTGTCACTATGCTGCTCCTTGTAGCATTTTCATTATAAAATAACTAAATCACTACAAAATCTTATTGTATAATCAAAACTAGTTTAACAAACGAACCTAACTAACTTCTATACTTAAATAGGTTATTTATTTCATAGCATAATGGAGTTGCTTATCACCACTTGCGCAATGTAGCAATTTAAAAACACATCTTAAGTGTTGAACTTCATGTATTTCATGACGAGGAAAGATATACAAACGAATGGTAAACTAATTCGTTCTACCATTCTTAAGTCGTTGTTTTTTATATTTACTTGAAACTCATTATTTTTAAAGTGAGTAAAATTAGTTGAGGTAAATGCAAATTTAGATTTCGATAGCACCATGTATAAAGTTCCCATCTCAAAAAGTCTTCGTTGGTTGAAAATTTTCGAGCAAGATGCCTTATAGATCCCCATGGCTAGACACAATGCCAACTCGCACAGTTATAATCAGCAATATGCAAATGACCTTTATTTGTACATTTATTGTATGATCAATACTACATTAATGTTATTATTACTATGGATAGCAGTCCAAGGATAAGGACTGGTCAATATAAGTATGGTCAATACCACGATCCTAAGGAGACAGGACTGGTCATAACGTTATTACTGGTCAAAAACGATCCTCAATAGACAGGATGTAAATCACGATCAAAACAATGGTCAATAGATCCTCCAATAGACAGGACTGGTCAATAATCCTCCAAAAGATTGGTCAATACCACGATCCTCCATAGACAGGACTGGTCAATACCACGATCCTCCTAGACAGGACTGGTCATACCATTCCTCATGACAGGACTGGTCAATACCACGTCCAAGGAGACAGGACTGGTCAATAGCTCCAGACAGGACTGGTCAATACACGATCCTCCATGCAGGACTGGTAATAACATGTCCTCCAAGGAGAAAGGACTGGTCAATACCACGATCCTCCAAGGAGACAGGACTGGTCAATACCACGATCCTCCAAGGAGACAGGACTGGTCAATACCACGATCCTCCAAGATGACAGGACTGGTCAATAACACGATCCTCCAAGATGACAGGACTGGTCAATAACACGATCCTCCAATATGACAGGACTGGTCAATAACACGATCCTCCAAGGAGACAGGACTGGTCAATACCACGATCCTCCAAGGAGACAGGACTGGTCAATACCACGATCCTCCAAGGAGACAGGACTGGTCAATACCACGATCCTCCAAGATGACAGGACTGGTCAATAACACGATCCTCCAATATGACAGGACTGTTTAATAACACGATCCTCCAAGGAGACAGGACTGGTCAATACCACGATCCTCCAAGGAGACAGGACTGGTCAATAACACGATCCTCCAATATGACAGGACTGTTTAATAACACGATCCTCCAAGGAGACAGGACTGGTCAATACCACGATCCTCCAAGGAGACAGGACTGGTCAATACCACGATCCTCCAAGGAGACAGGACTGGTCAATACCACGATCCTCCAAGGAGACAGGACTGGTCAATACCACGATCCTCCAAGTAGACAGGACTGGTCAATACCACGATCCTCCAAGGAGACAGGACTGGTCAATACCACGATCCTCCAAGATGACAGGACTGGTCAATACCACGATCCTCCAAGGAGACAGGACTGGTCAATACCACGATCCTCCAAGGAGACAGGACTGGTCAATACCACGATCCTCCAAGGAGACAGGACTGGTCAATACCACGATCCTCCAAGGAGACAGGACTGGTCAATACCACGATCCTCCAAGGAGACAGGACTGGTCAATACCACGATCCTCCAAGTAGACAGGACTGGTCAATACCACGATCCTCCAAGTAGACAGGACTGGTCAATACCACGATCCTCCAAGTAGACAGGACTGGTCAATACCACGATCCTCCAAGGAGACAGGACTGGTCAATACCACGATCCTCCAAGTAGACAGGACTGGTCAATACCACGATCCTCCAAGTAGACAGGACTGGTCAATACCACGATCCTCCAAGTAGACAGGACTGGTCAATACCACGATCCTCCAAGTAGACAGGACTGGTCAATACCACGATCCTCCAAGTAGACAGGACTGGTCAATACCACGATCCTCCAAGTAGACAGGACTGGTCAATACCACGATCCTCCAAGTAGACAGGACTGGTCAATACCACGATCCTCCAAGTAGACAGGACTGGTCAATACCACGATCCTCCAAGTAGACAGGACTGGTCAATACCACGATCCTCCAAGGAGACAGGACTGGTCAATACCACGATCCTCCAAGGAGACAGGACTGGACATCACCACGAGCCCTTGAGTAGGTAGACTTTTAATGTTGGCCAGCATCATCATACGAGCGATAGAACGAGTAATATCCAGCTTTCTTCAATTTAAGATGTATTTTCGTTACATCTTCATGTGCATTCACTAACAACTGCAAACATAGTGTCAACTTTTTTTCATGTACCGAAACCTATCTGGGTGATTCGGGATCATTTCAAACTAAATTTATCTTCTCAATTCCACACTTATTGTTCACACTTTACTCACACGAATTTAAAGACTCTACGAACCACTGAAGTTTCAGAAGTTACGGGGCTTTCAGTCCAAGCGGTTATCTAACGTCATTGATGATACATAGTTGATTTATGATACCACCAATTATGAAAGAGCTGTATTACCCACCAGAGAAAAGCTGATCTCAAAGTACTGTAACACCATAAATATCATCACAGCTGGCGATAGATTTCCATTGTGTCAATATGTATTTCAAATTATGACAGACTGACTAAGTAGTTCAACCTTCTATCTATGACACATAGACTGAACTGTGCTCCATATGTAGTACCTGAACTAGGCTGAGACATGTGGAACCATTTATAGAACCAGGACGACGAGTCATTCCTTGAAACCTCGGGGTCATGAGGATAGAGCGTGAGGTGAATAGTATATACTAACCTGGAACAAATTTAACACAAACCAGTGAGAGGGGAGTACACTATGATACTATAGTATAATTTTAACTTTATTATGTTAGTATGTTAAAAGTAAGGTACAAATTCATTCATTATTGGCAATGACATTCAGTCATTGCCTATAAAAAACTAGTAGAATGATTTTCCTACTCTAGGTCCCACCTACGTAACAAATATTTTCATTTTTTAAATTTTAAGAAGGTAGCAGCATCGTCCTATCTATACTTAGTCTGTTCTTATAGACTAAAATAGATCTGTGCGTAGGATGTACCACGCAAATAAAGTGATGAGCCGACCAAGTGGACAAAATTGATAAAAACTGATTGAAAACTCCAAGATCCGGACCATGGCTATCACTAAAGGTATCGTGTCCTGTACGCGACCTTACGGGATAGCCTTCGTGTCCAGGATAGCTTGGAGGTCACAAATTGTGGAAAGTTATGAGCGATGGTCCATGGATGAGATATTCCCTCCCTAGTGTGGAATATTGTCCGTACTATTGAATTAGACTAGTAGACTAAATAGACTAGGTTGTAATTCAGAGGCAAAATTGTGATTTGGATCCTACGTTAAACTTTCAGCATGTCACAAATCACATATCAGCTTTTAGTCAGTAACAAGACTACAAGATCACGTCCCAATCATATTACATTCATTTCTCATTCATATTAGAAAATACCTACCTGGGTAGATCACCATTTCAAAAATGATTGTATTTACTTTCCTGTGTGAAATAGGTTAGATCATGGATATGTCTAAAGGGAATGTTTTAGTCCCTCTAAACTGCTGTTCTTACTAATCATATGACGGCACTTCCGTTACATCTTATTGGTCTGCTACAGGATTTGATTGCATGGTAACATTCGCAGTGCCTTTGTCCTTCAAAGGCATCACGTGTATCCTACAATAATTGTATGAATAGACAGGATAACAGCACCTAAATAACATGATAACATTCGCAGCACTACAGGTGCAGCAAATGTTATCATGTCAGCACCTGTATCCTACTTTTTGCCTGTGGAGGTAGGATATCATTGGCAGCACGTGTATCCTATTCGTTGCTTGTAAAGGTAGGATATCCCTGGCAGCACATGTATCCTACTCGTTGCTTGTAAAGGTAGGATATCCCTGGCAGCACCTGTATCCTACTCGTTGCTTGTAAAGGTAGGATATCCCTGGCAGAACCTGTATCCTACTCGTTGCTTGTAAAAGGAGGATATCCCTGGCAGCACCTGTATCCTATTCGTTGCTTGTAAAGGTAGGATATCCCTGGCAGCACCTGTATCCTACTCGTTGCCTGTAAAGGTAGGATATCCCTGGCAGAACCTGTATCCTACTCGTTGCTTGTAAAAGGAGGATATCCCTGGCAGCACCTGTATCCTACTCTTTGCTTGTAAAGGTAGGATATCCCTTGCAGCACCTGTATCCTACTCGTTGCCTGTAAAGTTAGGATATCCCTGACAGCACCTGTATCCTACTCTTTGCTTGTTAAGGTAGGATATCCCTAGCAGCACCAGTATCCTACTCGTTGCCTGTAAAGATAGGATATCACTAGCAGCACCTGTATCCTACTCGTTGCTTGTAAAGGTAGGATATCCCTGGCAGAACCTGTATCCTACTCGTTGCTTGTAAAGGTAGGATATCCCTGGCAGCACCTGTATCCTATTCGTTGCTTGTAAAGGTAGGATATCCCTGGCAGCACCTGTATCCTACTCGTTGCTTGTAAAGGTAGGATATCCCTGGCAGCACCTGTATCCTACTCGTTGCTTGTAAAGGTAGGATATCCCTGGCAGCACCTGTATCCTACTCGTTGCTTGTAAAGGTAGGATATCCCTGGCAGCACCTGTATCCTACTCGTTGCCTGTAAAGGTAGGATATCCCTGGCAGAACCTGTATCCTACTCGTTGCTTGTAAAAGGAGGATATCCCTGACAGCACCTGTATCCTACTCTTTGCTTGTAAAGGTAGGATATCCCTGGCAGCACCTGTATCCTACTCGTTGCTTGTAAAGGTAGGATATCCCTGGCAGCACCTGTATCCTACTCGTTGCTTGTAAAGGTAGGATATCCCTGGCAGCACCTGTATCCTACTCGTTGCTTGTAAAGGTAGGATATCCCTGGCAGCACCTGTATCCTACTCGTTGCTTGTAAAGGTAGGATATCCCTGGCAGCACCTGTATCCTACCCGTTGCTTGTAAAGTTAGGATATCCCTGACAGCACCTGTATCCTACTCTTTGCTTGTAAAGGTAGGATATCCCTAGCAGCACCTGTATCCTACTCTTTGCTTGTAAAGGTAGGATATCCCTGGCAGCACTTGTATCCTACTCTTTGCCTGTAAAGGTAGGATATCACTGGCAGCACCTGTATCCTACTCGTTGCCTGTAAAGATAGGATATTACTAGCGGCACCTGTATCCTACTCGTTGCTTGTAAAGGTAAGATATCCCTGGCAGAACCTGTATCCTACTCGTTGCTTGTAAAAGGAGGATATCCCTGGCAGCACCTGTATCCTACTCGTTGCCTGTAAAGATAGGATATCTAGCAGCACCTGTATCCTACTCGTTACTTGTAAAGGTAGGATATCCCTGGCAGCACCTGTATCCAACTCGTTGCTTGTAAAAGGAGGATATCACTGGCAGCACCTGTATCCTACTCGTTGCCTGTAAAGATAGGATATCACTAGCAGCACCTGTATCCTACTCGTTGCTTGTAAAGGTAGGATATCCCTGGCAGAACCTGTATCCTACTCGTTGCTTGTAAAAGGAGGATATTCCTGGCAGCACCTGTATCCTACTCGTTGCTTGTGAAGTTAAGATATCCTTGGCAGCACCTGTATCCTACTCGTTGCTTGTGAAGTTAAGATATCCTTGGCAGCACCTGTATCCTACTCGTTGCTTGTGAAGTTAGGATATCCTTGTCAGCACCTTATCCTACTCTTTGCCTGTAAAGGTAGGATATCACTGGCAGCACCTGTATCCTACTCGTTGCTTGTGAAGTTAGGATATCCTTGTCAGCACCTTATCCTACTCTTTGCCTGTAAAGGTAGGATATCACTGGCAGCACCTGTATCTTACGACGGCGGCTCGCCCAGCCCGAGTCAGAGGTCGTATCCCAGTTCATTAACATTCTTTGCACTCCGAGGCTCTATATCGCTAGCCACCATCTTGCAACTGCCTGTCAGGGGATAACCTTACGGTTAATAATGAGTTTCCCCTACATTTTAGTGTTCAAAATTATCTTTGTCTTTAAAATATTTCTCGTATGTTTTATTATTACTTTCATGCACACACATAACCTCAGTTTTAAATTTTACAATCAATTGAGAAATTCATGAACTTGGGTCATGGTTTACACGTGTTTTTGTCATTTGGATATTTATTTATACTATAATTATCGCAATTGCTATCTTTACTACACGTACTGTAAGTACTGTATTATGAGTACGATAAATACCAATCGTAGGATAATATACTGAGTACGAAATAACAGGCCCTCCCTTAAATGTCACTCATAACAGCTTCTGACTATCTGCAATGGAGATAAAAATTAAATTGACAGGTCATTATATTAAAAAATAAATTTATCTGCCACTTTGATACATACTTGCTTTATAATTTATACGTTTAACTGAAATAGGTATGAAGTTCAAGCCAAGTATGAATGATAAACGATTGTATGTATGATGAATGTGGCGTGATCTTGTAGACTTGTTACTGTATGGTTGACATGTTCCTTGTACAACTGTTAATTAATAGTCCAACAGTAAACGGCATATCTAATGGATCTACAGTTTAACGTGGAGCCCAAACCACTGAAACTAAATTACGAACTGGTATTGTTATGAGAATGATCTTAGCGGATTAACGTATTCGACGTACGATTAACGTATCGTGCGGACAGTAATACACACAAGAGAACACTACACCCACCAACCATCGCTCACAGCTATCCACAATTCGTGTCCTCCACATAGCTGAATTACAGGATACGCCATGGTCCCAGTCTATTGAGTGACACTACCAGCAAATGTCGATGTATTTGTATTGTTCAACCATCAAAAAAATCTCCAGAAAATTATATTTTGAAGATCGAAATTCGTGTCGAGCTGTGTACCCGTACACCACGGCTGAAAAACCTCTCTGGTTATTTCTCTGTGGTTTAATCTTAATCAGATCACGTTCTCTTACACCACTTGCCAAGTCCCAGACCACCCGACCATCTGTCTCGCAAGACACTATCATAGTCTACATAGTCTCAGCCCCACACGGGCCTGTTGCCGGGTCGTTGACGGGCCGCCATCTAAGGAAGTTCTACGTTCTGCGACGCCGACGGATGGAAGTGGTGCCTGCTACGGCAACCGGAAGTGCGTTCTCGTTTGCTCTACGTGAGGCATTGACTGATGTAGTATAAAAATGTTGATCACTCCATACGGCAGCATACGCAAACGTTTCACAAATTATCATCAAATTTATGAAAATAACAACAAGTGGCACAAAGTTAAATTAATTGTTAGAACCTTCCACCGGTAATATCAAGCTTTTTTGAGTGGGTTTTGCTGTGTGATTTGACCTTATGCTGAATACCAAGTTTCATGGAAAACAGTTGGGATATAAGAAATTTATTTTTACTATTCTCCGTCGGAATAACATAGGTACGACATAGGTACTATCACATTTTACAAGCCTCCTTAAAAGTATGATCTAAATTAAGAAAAAATTAAATTAATTCTAGTGGTACACTCGTTCCTCCAATCTGCTTTGTCGACGCGAGGTGCCAGGAACGTTAAGTATAAAACCCTCAACAGACAGCGCTCTAGTAATGTGATAGTCAAAAATATGTTGTAATGTATTTTTTTATTCTCAGTTTAACTTATTTAACTGAATTAGGTGTTGGTATAGCCTATAGGCTATAAAATTAAATACATTTTACTTAGTAATTTTTTCTTATCGTTACGTTTTTATAGTTTTAATCAGTTACTAATACATTAGTTATCGCTTATAGAATTGTCTCTACAATACTAAAAGTATCTATGATTTTTGTTAAGTCACACTTGTAAAACTGTTTGCTCATATTTATCAGTATTTTTCGAGAAGGGAACTCGAAGATTCCAATTTCCAAGACTCGACATTCCTCCTGGAATGTCGATACGGATCCATAACCAAGAGCTCATTCAAGAAATACGTTTCCATCCTGTAATAAGGCACAGCAGACGGTGACAGCCGTCCGAGGGACGCTTCCTTTATCGGCAACCTGACACCTCGTCAGTCCCCATGCCTGTCGCCATCCTCTGCCGGACAGGGTCTTCATCACCAGAGACACGCCCATGCGCGCGCGTGAGTGGTAATTCGGGCTTCAAAGAGAAAGAAAAGTCTCATACTAGAATAATTTTTTAACAATCAACATCCAGATTTCAGACTACAAAGATACAAAGTACACTCACACATAGGACACAAAACACATTGAAAAACTGTGTATAAAATAGAATGGACTGAGGTATCTAAAAAATATAATCAGAGTGTTTTAGCCTGATAAATAACAAAAATCAAAATACCTTTCTGCAAAGAGAGAATTAAAGTATAAAACTGATTTTAGTAACTGGAAAATAACTAGTATCATAAATTGACACAGCAAAGAAAGAATTGACGTATAACGAAGTTATAAGTTATAGGTGTAAAGGAAATAACAAACCTGTTCTTCTTGGTAATTTGAAAAATAGCTAGTGAATTCATCGAAAATGGAAAAACGACATAGGGATGGGAAAAATAATCCTGTAAATCAAAAAGTTAATAAATAAAGTTAGTACATGGAAAGGATTTGCATTTATTTCTTTAGAGCTTTCGGCTGATTTGTGGTGAAATTTGTATAATTTTTTATTGTTGATTTTTTCTACATTT
Source organism: Nephotettix cincticeps (assembly GCA_023375725.1). NCBI lineage: Eukaryota > Metazoa > Arthropoda > Insecta > Hemiptera > Cicadellidae > Nephotettix > Nephotettix cincticeps. The sequence goes on along the minus strand of CM041787.1, from coordinate 31,710,342 downwards.
AACTAGTTTTAAATTTAAATTTTCGTTTTTAAACGTTGTATATTTAGGAAGTTATAGACAATTTTATAAAATCATTAAAGAAATATTTCCACTTAATTTTACGTTCAGTTCTGTTCATATTACATAAGAGTTTCAAATTTGAAATAAATTCTGAGTGAAAAAGCCTAGATTGCAATTAAAAATTCGTACACAACAGTGATACGATTACGAAGTTCAAAAGTAGAACATAACGGACAAGTTACGTTCCAAGAGAAAGTAATTGTTCTAATCCACCTACAGAACTGGATAACCGCGCTTCTTTGCGTCTGTGTTTGATTACCTATATGAACATTGTTTTATACCTATATGTATTCTTTGGAGAGAGAATTGTTATTTATTCCTTATAAACTCGAGAATCTAATGAGTTGATAGTTTTTATGTAATTGAAAAAACAAAAATCCAAAATAAAATGTTGAAAAATCAATTACAGTGGAATGAAGAAAATATTTTAACTTAAATTGACTTCAAAGTACAGTATGAGTAAAATTCATATTAGATAAAAGTGTTCCTAAATGTAGGCGATTTAACGTGTAGAAGATGGCGACCATACCACAAGGTAAGTATTTCAAGCCAAGTATGAATGAAAAACGAGTGTAAGATGAATGTGGCGCGATCATGTAGTCTTGTTACTGACTAAGGCTGACAAGTTCCTTATACAGGACTGTTAATTAATAGCCCAACAGCTGTTGGCAACTAAGGGATTAGATTAGATTAGATTATTGAAATGGCGACCATACTACAAGGTAGGTATTTTAAGTCACGTATGAATGAGAATTGAGTGTAAGATGATTGTCGCGCGATCTTGTAGTCTTGTTACTGACTAAGGCTGACATATTCGCTCACAACTATCCACAATTCGTGACCTCCAAGTAGCTGGACTATGTCGCCTCTATCCTACAGCTTAACGTGGAATCCGAGCCACTGCCTCTGAATTACGAACTGGTCTAATTTATGAGGATGGTCTCTGCGGATGAATGTAGTATCCAACAGTGTGATCATTAATCCACACAAGAGAGCAACACATCCACAAACCATCGCTCAGAACTATCCGCAATCAATGAAATGAAAGCAAGCTCAGGCAGTCCCCGGCTAGCAACACGCGTCGTCGCCAACACCAGCGGCTAGCGTGTTCCCGTCGCGATAATTGTCCGGCAATTACTGTCAATTATTTGTATATATTCGCGGCTGCGCCGATGGTTTCAATACAGTCCGGTGCGATAGCCTCTGGCTGGGTGAGGAATGTTAATGGACGTGTGACCCTTGACCCGTGAGACCTGTCCTGCCTGCGCCTGCAGATAGTCTGCACGCCTAGTCGACCGTCGTCGTCGCTGGCTAGCTGCTGGGGGGGGGGGGTCGCCGGGCAGTTGAGTTTGACGTGAGTCAGCATGAACTAAACTCAGTCCTTATGGCAATGGATCGTTTGCAATGGTGTCTATGCCAATACACAATAGATCTGTCAATGTAAAAATGGTAATAACAATGAAAATCTTATAACCAATGGTAATCTTGGAACCAAGCAGTGTCTCACATTTTGTTAAATTAGCTATGATTCCTTACGTTACAAAGGAACTCGTTCCAATAAGAATCTCCATCAATATCATATCTCTAGTTGTTCTCTTACCCAGAGGCGGCTGAATGCCAGAGGAGCTTAAGGGGAATAAACCTTGTCTCCTTGGAGGCTCGTGATTTGTGATGACGTCCGGGCTTGTCTCCTTGGAGGCTCATGATTTGTGATGACGTCCGGGCTTGTCTCCTTGAAGGTTAGTAATTTGTGATGACGTCCGGGCTTGTCTCCTTGGAGGCTCGTGATTTGTGATGACGTCCGGGCTTGTCTTCTTGGAGGCTCATGATTTTTCGTGATGGCCAGGCTTGTCTCGTTAGAGGCTCGTGATTTGTAGTGATGGTCAGGCTTGGCACCTTGGAAGGTTCGTGGTTTGCAGCGATGGTTAGGTCTGAGTCTTCAGAGGCTCATGGCTCATGGCTCGTGGCTCGCAGATCAGTCTCATTACCATGGCTAGTGGCGCATTGATCACCGATACACGCGCATGGCGGTCGTAATGTACAAATAAGGAGCGGTGCGGTCACGTTGCCATTGCATATTGCTGATTATTATAATTGCACCATCTCGATACCATTCCATCCGTTATGAAGGTTCGTTGTGAATCTCTATGATTGCCTATGAAGAGCTAAAGATAAGTCGATGTAAATTCTTTGAGTAATAATTATTTCGCATGTACATTACCAACTAATAAATGTATACTATGAAAATGTTAGAAATTACGTAAATTTAGTGAATAGATAAAAATGAAGAATCTACAACATAAACAGCTTTATACCGGATTATGTACTAATCGTGTTATGCTTTAGGTACAAGCACACTTAAGGACGAGACCAGATCCTAGATCCCGAAACTTTCCTAAAACTTTGTTTTACTTAACATGGTGTTGGATAATATCCGTAATAAAATCTAATTAAAAAACCCATAAACCCACCATCACCAATAATGAGTTTCACACAAAGTACTAAATAATGTTGCGTATGCTGATAACCAGTCCCGCCAAAAAACCTTTCTACCTTAATTTTGTTTTCCTGAAACGTTAACAATCGATCAGTGATTCTTTTTAGTAAAATTGGAAATCATTATTTGTTTCTTAGTAAAAATACTCAAATATTAACAATAAAGAACAATTTATTACACATTATTTGTCTTTTACGATATATTAAAAAACTGTTGAATTTTGATAATATCTGTATGCGTGTGGTGTGTATGACCTTTTTTCTACTAGATATAAATTGAGCAGACTGGAATAACCTTCAGCAAACTATATAATTGAACCAACTTTATCGAGGTACATATACAAGTAGATAGAAAATACAACCACTAATAACTATAGTTTCTAACGCATTAACTATTTCTTTAAATCTCTCAAATTACTTAATGAATTTTCCATTTCATGCGGAAAATACCCCTGTAATAGCTGCAATTATATGCGAGACGGTGCATTATAATTACAGCTGCATTAAAAGGTCATCTCAGCTAACGGACGATTAAATCAGCTCATTACATCAAAGCGCTATATTTGGTTGTGCACTCAAACCGCTATAAATTACCGTGACTAGGAATTCAACTGTTAGCCTGGATAGGTTTAATATACTAGCCACAGTAGAATAACTTTCTATGCATTATAGAATAATCAGTTTTACAGCAAAGCCTTGTTCCCTAGTGAACTCTAGAGACTGGATGATTCCTGTAGGCATTGACATAAATCCTGTTTATGGGACAGACGTACCGTCCGAATTGGGCATATGTCATAAATTCCGTCTATGGCGAACAATTACGACAATGTGTTTTCTTTTGTACTAAAAAACACAAGAGTGAGTTTCTCAAATACGTCGCAAACAATACACAAGAAACAGAAGACTTGTGTTTTGTGAACGTAACAGTCTTCTGTGAAGCGGAGATGGGTGCCCATCGACTACCTGGAGCGATAAATGCCTCGTACTTGTACGTAAAGCTCAGAAGTCTCATGAAGGAACGAGGTTGTGCATCAAAGCAAAGGTCAAAAGGTCAAGGTGCTATAGAAGGATAGTTTGTTAAATCTGCATCAACTGTGTTACTTCAAAAACATCGCCTAGCAACTTGAGATGGATAAAAAACCCCCGTTGTAAACTGATTGGTGCACTTTTCATAATTTGATATAAAACGGCCCAGAACTTTTTTTCGGATCTCTCTTTCATAAGTATACCACTTTTTAAATAGCGGTTTATTTTTTCTGACGTAGGAGTGGTTTTCTGATGGTTACTTAAAAATGATGTTTATTTTATGAAAATATTGATAATCAAGGCCTAACTTAAGTCCGAAAAGTGCTGTTTGTCGGCGACCAATCTGCATTAAATAATGTCATAATCCACGCGATATTGCTGATATTAAAGCACTCTGAATTGTTAGGTTAGGTTGTTTTTTGATATATTTAAATATCAACTATATAACACTGTACTGTACTGTATAACTATACTGTCAATAACCTCTAGGAAACCACTGGTTTTATGTTAAACCTATATTTTTGCTTTATTCAGCGTAACCAAATTTCTGTTTTTCTAAAATTACTGACAAAAATAGTTGGAAGTTTATGTGTGAAATTGACTAGTTGTGCTATTTTAGAAATGTGTGTGTTAAAAATGAACTTATATACACAACCTTTCCAATTATTATGTTTGTTAACACCAGACAACCATTAAATAGCTGTTTAAATAGTGGTATACGTATAACGCAAAAGATCCGTTTTTCTACTATCTAAAGTAACTAGCCCGATGGGTCAATAGATAAAGCACTGAATTCATAGTTTGAAGGTCACTGATTTAATCCTAAGCAAAACCTTGAAAAGATTTGGTGATTTTTCGACAGTGGACTCTATCGTCGTTGTTAGTGGAATATTAATGAATTACCCTGTCAAATCAATAAGGTCCTCAGAGATTCTTATTTGAGACACCGACCAAACTACATAGGTATTATACGGTGAATGAATAGTGAGTGTGATGGATGAAATGGATTATATGACATGTAGCTTTGATACTGACAAAGATCAGCTGATCATTAATAGTCCAATTATCAAAGACAACTGGGGCCAGTATCCAATTATCAAAGACAACTGGGTCCAGTATCCAATTATCAAAGACAACTGAGTCCAGTATCCAATTATCAAAGACAACTGGGTCCAGTATCCAATTATCAAAGACAACTGGGTCCAGTATCCAATTATCAAAGACAACTGGGTCCAGTATCCAATTATCAAAGACAACTGGGTCCAGTATCCAATTATCAAAGACAACTGGGTCCAGTATCCAATTATCAAAGACAACTGGGTCCAGTATCCAATTATCAAAGACAACTGGGTCCAGTATCCAATTATCAAAGACAACTGGGTCCAGTATCCAATTATCAAAGACAACTGGGTCCAGTATCCAATTATCAAAGACAACTGGGTCCAGTATCCAATTATCAAAGACAACTGGAACCAGTATCCAATTATCAAAGACAACTGGGTCCAGTATCGAAACTTCACAAAATTGTATAAAGATTTGACAAAGGATCGAACTGGCGACCTTCAGATTAGTTAGTTACTAAAATTGCGATCTGTCCAAGTATTTTAAGCCAAGTACGAATGAGAAATGAGTGCAAGATTATTGTGGCGCGATCTTATTCTTGTTACCGACATGTTCCTTAGACAGAACTGCTAATTGATAGCCCAACAGTCAATGTAATATCTAAGGGACCTACAGTTAACGTGGAGTCCGAACCACTGCCTCTGAACTACGAGCTAATTATGTGGATTATTTAATATAAGAAGTACCTTGTTTATTGTAAAGCCCAGGGACTGTTATCTTCTTTAGGTCAGACCAAAAACAACCAAAATATTTATTTATATATTTATATGTATATAATATATATGTATAAAAAATATGTCATTTGACATAATCAAAAAGGTCCGATCGAGACCAATTCACAGAGTGTATTCTACAATGCTGACGAGTTCGTACAATAGACATATCGGTCAATGAAACTAGTTTGGGGGGTTTTGACAAATGGTGCGTTTTTCACGTGTAATTTTAAAAATATCTAGTATTTCACCATTGGGTCAGTAAAAATAACAATTAAGTATCCTTAAAGTATCTATCTCTAGGTCCGAGTATTAAAATCAAACACAACGTTGTATTGTGTCCAGTATCTTATGGAGGATAGAAAAATTTTTCCAGTATTAATATTATCAAAACTTGATACTTCATGTGGTTGAGTATCCAATTATCAAAGACAAATGTGTCCAGTATCAGCAAAACCTGCATACTCTTTTATAAATCATAAAAATAGGCAAACTCCTTTATTTATGGACAGATGTTACTAGTTGGTAAATGTTAAGATAAAATTAATTATGGTAGAAATGCCTAATTTCAGTGTTCCTCATAGCAGAGATCTTTGCCATGTTTATCGTTGGACGAATGTTCCTTAGGACTGCTAATTGATAACAACAGTCAATCAATGTATATAAAGGATTCCGAGTGCTACCTCTGAACTACGAGCTAATTATGTGGATGGTTTTTACGGATTAAGGTAGTATTCAATAGTGCGGTCGTTAATCCACACAAAAAACACTACACCTACCAACCATCGCTTATAACTACCTCCAAGTAGCTGGATTTTGAAGCCAGCGGGTTCTGTGACAACTGAACAACCCAACCAGTGGTCTTCCTCAATAACAAAGCTACACGATTCCATTACTGTCACCCTTCGTGCATGTCCACCTTTACCCACTTAGTGTTTTGATCGATGTATCATAAAAATAAAATTACCCTGTTATATATGTGACATATTGGCCCAATAGCAAATGGTGACTTGGGCTGGATTTGGACCGGCGACATTCCGCATACGAGATGAGCACGATTCCATTACGTTATCTAGCATGCTAGACTTTCTTTAACTTTTGACTTGTCAGAAACTAGGGTTATTGTTAAGAATGAAAAGGATGAATTTCAACTGAAATAGGTCTTAGAAGGACAACTTTTTTCATCTGTGACATTAAAATTTTCAAGATTGCTCTGTCTTCTAACTGATCAACGAACATTCAGACATTGAATATTTCGTCCTCAGTTCTCAAAGATCAGGATGATCGAAGACAAAATTTAGATTAAACACATGCAACATATCAATTTCTTAACCCAATCCCCTCTAAATTGGTATTATCTTCAAAAAAGTTGTCTTTACATGAATTGTAGGGTAAAGGAATTTTCGGTAAGATCTAAAATAATAAATTAAAATTTATTATCTGAGCAAAACGTAGAATACATTTCAAGAAATATTTTAAGCGCGGGTTGCAAGACAGTTAATGAAGGAAAACGTGCCATCTAGATATAGTATATACATTGTAGGCAATATAGTACAGTACTTCCATAATAGAACAGTAGTATTAAACTTTGTTGTCAAGGGCATCAATGTCGTGATATTTCAAAGGTTAAAGCTAGTCCAATTAGGTTAGCAGGCACAAAGTAAGCTCGAACCCGTTATAGTGGAGGTGGAGTACAACTAGACTATCACCCATGTGCTGCCAAGGTCGCTGTGTTCGTGGAATACATGAAAAGGTTAGCGGCAAGCAGCTGTTCCCATAACTCACCTACAGGTTATGACCCACCTGATGAGTTAATGCCTTTACAAGCAGAAGGTGTTCCGTAGCAGACGGGTGCTCCTGACCGCCGACCAATGAGGAAATCATTTCACACACACGGGTCGTATGTTGGCATAGGTTGGGAGTTGAAAGGTAAAACTTCTTAGGTTGGCAAGTCTGATTATTGTAGGTATACATCCAGCCTGTTCCTCTTCTGTTTTAATTTTAACAAGTTCATTTTTAAATCCGTATATTTAATTTATGGTTGATCTACACACCTATCCTTAAAAACGTTTTCAGCCATAGGCCTAAATCATAATTTTTAAACTTTAATTTCCGTAATTCAAGCTCTTATGACGATGGTTAGGAATTTAAAAAGAAATCATATACTATCTCATTCAACTTCTAGAAATTGTTCAATTGTAAAGGTAATATTTTTTAGCTTCGCCAGGAGAATTTTCCCTCAGTAAAAAATTCAGTGGTTAAAGTAAACAAATATTTTTTGGAAACTGTCCAAAACTATAATGGCATCCCAGGATTTGAATCAGTGACCTCTTGCGCTTAAGTTCAAAACTTTAACTACTAGGCTATCAAGACACTCTTTTTTTATATTAAATTTTAACAACAAGCTTACTCGTTTTAACTTAGTTACAAGGCGCTTTTTAAATATATGCATGCACCATGCTTGTGATATTTAGTAGATCATGTATTCTGTGTAAAAAAATAATGTGGATTAAGATGATTTCCTTTGACACGAAATACAAATTCGGCATGTGGTTCTCCGAATTCAAAATCCAATCAGTGTAGAAGAGAAGTGGATAATATATTACTGAAAAAAATAACGACTTAGGGTTCCCTTAACTTGTAGCCTGAAAAGCTCTATTTCCGTTTAGTATCCTGAAAAGTTCACTTAGTTAAAGGGTGAACAACATAAATGGTCTTAAATGGCAACATGTCTTTTCGTTTCCTTGTATCTACCAGAGGCATTCTAATCTGTGATCACACAAACGCTCTTTGGGAAAGCGGTCCAATCCCAAATGAGCATCCCGGGATATGAACCCGTGACCTCTGGCACCAAAGTCCAAGACGCTAAACTCTAGCTTAGCAAGACACCCAAAACCATGTCAAAGGGAATACCGCTTCGGCTCGAGGGTTTTCAACCAATTGAAGAGCAGAAATCAGGAATGCCAACGTTGGTATTCCGGCCAACAAAACTACAACAATCCGATAAACAAACGTACAGCGCCTGAGCTTGTAGCCGCCCACCTCCGGTCGTTAGCATAACCTTAATCAGCTAATTACTCTATGCTAATAGGCTGTAATTAGTCCAGTTAATGCCACCTCGCCCACCGTGCGCATTCGCAAGTTTGTTCGTGTCCCTCGCGCTTGACGTTGTCAATTCGGCACTGTTTACTCAACCATTCAACCTAATGTGGTACATCAATTATCGTTAAATTTATCTCCAATTTTTATTATTTGTTTTATTATAGGTGAAAAACAAATAGTTAAGGGAGATTTCCTATCCCAGCCACGGAATATTTCCATTGAACCAGTAGACCACCTTGGGGTAAAACTCTATGACAGTTATTAAGAAACTGGTTATTTTTAAGAGCTATAGCCTTTAACAGAATCCAAATGTTAAAAATGTTGTATTTAGTTTTGTTGTAATATTTTGTTTGTTAAATTACAATTATAGCTTCAAAAACAGTAATAGTTTGAACGTATAACTAAATGATCTTCCATAAGCCGACAATCAACGTCACTTCAAAAGTCATCCATGTGGAAAAGTACAAATATTGAAAGTCTCCTCAAACCACATTCCTAAAAATAGTATTGAGTACCATAAATCTCAACAAGAATATCGTTTAAAGATTAGTCCACAGAGCATCTTGGAGTCAAAATTAATTAACATAACACTGATTATGTGATTAAGACTACGCACAACTCATGCATGTGTATGCCCATACAACAACTTGCACAGTGGTGGGTTCAGCATGAGCATCTGGATTGCCATTTTTTCGTCGCTCATGAATTAGTGTGTGACAAGTGGTTTTATAAACATTTAGGCCTAGTCGACTCCCAGAAGTGAATAAGTTTCACCTCTTCTTCGCAGCTTGGGAGCTACACCATAATGTAGTTTATCAAAACCAGCAGCGGCTGGTTCAATATAGCGATATTGTCTACTTTTTTAGATTACATAGACAATTAGTTAATCATCGGCTTGAGTAATAAAAATATTTCTTAGCGATTCTACATGAAAAAATATTTTGGCATAACTGAAAATAAATGTATAAAGTATTTCAAGAAGAATTTCTCTACATAAAATGCAAATATTTGAATCTACACGCCAATGAATATGGGGGGATATTTAAATAAAACATTTTACACAGCACATGGTAAAGATAAAACGAATAAAACAGGCGAGGCCGTTGCCCTCAGTAATCAAGAGCAACTCGCTAGTTAGTCACAAAACATAGAAACCCAACCTCCAAAACGAAAACATCATTTACATCAGTCTAAACATTTCCATGCTATCTGATTTATCAGCCAACTTTTAAATTCAAGTCAGCAAGAAAGAAACCAGGACGAACAATGCACAACAATGCTTTCCCAGCTGTGAGCTGCGATACTCATCAGCTGATGTGGCCAGCCTTGAAGCAGCTCTCTGATTGGCTGGCTTGACTGATAGTTGATCACGTGACCCCACTCCTACTGGCTGCCTACACTGATTAATCTCCTTTAATTTGCTTAAAGAGATGCGAAACCATGTCTGTCATTACACATGGGCCGCCATTCAGTTGTACAATGCTACGTGGGAGTTCCAACATCTGTCGTTTTTATTTTGGTAAAGGATTATGACGTCGTGGTACCAACATTTATACTATTTTAATATAACGTTTCTTGGATTTTTTGTAAACTAATATTTGTAATGAGGCTAGATTAGTTTATAGATATTTTCAAAGATGTAATAACACTTTCTCACATTTATTAAGTGCACTCAAGAGGTGAAAACAAACCTTGCTCAGTTTAAAAATTTCCAGTGGTTGTACAATCACAAAATAGTGTTATCACAGTATTTCAATTTAAAAAAATCGTGTGAAGTTCTAAACTGGCAAAAGACTGATGGACCAGACCATTGCACGCTCTAAACACACGTTCGCACCAAACTGGCCGTGTGTAAGCAAAATCGATGTAAGCTCACACCAACAAATTGAACCGATGGAAGGACAATTTTGTCAAACTTACAACAGTCCGAAGTGAGCGTGTGCACAGTGGATTAAAACCCGTGGAGGCGATAGACGAACTGGCAAGTCGAACTGACGTATCGAAGTGAGCGTTTGAAGGCGATTGTTGTCTTCAAGTAGAACTGACAGTTAAATTTGAACATATCGATGTGACACATCGAACTGACCGTGTGTGGGACCAAATTGCCAAGTAGTACATGCAAGACTGACAAGTTGAGATATGCAGACGGGCAAACTTCACGAACCCGCATTTAGGCTGTGCTGTGACATTTTCTTTAATAGTTCAAGTGCAACACAAGACCTGAGGCACTGGCTTCTTATATTTCATGGATTTATACTGCAGTTATCCCGTGTGGTAAATTAAATAAAAAATGTATAGTGATAGAAAGAAATACCCCCGTCGCAGCAGACCTGCGTACTCAGCGAATTTCCAAATCAATACTATAATAATAATGTATGACAAGTTTTATAAAAATCTGCCCATAAACATGAGAATTATTTGCCTATTCTCTATAAGATTAACATGGGAAAGAGTGTGCAGGTTTGCTGCAGTGAGGAACACTGAAAGTAGGCATTTCTACCATAAATAAAGAAGTTTGCCTATTTCCTACATGAATAACATGGGAAAAGAGTATGCAGGTTTTCTGCCTTGATAAACACATAAACTATGATTTTTAAGCATAAATAGATAGATCTCAACCACATGAAGGTAAATACCAAGTTTAATAAAAAAATATTGATTGATATGGGAAATATTAATTTTTCCAATAGTTTGAGCTAAAAATCGTATAGAAAACTGTGTCAAAACTGAGTTTTGTTGACACATCAGCCAATACAGTCTTGTTTGTCAAACTTGGCATGATCATGCAACGCTGACGGCAAGTCGGTACATATATACCGACCTTTGGGCGTGTTCCCAAAGGTGCAAGTACAAGAATGTTGAAACATTATTGCAAGCGCTTCTTCGCACTGGTGGACAACGGTCATATCATATATTTTCCCTGAGTCTTGTTTGTTTTAAAATTGAATATATCAAAACAATTGCATTTCAAACAAAACATCACATTCAGTTTCAATTTTGTACAGAAACAGGTTTCTGAATGTTGTTGCAAGTTTACAAGGTATTCTCCACCAAAGTCATGAAGGTCGCGAAGCCTATCAAGATGCTTCTTTTGTAAATAACCGGTTGTTTGTAAACATAGACCGCGATTGTATCGCCTTTAGAAGATAAAAACCAGTTTTGTAGTAAATATCGAATTTCGTAGCTTGAAATCTGTAAAACAAATGTTAGTAGTCTATCTGTAATGGCCATCTCGTGAATTGTATTTCCATTCCTGTAATTTCCCGCAGCGTTCCTACAATCCTTTAAAACGTAGTTTTATATTGTTATAGATAAATAATGTGTTTGTGGTACAGTTTACAATACTCCGCCAGATACATTTCTGAAATAAACATATTATGCAAGAATGACTAGATTTATCCATCACTGTTGAGTGCATACTCATTGTAAAGAAGGGACTCTATTAAATAATAGTGTATGCTATTTAGAAAAATAGGCATATAGTTAAATCACCATTAGGTTATATAATAAATTCGAGTCCCAACAGTCTTCATGCGATTTATTTGACGCTAAATGCAAAATCAATCATCCGGTTGTTACGTGTCGAAATGTCAACAACCGGTAGACCCTACTAATGTCCAATCTGCTCCGATGTGGGTCAGTCGTGAATGACTTCTGTACAACCGAATGAATGGGTCGAGTGGACAGACAGACAATGAGACAGAGATGGATGATGGAGACCATCGAGTGATGGATGACGATGCGACAGTTGACTGCATTAGTGGAGGACCTCGTGGGAGGAGGGCCGGGGCGTGGGTCTGTGACTTGGGGAATGGAACAGAACATTCCACGGGCATGTTCATGTACAACGGGTACTGGAACCACTAAACATCTCTTTAAACCTAAATTTGGAGCGTTATTGTATAAAAATATTTGAATAAACTGTGATGTATGCCTGTCCCATCTGTGGTCCATCTATTTCAAAATGTAAGCTACACGAAATTCAAGTGTTTCAAAACAAAGTGCTAAGAATATCCTCAAACTGTTTATTATTCATTCTTAATAGACATATTCACGAATAATTCGAGATTGGCACAATTAATGAGTTCATAAGGAAGAACGTCAACAAAGGGCCTCGTCCCTGGAGCACATTTTTTCTCTTACAACAGGCGCCTAAGTTGAAACTCCAGGATCATCAATTTCAATTAAATGACTAGTTCAGACCATAGGCCATAGAAGACTGTTAAATATGCGAGTATACATCAAAAAACCCTTTTTGGGCCGTGTGATGTACTACATTTTTCGACATACTGCAAATAAAATGAAACAAACCCTTAAAACTTAAATTATTATCTGATTTAGTATTAATAGTTGTCGACCATTTTTGACGACTTAGACCAATCAGCTGTTATATTACTTACGTCGAATCAGTTCTTTCTTTATTCCTGATTGGTTGTGACATTACTCTCTATGGCAGACTTCTATTCAATTTCAGACTTCCGGTCTCAATCAATATCCGGAACGTCCGAAATATACAAAGATTGTTGCAGTTTCTTTATCGGTTATTTACAATCGAATGCTAACCTCGAATCAAAAAGTATCATGAAAAATGATCTTTTCGGCCTATTTTTATAATATTGTATGCCTATATGTGTGCTTTAAATGTTCTGAAAAGTTCAATACCATAGATTAGCAATTTTATACACAGCAATATTTTTTATAAAGCTTACGTCATGAACGGGGTAGCTCCCTCGACGCTCGGCACCTCCTATATCACATACACTAGTAATGTTAACATAATGTACCTTCTCTCAGGAATCATAGCATCTATGGCAATACTATTTTTTGTTGTGTTTATGGTACCTTTATATACACTTCAACGCATAAATTTTAAAATACCTTAAGTTTTGAGTATTCAAAGAAAATTCTTTTGAATATTCAAAAAGGTATGATACAATTTAATGGGAAATTATTTATAAAATTATTTAAAAACCAACTATATCAAAACCCTTGAGTATGTTTATATTGTTATACTAATACATGTTGTATACTGTTACATTCAACGAATAACTGAAGAAAACGTTTTAGCACTAGTGTGAATAGTTTCTGAGAAAAGTATTTAACGTGTGAAAATACAATTAATTTTCGGGAAAATGAATTTAAATTAACAAATGGCAGTAATTTTTTATCTGCTTTTAATCACAAAATAAACTGTGTAATCATAACTAAACCAAGAATAGTATACAAATTTAAAAACAATAAATTAATATTCTTGACTTTTGAGGTAATAAACTATCTTAAATAATGTATGTACCAAAAATTATTTTTCTGAGGACTAAAACTATTTACGTAGTTTGATTGATGGTAAGTTGCATTGAATGTCCCTGTTAAATTTGTATTTGTTTTTAAAGATTATCAAGGGTCAAATTTAACTTTGTAGTCCTAAGAAAATAGTACATACATCATAATATTTAAAAATTATGCTTTCTTTAAAAGCACTTACCTATACGGGTTAGTTGTGTGGTATAATGTTATTGGAATGAATGATGTTTTAATCGTGCAGTAAATCCTTAAGAATTCTGACCAAACCCTATACATACGTGCACTGCAGGCTTTTCTTCATTGAAGCGAGTATTTAACTGTGATAGATGTATATATTTATTTTGTTGATTGCAATTTCATTTTCCACAAATTGTATTCTTGTTTAGTACTTTATCTCTAGTCATTAAGAGATTAATGCCACAAATTCAAAGAAAATGTTTAGAATGTATTGGCACAACGTATTAAACGTATTTTCGAACTTAACTTGGAAGTCCGGAAACATAGTACACAAAATTATCAAAAACATTAAAAAATCTACCCAAATAAATAGAAGAATGAACCCTTTTGAGTTTCGTTATAAATTCGCATTTTTTCAATTTTTCTTCAAAGCTCTGTATTTTGTATTACTTTTCAAAAATCTGATATGTTTTGAAATAAGCACCATTGTTACTATATGAAAGACGCGGCTTGCATATGCTTTATGACATAAAATTTCGGTACAACGAAAATTTTAGCTTCCACAGGAGGTAAGAAAATTATTGTTGTCAACATCAATGCCCCATATTAGGCTTTTATTAATATACAATAAGAGCCAAGATAATTAGCATGTAATTACACGCTAACTAACAAGTAATTATCTTGTTTCATAATAAATTTCCCCCTAGATAACAACTAAAGCTTTAATGACTCTACTATATGTTTATGACCACCGTCGAGCAAGTGATGGAAGAGATGATTTAACATTATTATATGGGACTGAAGTACAATATGGTGGCACTAATGAAGATTTTTGAGTAGGTCTAACTATTATGTAACTTATATTTGAGTCTGTACTTAACATTATACTCCTAGCAGAAGGATCGTACTGGAGTCTAATAAAGCTATTTAAAATCAAACTGCTATAAAAAAAGTTTGTATTTACTGTGGGAAATAGGTTAGATAATGGATATGTCTAAAGGGAATGGTTTTAGTTCATCGAAACAGCTGTTCTTATTCATTTATATTAAAAACTAGCTGACCCGGCGAACTTTGTAACGCCTGGCAGTAAATACATGTTAACTTTAAGTCTGGCCATGTTCTGAAGTCGAATAGCAATACGGCTTCATGCAGTGTGAAAGATTATATAGCCTGGGTCGCGGCATAGAGAATAAAAATACTGAAACGATAAGACATATTAATAACATTCCTATAAAACAAATAAATCTAAGTGGATTAATTCACAATTTTTAAATCGAATCCAAACCCAAACCAAACCTAACTGTAATACGGCTTTTATAGGAAAGATATACAACAGCTGATTATTGTAATAAACGTAATAATATTAACATTGTAATTATCATATATACACGTGACTTAAATCAGACAGAAAATGAAAATATAAATACATAATCCCCCAAAACCGTAAACTATTAACGCGGTGAATAAAGCTGTTCATTTTTTACAGTACACATTTAATTCATAGTTTTACATTAATGAATAATTCAGATGGCATTGGATAGTAAAGCATGTTGCTAATGGAAAGTAAACCAATCAGCTGTAGCTAAGAAATCAAATGTTTTCATTGTAACAATTTGTAAACAAACTTACTCTCCATAAGGTTAACATTAGAAATTTAAAACGCCATAAAATGGAAACTTATGGGGTTTTTGAAAATATTTTTTCACTAAAACCTTCCCGGACACATATAGAGCAACTTCCTAAAATTTCATGGCGATCGGATGAGTAGTTTGGCAACGCATAAAGGACATACAGACAGACAGACAGACATACATTCAATTTTATATATAGAGATTCAATACAAGAGCTCTAGTAGTTTCTATGGATACCTGTTACATGTTTTCCATCTTAAAAATTGCCAACATCTCCCCCTAGAGCTAAGACATATCCATGTTAAAACACTAAAGTAAGAAGGTATACGACTATAGTACAACCTGTATTTCTGTATGGCTTTAAACTTGGTATTTTACAAAAAAACCTTATTACTAATCAAAACAAAATTTTGAGGAGGATTTTTGGTCTAATATAAGAATGAGACATATGGAGAATTAGAAAAAATGGAATTAAAAGAACTACATAGTGAAGCAAATATTGTAGTAATAATTAAGAGAAGGAGGTTAGATGGCTGGGCCATATTAACCGTAGAGGTGAAAGGAAGATGCTGAAGATGGTGCTGAAAGGTACACCAGAGGGCACAAGACCATTAGGAAGGCTGAAAATTCGATGGGTGGATGAGGTGATGAAAAACCCAAGAAAAATGGGAGTTGACTTGGAACCGGCAGAAGACAGAGGTATATGGTTGACGAGGTCAAAAACAAACTAGGTTTCAAATGGCCACAGTAGAAAGAGTAAGTATATTTCTGTGTGTAGCGTATGACATATTTGCAAGTTCTCTCATTACGGGATATCTATTTTTTCAGAAATTTCTTAGATTTCTAAGCCGGGTTTCACAAATTTCACACTAACGATTGTTTTGATGGTTAAAACTGACTGATACTGATACTGATAAAACCTAGGGGAAAGATTGCACTGTGACCTATGAGATCTATTGTGCCCCCCAGACTAGTCTCTAGTTCTTGCCTAGAGAACCCCCTCTAGTCCTAATGCCTTAATAAAGTTTAGTATTATGTGGGGTTCTAGCTTTGGGAAATCCCCCACTGCCACCTGGTGTGTTCCCAAGCTTCTGGCTCTTTTCTGACCTATTCATCACACTCGGTCAATAGGTGTCTAGGTGTTTCCTCCCCAGATTGACAGAAGCGACATTCACCCTCTTGAACGATGTCCATCTTACTCAAATAACCTGAGCCTACAATGACCGGTTAGAAAACCCGTCAGTATCTGACTGATACTGTCTGATGGTTTTAACCACAGTTAAGCAAATTTAATTCCACCAACGAAAACTCTCCAAAAATAATGCTGGTTTCTTAAACGAGGGTTTAGACTAAATCGAGGGGGCAATGAACTGTCACGACACTACTGTATACTGTATATACATACAGTTCGTACTCTGTACAGTTCGTACAAAATATAATACTGTATCAACAAGGTAACATAACACCAAAATATATTTTCAGTATTGATAAGAAAATAACTTTTACCAACAATGAAAAAAGAAATTTGATCATATTGGCGGTAAAAGTCTTTGTCATTGTTGAATGACAATATTTTATATTTTATGACAATTTTTATTGTTAATCCGAGGTTAGCGAACAACACAGAGACAATTTACCTTAATTCACTCTTCAATTTGCTCCTCAAATAGTTTGCAATACTCCTCAAATAATTACTCCTCAATTTACTTCATATCTCAATTTACTCTAAACTCTCATTTCAGAAACCAGCGTTACTTTTGACGTGTTTTTTGTGAAATTAAATTTGCTTAACTGTGGTAAAAATCATCAGTCAGGTTTAACCATAAAACAATCGTTAGCGTGAATTTTGTGAGATTCTAAGAAATGTTTGACTGCTAGCGCTTTTAAATACGAATTCGCTCACTCTTCTTCTAGCATTACATATTGTCATATTAACTTGAAATTTAATTCGATAAATTTTTTAACAATGTAAAACATGTCACAACATGAACCTTAAAATAATTTGAAATACTAAAATGACAAATGACTCATTTATATAAACGGACAGCAAACGACTTTCGACTTTCAAAAGTCAATAAAACGCTAACGCTATCAGATACGAAAGATTATGCAGGTCAAAATTGGACAGTTAATTCTCTAATCACTAGTTAGTCTAAACTAGTTCTAACGTCAAGTGGTGAAATGTGATTGCGCCAGTTAAGAGCTAACTACGATTAAATATAGGTTTGACAACGAGTTTTTTTGTGAAATTCAGCCTAAAACGTTCATTTTTAATTATTAACAATCAAATATCTTCAATTAAGGTTCTGAAAGAAAATTTCATCGAAGTTTTACAAATTCGATAGTTGATTCGATAGTGAAGTGGTTCGATAGTTCCTCAACCGTGAAAGTGTAGGCTGTGGATCGACAGCCGAGAGACAGGCCGACTTTTCCATTTGGCAGCTCATTTGTTACCCAATCAGATCCCCGTTGACAGCCACGCCTTCTACCGACTCGGCCATCCGGTTGATGGATATCGTTTTACTGATTACACCTGTTTGAAAACAATTAATAATAATATTTTTATTGCCATCAAAACAAATAATTGTCATTAGCGATGTCAAAAGTATAAAAATGTTGTTGAACCTGACTATTGCAATAAAACAAACAAGAAGATTACGTACGTGTTAACTTAGTTTAATCTGTTTGACACCAAATTGAATGTATAAAAACATATGTACGAAATTTGATAAGTGGTCAAAATATATTATACATTATAATTTACAGTATGATCCATGAATTTATAAACTCTGTAGAACTCTATTGGTGATTAAATATTTATTTAATTTTCATTTAAATGCCGGTCAATGTTTATGCTTAATTAATTTTTAGGTAATTTATTCGTTGGTTTTACCCCTACCTGAGACGGAACAGTTTACAAATATTAAGTTTGTGTTGTTTTACTCTTAATTTATCACTGGTTTTTGTGTTATATGTATTGATAAACATCCTTCCACTCGTTGATACACTTTTGTAAATACAATACACTATCGTTTCAAAAATGTATATACATGGGTATTACTCTATGTATGATGTATCTGTATGACTATATTTAAGTCTGTTTTTCGGATTACGCTTAACCAGGTATTTATTTTAAGGCTTCGCTATGAAAAAGAGAATCCTACAGTTTTGAAACGTATTATTTTATTATTATATTCCTCTTGGAGGTTACACAAACAATACAAACGAGTATAGTCTATTAAAAAAACTTTCTTAAGTTCCAAAATCATAAAATCTAAAGCTGTAAAATAAATATTATCATAAGATCTAATTTTACTAGGTCCAAAAGTGCATATTGGATCATATGAAATCAGGACTTATGGAATACGAAACATAAATGATTGAAATGTAGAAAATACAGAATAAACGTATTATGTAAGTAGTATATTGAAACACTTCTTACAGTTATGTTATGTTAGATTCTTGTAAATAGAAATTGCATTGACATTTTCAAACTGGTTTCTTTCACTGTCGCGAAAACAACCAGTTTGTATTTTCAAAACTTACAACTTCAAAGTCTGTCAAATGTTCCTTTTTGTAGTATAATGACTTCAGCTGTTTCATGCTGACTGTTTCACGAACACCTGAACATGTGCAACATGAAACAGCTGTAGTAATTCAACTAAGAAAAGATTGTTTGATAGAAACAGGTACTTTAACCTATATGTTTTACAATAATCCAAAGACTACCGTATTCAAGAAGAAATTTTAATATTAATTTATACTCTGTGCTTCATACGATACAACCGTACAGTATAGTGTAAAAAGTCCAGTTTTGATTTGAAGCAAAAACGTATCAACTTTTGTTTAAAGAATAATTAATAGTGTTTTATTATGTCTACTAAATCGACAACTTTAAAAGCTTCAGAAAATCCAGGAATATCAGGAAATCCAATATTTTTGTTTTGTTTTGAGTATTTCTGCGCCTTTTGGCAATTTTTAATGTTTCGCTGAACAACGGTTTTAACACGGTCTTGTTTACCTACCGTATGTCTGATTTTAGGAAGCATTATTAATACCAAATAATCATCCATCAATAATCATTAGGCCCAATCTCGAAACAGCAACTGGGTCCAGATTCTACTTTTTCAGGATTCAATCCGGTGACCTTCAGTTTCGAAGGCGGGCAGTATAACCACTCAGCCACCCAGCCAGTTACCAACGTGTAGGGTGTAACCAAATACAATTTATATTTGTGTAACCAATGAAATGCACTTTCTTGAAACGACCTTATACAGAAATGCGATCGCTTGCACCGTTGCAACAGCGACACTGTGGCATCGCGTGACTCTTGCTCCTAGATGCAATAGATGCACATCCTGGTGCATGTGCATGTGCATGTGCAACGTTGTCTGGCTTCCTCGTCTAGCCTAGCACCTGCTTCCCGTTCGGGTCAATGACAACTATGCGGACAGACAAAGGAATGGAAAATAGTACAGTTTTAAAAAATAGGTTTTAATAGACGGAAAATTTATTATATTTAGGTGCACACGTCGTCCAAAAGGTCAAATATTGAGATAACAAACCACTTGGCCTACATGTATCGTTTGATGAAGGCAATGACGGAAAAATGACGTATTTTATGGACTTTAAACATTCATTGGTACATGGGTGTTCAACGTACGATTTATTTCAAAGTAAAACATCGTCTTCTAGGTTAAGAAGAGTCCGTAGGTAAAGTAAGAGTGATTTCATTAAGTGGAAACATATAGACGTCTGTCATCTTTACGTTTGAACTGTTGGATGAAGTATGTTTCTTATTTTAATAAATTATAAAAACAGTTCACATGCTATGAAATTGGTTTTACCTAAAAAAGGTGACGTAATATTTAAAGTGGTGCTCAGAACTGTTATTATGATAATTTTCATCTGAAAAATTCTCCTCAACTATCAATTTTAAAGAATGACGCTGATATGACATTCAGTTATAGGATTTCACAATGGGTATGATCTGTAATTTAAATTTCGCGAAACGGCTATTAAGGATCTGAAGTACATCTTAAGTTTTAGTAAGAGCAAAGTCAAAACTTCTGCAACATGTCTAACACAGATTTTAAAATAAGAGACGACGGATTAGTCTTCATTCAGAATATGATGTTCGTCATAAATTTTCAGCTACAGTACTCATCTAGTTAAAATGTCAGTAAGACCTTTTTACATAATTCAATAAACATATTTTATTTGATTTTTAGCATAGTTACTAATGAGCATTACTAACTAAGTAAATGAAAAATTTAAATTATAATAGGATAGAGCTCTAAAAAGATAGTGCCCTTACAAGACACCAAGTACAAACATTTCTGGCACAAAATAACATCGCAGCGATATGTACTAATTTAAAATCATTGTTTATTTAAGTGATGAACAAGTTACAGGGATATTGGTACTACAAACTCGTATTCCTAAAAGATTTTACATTTTGTTGTTTTTTGTTAAATTTTTTCTATTTGTGTAAATAAAAAAATATATTACCAAATGATTTTTGTAGAGCTTTTCCTTATAATTTGGAAAACGTGATCAAAAACAGAAAAAACGAACATTTAAAAAAAGAGGAAAAACTATTTTTTGTCAGCTAAGGTTGGCAAGGTATAAACACCTATGTTTGGTACATCATAGATTTGCTTAGAAACTTTTGTTATAAATATCTATCTAGTACAATATGTTTACTAAAATGAAGAAAGCCCGTGGTCTACAGTTTTAGGTTTAATTATTAGGTAGGACCCTAACCTCAAAACAAATGACATATTTATAATCAATTTTTTGGTAATTCATGGCAACCAAAGAATAAAATCTAATTTCCATACGCCCCAAAACATTTTCTCTGTATTTTAAATAATACAGACAAAATTAAAAATGGAAATGATATCTTCTTTGGTAATTAATTATGATGTAAACCATGCTATACTGATTTTGAGTAAAACCAAAATATCTCTAAATTTTTGTTTTAGTGTAAAATTATACTAACTTTTAACAAATGAGAATGAAAGTAGGGCTCTATTACATTTATTATAGTATGGAAAACGTGATGTTGGATCACCATATGGTTTTGAAATCGCCGTTCACTTATAATCGCGCAAGAACTTCCAGGTGAAAAGTCATTAAATGCGCCGTCGCCGGAGCCGCTATACTCTCTGCAGACCGCGACTACAGATGACAGATGGTGATTGAACTCGTCATAAATCATGGCAACAAGCTTGTTTATGACCTGATACTTTCTTAGCGACAACTATAAAACTGTGATGGACCGTTAACTTGACGAATTACAAGTCAAACTCTAAATAGGCATAACGGAAGCGCCATCTTACGGGGAAATTTATTGTAAATATCTGTTATTAATTCTGAACTACACTCTTCTACAGCATTAGTGTATAGTTGATTTCAAGCAGTTGTAAAATACATCTGAAATGCCCCATATGAATAGATATTACAGAAAATCTGCATTCACAAAAGTAGAAATCACTCTTTGTAAGTAAAGGCGACTGTTTGTAAGAATTTCGTAAATACATTTTTTTAACTATGTAAACGTCAATCAAAAACTAAACATGGATTATCAACAACACTGTTAATAAAATTAATTTTTAATACCAATTATTTATTGGTACTCTACAATTAAGAATCTATAAATTAAACATGAATGATTAACCTTTCAGTTTAGCTAGTTATTATTTGCTAACTAGCAAATGACGAACGGCTGGATTCTACGATCTAAATATCTTAATTATGATTCAATAAAGAAAAAAATTTTGAGCTTTTTTAGAAAATTATTTAGTCCAGGCGAAAGGTAATTTTTACAACGATAAATTCATCCAAGCTGACAGTTTTATAGTTTATTGTTAAGATTATCCCAAAAAGACAGTAAGAAAATCTTGATCTGCATGTCGTTTGAAAGGGGAATTTTAATTGTTTCCATTTACCTAGCGGATAGATAAGCACTGCAATATTTAAAAAATAACACAAGTATTCGGAGAACTTCAAAAATCATTAAAATAGTTGTTTTACAAACAGTACTCCTTTTTTAGGATTTCACATTATTTGTAAAATATGGTCTAAATCATAGAGTTACCAATAAAAACGAAGAGGGCAGCTCTGAGGTAATGCACTGGTCCAGTAGGTCACGGGTTGCCTCATCAAAATCAACGACCGGCGACTCCTGTCGGATCATCAACTGTCACCTCTGGCTACCCTTTGTGACTCACACTGCTATAGTAGCTCACTGCCTAGAAGTCAACGCACAGGGTCATGTTCCATGGGGATGAGCAGGTGGATTCTTGTTCCTCATTCTTCCTTCTCGCGGAGAGTTTTGTCCAAACAACGTTCAACGGTACGAACATTAGCATTCAATGTTCCAATAGGCAATAGTTTAATACAGCTGATCAATGGTGGTGAGGAAGTTGCTGTCGTTACTGCGGCACGCCGCCGGCGGATGGCCATATACAGATGATTTGTGTTCCTCCGTTCCGTCGTTCCGCCACACAGGAACGCGGGATCAGGGAATGCAATGGGAACGGTTTGATGTATTGTGGGAGTTGTACACCGCGGAGGTTCGTATATGCGGGGAATGTTTAACATGCACGGAGAGCTGCTTGCTGAAGCTGAATAGAAGCTGTTACAGCTGTTGCCGCCTTGGGACAAGTGGGAAAATGTCCCAAGAAAGATTAGGTAGGAATGGTTCAAAGTTGCTTTGTGAGTGGTGTCAAATAATTAATTAAGAATAGTATACAATAGTATTACTCTTTCTTCTAATCTAATATTTCCCAAGGACATCTCCTTAAGAGGAGTCAGATGACTAAATAGATGTAATTTAATTTGTTGTATATTTATATGATTACCTTATTTACCAAAATCTGATGACTAGAAATATGTTTAATTCAATAAAACGGAATTATATGCAAGGTTGTCTGAGGGTCGTCTAAACACTACGACAGTTGGAGGTATTTTAAAGTGTTTAGATCCTATTTCAATAGAAACTACCATTGGTTATAAGAACAGCTGTTTAGGGGAACTGAAAACATTCCCTTTATACACATTCATGATCTATCCTATTTACCAAAGGGAAGTTAATTTTTGAAATATTTTGATGATGGTACGATATTTAGATAATCCGTTACAATCGAGTAAGTACATATAGAGTTATCTGTTGAGATTAACGGAGCTACAATTGAGTTGTGTAGAGATGTGTTGGCGGTGCAATGACAGACGGATTGAGTTTCATCAGAGTTGTAGGCCGATCGATCAAATCTGCAAGATGAAAGAGGCCAAACAATGCAACAAATGAGATATTCAAAGTTTGATCCGCGGGTGGGAGGGCAAGGGAAGGTCAATCAAGAGTCTGCGGGGGCGGAGAATGGAGAAAAGAAGTGAGAGAAGGTAAATTAATTATCTTTGCTTCAACGCACCTGAATATTGCGATAAATAGACAGTACATAGTGAATCCATCATATAAACCACTAATCAACTGGTTTACATTACAACGGTTTTTGCTCTTTTTCAAGAATTTTCTCGATTTAAGTAGTATAATATTGTAATAAAAAGCAAATTACTCAATAAATTTAAACATAAGTCAACAGAGGTGAACCCTAGATGCATTTTGGTTATAGTAATTATACTTTATAATTTTTATTAAAAATTTTATTTTGAGGTAAAGTTATCTCATAGGTTACCTCATACATTACTCCATCTTAAAAATAACAAGCGAAATTATTAAGTGAATTCAAAGGCTGGTTTATGTAATCAATTCAATTAGAAAACAATTGTACACGAAAACATATTATTATCTGTCCTGAATTCAGAACAAAATAAGGTTCAACCGCTTCTATGACCAACAACAATAGCTGCGGAATTTGTACTAAATTGTTGTAATGTGATCTACAGTGTTACCAACATCAAGGTGCAATGACAGACGGATTGAGTTTCATCAGAGTTGTAGGCCGATCGATCAAATCTGCAAGATGAAAGAGGCCAAACAATGCAACAAATGAGATATTCAAAGTTTGATCCGCGGGTGGGAGGGCAAGGGAAGGTCAATCAAGAGTCTGCGGGGGCGGAGAATGGAGAAAAGAAGTGAGAGAAGGTAAATTAATTATCTTTGCTTCAACGCACCTGAATATTGCGATAAATATACAGTACATAGTGAATCCATCATATAAACCACTAATCAACTGGTTTACATTACAACGGTTTTTGCTCTTTTTCAAGAATTTTCTCGATTTAAGTAGTATAATATTGTAATAATAAGCAAATTACTCAATAAATTTAAACATAAGTAAACAAAGGTGAACCCTAGATGCATTTTGGTTATAGTAATTATACGTTATAATTTTTATTAACATTTTTATTTTGAGGTAAAGTTATCTTATAGGTTACCTCATACTTTACTCCATCTTAAAAATAACAAGCGAAATTATTAAGTGAATTCAAAGGCTAGTTTATGTAATCAATTCAATTAGAAAACAATTGTACACAATAAAAATATTATTATCTATCCTGAATTCAGAGCAAAATAAGATTCAAACGTTTCTATGACTAACAACAATAGCTGCGGAATTTGTACTAAATTGTTGTAATGTGATCTACAGTGTTACCAACATCAAGAAAAATATTCATAACTTAACATGACACATAGTTTTTAAAATACATACATTAATTCGTATTCATTACTCAACACGAATATTTTATAAACATGTTTCAAAAATTTGTCATTTATTTTAACTGATGATGTGCCAATAGAGCAATATTTATTTTAAAAATAATTATCATCAGGTAATAATTTTTAGTAAAGAGTTTTTTTAAGAAAACTTCAACTTTCCTCTAAATTGGTAAATAATGAAGCATGACATAAAGTATTGTTACATAACAAAGTTTACGATGTGGTTCATTTTATATAAAAATCTGGACGGGTTTTTTGTTTCACATTATTTTAACAAAAGTTTGTTACTTTTGCACAAAAATGAGCACTTTGTTAGAGCTCACCGGGTTTCATTGAATGAAACGTTGAAATGGAAACAATTGTAACTAATTAAAGATAATTGATGTTAGTTGAATCATTTGAGCGTTACCGAGCCTGGTAGGCATTTGTAATTGGACTGCGGGCCTTTTAATTATGTCGAGACCAACGGAACTTTGGCGGCGACCGTTCGACAGCAGAATACATTGCAAACTGTTGATTTTGTACGAATTTGTGGGTACCTTCCGTAAATTCCAAAATTTTAAAACATAATATTTCTGGAGTTTCATCAAATCCATAATCATAAAAAGTTTTAAAAATTATTCAAAACATTCTCTAAACTTACCAGTGTTCATGAATCCGTGTCTCTGGGGATGTATCTTAGGGTCTCTATTACATTTACATTTTACATTTTGTGTATTTCTACGCCAGAGGCATTTTTTAACGTTTAGATGGGGAACGGTCCAAACTCCGGTCTTGTTACTACCTGTTAGGAAGCATAATTAATTAATAGCCCAATGACAAATGGCGACTGGGTCCAGATTTGACCCTTGCGGGGTTCGATCCGGTGAATTTCAGTGTTGAAAGCGTCTGTATTATTTTTGTACTACATGATGGTCGTGCCCCAGCACGGAACTTTCCTGTGAGGCTGAGACCATGTAGACTGTTGATACCAGCCAGTGTCGTGCAGTGCAATTTGGTCTCGGTTTCTTGGCGAGTAGTGTAGGAAACAAAAATAATAAGATAACGTGATTTGATTTTGATTTAAAATAATGCTAAATATGGTTTCAGTTGCTTAAATCTTACACTTACTCCTGTGGCCATTGGAATCCTAGTTGGTTTTTGGTCTCGTCAACCATATGCCTCCACGCTCGTCTGTGTTCTGCCAGTTATAAGTCTGCTCCAATTCTTCTTACGGCTTTCATCACCTCATCCACCCATCGCATTCTTTGGCCTCTGTTGTACCTCCTAGCACCATCTTCACCATCTCTCTCACCTTTACGGTTAATATGGCCCTGCATACTGAGTGATGAGAAGTCTAAACCGAACTGATTGATCGTCCCAAGAGGGTAATAACCCACTACCATCGGCCGGAGGCCACGGGAGCTGGCATGTCCGCGTGTCTGGCGTGTCGGTAGCTCGTGTGTAGCGTGTGGGTAATTGGCGTACTCTCCGGTGGTCACTCGTACTCCAGGAGGTCGTCCATCCACCGCTCAGGGCCGGGACGGTAGAGCAGGTGGAGTCGTGACCTCAGGGGAGATTTGCGTCATGGGAACAAAACCGATATGTTTAGGAAAACATTATGATTTCGAAAATGTAATAATAAATAATAATGACTGAGTCATTAAATTATCAAGGCTTAACTTCCTTGATCCAAATAGTCACGTTACCAACTCAATCATTTTTCGTAAATAGCTCTTTAACTATGCAATGAACTTGTGCCACAACGAGAAAGGTAATTGGGCACAGTACAATTACAAGAATAAATGTGGAATTTTAAACAAGTCATTCGAAATACGGTTGCTAAAGTATTACAAACATTTTAAATATATCAAATATCTAAATTATGACTTTTTACTTTTAATTAAATGGACATTTTTATTTTGATGAAAGATTATCAAACGTTCAGCAAGTGTACTCAATGGACATGAACCATGATCTCTGAATCATAAAAATGAACATGGAACTAAGGCCGTACACGGAGGGGATATCAGAATATATCTCCCCGAAAATAAGTCCTAATATACTCGTATGTCAATACATAGATACACATATACTTACAAATAAATAATATCCTGTCTCCATTTCCCAGAAAAACTTCTGGGTACGATTCTGCATGGAATGCAAGTATGTGATGAGTCTACACAAACATAATCACCTTCAGAATTTCCTATAACGCATACTTAGGCACTTATTGAGTGCATACTTATTGAGTCTGCCAGACAAACTTCAGCAAATCCCAGCGAGGTGGTACAAACATCCACCTCTCAAATTATGTCAAATATTCACTATATCATCGTCGACTGGGACGGTGGCGACGTCCTGTAATCCAGCTACATGGAGGTCACGAATTGTGGATACTTGTGAGCGATGTTTGGTGGCTGTAGTGTTTACAGTAGGGGTGGGTTTACTTATTGCGTGAGTTAACGCCTGCACTATTGAATACTACCTAAATCCACAAAAACCATCCTCATAATTAGACCAATTCGTAATTCAGAGGCTGTGGTTCGGATTCCACGTTAAACTGTAGGTACCTTAATTGGCATCGGCTGTTGGGCTATTAATTGACAGTCCTGTCTAAGGAACATGTCAGCCTTAGTCAGTAGCAAGACTATAAGATCCACAATCACATCTTAAGCCACAATCTTACACTCAATCCTCATTCACACTTGGCTTAAAATACCTACATTGTGTATGGTTGCCATTTCAATGATCTAATCTAATCTACGGGCAAACGTTTGTAAATTCCTCACGACGATCATCAGCCAAAACCTTCCTAATGATGACACATACATAAATGGTAATATAATGTTTGGGAAGTATTCAAGACGAATACCAGCGAGAACCTTCCAACGATGACACATATACTATACAGCGAGCAGATGCAAGGGAGCGCCGTCCTCCAGGCGGTCAGCGAAATCTATTAAAGACCCGATAAACGGGGGCATAAATTTGATGCCGGGCTGGTAATTAATTTTTGAAACCGAACACGCCCGTCCACCGCGATTACCATTTAAAGTACGAGATCTTATCTTGACCCGCGGATCTCTGGAAGTACAAAATTAACTGCGCCTTATTGAATTAACGCCTGAGTTTTTCGTTTTTTCTGATCTTGAAGAACACATGTTCACTTTGGAGTTATCTTTTTTGGACTTACACTCCCATTTGATCTCTAAAAAATAAGGATAATAAAAATATAAGAAAAATTACTAACATGTGTAATTATTTTTGTAAATGAAGATCTCAAAATATTTACCAAGGTTCATGTAAAACTGAGCCCATCACGTCTATAAGTTTTTTAATCAAAAACATATTAAGATAGCATACGCTCTGTTACAAAAATATTTATACAATTAAAATAAAATATAAAAAATTAATTAAATGAATATAATCCTTCGAGAAATGAAGATAAAATTAGATTAGATAATGTATTTTTCAAGAACATAAAATTATATTGACTTCTGTTGTAGTACAATATGCTTTGTTAGCTCTAATTTTACTTACTGTATTCAAATTTCACTTTTGTAAACATTTTCTGTTATGCCTTCTTCAATAATACCAAATAGGATTACTTAATATTTTATATTTTAAAATAAAGAAAGCTTGAGGTTCGTGAAAGGTTGATTTCAGGAAGCACTGATGCCTGACTAAATTTTGTAGCCAGGCCTAACGACCGATGCCATTGAAGCACCGGCCGGGATGGTATCACCGGCCTCAGTGATACCATCCGAAGCACGGTGTCAGTTTGAGCTTCAAATTTCATATTTACAGGGAATTTAACCATTTTAAAATAAATTATTAAAATGGTACAGTGTCATACTAGGATTGACAAGTTGATCAGTATTTTCTCTTTTACTGAAGATTGTACCAAGAAACTTTATGAAAGATCTTTTACATTGTCATCCATCTACTTCACTGGGAATTCTCAAATGTAAGCTTATCTAGTCCAGAGGATAAGGAGCAGCATTGTAAAATATGACTAACAGACAAATTGAATAAAGTGGTGTTTATAAAAAAAACTTACACCCTTAAAAAATTAGAAAATCTTAATTTTTTTACTAAGCAGCTAGTAGACGGGGAAAATATAGACAGCATATATTCAGTTGTTTGTTGTCCCTGGTGTGCTCTTGATAATTATGGGAGTTCTCAGTTCTCCATATTCTACAATTTTGTTTTTAACTTATACCAGATAAATGAAATGTTATCTGAAAATAAATTGTATTTACATCCCTGTGTGAAATAGGTTAGATCATGGATATGTCTAAAGGTAATGTTCCCAGTTCATCTAAACAGCTGCTCTTATAACTAATATATGAAGTCACTAACCATTTTAACGTCACTGGGTAGAATTTTGGTCGCACAAATTTCCAACACCTCCCCCCCAGAGCTAAGACATATACATATCTTCGGCCAACCAGTAACGATCTTCCATTGCAATTGTAATGAGTCTCTTCAATTATTTGTTTTCATAAACCAGACAAGAATGTAAAACCATTTATTAGTTCATTAAACTGCCAGGTGATCAAAACTTTTTGAGACACTCTTTTGCTGTACAATTTTTTTATTAACATCCTGTATATTTATTCACAAAACCACTGATGATGTCGAATGTAAAATGTCCTTAACTAAATTAGCGAACACCCTACTCCAAACTTGAACAGCTCCGGCTGGCAGCGCGGGTAGTGCAAGGACAACCACCACACCAAGCAGGTGACCCTCCACCTGCTCAGTGTCACACCTCCATCACGGTGAAAAATGAACCGTCGTCCACGAAATTAATGTTATAATAGGTGTTATTGGCTGCATACCAAGCAGCTACCGGAAGCACACGTCCGGATCGCACGTTTCTATCATTTCCTCCGGTCTCGTTGCCGCGATCTGATCAGAAACGTCAAGGACGATTTACATAAGGAGTTTAATTAGGTTCCTCCATTAGAGTATTTTTGGAATGAGCTTGAAAGTGATGGTGAAAGTGAAGCAAGATGTTAACGAATCTGAGTTAAAAAGGTCTAGAATTAGTTGATGAAAATAGGTGAAGTATTCATACGTTTGTAGAAACTTTGCCCCAAGCGTACAAAATATCAACGGAGATTCAAAAAAAATGTTCTTAAATTTTCTGCACTTTCACAAATTTTTCTTCCTAGTCTTCTTTTATGCCACCATTGTTTTCTAAAAGACAAACTCCTAATTACGGTGCTGAAATCACGTGAAGTTTCTTTTTTCCTTATTAACTTTGTACTATTCATATTTAAGCACCTAAAGTTACATTTAAGCTCTTAAACACAAGTTATATCAGCAAAACTCGTGTCTCTATACAAGTTTACCCGATGCGCCATGTGGAGCGCTACGTCTCAGCTAATGTCATGTGACAGGTACTGGCGCGGCGGCGCGGTGGTCAAAGTGCCGGCCCTTGAGGAAGACCGACGACTCCGCGTCGAAACGTCGGCTTCGGTGTCACATACGTTGCTGCATTATCTGATAACCAGTGTCAAGTAGGATAATTGATGGTTTCAAACATATAGTCCACGGCTTACTTATTTGCTTTTTTCTTTTCAATATGTATTAGAGTAAGTTAATCTTCCCGGATATAATATATACTTAACGTACCCTAGTCTTCTTTAGAAGACTAGGGTACGTTAAGTACGAAGACTTTTTCACTCTACGAAGGAAACTGGTACAAAATGCAAATATAAAATATTTATTGGCTTTAATTGGAATACATTTAGTATAAAAGATTTAAAAAATACAATACAAATATGATATTTTTTATATCAGCAAAACATAAAATAGTTTTTAAAGTAAACATCAGCTTTAATAGTGTATTACGTTATATGTCTATGAAATAGTGTTCACCGGACGAGTGATGACGTTATTTAACGTCATACTCCCTAACCTAACCTAATAAACCAGCACAAACCATCAAAATCCGTTATATGCTCCTATTGCTTGAAATATTTCTTCCTGACTTTAAACAGTTAGAGGTCATGTTTGTGTTTACACAATGAATATTTACCCCGAAAACCTCGCTGTATAAACATCTATGGAAGTCTTGATACAATACCAGTAGACACACCACCATTATTACTAGTTTTAGGTTGTAGTTCACACAAAAAGTACTAAAGGGAAATTCATAACTTTTTACTAAAGGAACAAATTTTTATTTTGCGAAATATTTTCATTTTAAATTATCAAAGAAACTTGGCGCAAAGTTTTAGTATAGATATGTTTGATAATGAATTAGATATTACTTTCAAAGGATAAATAACAGTTCTCGTAAAGCAATTTTTAGCCGTCAGTCTCAGTACCAAAATAATACCACTGACGCATCACAGTCGAAAAACTATTTAAATATTCAAGGGAACGCAGACCCTCATGAGCGCATCGTGGCGCGACTATCGCGCGATCTTGCGGTGGCAGCGAAAACCACGCGGCCATTGTTTATAGGATTTCCGCATTAAGATAAACCAGTTGACCTGGCACAATACGTTCCGACAATAAAATATATCGTATTACAGTGTAGACCTCGTTCTCTGTGGAATAGCTTCTTTTATTGGTCTACTTGTGAGCAAAGGTCGCGGAGTTGAGTAAAAGTATTCGTTGTCTTATAATTTCTCTAAATCTTTTGGCATTCTGTAAAATTACGGTAGCGACGCCCTGTAATCCAGCTGCTACTTGGAGGTCACGAATCGTGGATAGTTGTGAGCGATGGTCGGTGGGTGTAGTGTTCTCTTGTGTGGATTAACGTTCGCACTATTGAATACTTTCCATGTTCTTTGTGAATACTATGTTGATCCGCAAACACCATTCTCATAATTAGACCCGTTAGTAATTCAGAGGCAGTGGTTCGGACTCCAAGTTAAACTATAGGTCCATTAATTACCATCGGCTGTTGAACTATTAATTAGCAATTCTTTCTACGGAACATGTCAGCCTTAGTCAGTAACAAGACTACAAGATCGCGCCACAATTACCATACTCTCAATCCTCATTCATACTTGGCTTAAAATACCTACATTGTAGTATGGTCACCATTTCAATAATCTAATCCAATCTATTGTAACCTCACTGCTAATTGATACAGAGAATAAAAACTTACTTGCTAACCTTGAATTCCTACACTCTGGCCCTCATTGAAATTGTGTATCTACTCCCTGACCGGAAGCAGAACGTAAGGGGGCCATCTTTGAAACGTCAGTAGACCAAGCCCAAGACTGGAGAGGCTTGGAATGGTTTATTCTTTTTCGATAGTAGGATAAAGCTGATTAATTATGTCTTTCCCATCAACAATATGTATGTAAAGTGTCGTATACCTTCTGGCTAGGTGGCAGAATGGTTATAATGCCCACCTTCAAAACTGAAGGTCACCGGATCGAATCTTACAAGGGTCGAATGTGGAACTAAATTGTCTTTTCGACATTGACCTATTAATTGATTACGCCTCCTATCAACAGATCGGCGTTGAGTAAAATGGCTGGGGTTTGTGCCGTTCCCTATCAAAACGTTAAAAAATGCCGAAAAGTGTAGTAAGACGCAAAAACAAATAGGTTAATCAAATCATTTATTCCGCCACTAAGGACAATTATTGAGTAAAATAGGATACGTCTTAATAGTTCCATGCACTACGGTCTTACGTCATATAGAGAATTTTTTAATAGCCAAGCCTTTATTACACTTGCAAATATTCAACCTCTACAGGTAGAAAATTTAAAAGGTAAACCTAAGACAGGAAAGCAGTTCAGAGTCTTTGAAAGCCTGTATCTAGGTATGAAAATATAACAGTTCGTTCCATTAAGTAAGAATGATTGACAAAACAAAGGCATCGAATTCATACTCGTACGCCGCGAAGTAAATTTTTGTGGGTGTGTGTGTATGGTTGCTGGCCGGCCCTCACCGGCATGGAGGCGACGTTGCCAGTGCAAATGTACCGGTATATGTTTTGTAACAGTATTGTTTTATTTCTCATCTTGAGTGATTTATGACCATGTTTTTTAGATTCGTAATAAGTATATGTAACTGTGTGAATTGAATTTTTGTACGACTGTTCCATGTGTATGAATATATGGATGAATGATGTATAATAATGAAAAAAATAAAAACCCCCTAAAAATGTAGATTAAGTAGAGTAATGTAGATTCTAATTAAGGCCACTTGATAACGGGGGGAGATTCCTTACCTCCCGAAACGTAGTGTAGTTAAACACTTGACGCGGAAGGAAAAGTCTAAATAATTAGATAAATAAAGTAGATTTTCTCTGTGTCATTTTGCCGGGGAGAGAAGCACGTAATCGACTCTAGAACCTGGGTGTTCTAAAATAGTCATAGAGATTCTGTAATCTTTTGTGATCTGGTAATCTTTGTGACCCTCCTTAATTATATCATAAAGATCAAGTATACTTAGATCGCATTCACGTAGCATAAGTGTTTCGCCATAACAGTTTCCAAAGAATGAAACGCAAGGATCTCTACCTACATACATTGGCTCAATTGCGTGGGCACGTCCTTATACTATGTGGATAGAGGTTGAAATTTTAGGCAAGGTCGTCGTTTGGGTAAGTTCTTGGTAATTACTGGTATTCATAGCCATAGTCAATCAATGACTGGGACGGAGGTGACGTCCTGTGATCCAGCTACTTGGAGGTCACGAATTGTGGATAGTTGTGAGAGATGGTCGGTGGGTGTAGTGTTCTCTTGTGTGGATTAACGTCGGCACTATTGAATACTACGTTAATCCACAAAGACCATCCTCATAATTAGACCAATTCGTAATTCAAATGCCGTGGTTCGGATTCCACGTTAAACTGTAGGTCCATTAGTTGCCAACGGCTGTTGGGCTATTAATTAATAGTCCTGTCTAAGGAACATGTCAGCCTTAGTTAGTAACAAGACTACAATATCGCGCCACAATCATCCTACATTCATTCCTCATTCATACTTGGCTTAAAATACCTACCTGGTTAGGTCGCCATTTCAGTTAAAAGTATAAAAGTAGTCAAAAACAGCATGAATTTCATCACTTTAAAGTATGATAATCTATTGCACAGATATTGTCCGTCGTTAAATCAACGTCAATAGCTACTTATGTAACAACAAACTATCATTTCCTTACATGTCCATTATAATTTTTACGACGATCATAAAGTGTAGCGACATGAGCACGGCACGGCGATGTCGGGCACCGCTACATCTACGTCGTGCGATCCAAGCAATGTAATAACGGCATAAAGTAAACAGGGAAAGGGCAATAGCGGAGATTGTAAATCCAGGATCGCAGCTACCCTCCGGTCACGACCGCCGCCGCCGCTAAGAGAGCCATTAAACCATAACCGACAACACTTCCAACGCTCATTTCAATAACTCGCAGGTCGCGACCGGACCATAACTACTTTCTACCTCTTCGGATGGTTCCAAGAGCGAAAACTGTTCTAATGTGATTTGTACTTTATTTTAGGGAATACAGTATATGTTTTGAGTAAATGGGAACAAAAGATTTTATGGTTAAAAATAGCAAAACTGGTTGTTCCAGTGCATACAGGTTGGCAACCTCTTAACCAAATTTCCTCATTTCTTGAAACTTGACTCATAACAGAGACCGAAACCTCAGTCAACTCAAACCCTGGAAAGTAGTTTTGTACGTTGGGTATCTATTTTATTATAACGTACTTTTTGATGGCTTAATATTGGACTAGTTGCCTTTGCTCATTGAGCAACTAATAATGATTCTGGCAAATTAATCATTTATGGTCTTTGTTAGTAACGACGCTGCGTGCCCTGAAGACCATTAGACCTACATTCACCACTTTCACCCTCCACCCTTATTTACCTTAAAATACCCATGTAGTTTGTGCTGGTGTCCCAAATAAGAATTAGAATATGTTAAGCATGAAAATATACAAATTTAAATTGAAATGGTTGGACTTTAAATGTTCTTTGGCTCTATTTTATATATCACTTTTCAAAGATTAGATTAAATTACCGTTCGAAAAAACAACCAACTATTTAAAACATTACTTTATACTTTTGACAAGGATATGTATTAACTCTGGTGGGGGGTGTTGGCAATTTGCACCACCAAAATTTGGAACAGTGACGTCATATGGTTAGTCATGTCATAGTTTGGTTATAAGAACAGTTGTTTAGATTAACTGAAAACATTCCCTTTAGACATATCCATGATCTAAACTATTTCCCACAGGAAAATAAATATAAACATTTTTAATGAAATGGCAGCCTACCGTAGGTATTTTATGCCAAGTCATGAATGAGAAATGTGTGATGATTGTGGCACAATCTTGTAGTATCGTTATTGACATGTTCCTTAGGCAGAACTGTTAATTAATAGCCAAACAGTCAATGACATATCTAAGGGGACTACAGTTTAACGTGGAGTCCGAACCACTGCCTTTGAATTGTGAACTGGTCTAATTATGAGGATGGTCTTTGCAGATAAACGTAGTGTTCAGAACACTACGCCCAGCAACCATCGCTCACAACTATCCACAATTCGTGACCTCCATGTAGCTGGACAAGACACGCCACGGTCCCAGTCAAAATAAATTTTACTGAAGAAAAAATTTGTACTACGTGGACTCTCAAACAAAATATTGACTCTGGGTTGGTTTCCTATCCTCGTTGTACAGGTTCAGGAAATCTTCGTTAGATTGTTAACCTTTTCTGGCATTGTAGAACAAAACCTAGATATTGATTGGTTTGAAGGTTGGTAACCCTTCTTCTAAGGTTTTACAGGGTATTCTTGTTCTACCCTATCAATCAAAAAATAAATCACTTTTATCTTGTAGCTCTTTAATAGGAGCACAGTCATTGTACCTAAGCGGGGTTTATGACGTCTTTTACAACCTCTCAGAATTTAAAAATCCATCTAAAGCTGTAAAAATTTAGTTTCTCCATTAATAGATGCTAAATGTAGATATATAACAACCTTACCATGTAACGTAAAACACAATCATTTAGTTTCGGATAAAATCAGGATAACTTTAATGTTGCTCAGGACAAGGCTTCTAGCTATTGCTGTTTCACAAAAAATGCCGCTTTCCACGTCTTTAGCTGTGACTAGCAACTTTCTTCATGAAGTCCGCAAGGTTCCGTTTTAGGACCGCGCGTATTTCTTTTCCCCCGCTGTTATTTATCGGCGCATTCTCGTAATGAAGTGGTCAGTAAAGCCTATTATGTGGTGTTAGGCGCGAGGGTCTCTGAGTCTTATGAAACAGTTTCCCGCGTGGGTGGAAGGAGGCCGGGAGGTTAACAGATTGTAAATTTGTCAGAGAGTTAATAACAGTATTTTATCTGGACGGTTGCGTCGATCGCTAATAAATCTGCGCCGAAACTACGAGTTATGGTTTTCAATCGAGTGCTGCCAAAATGAGATAAAGAGTGGGTTAATTAACTCCAAGTATTTTGGTTCGTATCTTGCCTGATGGGGTGTGGAAGGATATCGAAGGACGAATTAAAAGCCTTAATTCCATGGGTGGTTTCACTAGTTTGTAAAATGTCTTCATGCATTCGTAAGAATCAGATAAATCATTCCCATTACTTCCTCGGCTTTTTTTCAACTTGTATTTAATACGTCGTAAACTAATTACCATTAGTAACGTATTCTACAATAAATTACTGAGGAAGAAATTCAAAACTCAATGGAATCATCTGTTTAATTTTCACATGTATGATACCAAATTTTCAACAATCTCACTCGCATAGTTCAACCAATTTATTGACATGTTTGATAACGAGTTATTTCATATTTTGATTCAGTTTTTCTCCCTCAAAACATAAAACTCCATTGCATCTCACCTACATACTGAACGATTTTTCAATCTCAATGGGCTATATAACACATTTTGACAAGGTTATGTTTTAGCTTTAGGGGGGAGGGGGTTAATGATGAAATTTTGAAATAGGTTTCCATAGAAACTTATAGAGCTACTGTATTGAATTTTTATTGTATAAGAATAAGAACAGCTGTTTAGAAGAACTGAAAACATTCCCTTTAAACATATCCATGATCTAACCTACTTCCCACAGGGAATGAATACAAACATTTGTTAAGTCTCGTATTATTGAAATTTATAGCATTTAACAACGCATAGAAACCCCATTTTTTGTTTTCCGTAAGAAAAACGTAAATCAGGTTTTGTTTCTGTGTTGATCGAAATATATGACACAAGACATATAATAAATTAAGTATGAGTTAAATTTCAATAATTTCAGTCAAATCATCCTCCAAAAGGTAATTAACCAAAGTCTAATGATGGGGAGCTCATGCACTTTCAATATCTGTTCACCTGTATAGTACACCTTCATGTGTTGATCTCCCGTAACGTTTACAGTTTCAGCGTCACGAGACTCGGTGAATCGCTTTCGTAATTTATCTCCGGTCAGCGAGTCAACAGTTGGCGTGGTGCGAGATGAATGTGGGACGCGAAGAGGCGAGACCGTGAAGGCTTCAAGTAATTGGTTCTTGG
Source organism: Nephotettix cincticeps (assembly GCA_023375725.1). Taxonomy (NCBI): domain Eukaryota; kingdom Metazoa; phylum Arthropoda; class Insecta; order Hemiptera; family Cicadellidae; genus Nephotettix; species Nephotettix cincticeps. Next base: position 31,672,536 of record CM041787.1, on the reverse strand, counting down.
CTTGGACACGGCCCCATCAATAAGTTAGTCATAACAAGCATGTCAACTCTAGTTTGAGTAGTTTTGAATCTCTGCCAATCCAAGTTTTCCTAATATTCGCGATATTTGCGTCCGATGTTTACATGTTTACGATTTGGCAACACAAAACTATAAAAATATATGTAAAATGCACGTGGAGTTTAGTTCGTCAAATGTCTATTCATCTGTTTATGAGTGTACGACCAAGGTGGACTTGGTTCATATTAATGAAAATTTATGAAATAATAGTGCGAGTGGGAGAAGCCATTTTTAGAATGTAACTCCATAAATATTGATAGTAAACTTAGCTCGTTTACTTTCCACATTTGCTTATTATAATTTATAGAGTTGTATAAATTGTTTATGACATTTCAATTACGTTTGGTGGGTTGCGTCTTTGAGGGATTCTTTTCAATATTAAGATACAGGTTATATATTTCTATATCATTTGAATTCTTCTGATAGATGGCCTCTCAGGTGGGAATATGCCGACAGATCTACAACAGTTAAGAGAGTTGGTTTGACGATTGGTTCAAATCGTAGACTCACTGTTCTCATAACCATATGACGTAACTTCCGTTACACTTTTCATTCCCAAAAATGTTAACACCCCAAGCTTATAAATGTCAAATAGGCCAATTACCTATTGTGTAATGTAGGCCTAAAATATACAGACAGGTTTTTAGGATATGTTTGATTGTTCAAACATATCCTAGACATTTACTAGTTCTCACCTTTCAGTTACACATACAAAGAGCTCAAACTGTTTCGTAATGTTAAACTTTTACTTTTATACCCTTTTGTTCTATGTTTTTCACCTACATGTGATTGTCCATTGTTGTACTCAGTCATTGTTCATCAATTCCCTCATAGATATCGTGTATATTTCTCTCTTAATAAAATAAAATTTTAAACCTACATAAATAATTATTTTACACGTAACAAGATCCCTCGTATTTTAGCTGTGTTGCCTATCGTATCTTATAGTCTGATAGTCTATGTATATCATTACCATATTTATTGTGATTTACTAGCATAGGTCTACATCAAAAACATTTTTAAAGCTATAAAATTTCAACTTGGACGTTGTTGCGCATTTAACACAAATCACCGTGGCATGCTAGTTGTTCCTCGATTAGGCACAGATGTTCAGTTGAGAGATTCGAAGATAACACTAAGTGGGCGCGACCGAAAGAGTAAAGAGCGTGAAAATTGATTTTGAGACGGATCGGTCAGAGAGATATAATTACAGGTTATGGAACGGCTGAGATCGTGATGGACGACTTAGGGTTGGCTACGTGGAGGTACGGGATAGGACAGGCTAGGGAACACAGCACGAAATAACACAGGAACTATATATCGTAGAACACCGCAGGGCCAACATAGCTCTCATGGCCACATAGGACGTTACAGACCTGAAAAACAAATGGAAAACATTGCATAGAACGAAAGACAAAATTCCATCGTCAGAAAACACAGGGCAACGATGCTCGCGTACCATATGGAACGTTACAGAACAGAGGAACAAAAGGAATACTCGTACATTGCACAGAACAATACAGGAACAACATTGCACAAAGCAGAACAACACAGTGACAACATAATATAGCTCTCTGATGATTATATGAACGGGGCAAATCAGAATGACGCAAGAGACTATATTGAATAACTCAGAGACAAAATAGTTCGCGTGTCCACGTAAGGATATTATCAGTACAGAATAAGAAACCCAGGTACAGCGTAATGTAAAACTGGTCAGTGAAGAACAGACTAAAGAAGTTTCAATGAAAGAAAAAATGATAGCTGAGCATAGTTTAGCACAAAATGTTCCAATAAAACTATTGATAACACCCTTACTCGGTCACAGGGATTTTCTGCTGAGTTATTCATATTTAATGTACCCGACGTAGCATGGTGAAAATTTTAAAATAATATGACTACAAGTGAGGATGATAAATATGAATCCTTTCCAACAAAATTTATATCTTTCAACTACAATTAGTAGTCAAGTGAACGGCTAGACAAAGTGAGGGAATTAGTTAATTTGTTTATCCCAATGAAAGAAGAGCCATTATGTATACTAGCTGAATAAGTCCAATTAAGTATGACAACATAGTGAGGTCACCCACTTGGTGTAATTTATTACTAGCGCCACGTCGCGCGGCGGCCTACAGAGGAACTACATTTCGGCGCCCCGCCGTCTGACGTCACCGTTGCACTGACCTCTGACCCAAAGGGACAGCTGCCTCGATTATGTAACCCGCCTTCTTACTTAAGTGTTACATTAACTCCAAGGGCAAATACTGGGCGGAGTTGTCTCACGTTTAAATCAACACTTTACTAAAATGTGTAAACAATATTTAAAAATGCGGTTGTTGAAAATAATACAGCTCGGATAGTAATTTTGTATTGAAGTCATGAAATTCGAAATTTCTGTTTTATGTGTTTTTTTTATTTGTAAGATCGTTTAGTTCATTTAGAAAAATGAAATCCTAAATGTCATGTTACACATTATCTAAAATGGCACCACAAAAATCCTAATTGTCACGTCATTTAGCAACATTATTGCCATTCAAAAACTTAACTTCTCCACTCACTCCCGCCATCTTTCCGGACGAAAGTGCATGCAGACATGCGCGCGCTCTCCCATAGCATGGCATGTCGGCGCACTTGCGCCTGCGCATAACTAGCGTCTCTGGGCGTACAGCGCAGCCGCATATCCGCATAATGCAGCGAATGCGCATAACGCAACCAGTTTATAGCCTAGCTGACACATAACTGTTCATCATACGCGTTGCCTACATTGTAGAAACCGAGGCATTAATGAGATCCCGGCTGCCAAGAGTTCAGTTTATGTTTTCCTCCTGGCACAACCTTACGGCGGAGGACGTGATTGAAACTACCACCAGGATTGTGAAGATGGTGGATGGTGGATGGTTATCAGCAGCGATGTGCTGTACTGTTTAATTGGGACAACTGATTAAACTTAAGTACTGAAAATGTGATATGATGTCATTACATTTTAAGTTGTTTTGGAACATGGATTTGGATATGTCTTAGTTCCGGGGGTTTTGGCAAATTGCGTGACCAAAATTTGGAACAGGGACATCATTTGGTTATTGACGTTACAGTTTGGTTATAAGAACAACTGTTTAAATGAACTGAAAATACGAGTTTTTCCTTTAGGCATATCCATGGCCTAACCTATTTCCCACAGGGAAGTAAATACAAACATGTTTTCACTCCGGATAGGTTAAGCCGTTAACATATCCATATGAACTTTTGTGAAACACCGACTCAACGACTTGGTTCATTAATAATTAATTAATAGCGAAATGAACTCGTGCAACCAGCTCCAGTAGTGAAGCATACATTTATCTCTTGAAACAGATACATTCCGCAGATTGGGTAACAGTATGTGCCATAATGCGTTGTTGTGATTTCCAGGTTTTCCTCAAGATAGAACCGACGATCTTCATTTTATGATGAAGCAGATGGCCTACTGTAACCTCTTAACCAACCAACCATAACCCTTAAAACGTTCAGATTCATCAGCTCACAGCTCATAAATCCAAACATATACAGAAGTTTTCATATTTTATACAAATTTACATTTTAAGTACGGTAATGAATCGCAATTTAATAGATAAAATATGTACGAATCATTTGTTATTTTCTGGATTAAGGTTAACTCAAACTTTCTCCATAATACCATGCAATTAATTTACCGCATATTTAGTATTAGTAGCTAGTAGTACTTAAGCTACTAATACTGAACATTGTATTTTTGAACTACCTACATATACGTTATAAACAATGAACATACAGACTCCACGAATAGGCTAATAGGTGTTGGCTTAATAGATTCCAAAACCGAGGTCCGTAGGCGACAACATGGAGTAAGCGCCCATTGTGGGGCGGCGCCCACAGGCTGGGTTTATGGCGAAATACCAGCTGATGAGAGGAAACGGAAATGTCGTCCTACAATGGATAAATTACATAGAGGCGAAGATTTGACACTGACACTAACTAATCAGATATATTATGTATACTCTACCTGGAGGAGCTACGCTCGAACATAAATGTCTCCGATATGAATATTGTAACTCATATCAGACAATATTTACTTCCACAGTGGCCTTGACTGGAGGGAGACATTCTGGTTTTCGCAGTTTCTAAGACTAGAGGGTGATACCTTTGACTATACATATTAATATGTATAGTCAAAGGTGATACCCTGGATCTAAACAGTGCAGTTACCTATCAACATTTGCAACATTATGTTGCGTAAATCCTGGATCTTCACTATACTAACGTAGTCGGTTTGTGAGAATCGTTAACGTAATATGGTCAAAATTCTCCTAAGTATATTGCATGATAGGGTAGTTCACCTTGGATATTGCATACTGGATTGCATAAAATGACCTATTTCAAATTCAAATTGTTGGTGTCATGTATGAAAAACTATATCTACTACTAACTGTAACTGAACTAACACTATAAGTGTAAAAGAACTGCATTATTTGAAGTCAATGAAATTGACGTTAATCGAAAAGGTCTACCAACTATTTAAAACATTACTTTATACTTTTGACACGGGTATGTATTAACTATGGGTGAGGGGGGGTTGGCAATATGCACCTACAAAATTTGAAACAGTGACGTCATATGGTTAGTCATGTCATAGTTTGGTTATAAGAACAGCTGTTTAGATTAACTGAAAACATTCCCTTTAGACATATCCATGATCTAAACTATTTTCCACAGGGAAATAAATATAAACATTTTTAATGAAATGGCAACCTACCGTAGGTATTTTAAGCTATGTATGAATGAGAAATGAGTAAGGATGATTGTGGCGCGATCTTTTAGTCTCGTTACTGACTAAGGCTGATATGTTCCTTAGACAGAACTGTTAATTAATAGCCCAACAAACAGTGACATATCTAAGAGACCTACAGTTTAACGTGGAGTCTGAACCACTGCCTCTGAATTAAAATACTCAAAATGTGTAATTTATTCATTACTACAAACAGCTTAAACGTTTGCATCAAATTAATGTAATAATCTCACTAGTTTTGTATTATAATGGACACCATTTTCCTACAAAACCTATTGTTGTTACCTAACATATGTTCTGTGGCAATCATCGATCGGTAATATAATCCGTCGGAAGGCTGAATTTCCGTAATACACCCAGTCTAGTCTAATTTGAAGAACAGTCCAACATTTGTGATGCCCGGTAGGCGTCAAGCCCTCTTTTCTTCTCCCTACAATTTCCACCAATTACTAAAATTATATTTAATCTAAACTTCGTGATCCATGTGATGACTTTATTAGAGTTCGGATTTTCAAAACACGGCTCTGAGATATCCGGGTGACTCGGCCGATGGTTATCGCCAAATTAGCTCTAATCGTTCCCATTTCCCCAAGACCGTTCTCCTTCTTCTACACCCTGTAGATAAGGCGATAAGATTATCGGCAATAGCCAACGTCGTAACTGAACATAGGTTATTCAGTGGATCTTGTTAGTTGTCCATTTTGGAAAACGACTAACCATCAATGTCGGTCAAAAAGAAAGTTTCACTCTGGAATCCTTGCGGGGCTTCCGCTTGAATTCCAGAGATAATAATATAATGTCTAGAGTTCATATGCAATAGCAAATATGGGTGAGCTTTATTAAATTGATCCAAAAACTAACTTTTTAACTACACGGTAAGCACCACACTTTTAATTTGGAACTTACTCAAAATTAAGATTCACTGAGGAATACAATTTCAGATTTTTTCAATGTGGCCGAGATTTTGTAAAATTGCGGCTTACTTAAAAATGTCTTATGAAACACCCTGTATTTTATCTTGTTTTGGATTCTAATCTCTAAAATAAAACATGTTTTCTCCAAACTGTTGTGTAATCACCTGTTTTCTGTACGTGTTTGTCACCTACGAAAATCTATCATTTACATTGTTTACTACGGCAAAATAATGTTTACTACGGGAAAACAATGTTTAGGTCTACTATTGCAAAATGATTTTTCAGACACAAACAAACTAACATTTGCTATTGTGTCAAGAGTCAAAATTGACGGACAACATCTAATTTCATAAAAAAATAGAGCTAATGAAGAGACCTTATTCCCGAAAAATATAAGAATAGATACATTAAAGTATTAACTTGAAATAGAACAGGTGTAACCTAAAACTGTTAGGAGTTTAGCAACGTTTTCTTTTAAATTGTTTTTCTAATTTTAATAAAAAATATTCCAATGTTTCTTTTTTTGAAAAACTAATATTCTTTGTAGTGTAGTGAAAATTGATTATCGTTCAAAACAGGAGTGGAAACTGGTTTGAATTTTCTGGACCATGTGCACTTTTACTTTCTCCCCTTATACATAGTATATGGAGAAAGTATTGTTTTCGTCAAAATTTTCGAATTTGAGTTGAGGGTGGATATATCCGTTTTGGGGTCCCCTGAATCCAAAAAAGTGGGTTTTGACGTGATGTCTGTCCGTCCGTGTGTGTGTGTGTGTGTGTGTGTCTGGATGTGTACAGTGCCACAGCCTACCCCGTTGGTCCGATTTAGATGAAATTTGGCTTGTACATATATAGTCACCGTATCTCCAGCTGTTTTTTTCATTTTGTTGAATTTATTATTTTTAAGGGTAGTTCAACCCTAAAAACCCTTAAAAAACATGAAAAATCAAATTTTCTTAAAAACGGCTCTAACGATTTTGATTAAAATTTGATAGTTTATAGTGCACAGAGTACTAAATAATTTGACACCACCCGCATATCTGTAAAAATGACGGTTCAAAAGTTATGGGCTTTTAAATGTCAAAAAAATCAAATTTTTAAATTTTCGGCGAAAAAATAAAATTAAAGTACAACGTGACTGGTACCATTGAAAACAGCTTAAAAAACTAAACAAATTAGTATTTTGAATTATTTGTCTACGACTAACGGTTCCAGAGAAAAGTTAAATTTACTGTCCACGATAAACGCAGTACCGTTGTCTGAAAGCGCCCAATGTTATTCTTATGAAGAATAAAAAAAAAATCAATTTCTTCCTTACTTTTCAACCGTTTTCCATGAAACTTGGTATGAAGTGTAAGGTCAAATCACAGAACAAAACCAGCTCAAAAAAGCTTGGTGTTACCGGGGGGGGGGGGGGGGTTCCCCCATACAATTTGAACAATAAATTATTAAATGATATTTAGAATAACTTTTTAGAACATGATAGTTTTATTACAGATTGTCTTTTTTAAATTTACTTAAGGGAGAAAGTATGTGTCAGTCCACTGGTACCGTTTATTTTCCACTCTTGTTATGAAATATACTGTTGTTATTGGGTGTTTTTCAATATCCCTAATGGTTTAGAAGCTACAGGACTTGAAGTTTGTATTTGTTTGATATGAGGTTTTTTACCTGATCCAGTAGCTAACGTATTCCATGATTTGGCAGGACGTTATACCTATTATACAGTATACAACGAACTTCACAACAATATTTAGACATCACAGTATCAATTGCAGTATCCCAAATGTCCCATGAGAATAAAAAGTATACATATTTTTTAGACATAAATTATTTTAATTTCTTACCCAAGTAGCCAATTCAGTTATTTAGTTTCAACTACATATTAGCTGTTTTCACTATACTATTTGCTTTTCAATGTAATACAGAAGGAATAACTTGATATTTTAAATGTTCAACTTCTAACAATGCAATGTTGGTTAAGGTAACTGGTGGACAAAAACACAGTGTAGTGTTGACAGTGAAAATAAAATACTTTTTCTTGTCTTCACACCTTTAAACCTCCAACAAAAATAATACAACAGATTAGTTTTGTTAAATCCTTATTGGAATTTAATTTTCTAATTTCAAAAAAATAAAATATTTCTAAACCTTAGTTGTGGAAGTTTAACACATCAATATGTTGATAACGACCTATAAAATAATTTGTATTTGGTATTTTGTTTTTAATAAATTTCCTTTACGAGCAAATAAAAGATAACTAAACCCATCCCATGTCAAGCACGTGAGCGCCTGGACTGACTCCTGCCACCTCTTAAGATCTCAGGGGTCCCAAACACCTGTCCAGGAGCCTCCTTCAACTGTCTTTTCCACATCCTGCTAATTGACGTTTACATCATGACTACAGCAAGGAAAAGTGTGTATTACCGCTAATGTAAAGAGCCCTGGACAACCTCTATCGTACCCACTGTTGAACACTCCAGAATTGTTAAAATGGTTTTTGGTGGGGCACTCTTTATGCTTTCCGACCATTTACACATTAGATACTCTTTCGAAAAGTCCATCTCTGTGGTCATTCCCTCTACAGCAGACTGGGAAGAGGGAGGCAGACCTCTTGAACCCTATGAGTCAGAATGGTACATGGACTGCTCCAAGGGAAGCAGGGGCACTGGTACTGGCAGTGGTGTAGTGGAGCCGGAGCGGTGCCGCTCCGGCACAGCTCGTGCAGCCGAAACTGAGATTTTTATACTTGTACTTTGCCTTTTTATAGAGCGTGGTAGGTAAGCGAGTCGCTCTCGCATCATTTCATTATCAACACGCAATTTTAGGCGTTTTACCCTAACCTAACAACATCGTAACACCAGAATCAGACACTAGGGCTTACTTGAAGACCATATATCTTTTTATAGTGTCTAGTTTTTTAATTGAAAACTATATTTATTTTTACAACATACTTGAGGCTGATTAAGAACTGTTGAGTTTATCTGTATAATCAGACTTCAACCATTTAAATCCTTTTCATTTTAATCTCCGTCTAAGGTATTTATTTCAACACACCCTCTTCCTACAGAACAGCCTTTAATTTCGATGAAGTTGCGGTGTTTTTTACAAAATAAAATTGAGGATTTTCATCCGTAGTATGTGGTGGTTAAACTCATCTACTAATATGTTCTTCTCCCTTAATCTGCACTCGCCAGTTTGGGTTGAAAAAGAAAGCGAACCCTTACTAAAAAGGGACCGCTTGCCTTCGACTGCAATACTTTGCATGAATACAACAGATACCCCAGGAGCATAACTAGTCGTTTTAGCAAAATTAAACTTCGGTTTATGTAATTATTTTTTAAATAGATAAATTATTGGTTGTACACAATTCCACGCGTTTAACCACTCAATGACCTTCCTGAGGAACTTGCAGACTTTGACTGCAAGTTAAAATGGGATTCCCCTTTGGGAATCCCCCCCCAAAGAGTAATGGCCTTCCTGGGAAGGACCGCTCCGGCACAGCTTTTTTTAGCACTACACCACTGGGTACTGGTGTCTATGGGCTACAGGAGTAAGTATGTATTCTAATTCCCATGGGGTTGTTCCCCACAGTGTTCCAGACTGAGGTATCAGCAACCATGGAGTGTGCTCTGTACAATCTCAACAGGGATTGTAGGAACTGTCAAGTCATCAGTCGCAGACGGTCAAGCCACACTCAGAGCACTTGTTTCCTGTACCTTCAACTACAAAATCATATTGGATTGCTGCAATGTAGCCTCAGTCCTTGGAAGTAGAAACAATGTTACCTTCTGCTGGGTCCCTGACCGCCACCAGTAGGATGGCGTTGGGGTACGGTGAACAACTGGCAGCAACAATAACTGAACTTGGTGTCAACTATCCTGTAGCCTCAGAGCCAAAATTATTGAACTGACCGAGTTGGAGGATCCTGAAGAGGCTTTCTATTTGTAAGCCACATTAAATTGACAACAATCAAAAGTTAACTCAAAATATTTTTTTTGTAAATCACAAAAAGTTAAGACAAAGGAGTAAATAATTTGGATTAGTTATGAAATGCATAAAAAATTTATTTTCAAACTATACATCATTCATTGCTAACTTAATATCACAAAAATATTACAAATATAGTTTTTATTTTGTCATGCCCATTCTTAATATTTAATACTAAAAGCTGAAAAATAGTTATATATTATGAATTTTATTGTTTAACAGACAATTTTTATGCACTACTCAACTGAAATGTCAGTGAAACAGTTTCATTAAAACTTATGTTAAATGTTATATTCTATCATCATAATTACTGTAAAAGGTTTTAACATAAGGATATGAAATAAAATTACTTGCTCTAAGCAAAAGGAAATATGGCCCTTGAGTTTCTAAATAAAAGCCACCAGATGCAAATGTGACCATATATGTGTGTTGAGTGAAGTATTAATTTAGTTTTGTAGATCCTAAAAAATTTCCAATACTACTCGGAAGTTTAACAGTTCTCAGAGTAAAGTTAAGATATCTAAGTTTACACAGCAACTGTAATTAAAAAACTAGAGTTATAGAAATACAAACTACATACGAAATTCACACATTTAATTGTGTGTATATTCATGTTAGTTAAAAATGTTTTGTTTGATATCCAAGAGTAAAAGAGTGGGTTTAACATAAAAGTAACTTTTTTATTTTTTCCAGATTAAGTTCGACTTGAAAACTGAATCAACTGATCTGAATTGAAACTGATTAAAAAATTGTAATGTTAGAAGTTGTCTGTAAAACGCAAAGTTGAAAGTTTCTTTTTCAAAGTTTTTTTTGGAAATTGAAAAAACTATATAACTAACAAGATTATACACACAATTAATTAATATAAGAATTAATGACGTTATTAAAAACCGTGTTTTTAAAACTTCACTGCCTGAATTGAAGTTACAGCGCAAACTATGACATTTTAACAAAACCATAAGGGATTACATGATCATGTATACATAAATAACTGTGATTATTTATTGTTATATTATGAGTTCCTCCATAGTTAATACTCAATACGTTTTATTTTATAATTTTAATGTAGACTTTGACAAAGAACTTGTTTTTATAAATTTGGCTTAAGTTAAAATAGGCAATATTTTAAGTGCTCAGTTCTATAAATGAGAAATAATTGTATAACTATATATAATTAGGCTTACTATATTATTTAAACATATTACAGTGAACATTAGTAAAACCGCTGTAGTTATAAAAATAGCAAGCCACCGGTAAAGACCATACTTCCTTAACTGACAGTATGTATACTTTTTTTAATACTCGTTTTTTTTAAATAATTAATGAACATTTCTGACACATTGATTATTAACATAAATGAGAAGATAATATATGAAGTGAAGTAAATTCATACAAAGAGAAGAGAAGATATCATGTCATAGTTTTTTTCTTAATCATTATTAAACTTCAGAGGAATTATTTTAAACCATGCACTTGCTAAATGTAGGCAGAACTAGCAGGAATGGATTTGATGAAATATACCTTTAGGAAATAGCGCAATTTGTAATAAATACTGCATGTCTGTGACATGACAACTGACAACAATGGTTTTATACGAGTACCTTTCTACGGAGTGGACATTTCTCGTGTATACTCCATCATCGCGAGTTGCATCGCTCTTTGTCGCACTCGAAGATACCAATTTGAATACCATTCTTGTTGTAAATTCTCTCCTCTTACCACTTTTGATTCACCACCTGAAGCCATATTGGAAAAATCGGTTTGCTGAAATTGTGTATAATCGTTTTCATAAGATACAAACTCATTAGTGTGTGAAGGCTCAAAACGTTCATTACTTTTAACATTTTTTGAGTATTCTTGGTCTTGAGCATTTGAGTATGCACCAAATTGATCTGTATAGTAAGCTCCATATGGTACTTGGCAGTAAAGGTTTTGTGAAAATCCTTGTTCTTGAAAGCATTCCTCTTCTCTTCCTCTGGTTCTCTGAGTATTTTTATAGCTCGACTCTCCTCTGGACCATCTACCATTTCTCGACTTGTTACAACCCGTCTGAAGTGGAATTCCACAATGGTTTTCAAAACAATTGTTGCCAGAACGACTGCTGCTATTGGACATAAAACCATGAACACTATCTTCCTCATCTTCAGAGTGGCGGGAACACGCTGTTCTAAAAGAATGACGATTAGTGCCAGCTGACTCAAACGAACTATCTCCTGACCCGTCATCAACTTGTTTATGCTTATAATTACTGTGATGTTTCTTTTTTTGTTTACCTCGACTTTGGATTTTTAAGTTGAGTTCTCTAAGCTTGGAAATTTCGGTTTCAATCGACTTACAGTTATCGGAAGATTCCTTGTAACTCTCTTCAGTATCTTGAAAGTTTTGTGGCCTAAAATGATATGAATTTTTCTTTTTATTTTTTGGTTCTCTATAAGAAGGTTGTTTAGGAACTAAGGTTTGAGGTTTGATGTTTTCAGATTCAACGCACGGATGTGTATCTTGGATTTCAAGATGAGATTGTTTATACCTAGTAACATGAGTTCTACTTCTTTCCTGTTTTGAATGCAGGACCTTGGACTTTGCAGAACTTGTTGGGTGGTTAGATTTATCCATAAAATCTTGATAATTTGTGTGATGATGCTGGCTTTGAGTACAATTTTCACTCAACGCCCTAAGAAGTTCCTTATCAAGATCAGTGGTTTCATATTCAACTGTATCAAAACTATCATAACTATCATCCGAATTTCTGTGTTTCTGTGGATGTCCGAAGCTATTGAGGTGTTTGGAGTTGTTGGTGTTGACTTTGGACTTTGCACCTAGAGATTCCTGAAGTGACCGGTTCTCTGTAGACGCAACTCCTGACGGTTGCACCTTAGTATGTTTCCATGTCATGTCAACATAAGGTCCTGAATCACTACTATTATCAGAGTCTGTTGAAGCCTGGTGCGCTGTATCCTTTGGTTTGCATTGAGAGAGACAACTTGCAACTGATACATATTCACTATCTTTCTTAAACTCATCACATTTTTTCACTTGATCTTTGTAAATTTTGTTTTTATTTTCAGATACAATCTTTCCTTCATTCTTAATACTGGCTGATGATCTTATATTTTTAGTGTTTCTTTGATTGTTTGATTTACTTGCATTAAAATTTACAGCACTCTTGTAACTTGATGGCTCACGTTTTCTTTGCACATCTAATACATCACGACTTGCAATTTTTTTATTATTGCATTTTTTACCATTATTATTTACAGTAGGAACTTTGAACGAATTATCTTGTGAAGTTTTCTCTTTGGTATCAAGGCTTGTTTCGCTGACAAGTCTCTCTGATGTTGATTTCACCACTTTATGGCCTGGCTCAACTTTTCCCGGAAGTTCTTCACACATTTTAGATGTGACATTTTTCATTTGTTGTGCAATGTCTGAAAGAGAATACACTGTTTGAAGATGAAACCCTTCTACGTTAAGGGTAGTGATATGGTCTATGTAGTCATTAGTTTCTTTACTCGAACCTTTGATTGGTGTCAAAACCTCAATATGGTTCTTGCCAGCCAAGCAATTCACCAACTTGAACATGAAAACTTCACATTCATCAATATTCACCTTTTCGATGATGTTATGGAACTTGTCGACAGCTAACCAACCCACTAGATCAAAACTATCAAAACTAATCAAAGCATTTTCTGAACTTTCTTTCATTGCTTGGTATTTCAGCAGCGTTTCTTTAATTGCAAATAATACTGCAAGATCATTTTTATCACCTTCTGAAAATCTGCCCTTTAACAATTCTTCAATCTTTTCAAAGGTCAAAATGGGCATATTTTTACCTTCTTCTTCATCTTTTGTTGAAGTTTTCAAGTCAAAACCATTTTCTAACAGTGATGTAATATCTTTAAAAGATAATAAGTTTTTCTCTTCACTTTTACTGTCAAAATCTATCAATTCCTTTATTGGAGTGTGAACTTCAAGTTTCTTCATTATTTTTTTAGTTCTATCCCAAAACCTGACCCTTATCAACTTAGAATCTAATAAAGCTATAGGAGTATTAAGAGGAACTTTTGATTCATTAACTATAACTGGTAAAACTTCATGCCAGTGGTCTTCTTTTTTCAACGCAAACAACGACGGGCCAGCAACGACCTTGACATCAGCAGCATTAGCTTCATAGAGATCACACACACAAGAATCTGCATACCCTTCTTCACTGCTCTCTGGAGAAATCTTTTCATCAGTACTTGTATATTCAACTGATTTATCAGATGTTGAAGCCATATTTTTTAAAGAAAACACTCGAGCTTCTTCAAAATTTTTAACTTCATTTATACTCATCTCACATATGGCATCTCCTGATGGCACATCAAAGTGATTTCCTTCAGTGTAAATGACATTTGATTGTTCAACGTTTCCTTTATATTCTTTAACATAATCTTCACTATCACTGCTTTCCAGAACATTTTCCCTCTTATATTCCTTGACATAATCTTCGCTGTCACTACTTTCAGGAGAATACTTTTCCCCAGTGCTTGAAGGTGATATAGAAGAAGATGGGTTTTCTACTATACCGCTGATTTTTTCAAATTTGTCATCAGACATTGTCCAAAGATCTATGTATTTCAGAGACTGTGGGACCCGGTTGGCTGTTTGCTCACTTCCACCAACCAATCCGATTATTTTTTGAAATGCTGTGAGTTCCTGCCCATCACACACCACTGTTATCACTATACCTGCAACAGGAAAAATCGAAATAAAGAAAATCATATTTATATCCTACTTATTATCCTATTTATCTTTCACATATTGCTTTTTACAATTTTTTTTCAAAGTTATGTCTCAGATGTCCATACAAGTTGTTAACAAAAATAAAATGTATTTACTTCCCTATGGAAAACAGCTTAGATAATGGATATGTCTAAAGGGAATGTTTTCGGTTCCTCTAAGCAGCTGTCCTTATAACCATATAATGTCACTTTTGTTTCAAATTTTGGTCTGACAGACTGTTAATAACACCCCTCCAGAGCTAAGACATACCCATGTCAAGAGACAAGAATCACAAAATTAAAATCAACAAGTGGAGCAAAAATCAAGACCTCTAAGAGCACTGTACAACCGTTGTTAACAGTATATATAACGTATGTTTTTATAAAAAGATTCTCCAAGTGGTTACTTCATACACAGCCTGTTTAATCATTACACAAAACCATTTTGCACAATGCTAAACATCTCCAGATAGGCTTGAGAGTACATAAACCACAACTGACTACCCAGTCTGTTTTTATTGATACTTTGTAATACTTTGCTGGTTATCAACATTTACTGCCAAAGGGATTCTATTAGTCCTAGTTTCATATGTATAATGATTATAAAACTCCTCTGCTAAAATTTTATCTTCCTCATCTTTTTTTCCCCCAGTACTTTCATCTCATTTGCTGACAGTGAAGAGCTACATGTACTTTTTTCTAAACTTGTACACAAGAATATGGTTAAACAACTAAATTAGAAGCATACAAAGTACACACTATATACTACACAGAATCATTTGAAAATTGCGATCTCTTTTGCCAAGAATATTTTACGATTCGACTACACCGAATTTGGCTAGTAAAGAATGTTTATTATAGTCAATGATTTAAAAGTTTTTTTACAGATACTAAATTTTAATTTCAGTACCCAAACATTGTTAAGATCAACATTGATTGAATGGATTAACTTTAAAGTAAAACTCAAGGAGCCCAAAGAGAACTTAAAATTATTTAACTTTCCATTAAAGAAGATTTAAACAACAACTGTACAAACCTGTAAACCCAACAAGTCTAATGCCCATAATTTATAAATACAGTTAAGTCTGGTTTGTGCAGATTACTGTGGTAGATTACAAATCCAGATAACTGAAAATCAGGGTAATCTGAAATAATAACAGGATAGACGTCCACGTCGCATACACAACGATCGTGTATGGCGCCTGCAATGGTGCCGAACTTAACCATCCTTTTTAGTTTTTACATATTGGAATCTGAGCCCAAAATTTACATTGGTTTTTCACTTAATTTTTCCTTCCGCTAATATCCTGCCATTGATTGCACCTGGGGCACTTCCTTCAGAGGAACTTTATCGGTAAATTTTTACTAAAACATATATGAAGTTCTTAAGTATAGTATTCCTTTAGTAAATACATGGTACTAATGTCTAAGAAAAAAGATAAAGTAAATGAAATAAATAAATAAAATAAATAAAGTAAAAAGTCAAAATACCCTAACCTTCTCATCAGTTCACATTATGTCGAGTTTTATAGTTTATACAGCAAAAGAACCATAACACTCACCGTGCGACCCGTACCGGCCAGCACGCCCCATACGGTGCAGGTAAGTGTGGTGGTCTCCAGGCAGATCCAAGTTGATCACTAGGTTCACATTCTCTACGTCAATTCCACGCGCCGTTAGATCCGTTGTCACCAACACCCGTACTTTCTGATCACGGAGAGACGTCATAGCCGCTACCCGAGCCTTCTGGTCCTGCCGACCTGCGATCCACTCCACGCCCCAGCCATCCCCTCGCAGCATGCCGCACAAACTCACCGCCCTACAAGAAGAGAGGGTGAGATCAAAACACTGTTTGTATTGTGCAGATTAGTCACTTGGCTTTAGCGAGTTTTAACTATTATTAAATCTTGACTTTGTGGATTGAATATACAACCAGTTTCACAACAAGGTGACACTTTAAACGTAGGTAATCAGTTTGGTAAAATTCCTTAAAATATAACCTTCTTTTCTATTTTGGAGAACAAATGAAGACACCAAAGAATGATATTAGAAGCCTAAGAAACCAAGAAAATCTGAATTAATATGTAGGCCGTTGTTGACCTACTGTCCTATAGGAGAGTGTGACCTAAGGTTAGGGTAGGTAAAACATGCACACTCTCCAGGTAAATACAGTAGACTCTCAATTATCTGCAATAATGGGTGGCTGAGCGATCGCGTATAATCGAAACCGCGGATTAAGCAAAACAAACATAAAATACACTGGAAATAGTTAGAAATTACCGTGAAAGTAAAATAAGTCCTTAATAACCTTTACTGAATACTGGGTTTAATAATGTGAAAGACTTCAAATACAAGATTACCTTTTAATAAACAAACAATTTCTTAGATATTATTTTTACATCAGTTAAAAAACAGTCCAATACTTGAGACAAGTGAACTGTTGTACTACAGGCCTTCCGTACAGTTGAATTTGCTGTCTTTATTGACTTCGAAAAAAAGTTCATTATTCATTTTTGTTTCTTGCTTCCTTTATAACAAAATATGACCTATTTTTCTTAGTAGGCCTAGGACTAGGCCAAGAGTGAGACGGCGAAGTGTCGTTTCCCTTCCAAGACGTCAAACAGTCCCTTTGCATAATGGCAAGCAGTTGCCTATGATCACTCATCCAAGGCTAAGTGTGTAGCGGGTTGTAGCTATAATTTGCAGGGGCGAGGATGGACGTTTATGCATTAAACTTTGCTTGCCGCTGTTGCTAAGCTAATTTGCTTTTGCTGATTGCAGATAAGCCATAGCGTGGTTAATCCACTCGCGCGGATAATCAAGAGTCTACTGTAGTTTAAAACCACTCATGACTAGGATAGGAGTCCAAATGTGACATTTACTCCCTATCCACATTCTCACTATCTCTTGGAAATTCCAGACAATGATACTAAAACCCCTATCTTTTCAAAAAGCTCTTTAATTGTACTTATATTCTCTTGGTATCCTTATATCCTCTTATAGTCTTGTATCCACCTGGGCATCAATTTTTACAACTCTCTGAACTCTCAGTTTGTAAAACCCTTTTAATTTACTATCACTATTTTATAGTTACTACAAAAACCCTCACATACATCGACACAAAAATGTACTTAGTTTGGGGTGGTATCTCAAGCATAAGAATAGGTTTATAAATCAGTTAATAGTTCAATTAGAAAAAATCAAAACAATTCAAGCATTAAAAATAGAACAGAGCTCTTTAGGCCTCAACAGCTGGATTTTCGGGATATAGGGAGATTAGATTAGATCATTGAAATGGCAATCATACTACAAGGTAGGTATTTTAAGCCAAGTATGAATGAGGATTGAGTGTAAGATAATTGTGGCACGATCTTGCAGTCTTGTTACTGACTAAGGCTGACATGTTCCTTAGACAGGATTGTTAATTATAATATCCCAACAGCCGATGGCAACTTATGGGCCTACAGTTTAACATGGAATCCGAACCACGGCCTCTGAATTACGAATTGGTCTAATTATGAGGATGGTCTTTGCGGATTAACTTCAATAGTGTGAATGTTAATCCACACAAGAGAACACTACACCCACCGGCCATTTCTCGTAACTATCCACAATTCATGACCTCCAAGTAGCTGGATTACAGGACGTCGCCACCGTCCCAGTCAGGAGGAGGAGAAATTTATCTCTTTCATCATATTTTAGCGACGATAACTCACTTGATCTGCCGTAGTTACAAAATCCATGATGAATCAAATCAAATCAAATCGTTTATTACTCATTGATAAACATGTTATATTGAGTATAGTCAACGAATGGCATGCTGAAAGTCAAACAGTTGTCAGTTCATCAATAGCAAAATACATAAAGATCAACAAATAATAAATATATAAAATAATAAATACACAAACATTAAATACATAAATACACTTAACCAATAATCAACAAGAGAGACGGCAGGAACAATAACTAATAAATAGAGACAATGACTAATAAATAGAAACAGGGGTAGGGAGGCTTAAAAACTCGTCAATACTGTAATAAGGGTGGAGAACCAGCCAGCGATATATTTGAGTTTTAAGGGCTTCGAAATGTAGCTGGAGGGTCTCCTTAGGCAATTTGTTTAAACATTTTAAGCCTAATACTTTATAATTATTTTTCGTTTTGCTCAGCCTAACAAAAGGTATATCGATTCTATCCCTATCCCTAGTATTAAAATTGTGAAAATTACCTCTAATGGCTTGTGCTTCAAGATTTTTATAACTAAATAGCAATATATTAAATATATATAAATTAACAACTGTGAGAACATTAAATTTTATAAAAATGGGTCGACAGTGATCTAAAGGTTTAGTTCCTGCCATGAGACGTAATATAATGAGACGATGCATAACAAAATTAAGTTTTAAGGTAGCTTACTTGAAATTTATTGGTATTTTTTGTGCAAAACTCTCACCTTGTATGAAGATTAGAGAACACCAGACACTGGTTAAATGAGACGGATTGTAACAGGTACAGAAGATGTTTTTCTTTCAGTTTCAATTGTGCTAATCTGAAAAAATAGACATTGATGCTTTATTGTCCTGGTAGGAAGGTAATGGGAACAGTAGCCAATTGAAAACTGTATTAGAACTTTTAAAGAAAATAGCTTAACACTTGGTGTTTAGTATTTAAGCATAATTTTAGTTCAATAATTATTTTTTAACAATAAGAGACATTCCACATTTATCATGTATTTTTAAAAGAAATAATTCAATATCAAATACCCTTTGTATGTACAGAGTCAAAATAGAATAATCTGAGATTCAAATCAATTCAGATATTCTTAACAAAACGTTTACACAAAACACCCATACATGGCAAGTGGAGGGGTTGACGCTTCGATCTGATTGGCCATAAAAATATGGCGTGACTATTTCTATCTTCAATTTAATGTACCCCTATAGGCACCAATCGTCAGTTACCGACGCTATCCCCTCTACCAGCCCACGTTAGTAGCCTTCGAACGCGCTCCGTGTGACGTGCGACTAAGCCGTCGCTCGTAATATATTACTTTTACACTCTTAACCTCTCTCACTTATCTCGCGTAACAGTGCGATCCCTCTCTCAAGTTATTTGTCTCAAAGTAACTCAACAATCAATTAATAGTGCTTTTAATTGCCCCTACTCTCATAACTGTGTCGTCGCGAACAGTGCGTTACTCGCGCGTGTCGACTCTCAAGCGCCGCCACCGATTCCTCTTCAGTGCTGCATCACATCCATCAATCCCCCTGGTGACCCTTCACCCCCTTGTGGTCAGTGACACCCCCTGGTGTGCGCACACCTCCCCCAGCGTCCCTCATCACTGCCGACATCCGGTCCAGCCGCCAACCCATAGACGTCCTGAGATCTCCGTTGCTGGCAGCCCACATCTATCCAGGTCCATGGTCTACGCTGGGATTCTCTATGTCAACCCCTAAACCCTCTGGAACAATGGTGAGTCACAACATCTTTAATTTGTGTGTTCACATCAGTGCGTGTCCGCGTGACTCCCTCTCTCTCTCTCTCTCTCTCTCAGCACGCCTATAGCGCGCCATTTCTCAAGTTAAATTGTCCCGTACTCTCCATTTGCTAATTTTCCCCACTAAGCTATACCTCCTCCATACAAACACTACTAATATACCTAAATCACTTGGTAAATGATAATCCATAAATTAAAAAAAAGGTAACTTCTTTGGAAAATTTGTATTTTTTATCAGGCTATTTATATACAATTGTTCACAGTAAAAGTTTTTTTTTATACAGAACTAGTTTTTGATTACTTAAACATTGGTTTTAACTTTTACTTCTCCTAAACCATTTACTATCTCATGTTGATGAATATACGTACAGAGATATAATTCTTTGAGGAAGTAGTTTCTATAACGTCCGAAACCAGTAGCATTCATCACCAATACAGGATCAGAGACAGTGTTACAGGTATTTAAACCTTTATTTAGTCAAAAAACGCCCACAAAATTATCATCATATTAGCAAATTCAATAAAAAAAACGGAAAGACAAAAATGGTCACGTGAAATGTCTTGTATGTGCTATCCCTGGTCTCATATTACTCAAAACTGGCGAGTTTGTGAATCTGATTCAGAAAAATAGTCCGATATACCAAAATATTGTAATCATAAATTATTTGGATGAAAAACAGAAGTATTAAATAGGACTGTTATTTTCTTACAACAAATCCAGTTGTAAAAATGATTATCATGTAAAATTAATACACTTTGATGTTGAATTCAGATCTATCTTTTAAAGCCTGATAATCGGCATCAAAGACTGCTTTGTATTTTGAAATTCAATATTATATTTAGGTTTATCAGTAACTGAAATAAGAATTATTTTGCAACCTTGGAATGACCAATGACTTTCTTGCATTATTATCAAAAAGACACATTATGTTATTTTACCATCGGCACTTTTGTGTTCAAAGATATTTTTTATCAACAATATAATCTAAAACGAAAAGTTTTCAGTTTTCAAGAGGATGGGGGAAGCCCCTTTTGCTGCAAGATCTGTGTCAGATGTGCTCCTCAGTTTTCCTTAAATTTCCGTAGTTTAAAATATTTTTTATTGAAAGTGATTTATACTAAAGTGTCCAGTTAGTTTTTCTTTTTAAAAGTATAAAACCAAGGTAGGCCTAACTAAGGTTTCTTCAAGGTAACCAGTTTTTAAAATATTCAGGGTTTTTCCAAATATATACAATAATATTTCTTATCCAATTCATAGATTAGACCTGAGATTGGCATTGGAAGCGAGTGGTCTGACCTCTGTACCAGCTAATGATAGTCACTGTGACTCATTCCACTGCCTGTGCTTCTGTCAAGTGAATGTAAACAGAACAGACAATATGGATTTAATATTTTTATCAGCCCAACCATTCTTTTCTGATTCGTAAAATGTATATCAATAAATATTCATAATAATTGAATTTATTATTAAGTGAATTACAAAAACTCATTTACGACTGAATAAAATATTCTTTAATGATTTTTATTTAATTCTACTGTATTAAATAACTATGTGCATGATAATTTTGAGCTGGCAGGGTGATTGGCTGGTTTCCTGATCTGAGTTTCATCAAACAATGATTATTACCATATCGCATTGAGGAATTAATTCAAACATAATTTCTTTCTGAGTACATCACATTTGCTTATTTAAAAACAAATGAATGTATAAAGTAGAACTACTGTATTTTAAATTGAAAATTAAGTTTGAATTCACTTATCACTAAAAGCTAAAAGCTTTATTAGGTGACATTCTCTTCATCTTTAGCGTTTTGTTTTTCTTCCCAAAATAGAAAACTGAGTTCAATATTATTTGAGACTTTATAAACTATTTTATCATCAACATATAGTACTCGAAGCCCTTGGTTATTAAAATGGAAATTTACCAATACTAAAATGCATTAAGACAAAATTCAATCATAAAATCAAAATCCTCAGACCTGTCGACATGCTTCGGAATGATACTGACAAACTGCCGCACCCCGAGCAACACCGTAGGGTTGACTGTGTCGTACGGGCTGACAAACTGGCCGCTGTTCATGTAGTTGGTCAGGAAGTCAACAAGTTGATCTGTATATGTCGCACTACTTGCCAGCACCTGCTTGCTCTCAGGCAGGTGGGCGAAAATTGCGCTGAAAAAATTAAATTATTATAATCCCCTGGATTTCCCCATAAACTAGAGATAGTGTTAGACCCAAATTGTGTATTTAGATCAATTATTAACTTACGTCATCACAGTTCACATATAGCTTTGTCCACTACATGTTTTGTCTGAACGGCAATAAGTGTTCCTGCAGAGACGTTCTATCAGTTAAAAATGGACTGCTTTAGAAATATAAAACACAAAATTCACACTGACACACACGTAATAATAAACAATTATAAAACAGTGCCGTCTGTAGGCCTACTTTTTATCCGATTGCGGCCATTGCTGGAGATGAACTCAAATGTTCGAACAGTAATTCACCGAAAAGTGATGATAGTCAGTGAGAAGAAGTGGGTAGCTAGGTACCGCCCTAAACTATCTCAAGCAAGTGTATCTCGAGTATCTGTAGTGTAGTGCTACATAAGTATACTTGATGTTTATGGAACGATGGCGCAACTTTGCATTAGCTAACAGGATTTCTTTGTTACGTCAAAAGACGATAACTGAATCCATGGGTTCCTAAAAGTATGTTATTGTATTTAATTAACATTGTGTACATAGTGCTGTATAATTATTGATGCCATGATGTAGATTTAAGTTTTATAATTCAATTTACATTTCATTTTTGACGCTTTGTTTTTAATATTAACTCAGTAACCTTTTTCCCCATAAGGTTTTTCAGATTAGCCGGACATTCAAATTACCGGGGTTTGGATTACCGGGACTCTGGTGGACATGCAACTACACCAACACCTATTCATTGGGCTGGCACTGGTATAGTGCTGTACTGGCACAGTGGAGTTATTGGTTTTGTAATAAAATGTAATAACCATTACAAAAATCATAAATAACGACATAACTAAAGCTTTTTATTTATCATTTTATTCAGAATAAGGTGAAGAATCATTGTACGTGCAGTTTATATGGATGCCATAAATAGAAACAAATATTTTAGTTGTCTAATTTTCGGAAAATTAATTTTTGATAAAAATCAATTATATTCTGTCTTGTACAGAATACAGGTTAATTCTATCATCAAATGATAAAATTACAAAGCTATAGTAAATTGTATGCAGATTCTGAAAATATAATTTATATAATTTTTATGTCCTCTTATTTTTATTTAAATACCCTTTCATGAAAAAAGAATGGCTTCAATCAATTTTCTCAGACCACTCCCTATAATACTTAGGCTTACTAGCGAAAAGAACTCTTTTCGCTCAAAATTCGCTGGACAGAACTCCAACTAATTCCTCAAACTCAAATCTCTTTATTTAAGACAGTTAAAAACTACATTAGTGTCATGACAGAAGTTTTCCTTAGAGGAATAATTATTAAAATTAGAATTATAATATCATACCAAACTGTTCGACAGAGATAGTCGAAATTAGACGAAAAAGTCTTTAATGCTGTAGTAACAGCATGTCAAAAGAAGATTCTTAACTCCTTTGCCAAATTTGTCCACATCTGTTTCAACTTTTAAGGTGGCTGGCAGTGCATTGAACAGCTTTATGCCATTGTAAAAGAGGTGGTTTTCAAAATAAGAAGTTTTGTGCTCCGGGATATCTATATCAAGCCGGCTTCTCAAACCGTAGCAGAGGGTTTCCAGCTATCTCTTATAACTTATCAATGGTCTGTCGTCCGTCTTCATGCTTGAGCTCACAAATCTTTTAACATTTTCGTCAGTTTTGGCAGTGGATGGACGTCATTCACGGGGTTTGTCAACAATCGACAATCGCCATTTTTAAAACGTGAAAACCACTTGTATACTTGAGTTTACTTAAATCTTCATGTTTGTAAGCAATTTTCAACATAACAATGGTATCTGCAGCACTCTTTCCTAACATGAAACAAAATTTCAGAGCTGCACGTTGTTCATTTATGTCCGCCATAACGAAAAAACAACGAAGTGGCAAAACAGTGTTCACTAAAAAACTCACTGCAGACGAAAGCATCCACCCATGGTGACGGCACTAGCGGCACTGAACTCCGGATAAGCTGCGCTACACACACGTAGCAGCAGACATAGGTACTACACAGGCCATGCCTACGGTAGCGTCATTCCGGTTAATTTTGAATAACCCCTCGTATTACTTAATTTTTTTTTTATTTGTCTTTGACAGAACGTATTCTCTATTTAAAGATCGTCATCGCTCTTTATTGTTGTCCATCGTATGTCATCTAGCGGTGTATTGAATAGTGACGATCGCCGAAACTGTTTGGTTTTTATTTTAATGAAATAATTGGTTTTCTTTTATTATTAATGTAAGTAATAGTAAGTATTTCAGGGTGTTAGTATATGATAAATGAAATGTTTGGAAATGGAAAAGAACTATAGAGATTGTTCAAGTGATCTGAGAAAAATGATTATTGCCGTTATTTTTCCATGAAAGGGTATTTAAATAAAAAAAAGAGGATATAAAATCAGTTAAGCGTATCTGAAGTAAAGATTTTTAAGCTTAGAATTGACTTTTTACAAGACAGTTTGGGACAAAATAAGTTTGGTGTAGGGCCTACGATACTAATGTAACTGATTTGTCTATTCAACTCACTCAATATCATTGATGAACACCTTCTCCATGAGCTTGTCAGCTTCGTCCAACACAAACAGTCTGACGTGACGAG
The DNA here is from genome assembly GCA_023375725.1 of Nephotettix cincticeps. NCBI lineage: Eukaryota > Metazoa > Arthropoda > Insecta > Hemiptera > Cicadellidae > Nephotettix > Nephotettix cincticeps. The sequence continues at coordinate 31,647,708 of CM041787.1, read as the reverse complement.
GGTTCAGCATACCCTTCTCCAGCAAGTGTTTCAGCCGCCCAGGTGCAGCAACGACCACGTGGCACCCTTTCACCTTATCTACGTCCACGCTGAGCGGGTAACCACCGATGAAACAGTCTACCTTCAGTCCTGTAAGTATGGAAAAATTTAATCGTAAAGGAAATTCAAAGAACTTTATAATAAAATTTTTTCATTTCAATCAATCAATCATTTCCCTCAACATTTAGCTGATTTTCTTGCCTTTACTCTGATAATATAACTTGACTGAAATAATTTAAGCAATACTTCATCATAATTTGAACATTTTAGAGAAGTATACATAAAAAACTGAAAAAATAAAATAATTTTTTCAAAAGTTTGTTCAGAAAATAAACACATTGACTGCTTGATTTCGTTTAGAGTGTATTGCTAAACTGCGCTGTCGAGCATGAAGAAAATACATAAATGCATCAACAAAGCATGGGATGGCAGCCACGGAGACAAAGCGACTGTTCAAGGAACTTATTGGATTGGTTGCGGTTCCAGTTTCGAAAATAGACAATGAATCTGCAAGGAAACTATGTGAAAATCCTGAGTTCCATTTCTGAACAAAACATATCCAAAGACTTTTTTTTGTATTAGAGACTGAATAAGATTAGGAATTTTCGCTGTTAAGTGCATAGGATCGGCAACTGGCTGATATATTAACCAAACCAACACCTAGACCTAGACTTCAGGTCCTTCGTGAAAGTCTTGGTCTCCTGAAATAGGCTTATGAAATTAGGGAAAGTGTTGAGTTTACCTGTACGTTATTTTCAATAGGCCTAAGTATCAGATGACAGATTTAATCTAAGATCAGCTGTCATCGTTTTTGTTATATTAATTATTGTCCACGAATTGTAATGTTGTAAAATTCATTTGTAATTTTGTTCGATAGTTTTTTTTTACTTTATTTAAAGTACGGTACCTAGATTTATAATACTAGAAAATTATAGAGAACACACATATAACATGGCAAACAGATCAACGTTCTCAGTACGAGACTGAGCTAACACTGAAGTCAGGTTGTTGACATTGCTCAAGGATGACATTTCCTGCCCCGCTGTCACCGCGGAGCGAATATTCCTGCCCCGCACAGCCAACGTCTTAACCCAGTAGTTTAGATAATCATACAAATTTTAAAAACTATGAATCTCTATGAATTATTAGGCCTTTATAGACAGATATATTAATTATTGAATATGAATCCTTAAATGTATTCAATCATAAATAACTTAAATGAATACATAAATAAATGGATTCATGTTTATTCCAGAACAGAAAGTTATAGCCTTATACCAGTTTACCTTCAATACACTGTCCAATGGCCTTGATGACACTTGTTATTTGCAAAGCTATTTCACGAGTTGGAGCCAAAATGATGGCTTGAAGATGAGGAAGGCTCGGCTTCACTAGTTCCAACACAGCCACAGTAAAAACACACGTTTTCCCAGTGCCAGCTTTAGCCTGGATAACCAAATCTGCAGACAGAGGTTAAAACTATGGAATTTCTATAGCACTGAATTTTCTAAACTTTAAAAAAGAGCTAGCATAGCTAAAGTTGTATCACAATTACAGTTCAAGGAAACATATAAATATTAGAGCTAATTAATAAGTCAATAACAAATATTAATTTTTAAAATAACCACAGAGAATAATTAATTTCCAAAATGAGTCAATTCGTACATTAACCGTAAGATTGATTGCTTACATATTTTTAATAATCATTTTTTACTATATAAATTACAGTAAATTAGAAGTACCATTTAATGACAACCATTTAAATGTCGACAACACCCAAAAATGGTTTTGTAAGTTACTACTGGGGGAGGGGGGAAGGTTATAGAAATTCTAACAATTAATTAACTTGTTTTCTCTTGTTGTTTGTTTCAGAAATTGGGTTTTTAATGATATTTAGACAAAATGAAAATAATATGATAAGCCTAATTTTATTAAAGGTCACAATTTTTAAATTTACTTAAGTTTAAAGGAGAAAGTATGTGTCGGTCCACTGATACCCTTTATTTTCAATTATGTACTTAATATACTTACCGAGGCCGCATCTTACTAAAGGCAAAGCCTTCTTTTGAATTGGAGATGGTTTAATATAACCAGATTTCTGAAGTCCATTCAAAATAGGCTGAGGTAACAACATGGACTTGAAATCAGTGTCTTCAGCAACCTGGATATCTCTTGTTCTTGGTTTTGCAGATACATTTTGGGCTTTATGTCCGACCATAATCCTGAAAATAGAAGTAGAAGGACATATATTTCGATTGTCAGAAAAGGAAATTCCTCATACTGTAAATATGTTTTGTTGCAAATGACAAACAGTTTTGCCTGGTAAACTCCTACATACTGTAATAAAAAATTATTAGTGTACTCTCACCTTGTTTTTTTGTTATCAAACGGGGATTGTAATATTTTACTATAATTCCAATTAATTACATGATTAGTTTCACACGCCTGCTCGCTAATCTTTGAACCATATGTTTCGTTGTTTCTTTCTTTTTTAAAATATTATATAAAGAACCAGATTGGAGGTGGAGGAATTTGACGGGATCGTTATTTATTGCGGCTAATAAAAATACATTGTCACAACCATATGTTGACATCAGCGCTGTTTATCTCGACATTGTTAAGAAAGAACTGGACACAATGCAAGGACTAGCTAGGCTTGTGGAATTTGTTCCTGAGATAATCAGAACCCCCGCACCCGCCCCTCCCATCGCTCTGACCGTGGTCAGTGTGGTTCGGCGTTCAGCCCGTGTGCATGAGTCGCGTGTAACAAGAGGACCTACTCCCTGACGAAGCAGGACGTTTCTTTTGGTCCTGTGAAACATAGGAGGATTCCTGGGGTACTTTAGTTATTTTTTAATGACAATCCCTGTTGGAAAAACTACAAAACAAGGTGAGAGTACCCTAATAATTTTTTATCACAATTTCCACATCAACATAAAGAGAAACATGTCTTTCAAAAGTAGATGTTGTAATTGAATTTTTATAAAAATTACAATAAGTAAGAGAATTCGATAAAACTTGAGAACGGGTTGGTAAAAGTAGATGATGATAAATATATCAGCTGTGATCATTTCACTATATTAATATGACGTTCTTTGGACAATTTTATTATAAACTACGAGGCCTATTAATTTGGAAGGACACGAAGTGATAAATGCAAGGATGAAATGAGAAATACTAATACCATATACAGTAATTGCTGTTAATTTATGTTACCGTACCTAAATCACAACTAAACACTGAAATGACATAAATATTTATTTACAATCACCCTAACTTTCTTCAGTTCCACACAGGCTAGCCAATGTTACTGAAGAAGCATATTAATAAATTTAACAATATTGACAGTAACATGGAAATATTGATGAATTAAAGGGGTAATCATGAATAATAAACCCAACTTTATCAGCAGTGTAGAGGCCTATTATGATATTGCGTAATATATTTGCACCATAATTTTTACATAAAGAGGTTTTTGGAGAAAGCAATCTAAAACCAAATGAGTATATTGGGATTAGAACCTCTTTCATTGAAGCTGAAGATACTAACCACAAATCTACAAGACACTCTAAATTAACATGATTTACATTATTCATGATTTTTAAGATTATTATAAGCCCTAACTCCAAATTTAATCATTTAATTTATTGTATGTCAAAAACTTACTAAATAGCCTTTTCTGACAAAAAGTTAAACATTAGGCTATGATTGTGTCACTCTATACGTTGTGCTTATTCCAACCCCAGTGGAATTTTGTAACGTAGGGAGCTGACAAAATTAAATAATGATATTTTGATACCAAACATAGATTAGGCCTACATATCGAACTAATGATTGTAAATAGTCTATTTACTAAAGAGATTTATTGGTATAGCATGTGTATTTGCTATTGTTTTACTTGGAAATTCCAAATCGTTTAGTCTGATCTCCCTTCACTTTCCAGAACGGTCAATATCAGAATCAGAAAATAAATTAGTGATTGACCAAAACTAACCTCAAACTTCGTTGAATTGAAATGAATACTCGTTAGTCCAAGTCCATTTGTGGCAATGTGAATGTGATCAACGGTTAGTATCTTACGCCGTTTATTTGACGTAACGTTTTACCACAGAGAACCCATAACAAATGGGCTGGATACTCCCTGTTTTTACAGTTTTATGTTAATTATTAGCCGAATCGAAAATTGAGCAGTGGAACATTTTTCTTTTCTGAAAAAACATTTTTTAGTGCTCGCCTTCGTCTTCGATTTAGCGATTGCCCTAAACTGTAAATTCTTAAATTATATATTCATTTACTTCAATTATTTCATTTCCTCTCCTTAACATAGCTCAAAATGCAAATAAATTTCTTACACATTTTGAACCTGAATTTCCGATTAGATTATATCATTGAAATGGCAACCATACACAATGTAAGTATTTTAAGCCAAGTATGAATACTGATTGATTGTAAGATGATTGTGGCGTGATCTTGTAGTCTTTTTACTGACTAAGGCTGACATGTTCCTTAGACAGTACTGTTAATTAATAGCCCAACAGCCGATGGCAACTAAGGGACCTACAGTTTAACGTGGAATCCGAACCACGGCCTCTGAATTACGAATTGGTCTAATTATGAAGATGTCTTTGTGAATTTACGTAGTATTCAATAGTGCGGACGTTAATCCACACAAGAGAACACAACAGCCACCACCATCGCTCACGACTATCCACAATTCGTGACCTCCAAGTAGCTGGATTACAGGACGTCGCCACCGTCCCAGTCGATAGAAAGACATATCGTAGATTTTAAGAATAAAATGAGTAAGAATGTAGGTGATTTGGCGCGATCTTTTGTTATGACTGTATGTTTTGACAGGACTGTTAATTAATAGCCTAACAGCCGATGGAAACTATTGGACCTACAGGTTAACGTGGAATCCGAACCACGGATTGTACGATGGTCTAATTATGGGATGGTCTTTTGTGGTGTATGTATTCAATAGTGCGGTTAATTATTAGTATTTTTACTATACAATTTTATTAGTAGCTGGATTACAGCAGGACTTAGTTATGAAAGACAAGACATTTTAGAATAAGGTAAATATTATTTTTGTAACAAGAAATTAACATTGGACGATTTTTGTATTGTTATTGTTTGCACTATTGAATACATCTTACATTGATCCTCTTTTACGCAGTCGTAGAGACCGGTGACCGGAGGATTGTCAAGTTGGGGGGGGGTGTTTATATGTGTGTGTGTAAGTGTAGTGAGCCTTTTTAATTTTAATTTTTATTAGTTTATCTTCCCTACGTGAGTACTGACAATTGTTTAAAATTTGTTTGAAAAAATACAAAAAATTAATTGTTAGTCTGCGAGCTTTTATGTTATCAAGAGTTCAATTGACAAGATGACACAATGACAGTCTTGCTTCTGTCTGACAGTTGAACTGGTGGAGTGGTGGAAGTGAAAATCCTAACCTTAATAAACAATCAACAAGACACGTGTGCTTTGTTTTTAATGTAATTTCACACTTTTCAATCAGTTATTACCTCCATCCACCCACCTTTAAGATGACAGATGTAGTTCAGGGTCAGTTTAGTGATGCTGATGAAGAGTAAGTCATTTATTTTCCCAGATCGTGTTAAGCAGGAGCTAATATCTTCATTTTATAATACTTAAGCTTTTGTAATTAACAACCTCAGGATTTAGTGATAAGACCTTTAAAAGTTCAAATATCAGTAATCAGATAATAGATAGCCAAAGTTCATGTAATTTTATAAGTACTTGATAGTGGTTTGGATAAGCTGTACCGAAGAAAAAATCTTATTTTTGTTTGGTAAAATGGGAGGTTCATAATTATTGAAAGGTTAGAATAAATGTTATTATGTTATTGAAGTGAAATTCAGTGTTATCAAACCCATCAAACTATTTAAAAACTAGAACTTGAATGAAAAAAGGTGAAAAACAAAGTAGGTGTTAAAATAACTGTGTGAAATCAAAAGTAGAATATTAATTCTCCTGTGCTTAAATTTCACAAAATTTTTAAGTGTAACAAGTGGGTCTACCTTGATCTTTTGAAAAGTGTGTGTGTGTGTGTGTGTAGATACTAACTAAGAAAAACAACAAACACAAGTGGAGTGCAGTCCATGCGAACGTTTGTGTTTCAGTAAACCTTGTGAGCACCGGAGTGTTAAATGTATCTGGCGCAGAAAAAACGAAAAAAGAACCTACTGTATCTGTGATGGCTCTTTATCTCTTTTAAAAGAAGTTAATCCTGCAGTAGGCTCGCCATCAGTATAATACATTGGGGCGCGTGAGCTACTGTTGTAGCCCATGTACATTATATTTAAAATTCTTTTCAAATCTTACTTTTATTAGGGCCTATAAAATTGTGTAGATATCTTGTCTGTATGAAAATAAATAACTAGATGTTACAGAATTTTTTAAACACAAATATTGCGTTTTAGCGAATTTCCCATTGGGAAGAAGACCTATTCTATTACCACAGGTCTCATGGTAAGACTTAAGCCCGGAACCGTGTTATTTTTTTGTCTTAAGGTGTCTTTAGGTTAGCGTTAGACAACAAACAACATTCTTGGCACTCATAAAACTTAACGTACATGGGCTACAGTTATTGCCCAAACAACTTGAACAGCAAACAACACGGACATGCTCAGCCTGTCAAGACTAACAACACACTGAGTATGCAGAAGGAATGAAAAACTGCAGCTACCTGTGTGCTAACAACTTCAACAGCAAACAACACGGACATGCTCAGCCTGTCAAGACTAACAACACACTGAGTATGCAGAAGGAATGAAAAACGGCAGCTACCTGTGTGCTAACCTTCCTAGAACAATACATAACGGGATGAGAGGAGAAACAATAACACTGGGCTACAACTGTAGCCCGCGAGCCTACTGCAGGGTTAAAATCATAGCTTTAAACAGTTTTCTATCTACTTGGCACATACAACGTACATCAATTTCTCAAACTGTGATACCAGACAAATAAATATTTTATTATTACTTCGAGCATCCGTTTTTTTTTCTTTTTAACAGGCTCAAATTTATGCTATTAATCCATTTTTTATTTAGGGAAACAAATACTGAGAAAATACATCAATTTCAGCTGACAAATAAGTTTGGTAACCTCTCTATATGTAAATATTCAGTAGCCCTATCTGAGGATGATGAAGATTATGAATCTGGTAGTGAAGATGAAGATATGTATTATGATGATGATGATGATTATGAAGCTGGTGGTAAGTTTTCTTTACTTTTACAGTAATATAGTTAAGAATTCATGATCCGATTAAATTAAATTGTTTGTTTATTATATTCTTTTATAATTATTAGAACCTTAAAACCAGTCTTATACTTCAGAATTCATTAAAGATTTAAAGTATTTTTAAAGACAAAGGAACACTAAGAACTAGAGGCACAAATTGAAGCTAAATGTATACCTAAAAAGGCCTATTTAAAGGTGATATGTTTTTTTATCGATATCTGCATTTGTTTATAAGTTTTTATTTAACTGTTAAAACCTAAATAAATATAGGCTAATGAAGCATTATTAAAAACACTGAATAAATATTTGTCTACGATTTATTTCACTTATCTATAAAGGTAATAGTAACTGGTTACAGTTACTAGGTCTACTGGTTACAGTAAGCATATTTCGAAATATTTGAATCTAATACCAATATTATTACTCATGTATTACGATAAAAACCATTTTTAGAGCTTGAAAATTACAAAAAAACAAGTGATGGGTACAGACATACTGGAACTAATATGCAAGTTTCAAGCAATAAGGTTTCTAGCTATCAGCCCTCTGAAAAACTTTTTAAGAAGTACGTCAACAAAATCAATGTGGAGAAATACGAGGGCCCACCACTGCCAAACCATGTTGCCAACAAGGTCATTGAGACAGAGAAGAAAGTTGAGGCGGAACGGTAAGTACTTCAGGAAGATGCGTAATGAATATAATTGTATTTTAAATTAACGAACTTGTGAATTGAACCTTGGTCTCCAGTTATTAAGTTAATCTTAGGTTATTACTAACCATTAACTCATATCAATTTCAAAATATGCACCATTTATTCGCAATGTCTTAATATGAAAGAAATTTAATTATTTTTAGTGGATCTAAAATGTTTACTTTTTATTAGGCCTAGTGAATTTCCCATAGGGAAGAAGCTATTACCGTAGGTCTCATGATAAGACTAAAGCCCGGGACCATGTTATTTTTTTCTTCTTTAGATGCCTAGAGATCAAAAACAATAGTCGTTAAAATGTATATATATGTGTGTGTGTGTGTCTGTGAACACGATAACTCTCGTAAAAATGGTCCGATCGAGATCAAATTTGGTAGAGACGTGTATTCCTACAAGTGCTCGGACAAGTTCATAAACCAGACATATCGGTCAATGGGAACGGGTAGTTTGGGGGTTTGTGCCCCAAAATGGGGTTTTTTAGTTTCTCATGTTGTTTTTAAAAATTTAAAATTTTATATTTCACCATTAGAATCAGCTTAAAAAACTACACAATTAGGTTCCTTATAGTTTTTCTCTATCTCCAACGGTTACCGAGATATTCAAATCTAAACACAATACGTTGTATTTTGGGGCTCCAATGTTAATCTTATGGAGGATAAGGAAAAATTAATATTTCCTATATTGATGAATATTTTTGGATAAAACTTGATATTTAGCTTCATCTGGTTGAGATCTATCCATTTATGCTTAAAAATCATAGTTTATGTGTTTATCATGGCAGCAAACCTGCATACTCTTTTCCCATATTAATCATATAGGGAATAGGCAAACTCCTTTATTTATGGACAGATGTTGATGAAAGTTTGTATAAATGTTAAGATAAAACAAATTTATGGTAAAAATGCCTACTTTTAGTGTTCCTCACAGCAGCAAACCTGCATACTCTTTTCCCATTTTAATCATATGGAGAATAGGCAAATAATTCTCATGTTTATTGACAGATTTTTATAAAACTTGTTAAATATTATTATTATATTATTGATTTGGAAATTCGCTGAGTACGCAGGTCTGCCGCGACGGGGGTATTTATTTTTACTTGGATCATTATTCTTTGTTTTACAACAAATATAGTATATTTTAATATATATTAAATAGCAGAAAGTTTTGACTTAAAATACTTTTGAAGCAAACAAAACAAGGTAGTACTGGTAGGCTACCTAAAATTTAATCATTTTTAACCCTTTTAGTACCGCTAAATTTTTTCAACAATTTTTTTGCACACATTTTTTGTTACTTACATTACATAGGTACAGTTGAAAACGACAGTACCAAAAAAGGACTTTTTGTAAAGTTTTATTGATTCACCAATAAAATCATTAATTAGAAAGGTATAAGCATAATTTTTTTACATTTTATTTGTAATTAAGTGTACTGTAAGAAAAATATAAGATTTTTAGTCAAGCACAAGCATAAATAATAACTGTTTTTAAAAATGCATAGTATTTTTATTTTCACAATTTTTTTAAATCGATATACATTAGCTCAAAAACTTGCTTTATCTCTTTGTTAGATATTTTTCTTATATGGTACAAAGTTTCATTTAGTGTCAGTGAAATTAATGAAAAATATAAAACATTGTGTAGTTCACAGAATAGAAAACAACAGAACAGAACATCACGCAGATGACAGAGCACTACGCAGTTGTTAAGTCTTTTATTCTAAATTTTCAGTATATCTGATGTTAGTTTTGCCAACATCAGATTATGAAATCCACTCTTAACATGAATAAGGATACATAAAAGACAATATGACAAAACTTCCAGCTGTAAGAAACAAATAAGTATTGAAAAACAAAATCATATGTTGTGGGCGATGGCTCCCACGACATATGATTTTGTCTTTCTCGCATAGTTTAAATTAAAAGTTTTTGTATTGAGAAGAAGAAAAAGACTGGTCTTTTTTCCTACGTTGTAAAAACTTATATATTGTAGTTTAAAGTTAGTACTTATTTGTGTCAAGGCTGTAGGCGAATACAGTTATCTTTTTTACTTACCTATTTCACTTTACTTATATACATGTATTTTGACTTTGCTAAGTCAAATATAACCAAGAATTACCACATAAGTAAATATATTTATGAATCTGATGTGTTTCAGTTAAATGTTAAGATATTAAGCGTAAGGTAGAGTGGTTTATAAAGGTTTTGTCTTATGGCAACAGGAAAAAAGCAGTATTAATTCCTTGTGTAGGTTCCGCACAAAGGACAAACACGACAGAGCAACAGCGGAGCAGGTGATGGACCCTCGGACCCGGATGATTCTGTTCAAGCTACTCAACCGGGGAGTAATTCGTGAGATCAATGGATGTATTTCTACTGGCAAAGAAGCTAACGTTTATCATGCGACGACCCTCAAAGATGGCGAATCAAAGGATCTAGCCATCAAGATCTATAAGACGTCGATCTTAATTTTCAAAGACAGAGATCGTTATGTCACTGGCGAGTTCAGGTATAATTTAGAATGCTGTTAAATAAAAAAAGCTATTTTAAAATTTGCTATCCTTAAAACATGAAATTCTAATAGTTAAAAATTATTCTCTTAACTGGACAACTCTTGACCGTCTATAATAACTTTGTTGTTGAAGAAAATTAAGCTCATGGAAGATCAATGGAAGGATATAATAGTTTAACAGTTTCTTGACACATCAAATCGCCTGAATCTTTCTGTCTTGTGGTTCAAGTTTTGGTGGATTGGTTTTAGAAACAAACCTTCCCACAAGTCAGTTACTGGATTATTTAAGCTCCTAGCATAATTCAGCTAAGTGGGTGTAAACCATTATTAATAAATCTAACCAGGTCAAAAAAGTGAGAACCGAAGAAAAAATTAAACTAAGTGCACAATTGACATCCTCTACGTTGACGATGATGAACGATTTAAAAGTCAGTCTTAGTATACAACATGCTTGCCTATTAAAGTTTGAGTCAACAGAGATCACAATTTAATTAAATATCATACCCTGTTACGAACCCTGCTCTTTTCTTGCTGTTCCTAAAAATAAATATTTTTCTATATTATTGTATATGTATTGTGGTCGAGCGAAAATCTACGTCACTTACTGCAGTCTAGTGTGCGATAAATGTAGCAAATAATTATGTTAAAGCAATGCAATTAATACTTGACACTAGTCTCTGAAATGATTGTCACAGGTTCCGTCATGGCTACAGCCGACATAATCCACGCAAGATGGTCCGCACATGGGCCGAGAAGGAGATGCGAAACCTGCTACGCATGCACGCAGTGGGTTTACCCGTGCCTCACCCGGTGTTGTTGCGGTCCCATGTGCTTGTCATGGACTTTCTGGGGAAGGACGGGTGGCCATCACCCAAACTGAAGGTGAGTCCTGTATGTCAGAGTGTAGTACGGTGTATAGGCCTACTACTAGTCGTATAAGATAAACTTATGAATTTTTTTAAAGCCTCAAAGGGATCGTCTCCCCTGTTTTGGCTCAGTACTGGGGAAGTGCTGAAACACACAAGTAGGAAACACTCAGGAAGTTCTGTTTATTGAGGCCCCTGATGTGGCTAAAACATTAAAACACTGGTGGTAGCACTGGTGCAATCGTCCTGAGCTATAAGTTCATTGCGTCTTCACAATGGGTGGCGTCTGTTCTATTCAGAATACTTCATTTGTTGCTCACTGAATGTTGTTTAATGCTTGTATGTTACTCATGGCAACCATCCCTCTTCTTTCTTCGCAGTATTGACGAAGTTGCTCACAGCCTTCCATTTTTTGTCACCTTACGACATCTTTCCCACAATGTTCTCCGAGTTTAGATCACCACCAACTGTGGCTGCAAGGGCAGTACGATCTTTAGAGTTCGAGATTGGGTTGATCTTATCTTTGTGTTAGATCTTCAGTTGATAAACTCAGTTATTTTTTCATCTAAGAAACAAACACACATAATCATTCAATTATCCCAACTGTTATTTAAGATACAGAAGAGGAACAAAATTATTTTAAGGTAAAGGACTTTCTTCTTACCACTGCTCCTATTATAGACAATGTCAAAATTATTCCGTTTTATTCCCTTTTTATTCTTTTGCATACTTTGCACTGAAATTGAACCTTTACAAAATTTTAACCATAAAAATTTAGCTATCTTGCAATACCCAAACCATAGTCCAACTCTAATGGAAAAATCCCCTCTTTCATATCCTAGAAAATTTATGATCACTGCCCCAACCTTATCAAGAATGAGCCCTATTTTAATAGATTTAAAAAGTTTGAAAATGACTATTTGTAAGAAAAGTGCTTCTATAGTGTCCTTCAATATTTGGGAACTCAACTTAGACTCCTAGAGCTAAGAAATGTTTTCAGCTGGAGTATGAACTTATTTATGAGTTAAAGAATAAGTGTTATTTGTTAAAGATTTTATTTAAAATTTTGATCAAAAAAATTTTGATTTTGATTAAATTAAATTTGATTAGATTAGATAATTTAAATAGCGACCATACCACAAGGTAGGTATTTTAAGCAAAGCATGAATGAGGATTGAGTGTAAGATGATTGTGGTGCGATCTTGTTTAAAATTTCAATTTTGATTAAATTGATTGTAGCAGGTAATTTACTAAATAATGTTATCGTATTATATGTTAATTAAAAAAAATGGTATTATGATGACAAATTTTTATGTTAGATTTGTTTCTAAATTTGTGGTTTTTTGTTTTCAGTTTTAAAAAAATTGACATTTGGTTTCATAAATATCAATCTTTCCAAAACTTTTCCTTCTATACTTAATAGAGGCAAAAGTTAGTATTTTATAATTTTTAAATTTTAACCTGCCCTGATAGCAATATTTTGCAGAATAAATGGATTTGTTGTACTTATTTATGTTTTTTTATTCTCTCGATGAATTGCCCCATATTTGTACCACATATACCAAATGGGGATAAATTATATGCATAGTACAGTAAAGTCTGGTTTATCCGGATCCGAAACAACCGGATCGGGGTTTGAGGTTTGAAAAAAACTTTATAAGTAGTCTCCACATTAATAAACCGGAGTTAACTCTATTTATTTAATGGGAAGTTTATCTTACATATGTTCAATAATCTTCTTAAAACAAATATTCTAGTGGATATCTTATTACATATCATTTGTACATACATTTAAAATGTTAAATTTTTATCAATTGTAATTCCTTAAAATTTTGTATATTCAGTTGTATCTAATTTGGTATTATCTATTAAAACCACCATTTCATTATTTTGGCATGCATGATCTCTTCTGTGAGAAGCTTATTCATTTTTTCTTAGTCATAACTTTTATGACGTTTTCTTGAAACTAGTTTAAAATTTGGTTTGAATTTATATAAAGACTTATAATATCATAATAGTTTTTCCACAGCCCAGGTAGTACTTGTTTGTTAACACCAAGTGCCCTTGGGCATTTTTGTAAATACATTAATTACATTAGGATGATGGACATTTGTAAATAAATCAATCAAATTAAATAATATTAAAGGGTAGGGGTATAGGGGTAGGTTAAACTATTTAACTAGAATATTTCTTAACACATTACCTCTAAGTGCGTAACATTTTTTGAAGCTAGACATTAAGCAAAACAAACTTAGCGAGTAAATTTATCTGTTGTTGTTATGACAGAGGTACTTTACCAATCACTTTGTATGAATTGTGATTGTATGTTTTAGGACGTGGAGTTGTCTCAGAGCAAGGCCTGTAAGTTGTACAGAGACACTGTTGTGATGATGTGGACACTGTACAACAAATGTAAGCTGGTTCATGCTGACCTTAGCGAGTACAACATGCTGTACGTAATCAGTCATCAGTCAATTACTTCATTTTAAATATTTAATATTCAGTTTCAATTGAGTACTGTAATCAGGAATCTTTCTGTAGCTTTGTTGGAAATGTTAGTTTAGCTGCCAGTTTTTAACTTGATAAGTGCCACGCACATTTTTGGTCAGATCTCTGCAGTGCCCAAGTAATTAATTACATATCCAACAACAGATTGACATTAGTAACAATATCATGGCTTTTTAAACTTAACATTTTTACATTAAAATAACATACACACACACACACACAAACTAAACAGACAGGACATTTTTTGCTACGGTGTAGACATGAAGTCAGCTGACCAGCTGAACATGTCCTGTCTGCATAGTTCATAGTTCATTGTAAGTTTGGTCATAAAAAGAGCTCTCTATGGTGTTTGAACCTAATCTCAAATTATTCTGTGTAAGACCGACCAGTAAGTTTTTAAACCAGGAAGAACGTTTTAAACATGTTCAATTAATTGGTGTAGGTACCACGAGGGTCAAGCTTTTATGATAGATGTCTCCCAGTCTGTCGAACATGACCACCCTCATGCTTTGGAGTTTTTGAGGAAGGACTGCACAAATATTACAGGTAATACTAATTAAACACTTACATAAGAATTAAGAATAAAAATCATGGTTAGTAAATTCATCAGTAATTAATTCTGAAGACATTCACTAACTAATAAGATATTAATTTTCTATTTTCACTTACAGCTTCAGAAGATGTAAGACCAATCCATTAAATTGTCTAATATCACTTTCATTTTTTCAGTAATAATTGCTTCTTTATTAAGTAGCGTATGAAGGAGTCTTGCCAAATTTATTTCTACACCATACTGAACCTTTGATTAATATTTCATTTTTAATGAAGAAAAACATGAAATAGGCTATTACCTTTGATTAATATTTGATGTTTTTTTTCATTAAAAATGAAATATTGCATTCTTAGCCTCTTTGTTATGAAAATAAATTGAATCCTAATCATCGTACTATAGTGAAACTTGGATGACTCAACTTCTTTAATTTAAAATCTTCTTTATTTCACATGTTTCTCGTGGTACCTAGTATTTTGTATTTTAAAAAATACTAAAAAAATCGTGGATAATTCAAAGGTTCTATTCAATAGTTTGAATTGTTTTCAAAAAGCATAAAATTAGATTTAAAAAAATTAATTTCTGACACAAAATATTAATAAAAAAAAATTTTCAAACAATAAGACTGTTAGCGTCAGACTCAGTTTACAGACTGATGATTCACTGAGAATGATTATAGACTAGATCTCTGGATTGTCTACCGAAGAAATACCATTTCCGAATGTAGCTGATGCTTTGAATCATATATAAGAAATTAGAACATTCTTTGAAAGCAGAGTTATTGTAAGTGATTAACATTTTAAATCATTGGGTGTTTTAGAATCTTGCATAATGGTCAAGAGAATTTATTCTTGGAAACAGACTAAATTCTCTTCTTCTTAAATTTTAGAATAATTTTTATGGTTTTAGTTGAATGCAGTTTGTACTCTGTGTTAAATGTTTCTTCTTTTAGGTTTCAATTTGAGAATTTCGATATGAACTTTGTCTAGGTAGTAATAATTATTTAATTTTGAGTAACTAACTATGTTTGTACAAATGCAGCCGATAGCAGTTCAGATATTGCAGAATACGAGGTCTGTCCAATGAGTTCGCGAACTGGTCTGATGAGGTGGTGGCTATGTGGAGTTAAGCCCCGCCCACTAGCCTCTCATGCTGCCTGAGCCATCAGTACTTGCCGGAATGTTGCGCTGTGCGTGTCGTGCTTGTAGTGTTTGCTCTAGTTTTGGGTGTTTTTACTGATCCTCGATAATGGAAATTGACAACATCACTGAATAATGAATGAACAAGTTTTTGGCGAAGCCCAATAAAAGTTCTCGAGAAATTATTGAAAAGTTGATAGCTGTTTATAGTGATAATTATCCTAAGACAACATCCATTTTCAAGTGGCTTAAGCGTTTTAAAGATGGTCGACAAGATGTCAAGGTAGGTGCCAAAACAGAACAACCTTTAACTTCCTGTGTGGATGAAAACATTGATCGTGTGCAGGCTCTTGACCTTGCTGATAACCGAAAAACTGTTTGAATTATAGCAGATGAACTCAATTTAGGGAAATCAACAGAACACACAATCTTAACCGAACGCACCTGCATTTTCAGCACTGGTTGTTCACCAGTTCCTGGCCAAAAATTCCATAACTGTCCTTGACCATCCTCCTTATTCACCAGACCTTGCTACCTGCAACTTTTATCTATTCCCTAAATTCAAATTTTGATGAGAAAGCAGCACTGGAAAGATAAGGAGACAAGTAAACAAGAAACTACGAGAAAACTTGGAAACCTAACTGCAAACGACTTTCAAGTGTGCTTCGAAGAGAAGCAAAAAAGAAGTGGAAAATAAGTTGGAACGTGCATTGCAGTGAATGGAGAGTATTTTGAAGGAGACAAAATCAATGTAAATGAAATTTTTATGACCTCAATACGCTTATTTATTGGACAAACCTCTTACATATAAGTTTAGTAATGATATTTTATTACCAGATAAAGAGAAGAAATACCGATGAAAATACAGAATGCAGCCGATGCTTTGGCTCACATAAAAAGTATTGTTATACGGCCTTCTCAGCCCGTATAGAGTAAAATAAAAAATGTGTGATGTCTCTTTGTAATATTTTACATTATTTTTTACAAAAAAAGTGTCAAGAAATGAATTTATATTCAAATATTGTTAATTTAATAAAGAGTATTCATTTGAAATGTGTATTTATTGTTTTCGGTATCATTTATTAGAACTTCTTGATTTCAAATTTTTGGATGGTTTTAAGTTTTAAGCTGGTATCTTAAGGTTAAAATTATCCAAGTTCCACTGTATTGTAATTGTAATGTCTGGTCGAGAAAATTAATCATCCTCCTAAAAAAATTTCAGACTTTTTCCACCGCAACCAAGTAGCCACAATGACAGTAAAGGAGCTTTTTGACTTTATTACCGACCCAACAATCACAGAGAAAAATATGGACTGTTGTTTGGATAGGCTATCCGACTTAGCTGCGAATAGAGGCAGCGAACTGACAGATGAACAGACGGTCGAGGAGGAAGTGTTCAAGAGTGCTTACATTCCCCAGAGACTAACTGAGGTTAGTAACACTATAATAATTATTTATAATGTTGGTAAAATGTCAAAAATCAACTTTAACCCATTGATATGTAACAAATGATGGAGATCATCCTCATGATTAGACCAATTCGTAATTCAGAGGCAGTGGTTCGGATTCCACGTTAAACTGTAGGTCCCTTAGTTACCATCAGCTGTTGGGCTATTAATTAACAATCCTGTCTAAGGAACATGTCAGCCTTAGTCAGTAACAAGACTACAAGATCGTGCCACAATCATCATACACTCAATCCTCATTCATACTTGGCTTAAAATACCTACCTTGTGGTATGGCCGCCATTTCAATAATCTAATCTAAAATCGATAAAAATCAAAACAGTTGTCCACCACTGCAATCCCAACTAAAGCTAACACCCTAGTCAAATATCTTATAGTCCACAAATCCCCCCAATATGTAAAATAAATAAATAATAAAATTAGTCCCCAATATGTAGTTAATCAATTACTATGTCTTGGGATTGCTCATGGTAAGGAATCAAACCCAAGCACTTCCGATTGACTTCCAATGTTTCACTCATCAGCTTGTAGCTCATAGTAAGGAATCAAACCCAAGCACTTCCGATTGACTTCCAATGTTTCACTCATCAGCTTGTAGCGTTAGCTAGATCACCAGAGTCCCACAAACCAAGAGCTTTATTGGCATATAAGTATACTTTGGCGGGAATACAGTGACCAATTACAAAATAGTTCACCAAATCCTTTTCAGATGCCACTACCTAATGGATTAGTTGGGTTACTCGTCAAACATAACTGGTTGTATGTTGGCCTCTAAAATTAAATCACTCCCTGAGAGTATATTATATTTTTAAAAAAAACTTGAACCTCAATGGTTTGAAAATTTCTCTCTTCCTCGTTTGTTGTCTTAGTAATGAAGCCCCAATACAGGGCAATCAGTTTGAGAGGTCTACCAATAAAATAGAACGGTGTGTACGTGAAACTCAATAAAATGTAATGACATTTAGTCAAAAAAACTTTATTTAGGTCAACAAATTGTTCTTTTTCACTTTTTCTGTGTGTGTAGCGATGCTACCTCATAGCACTTTACACCCTGTCCTGTTATCAGCAACTTACCTTCACAGCTTAACTAACATCCTCTCTTAATCCTAGACTATTAAATTGATTATTATCCTTATTATAAATTTTTTTCCCTGATTTCTGTATAATTAAGTATCCTGGAGAAACCCTCTTTTAGAATCAGTAATTTTTAAATCAGATATTGTTCGATTTTTCAAAAATAAATATAACTTAAAATAATGGATCATTGATAAATAAATCTAACTTTTTAAACAACAAAAATTCAACGTCTTGCTTGTTTGGTTAGGGTGTAACACTTGTCATATATAACTACTATCATCTTCTCTTGGCTTCGCTTCCAATGTTTTTAACACAGCTGTTAACAGCTGAATATAATTGAATGGGTCCCCTGGAAAACATTCCAAGTGAAAAAAACATAGTTTCGAGTTATGAAGCGTAGAAAGTTGAATTGACGGTGTAATCTTGCAGAGCGCGTAATTCTGACAGACGAAATCAGGGCTGCAAACTTAAATCACTTAAAAACCAACTTCACCACGGTGTAGTTTGTGGCGTCTATAACCTTTTCCACTAAATATCTACGTTTTTGAAATTTTGTCGCTTGGAAAGTTTTCCGGAGGACCCATTCAATTAAAGTGAAAAGAGTTTGATCCAATGTAAGGGAATGGAGCCACTGATACGAAATTCAACTTTTAACTTAATTGATTTGTAATTGTTTGTATCATTTTTAATAATATATTTATCGCATGCTTTTTTTAATTAAAAAAATGTCAAAAAAGTCGAGAAAATCTACCATAGAAGAACCAAGTCATTAAATTAAGAAGTTGAAGTTCAGCATCAGTTTCTACTTCACTTACATTTCTAACTTTTCACTCACTGACATTTTGCTCACGACGTTATACCGGCCAGGTGATAGACTTTGAGCGAGACATCAACCTTGTGAAGTCTGACCCTGAGGGCAAAGCTGTGGAAGACCTCACCTACCGTACTCTTCTGGGCATGGGACAGGATCTGAACCCTCAGATAATTCCTGCCTTGCTGGCCGGGGAGGATGGTGAGGATGAGATTGGGAGTAGCGCAGACGAGGAGAGTGATGGGAACGAGGGCGGAAGCAAGTTTGTCAATGCGGCTCGGCCTAGAGATGAATCTCCGAACAGCAAGAAGGTGAGTTGGAATAAACCAGGTGACAATATATGTCTGAGCATGCCCTATATAGTGAACGTCCAAAACTGTTACCTTCAAGTGGTTTCAACTGTGCAATATTTATTGAGCCAACCAGAATGATAGATTAAAATTAAAATACGTCTACATACTTATATCCAATATTAATGTGTTTTTATTTATGCAGTAGATTCCCGATTATCCGCAGTAATGGGTGGCTGAGTGATCGCGTATAGTCAAAATCGTGAATAACGTAAACCTAAAATACACAGGAAATAATTACAAACTACCGTGAGAGCTAAATATGTCCTTATTAACCTTTACTGATTAACCTCATTACCATGTACCTGAGTCCTTGTTAACCTTAGGTTTGATAATGGGAAAGACATCAAGTAAAAGATAACCTTTTCGTAAACAAACAATTTTGTAGACATCATTTTTACATCGGTAAAAAAACAGTCCAATATGTGTGACAAGTGCAATGTATTTCAGGACTACATTTGATGTTGCCGTCTTAATTGGCTTTGAGGGAATAGTTCATTATTGAGTTTTTTTTAAAGGAAGGAGAATTTTCTAAGTGCAATGCACAGCGAAGTGTCATCTTCCCCTTCCAAGTCCAACAGTCCCTTTGCATAATGGCCGGCAGTTACATACGCTCGCTCTCTTTCTATCTTTCAGTTTTAATGTTCATTTCAGTTCAGTTAATTTTAAAACTGTTCAACCGATAGTTTGGATATTTTTCCGGATACTTGTTCAGCAGTTTAAATATCGTACATGGTATTGTACGTTATATAGCTTATAGTGAAACACATCGCACAAGATTTGAGTAGGCTACTGAATCCGAAGAGTGGAAGCGATACAAACCGAAAACAAAGGCTTGACAGATGTCTTTTCAGTGATAAGTCGGAACAGGCTCGCGAGCCTGAGTATGGTCGGACTAACCAGAGTGACAGACCATCCAAGGTCGGATTAGAGGGGTTCTACTGTACTTTCCATATGAGACAGGAAGTTTAAAAGATTAATACACTATAAAAAAATGAAAAGGAATAAAATTAACTGTACCAATCACTACTGTTTATCACATTTGTTTTTAATAATTCCCCTTGAACAAAGTTAAAGATGGTTTTTAGGTAGGAACTTATTTATATTCACCTTTTTCTCAACACGTATTTGTGTTTCAGGCAAGGAAAAAGGCTGTCAAAGAACAGCAAGCTGAGAAAAGAAAAACAAAAACTCCCAAACATGTTAAGAAAAGAAATGAGAAGGCTAAGAAAGGTACAAAGTAGTGTGTTTTGGGGAAGTTGTATGTATAGGATGTAAATAACAAATTACGTTGAAATCGTAGTAGTTATTTAAACCCTAACTACCTATGCAAACCTAATTTTTTCAGAGACAAATACAGGAACCTAACTTGCAAAATATATACTGTATATATTTACAGTACTGTATATATATATATATATATACAGTATAATATACAGTATATATATATATACATATATATAATATATACAGTCTTTTAATCGATTCCTACAGGTCCGATAACGGAAAAGTTTGGTTTAGAATGAATTATATTCGGTTTAAAATGAATAATATTTTAAATAACAGCGAGCTAAGCGGTGTTTAAATCGATAAAAAATGTGGACAACTGTATATACTTTACCATAATTTTTGATATTTTCACTCGCACAATATTCCTCCTGAACAAACCCTTTTGACATGGATATGTCTTAGCTCTGGGGGGGTGTTAGCAATTTGTAAGATGCAAATTTGTAACAAGTTTCCATAGAAACTACCAGTGTTATTGTATAGAATTTTTAATACTCATAAAAATAAGAACATTTGTTTAGATGAACTGAAAACATTCCATTTAGACATATCCATGTTCTAACCTATTTCCCACAGGAAAGTTTTGTAAAGCGCTAATGCTTTATGCTTTATACAAGTATTTTTAATTGAGGTAATGAGGTAATACATACAGAACGTTTAACTCACTTTTGTAACCCCTCACAAACATTAAATAAGCAGAACAAAACAAACCTTTTCCTACTACATTATAAAACTACAACATTCTACTACATTATAAAAAAACCTTAACTTGGTCACAGTAAATACATCTTAACCAAAATAGTCAGTAGTTTTCTCCTGTTTTTGCCTTTAGTTGCCATTTTGAAAGCATAGTCACCACTTTTTTATAAACATGACATCAACAGAGTTTGTTGCTGTTCAATGCATAGTACAGCCAACTGTAATACGTTTCTAGCATCTAGGCCTATATGTGAAAAAAATTTGTCTCCTTCTTTCTCGAGAGTTTCTCCTCATCCAGCCCTTTAACACGTTAACTGCTATGAAAGAATTTGCAATCCTTTCCCCAAGAGCTGCATTATTTATTATTTTTTCAATGCATTTAAAATTAAGTTTATTTGTGCTACATTTTTTAGTCTAATGTATACATTGACTATATAAATGTATAGTCAATGTATATATTTATTATGTTATGACGCCTATGTGCGTCCAGAGCCCCCAGCAAGAATTCTTAAACAAGTTTTGGTGACGAGTGATGATGGAGGCGCCCATGGCGTCCTTACTAAGTCAATTGCTATAAAGACCTAAATATGTTTTAGAATGTAAAGTGAAACATCTACATTTGGGAAAAACAAAAATAATAGGTAACACGGCAAGGTCAGTTCATCTAAACAGATGTTCTTATTTTTATGAATATTAAAAATTCTATACAATAACACTGATAGTTTCTATGGAAACTTGTTACAAATTGCTAACAACCCCCCCCCCAGAGCTAAGACATATCCATGTCAATAACACAGACAGATGTCATAGATGAACCACCAGACAATTTACAAGTACATGTCGTGTATTTGAGAACTTTTGACAGAGAAAAACTAAAGAACAACAATAAAATTCTATTTTCTTTATTGAATACACATATGATTAAGAATAGGTATCTATTAAATATACACATTTATCTGTACAGTATGAAGTAAAAGTTTCTCTTGGTTTTTATTGTGATGATGATGACGATGACGACTCTCTTAGTTGCGAAAGTTGGATGAATAAAAAAATAAACGTCATTGCCTGGCTGAAACTCTGAAAGAAATAAAAAATATTAGTTAATGTAGATTAGGGCAACCCTTAACATAATGCACCTCATCAGGACTTCCTTCACCATACGTCCTTAACACACAAAACTGATAAGAAAAAAACATCTAAAACATAACACAATTAACACATAATCTGGACTAAGTCGTTATAAAGCTGAAGACATAAAAGTTTAAAGCAGTCAAAAAACTTACAAACAAACCATTCACTAACCATTACACACATAAGAAACAAAACAAGTCTACTCGTCACGGTGACTCAAAGACAACTGAAAGGAGTGGACGTGTCTCACCGGATCCGGAAAAAAATGGCCATGGCAAAATCCTGAAATCAGCCTGAATATTACACCTGAAGACGGGATCTGGAATCTGATCCCGTTGTGAAAGATGGGATCTGAAACGTCGTGAAACTTTGTTTACATAAAATTGTGATGGAAAATGTCTGAAATAATAATCTAAATAAGCATTTTTTCTTAATTAAATTTTCATGTTTTAGAATATTTATATCATGCCAAAGAGAAAAGGTAACCTGTGTCAAACGTTTTTTACCTGTGCGAAGGACGGGTACTTTTCATCACTACTATTAATTATGAAATATAATATTTCTCCGCTCAAAACTTTATTTTACTCACCTTGAACAAAAATTTTGTTCCAACTGTAAAGAATCCAAATGCATCGACATCGAAGTTGCTGTCAGCAAGTTGTTCTAGAAGAAGTATCAACTACAATGTGAAACAAGGAAAAGCTAATATATCATTGCTATGTATATAACAATAAACTCAATATCCACCAAATAAATTCCTTTAAAACTAATAGTCCAGACAGCTAATCAAGGTATAGATCACAAAAACGCAATCAAGATTTTCACAGACGGCTCTAAAGCAAGAAATGGAACTGAAGCGACTCTTATCATCCCAGAATTGAAAATAGCAAACATGTTTAAACTACCAGAGTATTCATTAATCTACACTGCAGAACTTAATGCCATATACAAATCAACTGAAATCCTTAAAAATATCACATAAGACAGTATTTTAATACATAGTGACTCCTTAACAGAAATTAAAACACTAAACAGCATTTGCAATGGCACAAGAGAGGATTCCATCGGCTTGAAGGTCTTCAAAAATTGCATTGAATGAAAAAATAAAATAGTAATACAGTGGATACCAAGCCAAGCAAGAAAATGCTTAAAATAAAATAGAAATATGTTTATTTCAACTTCAACTTAACATTAACAAACTTCATAATCTTATGATGTTGACAAATAAATAAACAAATAAGGAGTCTAAAAATTTATGTTAATGTAGTATGTATGAGTGTTCAATTGTTATTAGTGTCTCAAATGTAATGAATTATATCAATTTTAAACAAGACGAAGATGACCTGAAGATGTGACTGTCGTCACGAAACCGGTAGTCAGCACACTAGTAAAAGGATATTGAAAAGGTAAAAATATTCCTATCATTTATTTAAAATCAATGTCTAGAAGTAGGAACATGAATTCAACTTGAGTTTGTTTTTAGGAGAATCTTTTTATTCACATTTTTTCCACAAATGAATTGTCCAACTTAAATTTGTTGTTTACATTTCTGGTTGTGAATTGGAATTATTTTGCTAATTACTTAATTTCTTACCTTTAAAGAATCTTTAAGAGCAAATAAATACATATGTAATTTTGTACTAAAAGACATACTTTTTTGCGAAGTGTTGAGAAACACCTATTTTTATTGTTCATATCAAGAGTATTATACATACCTCTTCTTTCACATTTTCTTCCATATGCGATGTCTCCGTTTGAAAGAGTAATTTAGAAGTTGTTTCTACCTAAAATAGAATGAGTAAATTAATTCAGATTCAGAATAATTTTAGTCACATTCTTAGAGATATGAAATCAGTAGTAAGTAGGCTATAATCAGTTGAAGTAAGAAGGCTATATTTTAGCCGCAAGTTTAATGTTGATTTGCCGTATTAAAATTTAGCCATCAATTCAAAATTGAAAAAATATATATTAGTAAGTAATTAGTACTAGTAATAAAATTAGTTTATGTTACAAAAATGATTGTACTTACTTCCCTGTGGGAAATAGATTAGATCATGGATATGGATTTGGATATATCTA
Organism: Nephotettix cincticeps; assembly: GCA_023375725.1. Lineage (NCBI taxonomy): Eukaryota > Metazoa > Arthropoda > Insecta > Hemiptera > Cicadellidae > Nephotettix > Nephotettix cincticeps. The sequence goes on along the minus strand of CM041787.1, from coordinate 31,623,215 downwards.
AAAGGAATATTTTCAGATCCTCTAAACAGCTGTCCTTAAAACCATATGACCTCACCGTTTCAAATTTTGGTCTTTTGGATTGCCAATTGAGCTAAGACATCTATGTCAAAAACATAATCTGGTTTGGTTTTTCGTAAAGCCACCCACCTTATGAACCTAAATAAAGAGTTAATTTTAATTACGAAATTTTATTTACATGTAGAGAGGAATTAGCACGTAGGTTCCAAAGTTAAACAAGTGTAAAGCTAGGTTTACACTAACGTGTAGCATTAGCCCCATCTTTACTGGATTCAAAGTGGCACAATGAATGTACTGTGTAAACCATAAATGATGTGTGACAGCGGGAGTGACGCCACTATTATATGTTTCGACATATATTATTAGTAAGGCCAGTAGCGGTGACTCACTACCTATAATGGAGCATCACCTCCTTTGGCCCATATTAACAACAGAGCCAGTGCTATTGACTGACTTATACCTAGCTGGTCATGATTTTTTAAGCAACTCTTCACTAACCGCATCAATCAGTTTACAACACGTTTGTGTGTAAACCTCTTGTGGCATGACACTAATAATGGTGCAATTTAAAGGGGTCACTGCTACATGCTATTATAGACCTATCTTTATTCATAAACCATTAACATAGGGTAGGACCCAGAGCTACAGCACTTGAGAGGTCAAGCTGGGACTCTGTGTCCAATAATGGTGTTATTAATAAAAAAATTAATTATAATAAGTATTGCTTCTCGTTTTATTTTAAAATATTACAACCACCTTTCTTTACCTTGTGTATTATTTTTGAAGATGTATAAGCCAACCAGAGGACGAAAACTAACTCCTCTGTGATATGTAACATGAACCGGATGGTGTTCATTGTATAACCCATCACCAACTGTAGATGTTCAGGTGCAAATCGTGACTTAGAAAAATTGGATATAAAACGCACCGTCAAATAGGTGTGGTCATTGATAGAAACGATGAAGTGAAGCAACGCGGTGGACACGACAAGGAGGATGTCTGCCATGAAAACGGCCAATGTCCGGAGGAACAGTTTGTTACAACTATAGTACTTTCTTTTTGCTGATAAAAGTTTAACAATAGAAGCATTATGTGTATTCAAAATTGAATTATTAATAGTCTCAATATCATCCACTAGGTAATAGTTTATCATTATGAACTGTGATAGCACACATAGAGGACCCCACCTGACAACAGACGTAACGAACATGCTTATCTTCAGCAACAAACTATGACCACCTGACTCGATGTATATAATCATTTTTAAAATAGTTACAATCACCGCTGCTATCACTAATGCGGAACCGTAAACAAAAACTTGTGAACATGATTTAGTTTTGCGGAAAATGTATGTCAAAAGTTCTTGTGTTCTCGTGGTGAATATGGTTCTGAGAATTATTACTATGACACATGGCATAAAAATAATGCGGCACAAGAGCACTCTAGGATGACTTCCATGAATTGTGTGATGAGGACATATGATTACAGCAACAGAAAAACACAAAACCAAACGAATAACTGAAATTAGTGAATTCATCCACACGATTTTTATGGTAATTTGTTCACAGTGTTCTTTCAAAACGAAAGGGAATGACCCAAATAAAAAATTGAAAATATTCCAAGTTTTAAGAAAACTCATAGTATGGTATGAATAACAATTTAGTTTATCACTGAATATGGGCTGCCATGTAAAATATTAAGGAGCTTGGATCAATCAATTACTAGTCTTAAAAGTGTAACCTGTTATTAAGTAATTTCCTTGGTTCTGTAATAATCCAAACTTTTCAAACTTACGAGATAAAGTAAATTACTTTCAACCATACTTTGATGGAGCTTTTTCCTTATTAATCATAATAATAATTCCCGTTTTTTGTAGTAATATTTTTAATAGTAAACATACGGTTAGTTCTATGGTTTTAGTATTTTCTCTTGATGATGATAGTTTATTATTAATATTATAACAGACTGAGTAAAGTTATGAAAAAGACGTTAAACAACAATGGGAACATTTAAATAGTTGCTAAAGAGTGATAGGGTAAAATAGCCAATACTTTCAAAGTGTTTCTCATATTATTATGGTTAGAATAATAAATTAAGAGTGTTGAACAAGTTGCAAAAAGTAAGTGTATTTTAATTATAGTTAAAAAATAATACTACCGATATTTAATACGTACATTTTAGATTATAATTATAATAATTTACATTATAAATTAGTAATTAAGGATTACCTCTTTGCTGAAACTAGTAGCACAGTCTGAAAGCCAGAGTAAGCACATGGATCCTTGAACTACTTCACTTCCAAAATATGTAAATTTAAGAAAAAACCAATAAAAAGAGTTTTTAGGGTTGTTATAGAACGTTAGCGAAATCATTAAAAAGTCATTGGTTTTTAAAAATATATCAACTGAGGCCAAGGTTGTAATACCCAAAATGTCTACAGAATAACATTCCAGGGTTGATTTAAAGAAATTCTGACAGTAAACCAATTTTGACTTCATAAGTTTTACCTTACTGAGACTTTTAAAGATTGTATCTTCTCTATCACTTAGACCATTTCTTATTATGTGACAAACCATTATAAACTGTGATGCTAGTAAATAGGGACCCCAAGACGTTATAAAAAGCAAAATTAAGTAAATTTTAACCTTAAGAGGTAAATTGTCAGTAACTGAAAACGCTAAGAGTTTCACAATACTCATTGTTACGGAAAAAACCATGAACACTGTTCCATGTTGAAATGTATCAGTCAAAGCAGCTCCTCCTTTGAATAGTTTTGTTAAAAAATACCTAGTTCTGCAATACATTATAAGTCTGTTAAAGTGAACACACAGATCAATAAATGAAGAAAAATAACACCAATACATTTGCGGTTCCAACCCAGGATATCTGAACAAACTGCACATTAAATCTGTTATAATGTATTTCAGCCCAAAGCGTGAAATTAAAAATGTGAAAGCTAACCAGAAAATCTCTATATGCACCTGTTTATTGTCATATTTCAGAAAATAAGGAAATGATCCGAAAACAGAATTGAAGAAACTCCAAAAAAATACATAATCCATCCGTAGGTTGAGGTTCTAACAAAAGTTTTTAAGGGGCATGACGCTACCAAACTGTTGAAAAGGTGTTTAAAAAAACAATTTAAACTTCCTGTACAAAAACTTGCTTGCGGATATGATTGGCTCTGACTATTAACCTCTATGTAAAGTGACAAAATGATTGATTCTATCAGAGAAACTACAATACGTGAACATTTCTTAATGTTGGGTTTCAATTTAAACAAATCTCATGGAATTTATTGCATTAAACTTCATTACACGAAATAATTAAACTACTACAAATTTGTCTAGCAAAATGTTGATAGCGACATTTTCTCAAAATAGTATTTCTGGCTTTCCATCAAAATGCAGTTAGAGAAAATTGATTTTAAACGTCTTTCATTGCTTGATGCTTTTCATGCATTATTATTTTCTCTACAGAATAAAAAAATGCACGTTAATATTATGTAATTTGATGATTGGCTGAATAAACAGGACAAAGTATTGGGAGGATATCAAATAGTTTTTGTTCAACCATCTCTTCATTAAAAAAATACTAATTTAATAATTATTTTAAGACTCTCAATCTAAATTATGGTAAAATACATTGCAAAACATAGATTTATTTTATTTTTGGCAGCAAATACTAAAGCATATTATTAAAAAGGGCATTTTATTATTAGGTTAAGGGTTTCAGGATGTGGAGATGTGTCATCGCCTGGTAGTGGCTTATTGGTGTGGGGTATTTTTAGCCTGTAGAAGTCAATATGTTTATGGCAGAAGTTGTTGGAGTTTTAAGTTTCCTGGCTTAAGTTAAAATTAAACATTTGACAGTGTATATATGAAACCAAAACCATGAAAATCGGTCAATAAACGACGGAGACTCAGTTCGCGTAGAGGTTTAATAAGGGGTGGGTTTCACAAAACCGAGTTTTCACTACGCCGAGTAAGGCTAAAAATCTAATAAATATCGAAATTTCACTAAGCCGAGGTTTCACAAAACCGAGTACGTTATAAAATTCAACTGTTTCACTAAACCGAGTTTCACAAAACCGAGTAAGGGGATGGGTACCGTCCGCTCTAGAAGTGAGTTCGCACCAAGAGCACGTCGGCCGGCAGGCCAACAACGCGTAGTATCATGCGCTTTGAAGGCATTCACTGCCTGAAATCTGTGTAAATGACATTATTAATCTAATAACTTAAGCTACTTTATACTGTTTTAATATATTATACAGAAATAAAATTGTCCATGGATGAATGTTAAAAAGAAAATTATAGAAAGTAGTAAACGAAAACAATTGTATGCTAATTTTTCCTTTCCTGTATAAAATATAGCTTATCACAAAAAACTATAGGATGAAGTAAAACTCAAGTCTTCCAACACTACGTAATATTTACACTTATATTGTAATTATATATAATGGTAAATATATACAAAAAAATCTTAAGTTGTGTTTGAAGACGTGAGTTTTTACTTCATCCTATAGTAAAACCAAAACGTATAATGCTAATCAAGAAGTAATTAAAAAATACCCCCGTCGCAGCAGACCTGCGTACTCAGTGAATTTCCAAATCAACAATATAATAATAAGAATATTTGACAAGTTTTATAAAAATCTGTCCATAAACTTGAGAATTATTTGCCTTAGATGGTTAACATGGGAAAGAGTGTGCAGGTTTGCTGCCATGATAAACACATAAACTATGATTTTTAAGCATAAACGGGTGGGTATCAACAACATGAAGGTAAAGTTTAATTCAAAAATATTGATTGATATGGGAAATATTAATTTTTCCTTATCTTCCATAAGATTAACATTGGAGCCTCAAAATACAACGTACTGTGTTTAGATTTGTTAATATCTCGGTAACCGTTTGAGATAGAGAAAAACTTTTATAAACTTAATCGTGCAGTTTTTTAAGCTGATTCTAATGGTGAAAGATTAAATTTTAAATTTTAAAAAATTACATGTGAAAAACGCAAAAAACCCCATTTTGGGGTACAAAACCCCCCCAAACTACCTGTTCCCATTGACCGATATGTCTGGTTTACGAACTCGTCCAAGCATTTGTAGGAATACATGTCTCTACCAAATTTGGTATTGATCGGACTATTTTTACGAGAGTTATCGTGTTCACAGACACACATATAAATATATATATATAAAAATTTTAACGACTATTGTCTTTGGTCTCTGGGCACCAAAAGAAGAAAAAATAACATGGTCCCGGGCTTAAGTCTCGCCATGAGACCTATGGTAATAGCTTCTTCCCTATGGGAAATTCGCTAACAAGCAATAAGTTATTGATGAAAGAAAATTTTCTGGAGATTACTATTCTCTGGTGATGATTGTATGCTCAAAGCAGAGATAGTTTAATTGTTTATTTGAACGATTTGTTTATTTAGAACAATTCCGTTTTTTCTTGCATGTAAAAAATATAACTTATCGCAATAGCAAGCTAAAAGCTATTGATTAAAGAAAATTTTCTGAAGATTACTACCGGTAACACAAATTTTTTGTAATCTCACAGCCATGATTTTATGCTGTGTAATAGACTAAATTATTTCTAGGTCTAATGGTAAAAAGCATGGTGTAGTTAAAAAAAGTTTAGCGGTCTTCCCAGAGAAGGCCGTTACTCTTTTGGTAATGGGTAGTCAAAGTCTGCAAGTTCCTCAGGAAGGTCATTGCGTGGTCAAACGCAAGGAGTTGTGTACAATAAATCTATTTAAATTCTTATTTAAATAGATTCATTGTATTCACTCATTACATCAACGAAGTTTAATTTTGCTAAAGTGACTAGTGATGTTCTGTATCTGTTGTATTCATGCAAAGTATTGCAGTCGAAGGCAAACGGTCCATTTTTTAGTAGGGTTCGCTTTCTTTTTCAACCCGAACTGGCGAGTGCAGGTCAAGGAAGAAGAACATATTTGTAATGAGTTTACCCACTTATAATACAGAGGAAAATCCTCAAATTGTATTTTTAAAAAACACCGCAATTCATAAAATTAAAGGCTGTTCTGTAAAATTTGTTGAAATAATATCTTAGACGGGAGATTAAAATGAATAGGATTTAAATGGTTAAAGACTGAAAATATAATAATCTCAACAGTGTTAACCAGTCTCAAGTTTTTGTAAAAAGTATATTTTTGAATAAATAACTAGATACTATACTATAAAAAGATATATGGTCTTCAAGTAAGCCCTTGTGTCTGATTTGGTGTTATGTTTTTTTTAGGGTTAATGTAAAATAAAATTGCCTCATATTGCGTGTTGATAAATGATGCGAGCACTCGATTTTACCACGCTCTATAAAAAGGCAAATACAAGTATACAAATCTGATTTGGCTGCACGAGCTGTGCAGCGCTGCTCGGCTCTAAATGCTCACAGCTGCTGATAGCTAGCATTAATGGTAAAAGAGACATTTCAAATCATTCATCTTGGAAATACACATAGCTGTAAAAAATTTTAATGTGAAAGGTTAAAAGAAAACACTTAAAACTTTATATAAAAAAGGTTTAATATAAGAAAAATAAGCTATGCCTTATACACCTACAGTTAATTAACTAGGCGACCTACAGTCGTCTATTATTGCCCTGCACATCGGACAACACAGCGGGAGGCGGATTCCCGTGTCCTCTAAGGATTCGTCCGCTCTAGTGACATTTAATGAAATGTCCGTTGACACCATTTGAACGGCACACACTCTGCATAACGCAGGGTGGCCGCAAGGACTACAAATCCTGGTTGACTCGTTGGACAGGCACCCCGAGCAGGGATTTCCCTCAGCTGGCATATTAACTTATTTTTATTAACTAAACTATAAACTATTTATTATTAAATCTTCAATATAAATTATGTGTCACGCGACTACACGACTGGACAGCGAGTGCCTGCAAAGCACGTAATACTGCACGCTACACAGGCTTCTACAGTCACTTCTAGAGTAGACGGTACCCATCCCCTTACTCGGTTTTGTGAAACTCGGTTTAGTGAAACAGTTGAATTTTATAACGTACTCGGTTTTGTGAAACCTCGGCGTAGTGAAATTTCGATATTTATTAGATTTTTAGCCTTACTCGGCGTAGTGAAAACTCGGGTTTGTGAAACGCTCCCTTAATAAGCTGCAACAATGCTGCATATTAACGCTTCGCTGCAACTGGGCCAGCCAAGCGTGATGGCAACAATATTAGTACTAGTACACACCATCGTTTATTCACTGATTTTCATAATTTTTTTATCATTGGATAGTGAATTAAATTTGACATAACTTTTTATTCCTAATACTTCTTAAAATAATCAACCATTTTTGAATAATGTCCGCTATTTTGAAATTTAATTTTTCTTTAAATTGGGTCTTTGCTATATAATAATGGGTGTTTAAAATTTTTGCTTTTTTGCTTTGCTTCCTTTTTTGGAACTTTTTGCTTATCTTGGCCTAGTGAAATTGATAATAAACCTCATAATAAGATTTGGTGACGGATTTTACAGACATTCTGTATATATCTGAAATAAAAGTGGTTTTTTATTTAGAAAAATTAAGTTTTGGTATAATTTTATAAATACAATTAATCTTGGATATAGTTAAACATATAGTTGAATATGTTAATTTTGAGGCATAATTAAATTAGGTAATTTGTTATACCTCTGTCATGGTCTTTTTCAAACAGGTAACAAGTGAATATTTTTCTTATTTTATTACTGACTAAACAAAATGCATTTAACATTTTGTACTTTGTATTTTTATGGAATAGAGCATTGAAACTATCAAAGGGTTGATGAAATATGGATTAATGTACAAATATATGCAATTTGTACATTTTTTGTTATATTACGGCATGTTACATTTTGGCAATGCAAATATTTTGGATGCTGTCTATCACATAACATGATGACTAATCTTATTAGCTTAATAACCTATAATTTTGCTGAACGCTGGGTTAGTAATTATATTTACAATTAATTTTTCCAACAAAAGCCTCATACACAGTCCTGAACAAAATTTTAGTTGGATTTTAGTTTTAGCTTGGCAAAAACTTTGGCTAGTGAAAATTTATAAGATGAAATCCCAACATTAATGTACTATGAATTACAAATAAATAATTTAAAAAATGCATATTCATAAACATACCTCTCTCGCAGCAGACCTGCGTACTCAGCGACTTTCCAATTCAATAACATATGACAAGATTTATGTGTCGATAAATATGAGAGTTATTTGCCTATTCTCTATAAAACTAACATGGGAAAGTGTATGCAGGTTTGCTGCTGTGAGGAATGAGGAAATGCTTATGCTGTGTTTCTAGCATAAAAAATTTATATTTTGACCATTTATATCAAGTTTCATCAACATCTGTCCACAAATAAAGGAGTTTTCCTAATATCTATATGATTAACATGGGAAAATAGTATGCAGGTTAGCTGCCATGATAAACACATAAACTATGATTTTAAGCATAAATGTATGGATCTCAACCACATGAAGCTAAATATCAAGTTTCATCCAAAAATATTGGATAATAAGTGAAAAATTAATTTTTCCTTATCTTCCTTAAGATTAACATTGGAGCCCCAAAATACAACGTACTGTAGATTTTTTTAATATCTTGGTAACCGTTGGAGATAGAGAAAAACTTTAAGGAACTAAATTGTGTAGTTTTTTAAGCTGACTCTAATAGTGAAAGATAAAATTTGAAATTTTTAAAAACTACATGAGAAAAACTAAAAAAACCCATTTTTGAGGTACAGTAGAACCTCGATTAACCGTCACCCTCGGGACCGGGACCATGACGGATAACCGAATAGACGGATAACAGAAATAATAATAGCGCCGATACAACTTCGTACCTAGACAGTGTTTGGCGTGGCAACATCGCAATTCACTGCCTTGCATGTTATAACGGCGCCATTGTAAGTCCTAATTCATTTTCATGGTTTGACTTAATGTGAATTTATTTTAATGAGAAAAAACAAAACTACGCCAGTTCAAGTGAAAATACTTTATTAAAATATTTTATTAATAAAACAATTAAATATCAACTGTACAACTCTCAAAACTTACGTTACCGGTATTTAGTTTTTAAAATAATCCGTCATTTTCTTTTGTTTCTTTCCCCGTCGAGCGTTTCAGGCAGTCATGTTTCTAATTTTTCTGAGAAGAAACACCAGCGTTTAATAATTTATAATTAATTGTCGAGTCCCAAAACTACACGTTTTCGTTTCTCAGCCATAACAGAAGAGCATTTACACACTACGTGAACACAGAACTGTCAACAATAAACGGTAAAGTACTTAAAAAACTAGTAGGCATCGCATTTGAAATTGGCAATAGCTTCAGTTCACTGTAGCCACGTACCATACTGAACTGGAATGAAAAAGTAGCAGTGGAATGCAGAAGACAGTGTAAGGGATTAACCAGCTGGGTTACTACCCTTGCCGCCAATGATTCACGCACATTGCAGGTATGCAGTACAGTCGTCACCACTCATCATAGAGCCTCAACAGACGATTCGGCTCGGTGCTGACGCGGAAACATAATTTTTTTTGCGCTAGCGGGGTGACGGTTAATAGAGACTGACGGTTAAAAGGGTGACGGTTAATCGAGGTTCTACTGTACTAAACCCCCAAACTACCTGTTCCGATTGACCGTTATGTCTGATTTACAAACTTGTTTGAGCAAATGCAGGAATACATATCTCTACCAAATTTGGTCTCAATCGGACCATTTTTACGAAATCGAGTTATCGTGTTCACAGACTCACACACATATAGGAAATTCGCTAAAACTTAATAAATTTTGTTCCAATGCATAAGTATTAGGGTATATTTTAGGGTATCTAAACATTTTTTAATTTTCAGCGCTTAACTGTTAGAAGAAAAGTATCAAGCCTTGTTTTTCTGAAGGGAGTCATGTCTGGATCCATAGACGACCCCAATCTGCTGGCGTGTGTGCCTTGGTATGTGCGGGGATGCAGAGTATAAGAATATATTGTTTGTAGGCTGCTTTACGTGGATTTTGTCAGAATGGTGGGACATGCTTCTTCTCCGATGCTGACAGGATTTAGTTTACTGAACATCTAGACATTTCACTTGTTTGAATGAATTTAAGTGTAAGAAAATGCTTTGAAATTGTGTCACAGAACATAATTTAGAATTCTATCTATTGTCTGTTGATATCAACCATGTTTTATAGCTAAGATTAATATGTACCAAACAAATATTTAATTTTTTCCCCAAAATGAGTTAATTTTTATTTTGAATTTGAATACTACTTAAAGAAAATAAATCAAAATTTTACAAGCGTTAAAGCTACTGAATTATATTCTACAAAATTTAATTTTAAATTTGACTGTTAATTAATCTCAGATTTCATATTTTGCCAGGGAGGCAAAAGTTAGCATAGGGTCCCCTTGGAATTGAGCTTTGTGTCTGTAAGGGGTTGCCTTTTTCAGGTTTTGTAATTTATACTTTAGTAGTACCGTACTTATTTTTATGTAATTAATTTTTGGTATATTTTGTACTTAAGCCTTGTAATAGTTTGCTATTTGTTTATCTACATTTACGATTCCTGCAATAAAAAGTTTTTTCTATTCTATTCTATTATTTAATATACTTTATCTGACTGATAAAATACCTCTGGTGTAGAAAAAAGTTATTCTTAAGAAGCAACATTTATTTAGATATTATTATAGTCTACGTCGTTCCATTGTTTCTTAACAATTGCAACAGAACCAACAGTCAAGATGCCAATGCATAGAGGAACTGCAGGGGAAAGTATAATTAATGGCTTTTTCAAACTTGAGAAATAAGTATTACATTTTCTTTCCAGTGAAAGTGGGTTATTTAAAGCTTGCTTACACTAAATATCTTTTCAGGAATGCTGAAAGGTTCCTGACAAGCTGTTTTTAGCCTGTATGTTGAATATTACACAGTAATGGTGATAAACATTTATGCAAGTCAAAATAGATTTAATATATTGTCTGAATTAAAAGATTTTCTCAGAACGAGTGGCCAAAAGAAACATAAATCAACAGGTAAGATACCATAGTGTTTTTCTAGGTTTAATTAAATACCAAAATCTGTTCTGGTTCCTTGGGCTACCAATTCACCATTTAAAATTGATTAAATATTTGGACCACTTTCCCAAAACTGATATCTCACTGATAAATCTTACTAATAAATTTACCCTAGCATAGAAAAAAATTATTCTTCAGAAGCAATATTTATTTACTTACTATTACTATTACCTCTTTGCTTAAACTTGTAGCACTGACCGAAAGCCAAATTAAACACATGGATTCTTGAATGATATCACACGTGAAATAAATTAGTTTAAAGAAAGCCCTAAAAAAAGATGGGGGATTGCGATTAACCATTATTGGAAACATTAAAAAGTCATTGGTCCTGAAATATACGCCAACAGTGGCTAAGGTGGTAAATCCCAGAATGTCAAAGAAAAAGCATTTCAAAGATGACTTAAAGAGATGGTGACTGTAAATTAATTTCATTTTGATAATTTTTACATTATAGACACTAATCCTTTTGAATATCTCATCTTCTCTGTCACCTAAATGATTTCTTATAATGTGACAAATCATTATATACTGTGATCCAATCAATCGAGGTCCCCAAGACAGTATGAAGTGTGAAAGTAAGTGAGTTTTAATTATCAGTGGTAAATTGTCTGTTATTGTAAATACTGTAAGTTTTACAACATCCATTGCTATGACAAGAAACATGAACACTGTCCCATTCCGAAATGGCTCAGTCAGAGCAACTCCTCCATGAAAGAGGTTTGTCAGAAACCTCTTACTTCTGCAAAACATAACAACTCTATTGAGATGTAGAGATAGTTCAATGTATGAAGAAAAATAACACCAATACATTTGGGGTTCCAAACCAGGATCGCTATAGAGACCACATGTCACACCAGTTATCAGATGTCTCAGTCCAAAACGGAGAATAAAAAATGCCAGGGCAAACCAGAAAACCTCTATATACACTTTGTTACTCTTCTCTTTAAGGTAATAAAAGAATGATCCAAAGATAGAATTGAATAAACTCCACAGAAATACATAAGCCATCATTAAAACTACATATATGTGCTCTAGACATAGTTTTATGTTACACCATTATAAACCTGACTGAAATAGATTTTATAACGTTTTAACTAATGGAGTAGAAATTTGTCAGTGACAGGAAAATTGGTTAGAAAATTATGTCGGACTGTCCATTCAGATGCAATTTCAGAAAATTGATCTTGTAATTTCAGTTCTGTATTGTATTTGGGTTAAACACTAGTAGGACCTCATAATTGTTATTGAATTGCCACACTCCTTTTGTTGCCTTGTTAGTTGCGATGTAGTGAAGTGATGTCAGTTTGCGGAAGCTTTTTCCGCGTGCGCCCTATCGCACAAATGGTTATAGAGTGGAGTTTAGTTCCTCATGTAACCCAAGGGTTAAATGATTTCTTATGACGTGGCAAATTGTTATAAACTGTGATCCAAACAACCAGGGTTCCCAAGACAATATAGAAAGCAAAAATAAATCAACTAACAGAGGTAAACTGTTTGGTATTTAAAGCAATGAGAGTTTTCACAACGTCTCTTCGAAATATCCCAATCAGAGCAACTCCTCCCTCAAACAGCTTTCTCAGAAACCACTTACTTCTGTGAAACATTTTAAGTCTATTAAGACGTAGACAAGGTTCAATGCACGACGAAAAATAACACCAATACATTTTGTAGTTCAAAACCAGGATGTCTATAGATGTCGCAGACTAGCAGTTATCAAGTATTTCAATACGAAATGGGAGATTAAAAATGCAAAGGTAAACCAGAAAACCTCTAAGTGTACCTTCTTATTCTTCTCTTTAAGGAAATAAAAGAATGATCCAAAGATAGAATTGAAAAAACTCCAAAGAAATACATAGTCCATTTTTAAAAATGTAGATGCACTCATACAAAGGTATTTTGTTACATCATTATAAATCTGACCAAATTTAACTGATTCCATAACCTTCAATTATGTCCAGAAATAAAAATGTGTCATGACTGAAAAATTGGTGAGTGCTCTTTAGCATTTAACATTCATCTCTCAATACAGTACTTAAAAACCTGAATTAAAATGTGCTGTACTGGTCTTTTACCAGACTGTTGAAAAATAAAATTAAACTTTATTCAATTTGAAACATTATACCTGTACTCATATTTTATTTGTACTTAGAATACCAGAAGCTGAATCACCGTTTATCAATTTCAGAATGATGTAAGAACTTTACAAAATTCATTCAAGTGACACCTTTATTATATCAAATAACTAAATTTCAGCCGTTTTAAATTGAGCACATTTAAATTTAGTGAGTAACAGGAAAATTGAACTCTCCAATGGAAGAATGTCCTTTAATGTCAATGTCCTTTTAACACTGTTCCATTATCAAACAATTTTAGTACAAAGTACTGTATTTTGAGTTATCTATACTATTTTTTCTTGAAAATTTCACCTTTTACTACCGGCATTATTGATTTTGACCTGTTCTGTGAACAGTTTCCTCATGATTAGACCAGTGGTAGTTTGGCAAAATTGTGGTTTGAATTCCACTTTAAACTGTAGGTCCCTTATATACTATTGGCAGTTGGGCTATTAATTAACAGGCCTGTCCAAGGAACTCGTCAGCCTTATAGTCAGTAACAAGACTACAAGATCGCACCACAATCATCATACACTCAATTCTCATTCATACTTCACCCTAAATACCTTCCTGGGTAGGTCTCCATTCCATGCTAACAGTAAAAAGGTAAAGGTAATGTTAAAAAAAGTCAATTACTCCTATTTCACCAATGATTAAAAAAAATGATTAAAAATTAAGCTCATTGCACAAACTTAAGACTAAAAAAATAACTTTCAACTAATCACCACAAAAATACCTACACAGCTTTTGAACCGTATTAGAACTCAATAATCAAAATTTTAGTATTTTCGGCCCACCCATACGTGCCTTCATGAAAGAATGTCTACTTTATTCACAAGACGATGTAAGTTCTTGGTTCAAAGGTCTTGGTTGAAATGGGCAAATTATTTTAAGATCATTCAGCAGATACACATTTTAATTTTCACTCTGGTTGTTGCCATTTATTAGCACTATTAATTTGACTCAGAAAATAATAGTGCTAATAATAGTAGCATTGATAGTGCAAGAAATTCAAAATAATACAACAAAATCTAAACTATTCTAATAAATTAGAAATTTGTGAAAAATTACCTCTTTTGAAATAGAAGAAGTAGAGTTGACAAGCCAAACTAGATGTGTAATTTCTTCTACATACTGAATAGTAAAATGTACTACAGAACCTAAATTTAACTCGGAAAAATTTATGACTATCAATAAAAAGTCATTAATTCTTGTAAACAGATCCAAGAGAGCTAAAATAATGCATCCAAATATTTCTAATCCATACAGTTTTAAACTTGTCTGAAAAACCTTTTTACAAATGAATAAATTATGTTTCATGTCCTTTATAGAAGTGTTTGTTATATCATCTCTGATACCCGCACCAGTCATATCTGATATAAATTTACGCTTCATTGTTAAACAAATCATAACAAACTGCATCTCCAAACACACAGGACCCCATGAAATTATAAAAAACATGATCAGATGAATCTCAAAAATTAGAGAAAGATTATCTTGTATTGCTAAAAAGAAAATCTTAATCATATCCAAAACTATATAAAGACATATGACGATGGTTCCTCCTATGAAAGCTTTTGATTTTGGACTACCTTCATAAAACAATCGCATTAAAAATTTTTTAGTTTTTTTAAAAGCATATAGTCTATGCATGTTCACAACTAGGTGAATAAGAAAAGCAAAATAGCAACTGCATCTTTGAGGTTGCATTCCAGGATGATTGAAAAGTTCACATAGAAATTCAGAAGTGACGAACTTCAACCCAAAACGCAACACAACAAATATAAAAGTGAACCAGAAAACTTGGATATATATCATATTGCCTTTTTCCCACAAGTAAAAAGGAAAAGAACCAAATAAAGAGTTTAAAAAACTCCAAATAAATACCCACGTCATGTTCAGATTTAAAAAAAACTCGACATACAAGGTTAACTATTTCCACAGAATGCCACAATAATGATTTTTATCTTTAAATTGATATAAAATCCATGAGCGGATTCTCTTTCATGACTGAAACTACAAAATTAATATATTGATTTTGTAATCCTAATGCATTGCAAACATTACAAATAAATAATAGTCTATGTAAATGGAAAACCCTTTAATTTCAGATAGGTAATTAAGTTTTTATTGAAATGGACACAACAATGTCACTTATAATTATATACCGAAATTTACCTCCAAAATTGCTTCTACCTGAATTTTAAGTTATTATAAATCTAAAGAAATAAAATTATAGTTTTGTCTGTAGATTGCTTGGAGTTATGATACTTTTGGTTATTTCTATGTTTTATAACCCTGAAAAGCCAAAAATTATGAAAATAAAATAATAAGCTCTCAAAAACCCAGTTTTGAGGTATATTAGACATACAGAGTGTCTGTTGAAGTCCATCACCAAACTTCATGATGTGGTTAATTGGGTCAAAATAAACAGAAAAAACTATTTTAAAATCATACTAAATTAGACTGTCATCTTAGTGTAAAGCATTTTTTCTAATGAAACACAATTTATAATTTAAAATTATTTATACTCATTAATTAATTGAGATTTAAATTTATTTTGCATTTTGTATTATTTTTATTTTTTGCTTATTTTGATTTCAGGTAAATTTTTATTTATAATAATAAGAATCTTGCTTTGCTTCATAACACTGAGTCATACAACCTGTGAAGGCCAGGCCGACGCTAATGTAAGTTTATTCCAAAACTGTAAGAACAGCTGACTGTCGAACATAGATTATATCACTTACTATGTATAATTTGAGGATTAGAAATTTTGATACCTCTATGTCCACTAAGTGTTAAACCAATACTGAGGTTCAGCTTGTATTGATTTCAGTTTGTAAGTGTGTGTATTTTAACATCAAAAGAGTAAAAGGATTGTAAAATATTAAAATTAAATTACAATTCTTAAAATGTGTGGAGGTGCCAAACTGAAGCAGGTCAAGTTGGAAGTTTGTGTGTACAAACAATTAGTTTTTTTTAGTACACTCAGTCATTTGGTGCTCCAAAAAATCAAATATTTTTCAGTGATTTTAATTGTGCTAAGAAAAAAATATTGTATTATTCTTCACATAAATCACTTGTAAAAATCTATGAAACCCAATTTAGGAGTAACCCCCCCCAACCCTCTTTGGATAGATTGATGTTTGTCGTTTTCAAAATTATACCCATAAATTATTTTTTACTCAAACTTAGTAAATTTGGATCAGATAAAAATCAGAGCAGAGTATTTTTACAAAAGTAATTATGTCTAAAGACGTATTCATAATTAAAAAAACATAATTTTTGAGTTGATGTTAAACTATTCCTGAAGCACTTGTGATTTATAGAGGCAACATGTCATTTTAAATAATTGGAAGCATTAGATGACTATCAATCAATACCAGTCGGTGTTGTGTCAGCTGATTTTTGGCAACCATGTATCTATAAATTCCAAACCAATCTAATTATTTTTGTTTCGTTAACAGAATTTATCAGGTTTTCATAACCTTTGATGAGGATGAAGAATTGAGACATTTGATACATTCACAATGTTTTATCAAAACATAATTCCCTTAGTTATAACTTTACTTCTGTTTCCACAAGGTAAATAGCGTTTGATACTTTTGTTATCAATTATATGAAATTAATATATAATTTTTTATAATTAATCATAAAATATAATAAAATTTGCGATTGATTTCTATGCTAAATTCGTATTCATTTTCGTTCTAATTTCATATTCAAGGTACACAAAGCTACTCTGATGGGTATTTCAAGTAAATAATATAAATATAAACTTTAATTACCGATATTTATTTGTGATTGTATATAAATATGTGAATATAACTTTAAAGTCCTAACTGTCTAAAAAATAATAGCATAATTTGATTTTAAGTTTAAGATTGTTTGGTTGTAGCCCATGGTATCTATATACCATTCATTATTCCCACAAATACTGTATTTTAAAATGTCTAACATACTTTGTTTACTTTGTGTGAATTTCCAGTGGTAATCAGGCTATTGGTACTTATCATGGCAAGACCTAGACTTGGGACCAAATTTTATGTTATATACCAGGTATATCAAATGATGTTTTTAAAAATGTGTCAAATTACTCATTATAATTATTCAACTGGTTTGATAGAACAAATGAAAAATGGAAATGAAGTTTTGCGAATTTTCGTTTAGTAAAAACGTTTTCAAGCAATTGAGAGAATAGAAATGAAAGAATAGTAAACATTGACTATAAATATTTTGACATGTGATTGTTTTGACAGAAAATAAATGTTCAATATTGAACATATGATTTGATAAATGTTAGAATGAATATAAAGGGTTATACATGCAATTTTTATTGTTACTTTTAATTGAGTTAAATCGTTTTGTATCATGGAAAATAAAAAATATCTGATATTTCATTTTTATAGAAATATCTTATATTTAATTTTTATAGAAATATCTGATATTTCATTTTTATAGAAATATCATTTGTATTATCTTCACATTCACAAAATCAGGCCATCTCAGGCTAAATCAGTAAACAATTAATCTGTGTCACGCGGGAGTAGGACTATGTTCTACAGGGTATCTAGGAAAGAAAATTTTGTTTTGTAGTTACAGTACCTTGATCCAAACCAGAAGGATAGAATTGCAAAGGGGTAGGTTAATTAATTGTTAATGATATTATTGTGAAATCTTGAACTAAACCCTTTTATGTTTCCAGTGGCCGTACATGGAGGTTTAGTTAGAGAACTAAGCAGGAAAATTGTAGAACTGTTCAAATGGTCCAAACCCAGACATGAAGGTAACCGCTAGTTTCCTTCCTTTATAAATTAGTTACTTGTCATAACTCTCCAAATTAATAGATCAGTTGCTTCCATTAAACCAGCAACATCGAGGGTAGAGTCACAGAGTATTTTAATATGGTTAATCAACCTCTATTCTAAAGGTCGCATCATCAATTCTTTAATTGCAAGAGACCTCTATAACGAAGACCCACCTCCCACCTATAGCTAGTTGTTACACCTATCAAAACCCCAAGTGTATGTCGTCACGGACTTTACGTACACAGTCTGAACAGGTTAAATGAATTCTGGGAGGTTCGAACGTCCCAGCTAAATGTCGTAACCCCCAATCTATGTTGTCACTTGTCACCATCTACATACACGGTGGAAATTACTCGGGTGTTCTTATGTCATAACCAGTTGTTACGTCTATAAATCTCCAGTCTATGTCATAAAGATCTACCCCTACTGCAATATGAAAAAATGTAAAATGGTGTCTTGTCATAAATCATACTTTCTCATTCGCCATTTTATTTTGGGACTATCACAATATTTTGTTATGATTTTAACATTGTCCCCTGGTTCTATGTGAGCCGTCTATTGTTGTAGGCAAAAGGATGGAATAGCTGTAGGAGTAGGGTTTTAACTACTTAATAATGTAATTTATCTGTTCATTAAGAATTTTCAGAAAAAAGAAATGATAACATAATACAATATTATTTTTATAATGTACTTTTCCCAATGGGAAATTTTTGAAAATTGCGGTCTGAATTATTAAAACTCAAAGAACCACAAAGGTAGACTAAAAGGAAACTATGAGAACAGTCAGCTCTGTTTTCACATACTCCGCCATTTTTTGTCAGCGGAAATCAGTGTGAAACTACTAATATGCACAGATATATCCATCCTCCGGGCGGAAAAATCTAAGAGTATCGGTAGAATTCATATTTTTATTTCTTCATTATCGTTCCAGGTGTCTATAAAGCATATGTTAAGAAATTATTACAGCACCAAAACGGCTTATATAATTTAAAAATATTATTGAACGTGTCAATAACAAAACAACAACTTTATTTTTATTTTAATGAAAAATATATACTCAAGACCACCATTTAATTTTTGTGCCTTGATCTTCTGGTACACTTAATCTTGTATGAGAAAGAAAGAAAAATTAATATTCCTGTTATATCATCTTCACAGGAATAGAGAACGCAGTTGACACTGCAATAATTTTAGTTCGCTCATCCTATATTATGGGTATATTTACCATCCGAGCGGATAGACCAATAAATGTGTTCATTTGTATTCAAGAAAATGCTAAATAAGTTATACTATATCAGTAAAAAACTGTGAGGTAGCTTAAATAGTATAAGTGTAATCATATTCTAAAAAATACCATTATGCGACAGCATTTTTTTGAGATGGAAAAGTGAAAATATTACAGAGCAGACGGTAAATGTATACTTTACTTTGTGTTTAAGTGCACCACACAACTTGCTCACCAATGAGTGTCTTCTGAATGTTTCAGCCATCTTTTACGAAGAATGTGACTTGTGTACATTCGGCCCTTGTACACCAATGGTCTCGTCGACGAACAATGGGAACTTGGATGGAACTGCTGACGCCGAGGGGATTAAGCAAGCTTTGGAGAACACTGCAGTTGAAAGGGGGAATATTAACAGTTTACTAACTGACGAGCACATAAAGACTGTTACAAAAATCTTGACACAGAGGACAGCGCCGCAACGGGCTGCTATTGCACAGGATTTTAACAAGATGTATGGCAAAAACATAAGAGATCAGCTTAAAGAAAAAGTTGCTATAGACTGGCGGTATTACATTCTCATGCGATCTTTATCATTATCACAAACTAAGTTTTACGAAGAACAATTTCAAAACGTTATAAACTTCCTAAAACAACCATACGACCCTTTGGACAAGGTCGAAGAAGGTTTTTTTAAAAAATTGGGCCAAACTCTTATTGAAGAATTGTTGACCACCCTTCCAAAATGCATGATTGATAAAGCCATTGAATTTTATAATACCAATTTCCCATCAGGCCTAATTAATGATTTAGATAAAGCCTTAAGAGATGCGGGTAAGCCAACCGAATACATTGATGTTATCAAGAAACTGGTTGAACATAAAAGAGATCAAAATAAAAATGCCTCCTGGTTAAAGGCTTTGACTGCAGCTTATAAATTGAAATCTGCTGTAGTTTCCAACCAAGACACCGAGATGAAACTAAGATTTTCCGAATTGTTCACTGAACGGTCCCATGTACAGATCATTGAAACTATGAGGGTGTACGAGAACCTCAGACATGGTGACAAAGGGTTTATATCCTTATTTGATGATATTGACAAGTACAAGGGAGGTGAAAAAGAAGTGTATAAAACTATGGTGAGATTATTATCAAACAAACCTTTGTATTATGCCGAAACCATGGAGAGCATTTTTAAAAGTGGAATAGTATATAAACAATATGGAAAAAGGCTCATTCATATGATTGTAGGACGGTATGATATAGATCTGAAAGATATAATAGATGCATACAACCGGCAATCTAAGACTGGCTTCAGGGCTGATTTTGAAGCTTGGGACGTCAGTCCATTAGCTGTGGGTTTCCATCCAATCATGCTAGGCATAATAGACAAAGCTTCAAAAACGTGTACAAAATGTACTGCTTAGATTACCACAGTGTATGTTATGTTTGAATAAAGTAATATTTCTGTATCAAACTAATGCTCTTTTTTACTTACCAGTAAACCTATATGGTTTTCGGGCAAGTAACAGGTCTTAAAGTTATTATCAAATTTAAATAGCCCCCTATCAGGAGCAGACCTGCATACTAAGCAAATTTTTATTGATTTAGGAATTAATTGTGATTATTGAAACTAAGCTTCATCATAATTTAAATGAGAAAACTTTTACTCTCAATAAGAATATAGAATACCCCCGTCGCAGCAGACCTGCGTACTCAGCGAATTTCCAAATCAATTATATAATAATAATATTTGACAAGTTTTATAAAAATCTGTCAATAAACGTGAGAATTATTTGCCTATTCTCCATAAGCTTAACATGGGAAAGAGTGTGCAGGTTCGCTGCTGTGAGGAACACTGAAAGTAGGCATTTCTAGCATAAAAATTTTTATTTTTAACATTTATACCAACTTTCATCAACATCTGTCCATAAATAAAGGACTTTGCCTATTCCCTATATGATTAACATGGGAAAAGAGTATGCAGGTTTGCTGCCATGATAAACACATAAACTATGATTTTTAAGCATAAATAGATGAACTTCAACCACATGAAGCTAAATATGAAGTTTCATCAAAAAATATACATTGATAAGTGAAATATTAATTTTCCCTATCCTCCATAAGATTAACATTAGAGCCCCACAATACAACGTACTGTGTTTAGATTTTTTAATATCTCAGTAACCGTTGGAGATAGAGAAAAACTTTAAGGAACTTAATTGTGTAGTTTTTTAAGCTGATTCCAATAGTGAAATATAAAATTAGAAATTTTTAAAAATTACATGTGAAAAACGCAAAAAACCCCATTTTGGGGTACAAAACCCCCCCAAACTACCCGTTCCCATGGACCAATATGTCTGGTTTACGAACTCGTCCGAGCATTTGTAGGAATACACGTCTCTACCAAATTTGGTCTCGATCGGACCATTTTTACGAGAGTTATCGTGCTAACAGACACATATATATATATATAAAAATTTTAACGACTGTTGTTTTTGGACTCTGGGTACCTAAAGAAGAAAAAATAACATGGTCTCGGGCTTAACTCTTGCCATGAGACCTACGGTAATAGCTTCTTCCCTATGGGAAATTCGCTAAAAACCAAACAGGTTTACTGCCACAAAAAACAAAAGCACTGTTTAGCATATTATGCACTTAGATTTCCTTTCCTCTCATATGCAGTCCTTATATGGGGTTCTGAAAGTGTTCAAACTAAGACACTATTTAAAATGTATATTGCAAATGAAAGCAATTAGAGTTATAGCCAGAATCAGCAGTAAACAACCTTGTATATCCCACTTTAAGATTTGTTTCGATTTTGACCTTTCCATCAATTTATATATTGAGAGTCTGTAACATTATTCCTTTTAATCATCTACCCAGTAAATTTAAAGAAGTAAAAGATGTACATAATCAGATTTAAATATAATTTGAAAAAGTTCTTGTTAGAACAGTGTTTTTATTGTATTAAGAATTTCTTTAATGTGAACTTACATTGTGATGCTTGCTTATGCAATATATTGTTTGGTGCCAATAAACAGATTGATTGATTGAAAGGAATTGGATTTGAATACATTGGATTTTACATTAGATTTTAGATACATTATTAATTATTAGAACTTATAACTATTGAAGTTACCTCTTAGTGAACTACCAATTTTCATCACAAAATTTGATATAATATTAAATGAGATACTATTTTTTTACGTTTTCTCTTAGGATAATAATACCTGGTGACCGAGCTTTGCTCGGATAGAATGAGACCATGTATATATAAGTTAGTTACCAAAATTAAAAAAAAACTTTTATTGCTCAATGTAAACTCAGCTTATATGGTTTAAATAAAACCTTAATACACCTTAATTAATATATCAAAAACACTTTTTACTAACTTGCATAAACTCAGATCAAAAATGTAGCTTACCCCGGGGATCGTTCTCATTACATTCCGCACGTGAATCCTCCGCGCTAGCACTGAGCTACGACGCTAAGGTTCGACGTCGTTTAAGGTTTTCTAGGCAACGTCAATTGTTTGAGCTGATCATATACTGTTTATTTAATTACTGGTACAGTTATTATTAGCCTGTGATCAACTGATTGTGTTAGAAACGGAATGAGGATTGAAAAGAAAAAGAGAAATTTAATTTACACCAAAATTGGTTTGTTACATTGGCTTCAAGCAATATAAAGAATAAGTTTTCTATCAAAACAGGAATTGGTACAGTAATACACAGTACAATACCCCCTTCGCAGCAGACCTGCATACTCAGCGAATTTAGAAATCAATAATATAATAATAATAATATATTACAATTTTTATAAAAATCTGTCCACAAACATGAGACTTATTTGCCAATTCTCCATACAGAGATTAACATGGGAAAGAGTGTGCAGGTTAGCTACTGTAAGGAACACTGAAAGTAGTCATTTCTACCATAAATAATTTTTATCATAACATTTATACCAACTTTCATCAACATCTGTCCATAAATATAGGAGTTTGCCTATTCCCTTCATGATTAATATGGGAAAAGAGTATGCAGGTTTCCTGCCATGATAAACATATAAATACCCCCGTCGCAGCAGACATGCGTACTCAGCGAATTTCCAAATCAGTAATATAATAATAATAATATATGACAAGTTTTATAAAAATCTGTCCATAAACATGAGAATTATTTGCCTATTCTCCATAAGATTAACATGGCAAAGATTGTGCAGGTTTGCTGCTGTGAGGAACACTGAAATTAGACATTTCTACCATAAATAATTTTTATCTTAAGATTTATACCAACTTTTATCAACATCTGTCCATAAATAAAGGAGTTTGCCCATTCCCTATATGATTATTATGGGAAAAGAGTATGCAGGTTTGCTGCCATGATAAACACATAAACTATGATTTTTAAGCATAAATGGGAAGATCTCAACCACATGAAGCTAAATATCAAGTTTTATCCAAAAATATTCATTAATATGGGAAATATTAATTTTTCCCTATCCTCCATAAGATTAACATTGGAGCTCCACAATACAACGTACTGTGTTTAGATTTTTTAATATCTCGGTAACCGTTAGAGATAGAGAAAAACTTTAAGGAACTTAATTGTGTAGTTTTTAAAGCTGATTCTAATGGTGAAATATAAAATTAGAAATTTTCAAAAATAACATGTGAAAAACGCAAAAAACCCCATTTTGGGGTACAAAACCCCCCCAAACTACCCGTTCCCATTGACCGATATGTCTGGTTTACAAACTCGTCCGAGCATTTGTAGGAATACACGTCTCTACCAAATTTAGTCTTCATCGGACCATTTTTACGCGAGTTATCATGCTAACAGACACATATATATATATACATATATATATATATATATATAAATTTTAACGACTATTGTTTTTGGACTCTTGGCACCTAAAGAAGAAAAAATAACATGGTCCCGGGCTTAAGTCTCACCATGAGACCTACGGTAATAGCTTTGGTGGGTTGTGACAACTGAACCTTGCAGCTGATCATAAGACCATATGTTTTTATATATTTAAATTAATTATTATTGTTGACTAATGTGGTGAGTTTGTTTATGTTCTTCAAATAATACATTTCAATTTGTCTTTCAATCTATAATGTGAGTTTTTTTCCTTTGTATGCATTTTTTCATATAATCATCAATATTACAAGTAAGTGATATTTATCTACTTTCAACATTGGCCGACAGGCCTGGTCCTCCGACGCATTATCCACCATTTGGTCCTCCGGGCCGGATCCATGAATTCAGCCTAGGATTACAGTAACAACGCATTCAACGCATTTACGCATTCAACGCATTACGCATTCAACGCATTAACTCAACGCATTCACACTTAGTCAACTTATTCACGCATATTAGGACCATTTCCGATCGCATTATTTATTTAACTGTTCAGACATCTTTTTGCTATGCCTCAAACACGTTCTGTTGCAGACTTTAAACCAAGTTCTTACAAGCGGTTAACATCACTAATACGCTCAAGGTTTGAAGCGTTAAAACAGCTTATCACTAAAGTTCGAGATCAAACTGAGGTGGTCACAAGTTGTCAAATTAAGACGCTCCAAGGGTACGAGACAGAAATTCAACGTCGCTATGAAGAATTCGAGTTCAATGTTAGTCGCGCTCTTGACTATGATGAAAATGACGCCGTGTCCGACGACCAATTGATGGCAGATCAATCAGAAATATCCAACTGCTATACCTATTTAATTGCGGAAATTTCGGACATTGTAGAAACCAATTTAACAACATTAAATCAATCAAGTCAACCTGAAATCGCACCTAACCTTGAAAATAGTTCAGCTCGCCTTCCAAAACTCGAGTTACCCAAGTTTAACGGAGACTACGCACATTGGACCACATTTATTAATCTTTTTAATACGGCAATTCATAATAAGCCAAGTTTACCCAAGATTACTAAGTTCCAATACTTGCTTACTGTTCTTACAGATGAAGCATTAAATTTAGTACGCAATCTTGCTGTAAATGATTCAAACTATGATGTTGCATATAACATCCTCACCGACCGCTATCAGAATGATCGTAGACTTCAACTACTACACATAAATAGAATCTTGGACTTGCCGGATATTTCTGTTAAATATATCAAAGGAATCAGACACTTTCTAAACAGCTATACGGAAAACGTACAAGCATTATCAGCCATCAACTGCGACATCACCAGTTCAAATCCATTACTTGTAGCTGTCCTTTTGCGTAAGCTAGATTTAGATTTAAAGAAAAAACTCGAAACTATGCGTGGTGTCACCTCTAAGCATAAACACACGTTACCAACTGTGTCTGAAATTATTGCATTCCTAAACAGTGAATGTGATAATCATGAAGATGCAATTTTTTCCCCGGGAACTCACACACAAGATCTGCACGTATCACCAAAACCAAACAAAACTAATTATTTAAAGGGACTGGGAAACAAAAGGGTTGTTGCTTCAAATTTCAACCAATCAGTGAGATGCATTTGCTGTGACACAACAAATCATAGAACCTTTGCTTGCCCTGCATTTTTGTCAAAAACCCCTCAGGAACGGTTCAACCTAATAAAAATGTGACAACACTGCATTTCATGTCTAGGTATGCACGATTTGAAATCATGCAAGTCACAATCCACTTGCAAATTTTGTCATAAGCGGCACAACACCCTGCATTTTCCATCTTCTAACATAGAAATTAGCTCCACACAACAAATTTCTAATAATAATCAATCTAGTGCTCATATCTCAACATCAAATCAACCAGAAAATATTCTCCAGGACAAAACTATTACTGCGTGCTCACACAATAGCAATAAAAAAGGTAATAGACTAGCCACGGTGTTGTTAGGAACTTTACTGGTCAACGTACGTTCCAACACTGGCAATGTACACACATTTCGAGCACTCTTGGATACTGGTAGTATGTCTTCTCTATTAACTGAACGTGCTGCAAACCTACTTAATGCAAAACGGTATGCATGTAACATTGAAATTGTTGGTATCAACCAACAAGTATCCAAGAACAAAGGACAAGTTTATGGGACAATCGAAACATTATCCGGTGTTCCCGTAATCACCAATCATGCCATGGTGATTCTTAATAACCTAACTACACATTTACCTAGGGTTCCAGTGTCACAGGAGGTTATTCGACTTGCACAACAATATCAACTAGCAGATTCTAACTTTCACAGTCCTAATCGCATTGATATTATTTTGGGAGCAGCCATTTGCCCACTTATATTATCAGGTTCTCAAATACAGTTAGGTCCTGATCTACCGTATCTAATTCAAACTCAATTTGGCCACATTGTCATGGGCATTTCTCCATGTTCTCCTTCATCATCTTCAAATTCTTCATTATCTCATCATACTACTATTCCTAACGATTGCTTCCATACCACACCCAATGATAGTTTACATGACGCAATACAACAGTTTTGGGTACAAGAAGATGTACCATCACATAATAAGCAATCGCTTGAAGATACCGCATGTGAACGACTGTTCACTGAAACACATTTACGAGACGAAGATGGCCGGTATATTGTTCGCCTACCTTTCAAGGAATCACATTCTGTTTTAGGTTCATCTCGCACAAATGCAGAAATCCGATTAAAGGCTATGGAACGTAAGTTTGCAAACAACGAAGGTTTCGCCTCTTTATATCGTGACTTTATGTCTGATTACATAAACCTTGGACACATGTCTGAATGTGATGATCCACCCTCTTCAGTTATTCATTATTATCTCCCTCACCATGGTGTTCTAAAGGAGTCAAGTTCAACTACCAAACTAAGAACAGTATTCGATGCAAGCAGTAAGTCTAGCTCTGGTGTCTCCCTTAATGACCTTCTCATGACTGGCTCTAGACTCCAAACCAACGTCTCAGACATTTTAATTCAGTTTCGTCGTCATAACACTGTCATCTGCTGTGACATTAAACAGATGTATCGTCAAATTCTTATTCATCCCGATGATCGTCATTATCAAATGATTTTGTGGAGATCGAATACAAATCAACCAATAAAATCGTTTCAACTCAACACTGTCACTTATGGTGTTAGTAGCTCACCATATCTTGCTATAAGGACTCTACACCAACTAGCGATGGATGAAGGTCAACATTTCCCTAATGCCGCACATGCTTTGCTTCATAATACATATGTTGATGACATAATAACTGGTGCAGACTCTATTGAAGAAGCACTTGAGCTACAAGACCAATTACAAAGTTTACTCAATCGTGGAGGTTTTGAGCTCCGCAAATGGGTCTCAAATTCTGAGCAACTGTTACAACACTTACCAGAAGATCACAGAGAGTCTCCAAAATTCGTCTCCAGTTCTAATCTCCCACACTTTACAGTTTTAGGACTTCACTGGTCACCAACTACTGACTCATTTTCCTACAGTACAAAGGGTATAAACCTATCAAATTTTACTACTAAACGTACTGTATTAAGCACCATTGCTCAAATTTACGATCCATGTGGTTTTTTAACTCCTTTCATAATGACAGCTAAATGCTTGATGCAGCTTATTTGGACTCTAGGTTTGAACTGGGACTCACCTCTTCCTGCCGAAGTACATGATCATTGGACTAACATTGTTGCTGACATTCACTGTCTTGATCAAATTAATATATCACGGACGCTGAACCTTAATTCTACAAACAAAGTTGAACTGCATGGGTTCTGTAATGCCTCAGAGAGGGGATACGCTGCAGTCATTTATTTTAGAGTCGAAGATGCTTCGGATAATGTTAACATTAGTCTGGTCATAGCAAAAAGCAGAGTGGCTCCTTTGAAAACGGTGACGATTCCACGCCTTGAACTTTGCGCTGCACATCTATTGTCCAAGTTAACTCGGCATATTATCAACTTATTTCCAAACTTGTTCAAATTGTTGCTTCCTGAATTTGTGCAACCCTGTTGCCTACATAAGTTTTCAATCGATATGGTGGAGTCTTGATCCATGTAAGAGTAACGGTGGAATCACTCCAAAGCCAAATGGTACCATTTGATGTGCGTCATCCTATTCTGTTACCCAAACAACACAATGTCGTGAATATATTGATTGATCATTACCATCTGCAACATCTGCATGCTGGTCCCCAGCTGGTACAATCCTTATTACGCCAAAATGTGTGGATATTAAGTGCAAGAAATGTGATTCGATCTCGTATCCACAAGTGTGTGATTTGTTTCAAAACCAGTCCGAAAAGTAACACTCCACTCATGGGAGACATACCTGGATTTCGTCTTACTCCATGCAGACCGTTTTCATCAACAGGTATTGATTATGCAGGACCATACACCGTTAAAATTCACAACTTGCGATCCTTCAAACAAGTCAAAGTATATATCTGCATTTTCGTCTGCATGACAACGAAGGCAACTCATATCGAAGTAGTGACCAACTTAACTACGTCCGCTTTTATCGCTGCTCTCGTCAGATTTACCTCTCGACGCGGCTTAAGCTCGGACATCTACTCAGATTGTGCAACTAACTTCACTGGAGCAAGCGCAGAACTGAAAAAGGTACTGAAAGATAATATTAATAACCCCAAATCTCAAGAAGAAATACAGAATTTTGTAACCAGCAAGAATATAAAATTTCATTTTAATCCACCTGCTGCCCCACATTTCGGTGGCTTATGGGAAAATGCTGTAAAGGGCGTCAAACGTCATTTGCAAAGGGTCATTGGCAAGACAATATTGACACTTCCCGAATTTATGACACTCACAGTTCGCATTGAGGCCATGTTAAATTCAAGACCTTTAACACCTCTTTCGTCAGACCCATCAGATTTTTCTGCCCTCACTCCTGGTCACTTCTTAATTGGTGGACCACTGGTGTCACTTCCAGAAAAGCCGTTTATAAATACACCTCAAAGTCATCTCAAACATTGGCAATTGACGCAACAGCTCTTCGAGAAAATTTGGTACAGATGGACACAAGAATACCTCCATACCCTACAACAACGGCATAAATGGACAGATAAAAGTTGCCAAAATATCAACATTGGAGACATGGTCATTCTTATGCAGCCACACTCTAGTCCTCTTCAGTGGCCTTTAGCTCGCGTGGTTCGAGTATTTCCAGGAAAAGATAATATAGTCCGAGTGGCCGAAGTTCGGACATCAGCTGGACTATACACTCGTCCCGTCACGACACTGTGCCCACTGCCACGAGATGATTCTACATGTTGAAGCACAATGTACTTCAAAGGGGCCGGTATGGTGGGTTGTGACAACTGAACCTTGCAGCTGATCATAAGACCATATGTTTTTATATATTTAAATTAATTATTATTGTTGACTAATGTGGTGAGTTTGTTTATGTTCTTCAAATAATACATTTCAATTTGTCTTTCAATCTATAATGTGAGTTTTTTTCCTTTGTATGCATTTTTTCATATAATCATCAATATTACAAGTAAGTGATATTTATCTACTTTCAACATTGGCCGACAGGCCTGGTCCTCCGACGCATTATCCACCAAGCTTCTTCCCTATGGGAAATTCGCTAATATGATTTTTAAGTATAAATGGATAGATCTCAACCACATGAAGCTAAATATCAAGTTTTATCCAAAAATATTGATTGATATGGGAAATATTAATTTTTCCTTATCCTCCATAAGATTAACAATGGAGCCCCACAATACAACATACTGTGTTTAGATTTTTTTAATATCTCGGTAACCGTTGGAGATAGAGAAAAACTTTAAGGAACTTATTTGTGTACTTTTTTAAGCTGATTCCAATGGTGAAATATGAAATTAGAAATATTTAAAAATTACATGTGAAAACGCAAAAAATCCCATTTTGGGGTACAAAACCCCCCCAAACTACCCGTTCCCATTGACCGATATGTTTGGTTTACGAACTCGTCCGAGCATTTGTAGGAATACACGTCTCTACCAAATTTGGTCTTGATCGGACCATTTTTACGCGAGTTAAAATGCTAACAGACACATATATATACATATATATATAAATTTTAACGACTATTGTTTTTGGTCTCTGGGCACCTAAAGAAGAAAAAATAACATGGTCCCGGGCTTAAGTCTTACCATGAGACCTACGGTAATAGCTACTTCCCTATGGGAAATTCGCTAAAATTTAAAAGTTAAAAAATACCCCCGTCGCAGCAGACCTGCGTACTCAGCGAATTTCAAAATCAATAATATAACAATAATAATAATATTTGACAAGTTTTATAACAATCTATCAATAAACATGAGAATTATTTGCTATCCTCC